>CM045770.1:9438638-10160062 GCA_025200525.1 Camellia lanceoleosa | reverse complement strand
TGAAAGCTTGCATCTCCTGCTTATCCGCTCTCATTTCACGCTTCCTCGTTTCAATTAAATTCTCGGTCGAGTCGATTTTACTTATAGCATTCTCGTCTTAGTCATTTAATACGGTGACATTTCGGTCTTTCGTTCGATCAAGATTGTTGGGTAAAAGTTTCTTCTAGTCAAATTGATAGATATGGGGTGTAAACTTATAAAATGTCGACTTTACCTTTTTTAATAAAAAGTCGTCTATTTATTGTTTCTCGCTATCTCTTGTCATCTTGATGTCTAGGGACCCTCTCTGTTCTTACTAAAGGGGAGTTGTTATACTATGTGTCTTGTTGTGGTGCACCCGTTACCGTGGGTTTATCTTATGACTCATAAATCGACTTCTGCAAATATATCGTACTTTCGATCTATGGTCACTACAGTTTGAGATCTCTTATTAAATTGTTCGCGGTCTAACTTGGGTGGGAATACTTCCTAAGCGGGTGCAGTGAATATTTGGCCAACTTGGTACCATTCACCAAACTATTGTCTTGATACACTTGCCCAAAATGGCCGGTGGCGTAAACCACCGTCGTCTTCTTGAAACGGCTAGATCTCTCTTCTTCTCTCTCTGCCTCGTTCGTTCGACTCGCGTTTTGGGGTGGCGCGGTTAACTACTTCTTCTTTTCTTCTCAACGGTATACTGCCACCTTCTTTACAGTCGGTCTCCTTATGAGGGCTCTTTTTTCTCAACTTCCTAATTACTCCACCTCCTTAGTTGTGTTTTGGAGTGCACATGTTTTGTCTTTTTACCTCGTAAAGATAGGACTAAACTTAGTGACCCGATGCGATTCTATGTGTTTTTTGGGATATAGTCTCACTTTCGAGAAAGGTTATCATTTATTATATTACCACATTTCTAAATTCGCCTTTATATGTCTCTGCCATGTTGCCTTTCTTGAGCGTCTATCTTACTTTCGAACTTCCTCCTCTCGCCTTTAATTTCCAAAGAGGATTTGGTTCATGACCAGATCCATTTCCCTTCTGAGGTCCCATCGTCGATGAAGTACATCTCCACAGTTTACTCTTGAGCTTATTCCATCTTCTCCATACCCCTTCACCTGCCGACTACTTCTCCTCCTTCAGCCTTCTCTCTCCAGTTGTTAGTTTATTCTCGTCATGAGAGCTCCTCTACTAGTTGTCTCTGCCCGCTGCTGGTCTTCACCTTCTAACGGCGACTCACGATCTCTGCTTGCAACCGATGTCCTCCTCGAAACACGTCGTCCTCCAAAAGGTTGGGTTGGTCTAATACTTGTTTTACGCTTCCTATCATACCTTTTTTATGCGCTATTCACTCTTTTTGCGGAACCTCGGTCTTAAGGAGGCTTGTCGGGATCCTCATTGGGTTCAAGCTATGGAGGATGAGTTGTTTGCTCTCTGAAAAATGAGTACTTGGGAGTTGGTTCCTTTACCTGTTGAAGTTAGAATCTAGTTAGTTGCAAATGGGTCTACAAAGGCAAGACTCATTCGATGGTTCTCTTAGGCGCTAAAAGCTCGTCGGTGGCCAAAGGTTTCTCCGGGGTATGGTATTGATTATGAGGAGACATTTGCTCCTGTTGCCAAGATAACTACTGTCCATATTTTGATTTTTGTCGCTGCTGTTTGTTCTTGGCCCCTTTATCAGATGGATGTTAAGAATGCTTTTCTTAATGGCACTCTCACTGAGGAGGTTTACATGCGTCATCCTCCTGGTCTTCACCATTCCTCTGGCCAAGTCTGTCGTCTTCAGCATGCTCTATATGGTCTGAAGCAGTCTCCTCGTGCTTGATATGATCGCTTTCAGACTGCTGTTACCGAGCTTGGGTTTCATCCTTCCGCTTCCGACTCTACTTAATTTCTAAGACATACCTCGGCTGGTTTTGTTGCTCTCTTACTATATGTAGATGATATGATCATCACTGACTCTGACTCTTCTGCTATATCTGAGGTCAAGCAGCATCTCTTTTGCACCTTCGAAATGAAAGATCTGGGACCATTGCGGTATTTTCTTGGCATTGAGGTGGCTTCTTCTCCCAAGGGTTACTTTCTGTCCCAGGCTAAGTATGCTAACGAGGTTATCCATCGTGCGGACTTCACCCGACACTAAGGTATCACGATACCCCCATTGAGCTTAATGTAAAGCTCAACACTATTGATGGGGTTCCTCTAGATGATCCTACATTATATCACGAGCTTGTGGGTTTTTTAGTCTATCTGACAGTTACTCGCCCTGATCTTGCCTATGCTGTCCATGTGATTAGTCAGTTTGTTTCTGCCCCTCGCTCTACACATTGGGCTGCTTTGCTTTGGACTTTTTGCTATCTTCGCAGTACTATCTTTCAGGGCTTGCTATTCTCTTCTACTTCTTCCTTAGACTTGGTGGCTTATGCTGATGCTGATTGGGCTGGTGATGTTAATGATCGTAAATCTACTTCTGGTTTCTGTATGTTTCTTGGCGATTCCCTAATTTCTTGGAAAAGCAAAAAACAGACTATTGTTGCCCGTTCTCTGCGGCCGAGTATGCGTGCTATGGCTCATGCTTCTTCTTTGAAATTATGCGGCCGTCATCTCTTATCTGAGTTGGGCGTCCCTCGATCTTCTCGACCTCTCTGTTGTGACAACAGAAGTGCTATTCAAATTGCTCATAACACTATCTTCCATGAGCGGACAAAAGCATATTGAGATTGATTATCACCGTCCGTCGACATCTGCAATCTAGCTTTATCTCACTTTCTTTTTGTCTCTTGGCTCTGCAACTTAGCGACTTCTTCCTAAGACTCACACCTTTGCTCGGTTTAGGTTTTTTTGACAAACCCTCGGTGTTTTACGCTAAAACACCTTGAGTTTGGCGGGAGTGTGAATATGTGTTCTCCTATGATTAGGAATAAGTGTCCTATATCTATTAGACTTCTATATATCTCAATAATGTATTCATGTAGGGTTAGGAATTAGTGGTATTCTATATAAATGATGTATGTATTCTTTGTTTAATGAATTCAAGACTAATATCTTTTATTGAGAAAACTACGATCCATGTGGCCAATGTTGTTAACGAGGTGCCATATGGATGGACCAAATCACGAGATATGATGTGATCATATCTAAATCTGAATTGAGATATTGGGATAGAGAACAAGAGTCTTAGATGGTATCAAATTGCCTATTTGGATAGAGATGAGACTCTTGAAGAAGTTCATCTTAATCTGAATAGTGTGAGTTGTGATAGATTTTATTTTTGTAAAGAATAAAGTTTCATAAAATAAGACTTCTAAGGAAAGTTAGACCGATTATTATAAAAGTGAGGCAATCCGAGTTTAAGGTATGTTTTTTTATTGTAAATTGTATACTTGTGTTGATATCTTTGAGAGATAAGATTAACTAATTTAATCATCCAGTGCCAGCAGGTGAGCGAACCACCGTGGTGTTCTTATCTTCTTATTAACAGGTGCTTAGTTTAATCTATAATGTTGCATACTCTCCAGTTAGGTTTCCTGTTTGGTTGTGAAGTCAAAAATCAACACCCACAATTAGTAAAAATTTTGTTAGGCTTAAATCGATAGAGTTTTTATCAAAATTTAACCAAATAACACAATGATCAAGCAATTGTGTTGAAGTTCTATATCTTTAAAGTTCAAGGATTTTCTTGAAATAAAAATAATGGTAATACAAATAAGAAAAAGATAAAGAGAGAAGAAAAAGATGATGATGTAAATGATTGAATGAACAATCAAATACAAATAAAATATATTAAGACTACTCCTATCTAAATTTAAACTACTCCTATTTAAATTAGATCTACTCGTAGGATAAAAAATAAATAGAAATTAAGTCCTGTATGGATTTGTTGGTCTTTTACAATAGAGCCATTAATGGCAATTTATTTATAAAAAAAAAAATGAAGAAAAAAACTTCCATTAACCACCACTTAAATAACTATTTTTAACTTCTTAAATCTTCCATATTCTTTTTTACAATGCCATGTGTCTTCTATTCCTTGAATTTTTAAAACTTGTCTTAACTTCACTTTAACCTCCAAGAATTTTTAGCATACTAAGAATAATAATAATAAGTAATAGAACATTTAAATCTAGTCATAATCGAAGAAAAATTTATTTATGGTGTAAACAATGCTAACTCTTTAAGAATGAGAGCACTAGAATTCTTGAAGAGTTGTATGAATATCAATATATAATGGAAACTATGAAAATTATAATCGATTAGCCATATATGTATAAAAAAAAATTATTGTTGTGGCCACATCGAAATACTCTTCCTTCTTGTTATATAAAAAATAGAAATAAAATTCAGAATTTCTTTTTGCAAACTATTTCATCAAATTTTGATGTGAATCACAAAGCTATTGTGGTTGTTGGATGACAGAAATCATAATATCAATTGACTTTAGAAAATTAAATTTTTTGACAAAATTAACAATATCAAAAGATTCAAATTCATCAAATGTGAATTGTTAATGATTTTTAGCCATGTTTGGCTTAAAATCATACCCCCGAATTGAATTTTTACCATAATTTTGTGATGGTTATTCATCAAATTTAGCTATGTTTGGCTTAAAACCATGCATTCCAATTGAATTTTTATTATCATTTTGTGACGGTTGTTCATCAAATTTAACCATGTTTGGCTTAAAGCCATGCATTTCAATTGAATTTTACCATCATTTTGTGATGGTTGTTCAACATTCTTTCTCATATTTGACTTAAAATCACACCTTCCAATTGGATGGTTGACATTAAAATGCTCAATATCCTTTGACAAAAGAAATTAGTCATTTTTTCAATTACTCTCCAGGTATGTCATTTTCAGAACTTAATTTTTCCTTGGTCATGACTTTTTGTAAATAGAGAGTTTTGCTTGGAAATGCCTCTTAGCAATTCATAAAATTTGTACTTTTAAAATTTTCTAATTTTTTACTCAATGTTGAATTTTTCCATCAACAATAAACTTGACAACTAAGTTGATGAATTTTTCCCTCAAAGTAATTTATATATTTTGCATCAAATAATAGGTGGTGATGAAATTATTTGAAATTTTTGCCAATCAAGAGAATTAATTGTTTTTGTAGGGTCAAAATTTCACTCTTATACCAATAAATTTTATTTTCACAATGCGAGAATCATTCTTTCCATTTCATTTGTTATACCATTATGTTGGCAAAAGGCATTAGAATCATTATACATGGAAGATGAGGCATTTCAATAACGGTGGTGCTATATGCATTAATTAGTGTACTAATAGTGTGCCAATTGATGATGTGGCATAATTTAGAAGCTTTGGGTATTTATAATGTGATTAATGAGTGGGGTTAATAATAATATTATAACATTACACATTAATCGCATTACAAATATCAAAACCTCTTAAATTATGTCACACCATCAATTGGTACACTAGTTAATACACTAATTACATGTAACATTATTCTTTCAATAATAATTCATACCCATTGGAACATTACTACTCTTTGGTGGTTTTGCATCTATGGGTGCACAAGATGTAAACATGCCACTTTATGGCATAATTTCTTGATATTTTGTCTATATCATTTTTTTTCAAGTTAGGGCGGTGTTCCACTAGGCGTGCAAAAATTGTCAATAAATTTTTTATCAGGCTTAGATCAATAGAGTCTTAACTAAAATTTCACCAAAAATAATGTTCAGGTTTTATGCCTTGAAAGTTCAAGAACTTCCTTGGAGTAAAAATAATGACAATACAAACAAGAAAAAGAGAAATAGAGAAGAAAGAAGATGATGTAAATTATTGAATGAACAATTAAATTACAAGTAAATTACATTAAGGTTACTCTTATCTAAGTTTAAACTACTCCTATGTAGATTAGACCTATTCCTAAAATAGAAAATAAATGAAAATTAAGCCATGTATTGATTTGTTGGTCCTTCATAATAGAGTCATTAATGACAATTCATAGAAAAGATGAAGGAAAAAATTTGATTAATCACCACCTAAATAACTACTTTTAACTTTCTAAATCTTCTATCTTTCTTACAATGTCATGTGTCTTCCATTCTTTGAATCTTTAAAACTTGTCTTAATTTCTCTTTAATCTCCAAAATTTTCTACATAATAATAATAATAGTTAAGAAGAAAAAAAAAATAAGTACCAAAAATTTTAACCTAATTATAATTGATAAAAAAATTATTTATGATACAAATAACTATTTTAAAATAAAAATTATAGTTTTGCTCACCCATTTACCTAGTGGAGGAATAAAACTGAACACATATCATGCACTGCATGATGTGGCACTTAAATTAAAACCAAACAGAACTAATTAATGGATTAGTTTAATAATATGACATTAATTTGACTTTTGAAAAAATAAAAAATTAATTTAACGAAAATAAATATAAAAATTTTATTTAAAAATTATTTTTACTCTTCCAAAAGATAAAATCATATAAAAATGATGTGTTTTTAATTTTTTCACCAATTTAATTTTTAGTTTCTTAGAATTTTTTCTAAAAATAGATTCTAAAACCAAACCAAACAGAACTTTATAATTAAGAAAGTTCCAGCATTATTAATTTTAAATAAAAAAAAAACGTCATTACATTTCAAACAATATACAAGTTAACCAACACAAAATAAGTTATATGATAATTTTACCTTTGAAATGGACCGTTTATAAATAAAACATCTTTGATTATTCTTATTTAAAATAAGATTCAAAATTCAATATTAAATATATTACAATTAAAAAATTAAAATTAAAGTGACATAAGTCTCAAATCATAAGAACTATTTGTATAATTAAGCCAACATCCATCCATTAGATATACCTTAGAAAAATAAGTGAATGTGGGTTGAGGTTTTTTTATTTCAAAAACACTCTTTGTTTTAATTCACCTGCATTCATTCCATCATCTCTCTGACATTTTTTGTAATTTGAAAATTTCAAATTAATAATAATTAAGGTAAATTATAAACATATACTTTGAAATTAATTTAAAATATAAATTGTCTACGTATTATTGAAAATTGCATTTCATTTTTAAAAATTTCTAATTGCAAAACAAAAACTTATTTTATTAATAAAATTATTAAGTCAATTAATAATTTTAATGATGTCCGAAATATATTTCAATTACGGTAACAATTATGAAAATTTTATTATTGTACAAAAGAAACATTAGAAAATAAATATATATATATATATATATATATTATTAATTCTATGAAATAAAAATTTTGCAATTAATTTTTTAAAAAATTATAAAAATAAGCCGTATTTTAAATAAATTTCTAAAGCAAATAAAGAGTCCCAAACTAGGAATTCAAGTCAGTTACCTCGAACAAAAAAGCCCGCCAAAAGATCAAGAAGCAGAGAGCCTCGCCGCCATTAAAGCAAACTCTTTCGAAGCTCTCATCGTCTCCGTTAATGGCGTCGAATTCTCGCTTATTCTCCGTCAAGATCTTCACTCTCTGCTTCTTCACCATCCTCCCTATATTCTTCCTCCTCTCCACCGTCATCGCCGTACCAGACCAAGAACTCGAATCGATGCTGGCGGTGTTGAGAACCAGAGGCTACAACCTCTTCTGCAATGCACTCACTACCTCCGACCTCTACTTCGATCTCCTCGCCGGAACTTCCTTCACCGTCTTCGTCCCCACCGACTCTTCTCTCTTCGCTCTCGACATGACTTCTTCGGCCTCTGTTTACATCACCGCCCTCCGCTACCACATCGTTCCCCTCCGGTTATCCCTCGCGGATCTCCGGAATCTCACCTCCGGTTCCATTTTGCCCACGCTATTGCCGATTCACGATATTCAAGTTCAGAGGAGGCCCGAATCGGAAAACTTTACCGCCAATGGCGTTGATGTTGTGCCTGGTCTGTTCTTCGGCCGAAACATCGCGGTTCATGGATTGGGAGGTATTCTCAGTTTCAGAACTCAGATCGGTCTAGGTCATGGATCTTCGTTTCTACCACCGGGAAATTTGTACATTAATCAAAGTTCCAGACCACGGGTGGTCGAACAACGTCACGATCCGCCGAGTGAGGTTTTGTATCCGGTGCCAGAACCGGCTAGTTTTGATCCATTTTCACCAGCAGATTCGCCGGAAATAGGAGATTTTGAGTTCAATATCTGGCCGGCGAGTTCAACTGTTCCGGCTATGGCACCGAGCAGAGAACAAGCAACAGTGTCAGTGCCAAAGGATGATGATACTCCACGTACGCTCCTTCGCCGTCGATCGATGAAACAGAAGGAGATAGCGGTGAAGATTGGAGGCTGATGCTGAAGTCCACGGCGGCGATTCCGTGGGCTTTCGATACAGTAGCTCCTCTCGACTGCGAAGGGAAAGAGAGTGAAAACTTATTGGGCCACGTCAGAGTCCACCTAGCAGTCCCCGGTCTTGTCTCAGGTCATAAACACTGGATAAAACCCTTCTTATGTTGTATTTCTTTCATCTTTTTCTTTTTTTTTTTTCCTTCTTTCAAGTTCAATATCGTCGAAACTTGAAATTTTCCTTGAGATTTTTAAGAAAAATACAAGCATAGTGTGCAATGAATATTTGATCTGAAAATCAAACCAAACAACATAAATTATAAGTTTTGATTAATTGGTGTTTTACCAACCAATCAAGAGAGCTATTCTTGAAGGAAAAACAAAACAAAAAAATATCAATCAAGAGAATACATACATGTTTACAGTGTTTTAAATTTCAAAATAAGGTTTATTTACATAAAATTAAATTATGAAATGAAATGCAAAATGTGGAACTAACTAATCCCATATCTCTCTATTTTGTAATTTATTTTTTTATAATTTAATTCTGTTAACTAGCATGATTGAATTTTAAAAATATTCTTACAATCGACTTTAAATAAAGAGAATGTTATTTCTGCCCATTCATGAGCTATTAACTAAAAACACAAATATTTTACATTCGGATTAATAAATATGCTTCAATTGTCTTTGATAAATTTAATAAAAAAGCACCTACACAAAAATTCAAAATCTTGTGATCATCGATCATAACCAGCACCACCTTTGATAGACTGCCAATTAGGAGCCCACCAGATGATTGCCATTATTGAAATAATTATTGTTTTAGTCTTCGTCTAAGCCTCCATCATACCCCTCTCCATCACCATCGCCATAGAGATCATCAGCCGGGCCTTCTTGCTCCACATCAGCAGCAGTGTCACCATAGACAGGCCCATTAACTGCCATGTCATCAACCGGAGCTTCTGTCACCTCTTCCTTGGGCAGGCTCACTTCCATAGCCTTCATATTATGATCGCTGAAAAATTCTTTGTATGGCTTGGAAACCTGAAAGGAAGGTCCACACTTGTTACCAACTATGCACAAGTATTTGAACGATGTAAGAACCGGTGCTTAATCATTTAGTCCAAATTAGGGTATAAAATATTTCGGGGTAGGGTTGTAAACAATTCAAGTGTGGTTCAGCAGTGGTTGTTCAAACTTGATTTGAAAAATTTAAAGTTTCAAATTGTGTAGCTCAACTACTTTACTTCACAAGCTAAATGAGCTTTTATTGGGCCGAGCTCGTGTAACTTAGTTTTTTGTAGTCCAAATAGGGTAGAGAATATTTGGAGGTAGGACTGTAAACGAGTCAAATGTGGTTAAGCAGTAGGTCGTTCAAACTACATTTGAAAAACTTAACAAAGTCTCAAATTGTGTTCTAGCTCAACTATTTCAACTTACAAGCTAAATGAGTTTTAATCGAGCCGAGCTCGAGTAACTTAGGTTGCGTTTGGTAGAGCTTTCTAACTATGATTTGAGAGTATGAGTTGTATGTTGAGTTTCTGAGTTTTGGAATTATGATTTGAGTGTGGAAAATTTGTTTGGTGAAAGAGTTTTGAATTGAGTGGGGAATTTTTTATTTAACATTTGATATTTGATACAAAAACTTACAATTCATAACCAAACATACAACTCAAAATTCTATTAAAGCACATAAAAATTTTTAAAAAATTCGGAAAATATTTTTTTCGAATATATAAAAATTAACATATCAATTGCAAAAAAATAAAATAAAATTGCACTGTTCCGGTCAACTGGCCGAACGACCGGTGGGACGACTGGTTAGGCCAAATTTCAAAAAAAAAATTTAAAAATCACGCTCTTAAACAGAGTTTTCTGCAGAGTTGTGGAAAATTAATTCCACAACTTTATCCAAACATCACATTCAAATGTGGGAGTAGAAAACTTGTTTGAAAATCATTCCAAACAGAGCCTTAGATTTTTATAGTGCAAATAAGATCACCAAGCAAATTAGTAGGTTATTATAATGAGCTTTAAAATGCATTCAAGCTTGACTTGTTTAACATAGCAAATTGGTCTTGAGCGAGTTTTAATGAGCCAAACCTTAGTTGAGCTCCAGTAGCATTTCTCATTGATCAGCTATACCATAAAATTTTTTGGGATATTTAAGAACTATTTGACCAAATATCATATATCGAGTTGCATAAAAATAGTTGTGTTAAAAATTTAGTGTGCACTGAAGGATATATGAAATGCTAAATTTTGTTGATGAGAACTATACCTTCAAGAGAGAATTTCTCTGCTCGGCACTCTCAACTAGGCTTTTCCAATGCTTATCCCCCCTCTTCAGAGTTGATGCTGAACCCACCACCTAGGATACAAGGGAGAGAATATGTAAGTTTTTAAAAACCATGGTTGTGATTTGTGTAAAGCCATCATCTAACTTTGGATGAAAAGCATACCAGGACAGAAGACCTTGCTCTGGTTATACCGACATTCATTCTCCGATAATCAGACATGAACCCAATGGTCCTATCTTTGCTTGATCTAACACATGAAAAGATTGCAACATCCTTCTCTCGTCCCTGCAAGAAAGAGAAGACATTTTAATAAACAATCTGTTGGGCTGAAAATAGTAAAGACAATCTATTAAAATACAAAAACAAAACAGTTGAATGGGAAATATCATCCTTAGGCCATGTTTGGATGGCAGGAATGCAGAAGCGGAATGGGAATCTCACTTCAAGCTTCTTTATTCTGTTGTTTAGGTGCATCCAAGAATAGGAATGTGATTCCTTCTAGTTCAGTTCCCAATGCAGAGCGAGAGAACTACACTAGGATGAAATCCTATTCCCACATCCTCCATGAAATCTCACATTCATGAAAGAATGTGATTAATTTAAGAATAATAAATGAAGTAGATTCCCAACCAAACTAAGCGAAACACTTGAATTGCATTGACACAGGAATATTATTACTAGCAATGAAATTCCTAGTAATAAGATTCTCATTCCTCCTCGTCAATTTCTGCCATCCAAACATAGCCTTAACATACAATCTCTATGCACAGACATGCGTGGTGTGATAAAGAGTGTTGCAGATTATTCAAACCTTAACTACATTAAACAGAGGAATTGTGTAAATAAAGTGTGCCATAGATTACTGAGAACTTCAATTACACAATTCCTCTGTTTAATGTAGATACATAGAATGGAAGTGGTTTTAAAGAGCAAAAAGAGAAACAGCACCTGGAAACCATCAACCGTGTTAATATCCACTAATTTGTTTGACTCAACGCCAAAAGTATCCTGAAAGCGCTCACGGAAGAGCTTGACCTGGTGTCTGTAAGGAGATATAATTGCAAGCCGAGAATTTGACTTAAGCTCTGGATATCTAGTCACCATGTTACCATACAAGACGAGAACAAAGTCAACCTCACCTCCAGTTATCCAAGAACCACCTGAGGGTTGGGACTCTTTCCCCTCGTGTATGTCAAAGAAGCAAAAGGGTCCAAAGCAGCGGAAGTCATGCCATTTACGTTTTGTCTCGGATTTAACATCAGACCCATCCTCAAGAACCCCATTGTAAAATTCTCTTGAAGGAAAGCTTCTTATCTGCATAGACAATGGATTAGAACCACTATGTGCAAACATTCTAACAATGAACAGAAGCCATATATGTTGGGAAAATAGGTTCCCATTTGCCGGCGGGAGCATCCACAAAATAAATACACATGCGTGCACACAAAAAGAGAACCACCAACATTCAACGTGGTTTGGCATACACCAGCCTACGTCCACGGGTGAGAGGTAAATCCACTATAGATAATAGAGAATACAATGCAATGGTAAGATAAATAAAATAAAACAAACAAACAAAATCTGACACCAATACCCTGAGTTTTTTGCTCAAGGGTAATTGAGTCCCTCAGCCCCATGGCTTCAAACTCTATGGTACTTTTACATCTTACACCCCTCACATATCTCTATCAGGCCCCTTGGCAACTAACCTCCGGATGCATGCGGTACTGGGTCTTCAGCATCACTACTTGATAGCCAGCACTCTGGAATCTCTTGAACAAGCTCATGCCATACCTAAATCGGAAGGTTGCAGAGAGCACAATGGCAATGGTGTCAGGTGTGTTGAGCTACAGAGATGAAATGGGGCCATTATCACAAAATGATATTCTTACCCAAATTGCTCAGCTATAGGAGAAATTACAGTTGCTGGCAATTGAACTGGATCACCAACCTCAAAAAAGACAGAAACAAAGAATGAGAAAGAAAGTGGCCAAAAAAGCATCACATCAGGAAGGGCATATATAAACATACACACACAGACACACCAAGTGGGATTATTAGAAGTCAAAATCATCAAGAGATCACAAATTCTTTTCCAGATTTTAGACAAGGAAGAACAAGGCAAAGCATGGATGAGATACTTTATCCTGGCCCTGGGGACCCGAGCAGCAGATCACATTCCCCAGTATAGAGACTTAAAATTCAAGTCTCCTTACCTTACCTATCAAAAAAGATACTTTATCATGATAAAGTCATATCCACATAAATAAAAATATATACATCAAGTCAAAATGTTGAGTTTCTATTTATACATAATCACATTTTTAAAAGCATCAGTACTTGACAAAATTGAAAATCCACTGGTCTTACATTGGCCTTTTGATGCAATTCAAAAACAGATTTTCACAATACTAAAGTTGAGTTCAAAATTTGGTGTTAGTCTGTACAATTCACAATTTCTATGTTTCTTGGAAGGCAGAGTTTCCTGTAATTGGAACATTAATCAGAATAGCTGATACTATCTATACATAAATACAGCAACTTGTGAAGACATTCCAATTCTCCTCTATTACTTTTTCAACTAAATGGTAAAGCAGGCATACCAAAGTCTCTGGAAAAACTCTAAAAAGGGGGTGAAACTGTAGTTCACATGCACATTCACTTGTGCATAATTCAACAACTACAATTAATAATCACCAACTTAATAGTAACTTGCATAGATACAGTCTGAACAATTTTCGTATACAGGGGCACTCTATGGGAATCATACCTACAGTTTAAATCACCCATATTGAGAACAAAGCTATTGCTAATCCTATTTAGTTGCTTCCAAGAGCCAATTTTGGCACTGTTTGGACAAAGCCATCTGACAAACAACTCCTTTCAGAAAACATTTACCTGACATATCCTATTAGCTTGTGTGATTTTGCTTATTTTATTGCCTTTGTAGTTATTGTAAGACCATAATACCATTTGATATTGACAAAAATTAAAAAACACACATTACATCATCAGATGTTAAATTGTAATGAGTTTTGGGGGAAGGTCTACGCCAGAACTACTATCATATATTTACCAGAAATACTTGTTTGCATCCATTGGCCAATGGAACGAGGGTAGCAGGTTCCACCTGTTAATAACAGAAATCAAAAGTTAAAATGACATTTAGAATGCCAATGATTCATGGCAAAGGAAAAAAAAAATGCATTACAGTAAATTACAATTGCTGCTCTTAAACACATCCACATACAACTGAATATACCCCACCCCAATCAAACACTTCCCATCCAACAAACGTTTGCATATAGAGGGGTGCATTGTGCTTAAGGTATGTTGCACCTTCGTAGAAACTACAGAGCCCATTTTTATTCTTGATAGTAAATATTATTATCACGGATTATTCCCTCAAGAACGTCAAGAATCACTGCAGAGAAAATGGTGCAGACTCAAGCCCATAAAATCCATACTCACTAAAGAGGTGGAAATTAAAGAACATAAAATATTACTTTCTTTCAAAAAATCACTCTAAAAAAGGTATAGACCAAGGTCATGGAAATTAAAGATTGACGACTATGAGATATACTTTAATGATTCACTCTCTGATTCAACTATGAGATGTACTTTTAAAAAAATCCCCCACCATTTACTTCATTAAGTTCTCTTCTGGGAAAGAAAAAAAAAAACCTTCTTTTAAGGCACAACAATACAGCAAATTTTAAGTAAAAAGGTTTGGTCCAAAGACATCACCACTCATGTCAATGAAATTAATATCCAGGTGCACATGCATCTGCACGCACAAACACAAACACCCATGCAAGCGCATCTGCATGCACCAGGTGAGGGCTACATCCGATTCTCTATGCAAGCAATAACATTTTAATGAAAGAAGGTAGATAAAGCCAGAGCCTAAAATCTTTGGAAGGCCCCCAAGTGCTTTAACATTTACCTATTTCTGAAATTATTTCTTCAGTTGTTTATGTACAGTTTTAATCAAGTAAAATATCAGCATATAAACCGGTAATGAACTCAGTAAGTGAATTCATAATATAGGTGGCATCATCACCGCATTAATAAGTAGCATCATAGAGGGTAGAAAGCGTACTGCTTGAGCAGCTTCATCGATTATAACAACATCAAAACTGCGATTTAATTTACAGAAAAGAGTTGAACCGCTGAAGCTAAGAGTGGAGAACACCTGCCAATAATACAGAATTACAAAGGAAAGTAATTTTGGTTTTAAAGTTCAATACATGTCAAAATTACATACAATAGCTGCTTCATCCAGAACTGAAGCACGGATACTATCTCTCTCCTTCCTGCTCCTCCATGTTTGTGCTTATCAGTGGTCTGAAAATCCATGCCAGCAAGTTTTTGTTCCACCTAAAAATGCAAACCTTTAGTCTCAAGATTTTTATTCAAAATTTAATGGAGTCAAATATGATACTGTGCAAAAATAAAAAGATTACAAGATAATATGGTGGAGTTCATAGACATACAAGGTAATCCATGGAGACTGTGTGGACAGAATGATGTGGCTTAAGACCAATACGCACAATTTTAGGGTTGTATGGGCGGTCCATTTCATCACGAATACCTGAGAATAACCAGAAAAACAGCAGTGAGTATCCACACCAAAACCATTTTATTACCCTGGTATAGAAGTACTGCCCATCATATCAAGTGCACCTTGTATTCACAGTGTGTCAATTTTTTCAAAGTTTGAAAATAGAATGAAATGTATTCAATAAAGCATGCCTACATGAAGAAGTGAAATGGCAACATCACATTTTAGCCAAAAAGCCAAAAAGTCACTATAAATTGTCACATCACTCTCTCTACTTCTCTGCACAGATTTTCGGAAAAAGTTACTAAAATAGCATATTCCCAAGCGAGGCTAAAGTCATATTGCATTGTTCAAGGACCTCAAAGAGAACCAAGAGGGCCAACAATCAGGAACATCTCAGCAAGATTGAAGCCAAGAAGAGAAAAATATGAAAAGAAAATAAGTTTCCTTTGGTTTTGTTTAGTAAATATAACCCTATCAAGTATGAGAGGGGGAATACAAAGAAAATAAGTTTCCTTTGGTTTTCAAAATTTTGTTTGGTTTGTGGTTTTTCTCAAAAAATTTCCAAAATCACTCTCTCTTACACATCAATCAATCACTTTTTCTCTCTCCTCTCTCCTCTCTCCTCTCTCCTTCTCAATCACTTTTTCTCTCACATATATCTACTCAATTATAACAAAATATCAAATCATCCCAAACTCCAAAACTACTTTCAAAATATACAACCAAACAAACCAAAAAAATTTCTAAACTCTCTCCCTAAATTTTTTTTTGAAAATCACTCTCTCAAAAGCAAACCAAACACACCCCCAGTGTCTGCGTATCAAATGCAGTAAGTTGGTGGAATGGGCAGCTTCTCATCTTATCGGTGAAAGTTGATGGTTAGTTGTTAGATAAACACCTTGGGGGAGATGAACTCACACCCACTCCTTACTTAAAGGTTACAATATGGACAAGTTGTTATGTTGTTGCCTATTTGCTGCTACTATGTAGATTCTGTGGACGGAAATGAATGCAAGAATGTATCAAGATAATTATAGAGATGGTAAGACTATCTCAGGGGAGATTATAATTACTGTCAGATATGTGCTATGCCTTATTAGAGATGTAAGAAGTTGTCAGCCCAACAAATGATTGTGGACTGAGTGGCGTTTTCTGAATTCAATCTTGGTGGGTAATGTCTGAATTCAATCCTGGTTTTATTTATTCATCCTTTCTTTTACTTTCTTAAAATAAAGTTAATACAAAGTTTAACTTTGATGAGAGAGAGAGAGAGAGATCGCATAACAAAGCAATATGGAGAAAACCAAATCGCATCCAGCAAAATGGCACTCTGGAACAAAAGCAAACTAAATTGCAGAAAGCAGGATGATGTGTATCAGACAGGGACTTATACCAGTGTTTAGAAGGCGCCACACAATCTCATCAAGTGCCGAGTTTGATGGAGCACATACCAGAACACGGACACGATATTTGCGACTGGAATTAACCACTTCTGGTTTCTACAAAATATTCTGGAGTAAGAATATGCTGTGGCTTCCAAGATCATCATTATAGCACAGAAAACTTAAACATACCAGTTCATTGCGGTGGTTGGGAAAAACCCGTCATCACCATTTTGGGCAGCTTCACATCTCTCGGATTAGTACTACTTAACCATGGAGATGCTTTCTCCCAGTGATTATATCTGCTAAAACAAAGGGTGCAATTACTGCAACTTGTTACCACTTAAGAACTCTGAAAAGTGTCAACACTGGTTATCAAAAATTTAAATTTTGATTTTAGATCATAATTTTTTGCTACTAGAAAAGTGGGAGTGAATGCGGAAATCTTAGAAACTGAATGGACGTATGAATCAACATTGTTAATTCAAACAAGATTGGTCTAAAATCTCATATTTGATCAATCACGCTATAAATAAAAAATTAATTCACGGAATTTATGGAAGTTTATAGAAGTTTGAAACTAGGGGCAACATTACTTCCTCTATAATTTTGTGTTGAATACAATGACAACTTTACATTTACTGCCAAAAGAATTTGAAGTGCATACATAATTTGAATCTTTCGCTTAACCTCATATCTTGGGTTTTGGCGAATGGTAGAGGGTAGCGTTTGAAATGGGGCCCTCTCATCCTCAGCCAATCCTGCCAAAGATGAACCCTGCCTCAAACCAACCACCAACTTATATTTGGAAACCGCACAGTGGCCCACCTCAATTATAAAAACAAAAAAAAAAATTCACAGAAGTAACCCAACATTTAAAGAAACCCTGGACTATCAAAATCAAATATAAATCCAATGACTCTTAAACAATCACAACTAAGTTCAACTCTGAACTTGAATTAAGACAAATTTGCATTGAACTTGAATCTTTGTAACTATATAACTAGCTGATAATTGTAAGAAACATCATAACATGTTTGAATAATATAATAAAATAAAAAATAGTTACTCAAATCAAATTTAGGTTGGTGCACTGAGTAGCAAAGTCACCCAATTTTCCTCCATAAATCATAATTATATAGAAATTTAAATGGATAACATTTCTAAGGAAAAATAGCTAGTTTCTCCAAGCGCTTGAATAAAATGATGCAAGGAGTCCCATTACGGGCATCCTATTTGAGGAACCAACCACAAATCTAATTTACCCATAGTTTCACAATCGTTATACCACCTACTAATGCTTAGCTTCTTAAAGTTAATGTGATTGAGCATAATAGCATAGGTGTCCACCAGGCTTACCAAAACTAGGTTCTCTATCTTCAAGGAGGTCACGGTGTCACATAATTTGAGCTCACATTTGAAGATAAGAACACTTTCTAACACCATTGTGTCCACTTTCCCTTCCTCATTTTAGATTTTACTAATCACAATTTGTCACATAATCCTAGACCCTTCATACACCAGGAAAACAAAAACTCAAGTCCTAATTTTAAGAGACATCATTTTTGACTTCCCTAATCCTCCATACTCTTTTCCCAGCGTATCTTTATAGTTCATGTTCTTGAACAAGATGTAAATTTTTCATGAAACATTAAGGCTCTGTTTGATAGAGCTTCCTAAACTTAATTCTACCCTTACATTTGAGTGTGGTGTTTGGTTAGCGTTTTCAAAGTTGATTCCACACTCACTTAAAACACGTTTACTTGGTCATCCTCCCAGACGTCCGGCCGGTTGACCGGAACAGTGTTCTTTTTTCTTTTTTTTTTGCACTTGTTATTCTTATATTTTAAAATATATATATTTTCGGAATTTTTTTTAAAATTTTTTATGAGTTTTAAATAGAATTTTGGATTGTGTGTTGGTTATGAGTTTTAAGTTTTTGAATCAAATATCATATGTCACATCAAATCATTTCAAACTCAATTCAAAACTCTTTTCAAAACTCATAACCAAACAAATTTCCCACACTCAAATCATAATTCCAAAACTCACAAACTCAAAATACAGCTCTATTCTCAAATCATAATTCTAAAACTCTACCAAACGATACCGAAATTTCCTCAACATTTTGATGCATGGCACCCTTCCTCTAAAACTGTAGAGGTAAATTGAAGGCACAAGTCCTTTAAAAATCCCTCAACCACAATCTCAAATGTCCAACAATTCCATTTAAAAATGGGTGGAAGCGAGTGTTTTTGGAGTTTTGCCGGAGTCTAGTTCCCCTTCGAAAAGAAAGCATTAACCATTCCATACAGTGTTCAAGGAAAAAAGCCTCAATCTTAAAAAAATTCCTTACAATTACAGAAGTTAAATCAATGTGGTGCAAGGTAATTGTCTTTCAGAAAACATTCAATGCAATGTTTGTGGAAAAGCATAGATGAGAAAGTTCACGTACAAAAAAAGCTGTTTCTCTAATAGCCCCATTGAATAGGAGGGCGAAGGCTTTTTGAAAAAGTCTTTTTGTCTTATGGCGCTTTTTTTTCCTATTTAGAGAGGGGGCTTCAAGTTCCTAGGAAGAGCCGTACAAGGCAGCTCACGTACGGTTCGGGAGCCGAGCCCCAACACAGGGGCTTAGGGCAACACTTGTACAATAGCCAATTCAAGAAATCTCCAATCAAATGAAAAGAATCCAAAAACAATGTGAAGGCAAAGAAATGAATTAGTGACCAAGACATACTTTTCCTGAATCGGCAATTCTGGTCACGCTTTATTCCCGTGATTTGCCCTGCATCCAAAGGAAACCAGACTATTTATCAAAGGAATGCGATATCTTATTCTGCAGTTGATTCTCTACCCTAATAAGATCTTTTGGAAGTAATGCTGTACAAATAATGCTTTGATAAACAGCTATTATAAAGTAAAAAGTAAAAGCACACTCAATTTATTCCACATTGAGTGATCTTTAGCATTATTTGCACAAAGTGGCCCTCAGGTTCGAACCCACAACCTCAAGATTGAGGGACTGAGTCTGATGATCAGTTATCATAAGAATCTAATATAAAATGAACTACACTTGGTAGATACCTACTTTGTGTTTATTCTTGCTGGAGTTGCATGTAAGATGGCACTAAGGAGCCCAAAATTGTTTGTGTTTACCTGTTCAGGGGCCCCTGAAAGGAAGCATATGCTATTAGATTCCACACATCCATATGGAGGTCCAAAATTACAGCCTCAACGGTCAGCCCATTTAAAAAACACAAATTGGGAAAAAGACATCCGATCTTGTAATAATTACTCAATGTTGCACTTAGCTTGCATCTGAATTAAATAAACACTCATTAGTGGCCACAACAAATGCATGTGTAGTGACAATAGGCTATATTAAGTTGGAAAGAAAAAATAAAGAACAAAAATCATATATTTTAATTTTTGAAGGTTACCCATGCAAAATTTAGTAATTAACAGACTATAGGAGCAAGATTAGGTTGCTGAACTGGATTGATTGTGTTAAATAAATGTGCTTAGTTACTACATCTCAATGAACATTAGATCAAGAATGAACAGGAATAAAAATAATCACAATAATATTGGAAGTATAGGACACACTTAGATGAAGATGAAATACAATTGGGTAAAATAAACAACTAGGAGCACTTAGACATAGATCAAACCTGTATCAGAACAAATCTTTTACGGGAAAGACCTACCTGCAGTAAACAAGAATATCCATTGAGTAAATTCATGACAAACTATTAAAAACAAATTGACATAAACTAGTCAGAAGCAGCTAAGTTGACATAAAAGCAAGACAAATTAAGAAACCTTAAATTGAGTAAAGACTCACACGAATGGCGTCCAGTTGAGATTTATTGTGATTACTTTCAATAGACTCCATGAGAGGTCTGGGAATTTCCCAAGCCTGATCTTCAGAAATATAATTGCTTTCAGCAGCTGCTAATATCAAATCCTTGAATGGAAGGGATTTAATTGACCGTGAGCAACATATTCTCGAACAATAGTTGATAAACTGCAAATCTGCACATTACGTTACATTTATGCTGATTTAAAATCACAGGAAATGTCTGACACAAGTGCGAGATATGGTTTTTCTGGAAAACATAATAGGACAAACATATTAATAGGACCTGTGTGTTTGTGTGTATTTGTGTAACATTACTGGTAATAATCATCACAAAACAGCAGCATGATAATCATGATGAGGAAGATGACAATGACAAGCGACAACGGCAAGGATGAGGAGGAGCTCAATAAAGACAAATAGTAATGATGATGACAAGGATATTGCAAGCAACCTCCAATACAAACCACAAATCATACTGTGACTACACCTCAGTCAATGACATAATTATCATATACAATATTTTCACCCAATTCAGTTACACACATAAAATCAAACCTACAGAAAAAACGACCACAATGAGCATGTCTTCCAAAAAGTTCTGTTATCATAATCATCCTAAAAAGCCTGCTTCTTCGAAACAAAATTGTACATTCCAAGATTTCTTAAAGCTTAATGCTTGAAAACTGCTTTTTTCAAACACTATTACACAACAAAGATATTACTTATGCAAGACAAAAATCAAATTTTAAATCTCAAGTATCTAAACTTAATGCAAATCATGTGGAATCTTTAGTGTATGTTCATTTTAACCATCACTTGTTGACTCGATATCGAGCAGATTATGAAAAAATCATATGAGAATTGGGAGAAACTTACATTGAAGATAATTTTCGATTGTTTCACATAGCATAAGTTGAGGAAAGAGAGTATACACTGTTGTTTTCAAATGAAGAAGCTAACTTATCTAGATATACTCCTCTAAACTTAGCAAATGAAGTTTATGCTGAAGAACAACCAAACTCATCAAAGGAACAAAGTCAAAGAGAAGAGATTTCACATGGAACATGGCCAAGAATTACAAAGTAATCAAGTTCTAGTGATTCTGCACTTTCGGAAGATCGAATGTAAATCATGTACTTCTTTATGAACATAGAACCATGGAAGTTTTTTGTTTTACACTTTTTTGAAGCTTTAATGTAAATCACGTATCTTCTTAATGGAGAAAAAAATCTGCAGTAACACATTTTGTTATCAACTGTTATCTATGCATTGAAAAATTTGTGTTGATATTTCATGAATATATCTACATTTTTGTGTATAAAAAATTATTCATAAACATATTAATTTACATATATAAAGGTATTTCAAATATTGACGCTCTCACTCTTGCTCTGCGTTCTGGTGACTTAGGTCATGACATCTGCTCCTCCCAATGAAATTTTACCAACTTAGGTGCACTAGGATCAGGCCAAGTATATGGTAAAAAAAAAAGGAAAAACGAATCCGTTGAATAGAAAGTAAACATTCTGCCACTAAGCCTGCAGAAATATTTCATCCCAAACATTAAAGAATTCCCCACCCCCCGCCCGGCTGAAAAAAGAAAAACATACAATTATGTACAACAGCTGTCTCTATAATAGAATCATACCTTCAGAATGCGTAATGGTTTGTCTACTTCAGAAACAAGAGAAAGCATATTCAACAGCCTTGGACACTGTTCGACTTCATCTGCATTTGTCCGTTTGACTTCTCCACTTAATTGCATTCTAAGTGTAACTTGAAGTTTATTATCATTACGATGCTCAACAAGCGCAAATGCATACTTAGTTGGGAGTTCTTTACCCTCTCCAAACTGCAAAATGATACCATCGATACATGTAAAACAAGGGTTTTAGCATATCGAAGATTATTCAAGAGGGAAATAAAAGATTCAAGCAAAAACAATGCCAGTTATGATTTGAAAGTTTTAATTTGTAACTTGCCAATCTATTAAAAAATTTAATAACCAACCAAAGACAACAGTTGAACATGATCAAATAATTACCTGCTTTTCTGAAAGCAGTAACAGATCATTCTGTGATACTGACCCCACATCTGCAAGTATAATAGTTAGCAAGTGAAACCCATCTGTCTCATTACATTTGTTTGTCAGTACAAGCTGCCATTCTGCTTCTGCAATGCCCAACAAAACATTTCAGAGAGAGAAAGAGAGGTCATTTTCTCAGTCACATTTCATACCTCTAATTATACACAAAACTAGAAAAAATATAATAACGAAGCCACGGGAAATGTCACACACACAGAGTAACTCTCCCTTGAGAGACAGAAGAATACATTCCTACCATGACAATGACATCAAGACTATTCTCATGATAACATATATAAGAAAAACTGGTTACAGTGTGCAAATTAGAATCTTGAATATAATGGGAGCAGTTGTTCCATGACATGGAATTACATCATCAAGAAGTTTATTCCCCAAGCAACTGCTCTATAAATAGAACTCGTCTCTTTCATTGGAAGAAGCCTTTTTCTCTATCAGTAACTAAGGGGAAACTCTGCTGAATTGAGACCGGAGAGATGACAAAAAGCTTGAAGATCAATCATGAAGCCTAGGGAATATGGAGCCCTACAAGGCTACAACTTACTGTAAAAAAAATAAAAATTTGGAGTACAGATAAGAACATCATATAGTAGTTTTACTGGGGGAGAGGGAAAGGAGTGCCTGGTGAATGAACCTGAAACATATTCACCAAGCCTTCCTCGTCCCGCGACCCACCCAAGCTTCCAATGGTAAAGAAGCTGACCACCTTTCCAGGGAACACCCTATTGCAGTGTTTGGTTCACTGAAATGAGACCATAATGGAATGGTCATTCCGTTGGAATGCTCATTCTCATGTTCATGTTCAGTCACCTCACCACCATTCACCAATATAGGACAATGGTCATTCCATTCCTGCCTAACAGCGTTCCAACAACCCAAACACAACCTGAATCTCTTGCTCTCCATGGCTTTTCCAGTCATGTTGATGGATATCCCACTTAAATCAGAGTCACACCTTTTGTGTTCTTTCTTTCTTCTTTCTCTACAAGTTGAAAATGTTGTGCATTGCGGTTAAAATCACAATAGACAGTTTTTGGAAAAAGATTGAGACCCACAATCTTTTTATGGGTCTCTATCTAGCATTCCTCTTTTTTGTTTTTCTTCTTTTTTTTTCTTTATTTTTTTTCATGGGTCACACCAATCGTCATCAATGAAAACAGAATATAACATATACACAAATATAAACATACATACATACATGTATGCCTATAATTGGCCAGGAACTATGTAAAATTTCAAATAAACAAATTGCTTGAGGAAAAACAAACAAGGGACAGAAAAATTACTTTCTTCGTCGTCTTTTTCTTGGAGGATCTGTGCTTTCACTTCTTCAAACAAAAGGGGCTCAAATGTTCCCAGATAGTCATCAACATCTTTGTATGTATTCTTCACTTCCCTCAGTCCCAAACCACTGCCGACCTCAATGTTGTTTCCATAATCGCGTGAATTTAACGCATTGAAATTTCAATAATCACATGAATCGAAACATTAACATTTAAAAATCATACACAGACAAATATATATATATATATAGAGAGAGAGAGTAATTACTCCGGAATCTTGGACGAGGCGTAGATAATCCCAACTGAGAACTATTTTGTAGAAGCGAAGAACACTTGCTTCTTCTTCGAGCTTGTTCTTGTCCACGGCCATCTCACCTCCTTCCCCAGAGAGAGAGTGAGAGGGAAGCAAGAGAGCAGGGTTTAACCTTGCAGTTGGTTTCTCTTGCTTGTTTGGTTATATTAAGCGGAGAGAAACTCATTTTTATCATAACTCTTATTTTTAATCTTTTTAAAAATAGAGATTAGGAGAAAAGAAATTCACAAATGTTTATATTTTCATAATATTAATTTTACCCTATAAAAATAAAAGAAATAAAATGATTGAAAATATAAAAAATTATTTTGATAATATAATATAAAATAATTTCTTTTTTTTCTTAATGAAATCTAGCCAAACAAGAATGAGAGAAATCACAATCATTTTTTTTTTTTTTATCAAATAAAAGAAAAAAATTACAATCATTGCTTTTCTTTGCTTTTTTTATTATTTAAGTAATCATTTTTTTCTTTTCTCTCTTAAATTATCAAACATAGAGTTAGAGGCTGCTGTTATTTTCCGCAATCTCTCAATTCATAAATTTCGCATTTTTAGGGCAAACAATTCGCATTCTTTTTATTTTTTATTTTTAGTGGGATTTTATTAAAATTATATTTATTTTTATTTTTGTAGGCAAATTTTAAAAAATTAAAATTTTAAAAAAGATTAAAAAAAGTCCAAAAAATATTCACTTTGCTTGATTTTAGTTTTTTAAAAACAATTTTTAAAAAATTCAACTTTCTTGTTTTTCATATTTTTTTTATTTTTACTGAATTTTTTAATATTTTCAGTAATTTTTTTAAAAAAATTTAGATACACATAACATAAATACACTTTAAAAATATAATTTTTGTGAAAAAATCTTTAAAAAATTCACTAAATACCAAAAATACAAAAAAAAATATCAAAATTTAGTACGTTTTTTGTATTTTGTGTATTTATTAATTTTTTAAAATATTTTTTCACAAATACTTCTTTTAAATATATCTAAATAAGGTGCAGTTAAAAAAAATTTAAAAAAAGATGCTTAAAATTTTAAAAATATTCATTAAAAACCAAAAAAAAATACGAAAAACAAAAACTTCAATTTTTAAAAAACTTAATTCAAAAAACTAAAACCAAACACACTGATTATTTGATTTGTCTGGACAAGTAGATCTTAAAAGTTTAAAACCTTTTTAAAAAATTAAAAAAAAAATACCAAATATGAAAATAAGCAATAAAAAATCACCCAAAAAGCAAATCGTTGGTTGTTTTGAGCATGACATATAAGTTAGTTTTTTTAATTACAGTTGTGATTTGTGGCACTAAATTCAGGGACACTAATGTCCCGAATTTCTATATCAGGTAAAAAAAAAAAAAAAAAACAAACAAAAACAAAGTTACCAAAACAGGAAATTAGTGCCATTAGTGCTCAACAATTTAGTGCTACAAATCATTTTTCTTTTAATTATTATAAAAATACATGAAGAAAAAGTATATTGGTGATATCGAAACATATTATTTTAATAATTTTTTGACTTTTTATTTAAAGATGTGCGAAAAAATAAAAAAAAATAATGTGACAATTTATAATAAATTTTTGACTTTTTAATTAAAATGTATAATTGACAAACGAAACCTAAATAAACTAATAGACAGCTTATATGTGAGTTGTAAGTGTTATTTTAATGACAAAAATATGTGTTCAAAAATTGATTCATGGGTAAATTAATATTTTTACCTCTATAATTTGATTTAAATTTGAGTTTTATTTTTATTATTTTACATTTGAAGAAAATTTTTTAAAATTTTGTTTGGTGTCCTGATTGTGGATTATTCTGTTGGCTAAAATCACTTGTTACCTCTTATACATCAATCAATTACTTTTCTCTCTTATCTCTCATTCTCAATCATATTTTCTCTCACACACATCTACTCAACTGCAACAAAATATCAAATCATCCCAAACTCCCATACTCCAAAACTATTTTCAAAATATACAATCAAACAAATCAAAAAAATTTCTAAACCTTTTTCCCATAATTATTTTTGAAAATTTATGTCTCAAAACCAAACCAAACACACCCTAGAATAACAGTTTTGATTTTTAAATTTTACTTTTAAAAGGGAAAATAAAAGAATTTCCCATAAATTTTAAAATGTTTATATAGTTGCATGAGTCCGGATCCCCTCATTGAGAATCCTCCTTCACTTCCTACGTGCAACGGTTGAGATCAATTGTTGCACATCCAACGGTTAATAATAATAAAAAAAAATGAAATTTTAGTTTTCTCACCCTACTATCTGAGTTATCTGAGTATACATTGACATCACTCTCACTCTCACTCGCACTCACTATTTCTCCTCCACCGTACCCAGCCTCACTGGCAACCACTCCCAACAGTCACCCACTCGTAAACCCCACCCACCGCTCTAGCCCTCATTTTCTCTACTTCACGAACCATTGCTCCACCGCGACCACCATCGGTTTGGGCGAATGAATTGTTGAGGAGAACATGGGTTTTAAGGCCATAGATAAACCAGGATCGTTCTCGAAACACTAAAATTAAAAAGTTAGGGTTGTGATTGAGAAAATATATTTGAAATTTCAAAATTAGGGCTTTGACTTGATATTTGTAGTGCTATGAACTTCTAGATTTAAATGAATAGCATAAATATAGTGGATTTGATATCTCTTGGAAATGGATTTGATATCCCTGGTTTTCGGATATTGTCTTGATCTGTAGCTGAGTTTGAGTAAAAAATTTGGAAGTTTCATTTATGATTCATACGTGCTTGTGCTTGTAGACATCTATGCTTAGAGAGGAGTCTGGTTTAACTTGTTCATACTTATTCATCTTTCTTAGTTTCAATAAAGATTGATCTTTCTGATTGAACTTGTTCATACCAATTTACTAGTCACAGTGTGCGTTTTCTAAGATACCTATTTTTGGTTTTGCTCTTGGTTTGTAATCTTATTCCAGATGTGAGTGGTAAATTCTCTCTTGATTTTTCTATTAATGTGTTAATCTTATTTGGTTTGTGGAACTTAATGTATTGGTCCTTGTATTTTTTGCTTGCCAGGTTGATTATCATAGTCATACATTTTCTTGTGTTTCATAAGCTTAGTGGAAAGATTTTCATATGCAGTGGCTACAAGCCACTATTTGACTTGATTTTGGTATTTGGGTTCTTCAAATTATATGCATAATGTTCCTAGGGCCATTTGGAGCCAAATTAGGCAAATTCATAAATAGTATGATTTGTTGAAAAAATTTGTGAGGAACATATTGTTTTTGAATATATTGTTCTTTTACCCTTATTATAGAGAAGATGTCATAAAAGTACTCAATCATGCAAAACTGCCATGTTTGTTCAGTTTGAATCTGCTATGTGTGTAACATGTGTGTAATTAATCACATATGCTATGTTTAAAAGCAAGAAAATAGTGACATTGAATTGTCATGTTTGTTTAAATGCTATTAACAGTTTAGTCTGTGTAACCTCTGTTCAAATGCTATTAAACATGGCAGTTTGAACAAATAGATGTTTTCAATGAAGACATACACTCTGTCTCTCAAATTCAAATAGCCTTCACATTCTATCCCTCTCCTCTATAGAACTATCATTACTTATGTTATGGGCATAACTCAATAGAATTGCTATTAACCCCATCAAACACAAGCATAGCACAGCACTACAAATTTCTCATGTATCTGATTTAAAAATGACTTCTTCTTCTAACAATAGCAACATAAGATTACAACCGAGGTTGTGCAATTGTGGAAGAACCGCTGCCATATATATTGGAAGAATCAATGAGAATGGAAATCAAGGGCGTTTGTTCTTTGTTTGCCCATCAAAATATGTAGGTATATATTGGAAAATTTAGTCCTTTAGTAGTCACATTAATAGTTGTCTTATTCAACTAACTGATTGTCATGCATTGTAGAGTAACACTTCTACTCCCCATTGCAATTACTTTAAGTTCATGGATGAAGATGATGAAGATGTTACGTCCAGAATCCATTCCAACTCTAGAGCTTGTGATGCTATAACGATGAAGACTTTAGCGATATAAAGACGAGGCTTGATGACATGGAAAATGACTATGGTCGAAGGCATGAAAGGATATAAAATAATATCAAAGCGATGGTGTATTTTATTATATTTTATATCATTTTGTACTTTATGATGTAATTTTTGTACTTTATTGTATTTTGGGAAATTGAATTGAAGTTTTTACCATTTTTTGTTGTTTTGTACTTCATGATGTAACTTATGTTTATGGAATGAATTTTATTATAATGTAACATATGTAACTTACTTTATTATGGAATGAATTTTGGGAAACATTAGTCTCATTGTTAGAGCTTTGTGGATGCTATTTGGCAGATCTGTAAATGAATTTTGTGGATGCTATGTGGATGAATATTGTGGATACTATGTGGATGAATTTTTGTGAATGCTATGTGAATTTTTGTGAATGCTATGTGAATGAATTTCGTGAATGCTTTGTGGATGCTATTTGGTAGATCTGTGGCCTCAACCTGTTATCTGGTAGCAAGTTCTTTTATTGCCCTCACTTATCAGACATAAACTATTATCTGTTAGTAAGTTTAAAGTAGATTAACACATTTTAAAGCAAACTATTATCTGTTAGCAAGTTTGACAGATCTGTGGATGCTATTTGTTGCAGGTTTGGTTCTATGGATGCTATTTGGCAGATCTGTGGATGCTATTTGGCAGATTTGTGGCCTCAACTTGTTATCTGTTAGTAAGTTCTTTTATTGCCATCACTTATCAGACATAGACTATTATCTGTTAGCAAGTTTAAAGCAGATTTGGCAGATCTGTAGATGTTATTTGTTGTAGGTTTGGTTCTATGGATGCTATTTGGCATCTAAACAAAATTAAATAGCACCTAAGCATATAAACAAAATTGCATCAACTGAAATTAAAAAAAAGAAAAAAAAAAAGCTAATCATATTAGTAATTGAGCAATGATGTAAAGACACAAATTGTGAAAATTCAATAAGGTGATCATCTTATGTAATTGAACTAATCCAAGTTGGTGCCGTTCACAAGTTGCTGAAATTCACTAATTCACTTGTGTAATTGAACAGCATAATACTTATAGGTCTTGAAAAATTAAAACACCAATTTAGGATAAATTTTCTAACAAATGAAAAAGTTGTGTACTGTTCTTTCACACAAAAGAAAATCTAAAAATTTGAACACACATTGGTCCATTTAAAAATCGATCAGGAAAGAAAATGAAGTATAACATCAAGTGTAAATTAACATCAAGTGAAGTTTGCTCACATTAGTGCATCTAAATTAACACATTGGTCCATCTAAATTAACACATTGGTCTATTTGAAGCAGTTTGCTTCACAGTTTGCTTTGAACACACATACAAGCCATTAACATTTAAACACACATTGCTTCACAGTTTGCTTTCCAGTAGTTTGCTTCATAATTTGAGCTGCTATGACTTCACTTTCCAGCCGAATTTCAGCATCAGTTTGCTTCTCTTTCTGTTTTTCCATAGCCTAAAACGGAAAAGGACAGAATTTTCCACAATTTTCAATAACTAAATGCATACTTTAAACATAATTTTCAACAAGTAAATACATGCTCTAACAGAATTTTCAGCCACTAAAAAGCCAAAATCTTCAACAACTAAAAATTAAAAAGACAACAATGACAAACCTGACTACACATTGGGCTGTTTGATTCTTAAGAATATGGAAACCCAATGTCATATCCACATGAACCTTGAAGTAGTATTTGGAATGTTGGTTGAAGCGAGAATCTGGTTGAGGCATTGAATTTGGCAAAGAATTTAGCACTACATACATCTCCACGCAACTTGTTCGCCTACAACAATGTCATATATTAGGCCGCAATCATAGTTTGAGTCACATATTATATCCACACAAAAATACAATGTTAAACTAACACTTACATGATATGTGAGATACATCAATGGTGGAGGAATAAAATTACCACCGTGGCCAAAGATGGGGAAGAGGATGAAGGGAGGAAGAGGTTGAAGAGAAAGAACATGTTGGCGAACATAGATATCTCCTCTAACAAATAATGGAGAATGTGTAGCTGTTGAACTTGCAATAGATTTTGTGAAACCAAGGCATTAGCAGGATTTTTTTTAGAGTTCACTACCAGCCTTGCTTCAAATTCACCTCTTACCCTCCTTTTGCCCTTACTAGTTGCCACATTTTTCTTAAATCCTTTTGGTTGCACAACATAATTCACATCTTCGCAATCCACTTCAAAGCTTTGGGTGTCATCATCATTACTTACTTCATTTCCAACACCAAAATAAACACATAACTTGTGTTCAACATTTGCACCTAATGTAACAAGGTGTGCAATACAAAAATCATAAGTTTCTTGATTTAATGACTCTACTTGCTAGTGCTCTAAATGCGGTCATCAATGTCTTATACCACGACGCTTGTTGGAATTTCACATCTACTTGAATGTCGTTTCCCTTAATGTCCTTCGCAGTTTCGGCTCTTGCTTGTTTGGTCCGCCTCTTTAGAATGTATTGTGGAGGAATCTCTTTTATCTTCAATATGTCTCTAATAACCTTCAATAAGTGACAACACAAGATTCCTTCCCTTTCAAACTTTGTACAATTATAACCCAAAGAGCCATCCATCTCCATCTTCACTTTCCTTGCATATTTGTTACCAACATCAACAACTGTGTAAATGGTACTAGCCTCACCATATTCAATTGCTTCTATGTCCGATTCAATGGATCAAAAGTACTCATTTTAAAATTCCACAAAACATTACCCATTTGAATTAACATTCTTATTATTGCTTTCACCTTTGGCAACTTTTGGCACAAAGTATATCCTGCTTCTAACTCCTTGTATCGCTTCTTGTAAAGTACCAGTTCGAAATGCATGAAGAATTCATTTAAGTTAAAATCAGAACAAATATAATCCTTCAAAAAAGCATTAAAAGATTCACTAAGTTGTGTAGTACTCATTCCCGCAGCCTATGTTGATCTAATATATGGCCAGTCCCATTTTTCTTTCATCGCAAAAGTAAATTTCAACTAATGGTTTTCATGGGCATTATATTTATCAAGCATACGCCTACTCTAACTTCCATTGATTTGCATCTTCAATATCAAAGAAGAATTTATTTAGTACACCCTTTACCCCCTTATCTTTGAACAAACAATTAACATGTTTTAATCCATTTTGCATCAAATGCCAAGTACACAATCGGTGACTTGTGTCAGGCATAACGATGGGTATGGCTTTAGCCATTGCAGCATCTTGATCGGTGAACAAAGTTTTTGGTGCCTTTCTTGACACAGCCTCTAGAAAATTTTGAAACAACCATACAAACGATTCGGTGGCCTTATCATACAACAAAATTTGCACAAAATATAAGCATTTCCTTATGATGGTTGAATCTCACAAAAGATGCAAAGGGTTTATGTTTTTGTTTAACTTGTAAGTTGTATCAAATGTGACAAGATCACTAAATTGGGCATAATCCATGATTATTTGTGTATCGCCCAAAACATATTAGATTATTTGCTCCTTATTATTTAAGCGAAAAGCATAAAAGAATGAAGGATTCTGTAAAAAAAAATTCTTTAAAGTATTGCAACACATTGTCTACTTTCTCATATGCTAAACTTTGTTGTCTTTTGATTCTCAAATAATTTTTTTGATATAATTTTATAAACCCAAGACATTGCTTCCCACCAGCTTCCCTACCCATGAGTTCAAAAATGGCCTAAATAAAGACCAGTTATTGTACCAAATCTAACTCAATTGCTTGGGTAGTCGATATATTTTTTTGTGACGGCAACATATGGGCACACTCGGGTGATACAAGATCATGTTTATGTTTTTCTTTGAAATCAGTCACAACAAATTTCCCAGTACCCTCATCTAATTTAACATAAAGTTGAGCCTCACAACTAGTCATAGTTTTAGCTCTATGGTTTTTTGCCAATGGGTCTCGTTTGTCAACCTTCCGAAATCCCTCCTTGTTGCAATCCAAAAGTCTACAAATAAGTTGGTTAGTGAACTTGTTCTTCCTATAATAATCCATTCTTATGCTAAACCCCATTCTTCCTCCATATGTATTATAAAAATCATACACACATTGTTCAGAATCAAATGTCATTCCATGTTTTGGCTTCCAAGCACAATTATTCTCAGGTTCCATATCCATATCAAAATGCAACTGAAAACCCATATAAATAAAATCTTAACTACATAAATAAAATCTTTATTTCAAAGACAAAAAAAAAAAAACACAATATCTGCACTATGATCAAAGAATTCACTGTTACACTTGGATAAAGAAACAAGAAATGAGAACTAAGTAATGAGACCCAATTAAGATCAAATAATAAATCAATTAAACTATATAATCCCAAACTCCACCTACTTGGTTCTCTTTAAAGTGTCAAGAAAATGTATGCAAACCAAGTACCTTTGGTAACATTGATTCATGGGCAACAAGAGTCATTTAGTTTTGGGTTGGGTCACTGCACAAGGTTTGGCAAACCTATTGTAGCTCAACGGATACGAAATAACATAAAAATACAAATTGTGAACTTTAAGAGCCTGATCAACAATTATAACAAGTGAATTTTTTTATCTGTCTATAAGTTCACATGAAGCAATGGTGCATCTAACTGCCCTAAACAACCTTCAATTTACATTGTTAATTGACTATATCTGTTAATTGACTATATCTGTATTGTATTTTGGGAAATTGAATGTATTTCATTGACACAGTATTTTTAACACTGAAATACCATTGAAATATACAGTGTTGAATGTATACCATTGAATGTATTTCAATGGTACACATATTTTTAATATTGAAATACCATTGAAATACATAGTGTTGAATGTATACCATTGAATGTATTTCAGTGGTACACATATTTTTAACACTGAAATACTATTGAAATACATAGTGTTGAATGTATACCATTGAATGTATTTCATTGGATATATTTTTAATGGTACACGTTCAACACTGTCAATGAAATACACAGTATTTTTAACACTGAAATACCATTGACAGTGTAAATTAAATGTATTTCATTGTTATTACAAACACAGTGCATCTAACTGCCCACGCAATGGATTCGGGCAAATCGATGGATTCGGTTTGGGGAATAAGGGCAAAGCAATTACAGGGACAGAGACAATGAAGACTAACCTCTGGTTTGCAAAGTGAGGGCTTTGGGGAGTGGGTCGCTGTAGTGAGGGTCTGCCGGTGAGGTAGAGGAGAAAAGCATGACAGCTCTGGTTTGCCAAGTAGGCAGAATCTGTAACGGCGTCGAGAGTGTTTCACCGTCGTCGGATCTGCAACGGCGTCGAGACTGGGTCGTCGCCGGTGAGAGTGGGTTCAACGGAGAAGAAGGAATGAGTGTGTTTTTGTGAGTGTGATTCTAAATCAAAATCTGTATAAGTTATGTTTTGTTTGAACGAGAAAATGAAATTTCATTTCATTTTTTTTTTTTAATGGTCGTTGGATGTGCAATAACTGATTTCAACCATTACAAGGAGGAGATCAAGGTGTACATGCAAGGAGGGATCAAACTCATAGTTGCCTGCCTCCTCCAGTTCACTAGCTGAGGTGACTATTGCCACCTGTTTTATGACCAACCCTAAAACCTCACACACTCGTACTCATGTACGTACATTTATACATTCTGTATCTATCTGACTATCTATATATCAATCGTCAATTTCATTCAATCACTCGCCGGAAAATCGCCGCACAACTCCACCATCGACTCGGTACGAACCTAATCCGAAACACTTCCATTTTCAATCGTTTTTCCAATCCAATGGAGATGGTATAACAAACCAGTGACTGTTGTGTATTTCTCATCGAAACCAACGAGCTCTGATTGGAAATAATGCAATTGTTGAGCTCGAACTACTCGAAGCAAAATTTTTACTTTTTTCGATTCCATTCTCTACATTGCGCGAAGGGATTCCAATATTTTCTCTGGCATTGCTTGTTTCAGTTGTTTCCCCAATCCTCATCACTCCGAGGTTTGGTTTGTTAAGGTTGTTTGCACTCTCTGTGTTCGATCCTCAGCTACGTCTCTTGATATTCTGGGTTCTGATTATTTCTGCAAGAACTTGAATCCATTGATAGCATTTGGGGTTATCAAACGTTTAAGTAATAACAACTACGATAATCCCAAGTTAGCTTTTGACTTCTTCGACTTTACTAGGCTCAATTTGAGTTTCATTCATTCGATTGCGACTTATAATTTGCTTTTAAGGTCTCTTTGTCAGATGGGTCTTCATGACTTGGCTAAATTGGTATTTGAGAACATGAGGATTGATGGGCATTTACCTGATAGTTCAATTTTAGGATTCTTGGTTTCGTCATTTGCACATGTGGGTAAGTTTGATGTGGCCAAAGGTTTGCTTACTAATGTTCAATCCGACAATGTAGAGATTACTTCTTTTGTGTATAATAACTTGTTTAGTCTTTTGGTGAATCGAAATCGGGTAGATGAGGCTGTTTCCTTCTTCAGAGAGCATATTTTGAGGTCACAATGCTATTGTCCTGACACTTGCACATTCAATATTGTAATTCGAGGTTTGTGTAGGTAGCGTGAAGTTGAGAAAGCTTTTGAGTTTTTCAACGACATGAGGAGTTTTGGTTGTTAGCCTGATATTATAAGGTACAATACACTTATAAATGGAGTATCTAGGGTTGGCGGGGCAGATAGAGGTTGTGAGTTATTGAGAGAAATACAGTCTGGAAATGATTTTTCTCCAGATGTTGTAACTTATACATCAGTGATATGTGGTTATTGCAAGATGGGTAATATGGAGGCGGCTTCAAATATTTTTCATGAGATGATTAGTTCTGGTGTTAAAACAAATTTGGGTACTTTCAATGTTCTCATTGATGGTTTTGGCAAAATGGTGACATGTCATCTGCACTGAATATTTATGAGAAGATGCTTTTTCTTGGTTGCCTTCCTGATGTTGTCACCTTCACGTCTCTAATAGATGGTTATTGTCGGACTGGACAGGTGGACCAGGGATTGAGGCTTTGGGATGAAATATATGCAATAAACTTGTCTCCTAATGTGTATACTTTTGCAATTCTTATCAATGCTTTGTGCAAGGACAATAGACTAAGTGTGGCTCGAGATTTATTGAAACAGTTGAGACGGAGGAGGATATTGTCCCTCAAACATTTATTTACAACCCTGTGATTGATGGGTTTTGTAAGGCTGGTAATGTGGATGAAGCAAATGTGATTGTTGCAGAAATGGAGGAGAAGAGATGCAAGCCTGATAAACTGACCTTCACCATTCTCATTATTGGGCATTGTATGAAGGGAAGAATGCCTGAAGCAATAAGCATGTTTAATAAGATGTTAGCAATTGGTTGTGCTCCGGATAGAATTACGATAAATTCTTTGATATCTTGCCTTTTGAAGGCTGGGATGCCTAACGAAGTGTACAGGATAAAACAAACTGTAGCAGAGGACTGGAACTTGGAAATGACAGCTTTGAGGAGAAATGTGCCTCTCAGGAAAAATATGGACATTCAGTGGCTGTTTAATTGAAAAGGTTGTTTTGCTAGTGCATATGATCTTGTGGACCTGGCAATTGCATGACGTCCTTCCACTAGTATGCTTCAAATATGAACGTACACTTCCAACTCACGGCATAGATAAGCTAGCAAGCGGTAAGTGTTTGTACTTGTCTATTTGTTAAGTGTCTACATTATTAATTTATTATGCAATTTTTGCAATTTCTAGAATTAATGCTGTTTTGGTTGGACATTATACGTATAAAGTTGTTGCTTTTGTTTCTGGAAGTTCATCATGATTACTTGATGCAAGGCAGGTCAAAAGTATTAGCTTGAATAGGATTATAGGAAAATGAATAAGTAATTGACTGGATAAAAAAAGAAGAACAAAACCAATGGAAAAGGGATATGCAGGTCAAAAGTATTAGCTTGAATAGGATTATAGGAAAATGAATAAGTAATTGACTGGATAGAAAAAGAAGAACAAAACCAATGGAAAAGGGATATGTTTAAGTGGAAGGAATGGAAAGAGGTAGATGATATGGTAAAGTGAAGAGTTTGCCTTAATTTTCCCAAGCTTTCCGCCAAAAAGTAACTCCTGATATAAGTTTGTCATAATATTAACGATGTAAACACGAACACCCCTTCCTCGCTGTAAGTGAGCTTTTATGACTAAAAAGAATATACAAAGAAGTACCAAACACGACCTAGAAGGAAGCACGGACACAGACATGGTGGCAATTGATTATTCCATTCTGAATGATTCAATCACAGAAGCTCATCATTTTGTGTGAATTATACTTGTAAAGTCCAATGTCGTCAATGTTTGTTAGTATCCTTATGTTCTTAGAAATCTGTCTGCGACTTTGTCTTGAATTTGAGTGATTAATGTAACTAATTTTTATGTGATCCTTGTGGCATGATTATTGAGCAACATTTATTCTTTATAGGCAATAATTTTTTCATCGACTGTTAGAAACTTGATGAGATCTATGATTAGACCAATAATAGTGGTATTTTTATCTTTTATTTAGTTTTGATGTAATCTTTTACCTCTTGTAGTTACTTGTCTACCTTTTATTATTTATTCTGCTTGTCTCCAAGAAATTTATTTATAATCTTGGTAACAACACCCTTTTAATAATTTTTTGATCATACTGAAATAGTTAATGCTTCTCACGATGATTATTCCTTTTATAAGATTGATAGGAATTTGTGGTGTCATTTTCTCCTTGTACTTTGTAGGTACGTACATGATGAACGGACTCGGTTAAGCTTTTGCAGCTTACATATGAGGTGAATTTATTTGTCCTCTATGCATGCTTGTTGGAAAGTAGCTGCTGCTGTGAGGTGCTCTCAAAACCATTGTTGTTTTATTTTCACATCCGATATTATTTTTTTTGGTTAGAGCTTTCAGCATAATTTTGAATTTGTCATTTTTTACAGTATATTCATATTCCCAGATGAACTAGGCATTATAATGTAACCCTAAAAGGTTATAAATAAATAAATAAAAGATGTAAAGTTAAAAGGTACATGCTTCTAGGAATTTGTATTCATCCACACAACTGATTTATGCATTGTCTATCATTGCAATTTCTGTTTTTCTTTGCTTGGGCTATAATTCGGCACAGTGTGACAATATACAAATTCTTTTTCAGCTATTCTGTTTTGTGGCTAACACAAAAAAAATGCAAGAAATTCACGAGTGGACTGACTTTTTATTTGGAATAACAGAAGACTACTAGGTTGGTTCCATACAATAGAGAAGACTGTTGATTCATGTTTGTTTGGTCTTTATAACTTAATCAGATCATGCTTTGCTGCAATGTTCAAACTACTTCCACAGCAATAGAGTTCATGAAATGGTATCAGAAATTGCTCTATGTCATGCTTGCTTCAACTCTACAAAATCAACTTTTGCTAGAAGTTTATTCCATGGATACAGACGTGTTGAGCTTGCTTACATATATGCTTCTAGCACATATATATTTGCCTGACTGCAAGAATTTTACACTTCACTAATATGATCCTGTAGTTTATTCTAGCTATTTTTTATTTGTTAGGTTGATAATGGCTATTTATGTTAATTCTCCAGGTTTATTGGTCAAATTCATAAGGAGTTGGATTATTGGCAGTACTGGTTATAATAAAGTGTTTAATATTAGTTAAATTTGGGCGTCTTTTATATTTCAGTTGTCTGCTCTGACAATATTTAGTTAATTTCTTCTTTTGGTTGCAACAATTTATTTGCAGAATGCAGATGGGCAAGTTTGGAGGCAGATGAGGATATTGTTGGTAAAGCAGTGATCGATAAAGCTTTTTTTTTTTTTTTTTTTTTGGGTTCAGGAAATACCATTTGGCTGTGGCATTTTAGATGGACACTCTTGAATGCTCATTGCATTTTTTCTGTTTCTTTTTTTTTTTTTTTTTTTTTTTTTTTGCCTAAAGTAAAGCTAGCTAAGGGTATTTTCATCTTATTCATTTCTCTGAATTGCAATTGCTTATAGACAGAAAATAAGCGCTATTATATATTCAGGAATGTCATGTATGTATGTTTGAGAATTAAGAATCACCATTTGCAGGTCAAGCTGGAACTCCCAGAATGGCATGAACACAACACAGCCAGAAATGAACGCTGCTCAACACTTGCTTCAGCTTTACAATGAACGTGAAAGAAAAAAAAACGCGAAAGCACTATAACAAGGACAGGAGAAAATTAAGTAGAAGACGAGGAAGAAAGCAAAATTGATGAAACTGTGTCTTCTGTCATGTGGACGATTTTCTTATGAAGGTAAGAGAAGCTCTCTGCAAAAGAAAAATATAAGGTTGAGGACTATGGTTGATTTATACCGACCAACAAAGCATATGAACTTTGTTTGTAATGGCATTTCCTATTTTGATTTACAAATGGCTAGTCTTGATTCCTGACTCTGTATCTTCATCCCCAGTGAATAGTGCCTTGCTGAAAATATTCATCACCATTTTTGCCCCTTTCATCTTATGTTAGAATGACTGTTTCTTCAGTACAATCTCTCTCTCTCTCTCTCTCTCATATAAGTCTCCAAGTATTTTTGCCGCCTTCACCAGCTCAGAAGCTGCAATGCCACAGTAGCTAATCTTGCATACAAAAGAAGCCAAGTGCCATACGAATCATACCAGCCGATGGATAACTATTGCTAGCCGACTCATAAGCAAAATTGATTTATTTATTATTTTTTTGGCAGGAAAATTTCACAAATGGTAATTTGGTATCATTTCAATGCAACACATTTTCCTGCAAAAAAAAAAAACAATTGGGGGTGTCAACAAGGACAATCACCACCAAATGATAAATTTTTGGATATTAACAAGGACAATCACTACCAGATGATAAATTTTTGGATGAAAATAGTCACATGCACATCATGTGACTAATTTTAGGGGGCAATGGTCTTCCCTTCATCTTCTTCCATTTCCAATTACTCCTACAACCAACATTATACACCTGCATCACCGCCTTCATCTTCTTCTTTTTCCACATTAACCTCCACCACCAATGAACATCTTGTGCCAACGCCCGCCACCACCAACAAACACCCTAGGCCACCTCCCTTCACCATATATGCACAACCAATATTTGTTGCTACACACCGCCACCAACCATCCCTTCTCCCTCTTCCTCACTCCCCCCTTGCGAACCTGTGGGACAAACCTAAATCAGAAACATGAAAAACCCAATTTTTGGGGTTGGCCAGCTTTTTCTGTTTGAACCTTAATGTCAAGCGATGTGTTTTCCAATGTGGAATGAGGAAGTGCCATTGCGCTACAATATCCCCAGCTTGCCTAGCCAACTCAAACGCAGCATTCTCTCAACACAAACAAGAGCCCCTCAATATAGTCACAACATCAATAAGATATAACAATCATAGAAGAGGCACAGTTGCAGCAACATTCTTATGAGGGATTAAGGCTCAAGTGTCTGACAAATAAAGAACAAGTTAGTTGCAACCACAAGCACTCTTTCCTTGGCAACAAAGCTAGTGTGATATGTTTGAATTTTAGATTTGCGAAAGCGAAAAGAAAAAGCAATAACATACAAGCTTTTGCCCTCCACAAATCCAAAAGTTGTCAAACTGTACATGGAAACAAAACAAATATATTCTTGCTTTTACTAACCATGATCTTCACAGGACTCCCATGTATTCCTTGGCTAATGCTAAATCTATTAATACCTAAGTAGGGGTAGAAAGTTGAACCTTGTGCTAGAACTCATAGAACATAATAAAACAAAGATGAGTTTAAAAAGCCAATATTTAGCTTCAGTGGACTAGAATCAAAACACAAAAATCAATGAATTTTATCCCTCTTTCTTTTTTCTTTGGGTCGGGCCCCGATTTGATAATCTGAACCATTCATTTTATAGGACCTTCAATGTATATCATTCATGAAAAAAATAGATCAATCTAATAACCTTTTCATTTTATCGTGTTTGTTTTTGAAAAGTGGACAACAATAATGTTTTTGAAAATAGACCATCCATTTTTCAAAAAAAAAAAACGATAAATGAAAAGGCTATGATTATCGGATTCACCTAATTTTTTTTTTATAGATGATATACACAAAGTGCCCTACAAAACAAACAGCCTGGATCATCATAATGGAACCCGTGCTGGCCCCATCGGCCCCTTATGTTTTCTCAATTTCAGATCTAAACTTGAGAAAACCCATATTTTGAGATTCTGTAAAATCTGATTAATGCTCAAGGTGGAACACATATTCCGTGAAGCGCTGCAATTTGCTAGGGTCCAATTTCTGCTCCGTCACAACAGGTTGCTTCTTCACAGTTAGCATTCGAGAAGCCGGGTCCACACTCCAACCTTGTTGCAGCACATCTGCACATGGCACAATTAAAAAAAATGCCCATTAGCATTTGTAGCAAGCAGCTAGAGAAGGCATTGATCACAATTCTACACCCAGTGTCACAAGATGCCTTCTGTTCACACTGCCAACACAAGTTATGATTCTTCTTCTTTTCTTTAAAAAAAAATTGTTTTGTTTTCGTCTTTTGGGTACATGGCAGACAAATTATGATTGCCCAGCAGTTTTTTCTAACAGATGTGCAAAAAAGGCTATAAAACGCCACCTAAGGAGAATGAAAAGTACGTGGAGGAATTTTTAACTCTAAAACTAAAATGGATCAAATGGCGTAGTATATTAGTTGGGATTTTATCCTTGTACATGAACATTATCTTCAATTTTTTTTTATCAGTGATGCATCCCATTATGAGAAAACAAGATAACAGCAGAATTATATCTTTGAGCATAATGGGATCTCAACTCTCACACCCATCTATTCAACTACAAAAAAATATCAAATCATCACAAACTCTAAAACTATTTTCAAAATATACAACCAAACAAAATTTTAAATTTTCTAAACTCCCTCAGAAAATTATTTTTAAAATAATATCTCAAAACACAAACCAAACAAGGCTTATATTTCACCATGTACCCATAAAATACAATTCTGATTCAGATAAGTACTGATGTTGCAAGGCAAAACACAAGAGAGAATACAAACTTACAGTTTGTAGCATCATCCTCATTCATTCCCAAGAAGAGAGAAGCATCTTGAATGCTTATTGTTGAATAAGCAGACAGCAGTAGCTGAAACATCTTTTTGGTGTAAACATCTGCAAAAATGTTCAAAAGATAATTTTGACGACAAAAAGTGCCATAAGGTAAAACATCTCTCAATAGAAGAAGATAACAAGAGTCATTGCCTCTTAACTAATTCAGGACCCTACACATAAACAAAAAAAAAGTAACAAACCCTTTTGGTGTAAACATCTGCAAAAATGTTCAAAAGATAATTTTGATGACAAAAGTGCCATAAGGTAAAACATCTCTCAATAGAGGAAGATAACAAGAGTCATTGCCTCTTAACTAATTCAGGACCCTATACATAAACAAAAAAAAAGTAACAAACCCCCATCTCCACCTCCAAGGTTTCCCCACACACAAAAATTACACCATTTAATCAGGGAATTGAAATATATGTTGGAATAATCTTGAGGCGTTCTTACAATATTAATCATTTCATGGTTGATATCCTCTTTGCCCAACCAATGAAAATCTTACTGGGCCCTATTCATTCTTAACAAGCTAGGAAAAGTAGAAGAAGAAGAAGAAATCTAATTAAAACTCTTAACAGAAGCTTCAGTTAATAACTTTCATCGTCAACGGCATATTTAGTTGATTAGCGATAAGAGTGCAGCTTTCAAAAGAAACTATTCTTGCTTGTGGTTTAGGTTCATTTTTCTGACCGATAAAGAATATAGCTTCCAAAAGAAACTATTTAGATCTATTTTTCTGACCTTCTGCATCTATAGAGGTACCAATAGCAGCAACATTACACTGAGTTACACCATGATTAACCCCAGCTAACCCACCCCCACTATTTCTTCTTCAGTCGCTGCTATGTATATTTTGAGCGCGACATGGCATGTTTCATGAAAGTGCACTTTTGCTAGTATCAAATGTCTATTCTAGTGCTAGTGGGTGACGTTATGTTTGGTTGTGAGAGCTGGCGGGTTTTGAAGGAACAAGCTGTGCATTGCATATTCACTTGAATGGGTAAGCAAACTGCACTCCAAGGCCCGGAATGCAGTCTAACACCTTTGTTTCTTGGCCTTAAAAACAGCACTCAACTCTTCCACCTCTCATTAAAACTGATTTTCAATTGAGTCAAATAGAATTCAAAGTTTCTACTAATCCTCCACTTCATTAAAAATCCATTACTAATTTCCTAAACACATGAAATAATTTTTCAGCCAGAACATCAAAAATATATTTAGACAATATTTTCCTATGGTACATTTTCAGCAAAAACATAACAATGTATGCAAAAATAGGTGTAGATACAAACTCACCAGAGAAAGAGGCTACAAGATCTCGAGTCTCTTGACTCCAATTGAACCCACGAATGGCCTCGTGCACACCCGCATAGTCCCGCATCCACAACAGCTGACCAATTTTCCACACTGCCACCATTTCCAGCCGGCTTTCCTTCAGCGACGAAGGTATCGATTTCCATAGAAACCGAGCACTATTGCTGCAATACAAAACATATACATAAACCCTAAAACACCGTAAAACCCCAAAACAATAACACTGAACAAGACATTCATACAAAATCAACTCACATGTCGTCGATGTAGATGTGGCCTAGAAGATGAATCGAGTAGGGCCATTCGTCCTGGAATGTAATCCCTGCGTTGAAACCTAGAGAGAGAGAGAAAGCAAATTAGGGTTTGATAAGAAGAGAGATCAACAATGGAATAGCAGGAAAAGGGGAGACAGTGTGTGTGCCTGGAGGATGTGGTCGTCGCAGATATCGGCGATCTTGTCGTAGGATTTGGAAGCCATTGCGGCGCTGAGGAGAGAGAAATCCATTGAAGAGTGAGTGAGCTTTTTCTCTCACACTACTTCGTGTTCGCCTTTGCCTCTGTGTGTGTGTGTGTGTAAATACGGCTCCGCTCACATCAGCTGTGAATGAGTGGGAGGGTCATCAATCGGCCCAAGGTCTGCTATTCGGCCCAATGCTATAGCCTTTTAGGCCTGTTTTGAGAAGTAAAATTAAGGCCAAGTTTGACATATAATTAAAAAGTTAAAAAATTATTCAAAAAGTTAAAAAGTTAACACTATTCACTAAAAATCAACAATTACGACTGCATAACTCTCAAATCGAATTTTTCTCTAAAAATTAATTTTTATAATTTTTTATTACATATTTTTTTATAAAAAGTCAAAAAGTTAACTCAAACATCCATATTTTCAACCTCTATTTTTTAATACAAAAAGACAAAAAATACACTTATTTAAGACATCTCAAATAACCCAAAATATATATATATATATATATAGAAAAATAAAAGGTAGGCGTGAGTCAAACAAATCAAAAATTAAAAAGTTAATTTTTAATCTTGTTGCCAAAATATACCTTAGTCTGGCCCAAGTCTGCACTCGAACATGCAGGGTTCCAGTACTCTTATTATTTGGACTGGATTTTACTGAGCGTTTGCTTGTTTTCAAAGGTAAGATAGATTGGATTGTTAATATGAGGATTGTTAGTGATAAAATTAAGAAAATTGTGTTTCTTTAATAACCACCAGACTAGCAAAATTTTTTGTTTGTTTTACCATTTGATGATGGTATTAATTATATAAAATTCCATAAATACCTTTGATATTTTTAATATATTTTAATATTAAAAATTATATTTTATAAATAAATTATTATTTTTTGTACTATATGATTTTAATATATATATATATATTGCAAATATTATTATAATACAACCAACACACAAGAAAATTCAATAGCAAATGCATCTAGATATATACAGCAAGGAACACACAGAGGTAAGTGAGACTGAAAAGAAATAGGCCATCAGCTTGTACATGCAAGAGGGTTAAAAGAGTCTTTTTCTGGAAGCTTGGGATTGTATTCTGAATACCAAGCCTTCCAGGGATTGGAAATCCACTTCAATTATAGGATTACTAGTCCGAAGAGATTATTAATTTAGTCCAATTTCATCGAAATAAATATAAAATATGTGAGACGTTCCTCACTATTAATCCAATGGCTCATCTATCTCGGATAACAAAACAAACATGGCCAAATAGTGTTGGAGCTGGGATCACCTGTCAGATTGACCTATTAAAATGTCTGGAGTGTTCATAAATTACATTAGTTTGGTTTTAGAATAAATCAATAATCAAACTAGTCCCTATTATTTCAAAAAAATTGAAACCTTAATGCTGTGTTTGGTTGAGGGATTTGAGGAGGGATTTGGAAAGAGAAATGGAAAAGGTAGGTGAAATGTGAAAAAAATATACCTACATTTCACATAGTTTCACACACCTTTTCCCTTTCTCTTTCCAAATCCCTTCCCAAATCCCCTAACCAAACACAGCGTAACTGAACCGTTAAATCTATGTAACTGAATCAAAACTAAATTACAGAAATCAGTTTAGTTCTAAAAAATTTATATAGCATACTAACAACAATAGATTTAGTCGTTAATTTTGTAATTATAATTAGTGTTCAAATCTCGTAAGTAACTTCTATGTTTTTATTTGAGTAAATTACACTTGCCTAGATTTGAAGAAATACAATTAGCTGTACATTTTTTACGTAGTTACATTATTATCCTTTAAGATTTTTAACTCATATAATACCTTGATATCTTTTAAAACTTTAGTCATTTTTCATCTATAATTCGTTTGGTAGTATAATTTAGCCTTCTTATTTTTACATACAAATAATATTATAAAAAATAATAAATGAATATATAATAGTTGAGATTGGTTTGATTTATCAGTTACCTCATTATATTTTTTTTTAAAAGAGAGATTATTTGATTATATTAGGTCCAAATCTTTTTTTGCCTTTTTTTTTGGGCAAATTACATATACCTCCCTCGAGGTTTAACTAAATTCTGAATCTCCTGAGATCTATATTTTCATAACAATTTACCTCCTAATTTGTTATGCAAATAATACTTTCAGGGAATATCTGTAATTTTTCAAACTTTAGGGGGTATTTGTAATTTTGCTAAACTTCAAAAGGGTATATATAATTTGCCTTTTTTTTTTTTTTGGGGGTTGGTTTTAAAATACTATTGCTTAGAAAAGCAAGAAACAGCTCTGCTGGACACATGCAATATCTTTCAATTTCCAGCTCCTTACTTTCTACTTTCGTATTTCACTAAAAAGCTCCCAAATCTCATCACATTGCTCTGGGATGGAATGGAATGGAACCATCCTAGAAATTCTCATCTTTTTCCCCCCAGTCACTTTCTAAATTACACAAAAGAAAAGAAAAGTACCCATATAGGCCTATTCAAAGGAATAATCCCAACCCAACTCATAGGTGTTAAATAAAGATATAACCAAACTCATAGGTGTTGAAATAAAGATCAAGAGAAATATTAATCACCGCTTAATATCTCGAGAGTTTAGTTTTAGAGAAAAATCATAACTAATCTATTGATTGAATTTGTTTAAACTCAAGTCAACTCACTTATCCTCACAAAACCAATCTCGAGAGTTTGGTTAAATATTTTAGCAATTTTAAATAAACTATTTGAGTGGATCAAGCAAGTTAAAAATACAAAATGAAAGAACATCAATGACTGTACAACCTTAATTTATTTTTATTTTTTTTAATATTTTAAACAAAAATTAATTAATTATTTTAAATTCTGACACAAAACTCATAATACATAAGTATATATAATCTTGTATTTTGAAATTTGTTTTTAATACTAAATTTGTTGCCTTTATAACTTCATAGGCATTTTGATTCCTTGACTTGACACCCCAAAATAGAACAATTTAATAGAAATTAAAAACCACTTTTCTTCGACCATGTTTGCCACCAACTTCTTTTTTTTGAACTAGATGTTTGACACCAACTTGAAAGCTAATTTTTGAAGCTTCAAGCTCAAAAAAGCAGAATGAGTTTCGGCCAAACTTTAAAGAATGGGCTTTTCACACTTTCGCCACATGTAGCTCTGCTTTGTTGTTGCGTTTTAAGCTGGTATCAAAGAGAGTGAGTGAGGGTAAAATAATCAATTTATATATATATATATATATTTTAAAATAAAAGTGACTTCTACCAAAGGTTGTAGCCAATATTTTAAGCTGATGCCAAATCAGGTTATCATTGACTTTAGTTAATATTTCCTCTTTTACTGCTAAGAGTTCAATTTTTGGGATAATACGGATTCTAAGGTTGCAAATGAACAAAATCATTCATCAAAAGGTTTGAATTCAGCTCAGTAAAAGTTTATTCGAACTCGGTTTGTTAAATTTTTTTTGTGTTAGAGCTTGAGCTAGTTAAATTTTTAATAAACAAATCCAGACATTCTAAAACTCAGTTCATACGCTCGACTCGTTAGTTGGCTCATTTAATATTTATTATTTATATATTAAATAATATAAATATATGTATAAAAAATAAGATAAATATGTAATTTATATATTTTAAAAATAAAAATAAAAATAAAAATAAAAATAATAGTTAATTATAGATAATACATTCATTTAATAGTGGTAGTAAATATTATTATTTTGATAAAATATTGATTCTTTTAGAATGTTTTGTATAATCAAAGTTTTAATTATAACTTTAGTCTCATACGTAAATATGAGTTTATAATTTTTTTGACTCGTTAAGGCTCGTGAACAGATTCGAACTCGAGTCAAACCTAAACCAACTCGGCTCGAGCTTAGTTTGTTAAATTTTTAATGAGTTCGAACTCGTTAAAATCTTAATAAACAAACCCAAACATACTAAAACTCAATTTGATTCGCCTGTTTACAACCCCATGCAGATCCAATGCTATGGCTAAAAGCAAATGATATCTACAGTCCAATTTTATGATTAAAAATAAAATATGAGAAAGTTAAAATAAAGTGAGAATGTAATTATTAAAAAAAGTAATAATATCAAATTTGCAACATTCAAGCATGTTAGCCCAAATCCAATAAAATTGATCCTGCAAAAATACGAATATCAAATTTTCATTCACAAATGATCACAAATTCATGTTCTCAAAGAAAAAGAAAAAAGAAATTCCAAATTCACAACCACGTGTACAATGCACAACTTTGACATAGATTTTTAGAGTAATTCTTCTACTTGTACGTAAATAAATTAGAAATTTAAATACAAATCTCTCATATAAATGTGAAATTGACAAAAAAATAAAATTAACTCATATGAGATAGGATTGTATCTAATTCTACAATAAATTTTTATATTTTTAAGACATTTTCATATCTTAATAAACTTAAAAAACAATACACAATATATCAATACATAATCTCTCCACCAAAATAAATAAATAAATAAATAAAAAATTGGGAGATAGAAGAAAAGTGATGGGCGAGCAGGATGGCATACATCAGTTTAAACTTTACAGGTGAGAAACAAAATTTGCAGGGGGGTGAAAAAGAAAACAATAAATTAATAAATGGTTTTGGGAATATTAGAAGGGAGAGAGGGGTTGGGTCGGGTCGGGTCGGGTCAGACAGTCAAGCCATCAAAACCACACTGTTTGTAAGTGAGAGCCTGTTTCCTTGGACTTATCACTATCGCACAATCCACCGATACCTGTAATACCATCAAAATTATCATCACTACCAGTACCAGTTCGCTCGAAATATAGAAAGAGAAACAAACAGACTTCCCAAGAAAAATCATAGATATAGAATAACATCTCAATACAACTGTATATATATATATATATATTTTTTTTTTGTGGCAAAAGGGCATTACATTACATCATGTCATGTTGGACGGATCCACAAAAATCTCAGTGCTAAATACTTGTGGGATTGATTTTTTTTTTTTTTTTTTTAAGTGTTCCACTTATAAAGTAAAATGAACTATTAAACCTGTTAAAAGTTTAAATAAAAAGACTAAAGTATCTTTGTAGAAAGTAACTTTACTCCCGAACATTTTTATTATTTTTTAAGAGGTAAAAAGCGTTGTTGACATTTTACAATGAACACATAACTCTTCCTCTTTATGTCTTATTATTCTACCATGTGATGTTAATTGAGAAGATATGTCTATGATGGACTTTAGCTTACAAATTACAAAACAATATGAGATTATTTTCAAATAATAAGAATAACCCACACATGAATAAAGCGAGATTTGCCAACCATGAAAAAATAAAAAATAATAAAAAAAATCATGAAACTACACGTAATAATGTTATTTATGCAAAAAATTAAATTCACTTTTCAAACTCATTGATGTAATAATCAATAAAAATATCTAAGATAACACTCTCTCTCATATATTTTCTAATCATTAATTAATCATATCACTTACACATTATTAAGTCTAAAAAATTAATTTAAAAAATAAATTTATATATCATTTTTCATGTTATTTTTACAGATCATATGTTTTTATATACAAAAATTAATTTCTTTAGACACATAAATTTAGATTACTGACCCCCCACAACAGACAGTTATTAGCTTTTCCCTCGAAAAAACATAAGCCTGTTATTTTGACTTTTTTAATTACCTTTTTCAATATTGGCAATGTTAAACAAATACTTTAGGGTGTGTTTGGTAACGTTTACGTTTTTAGTTTATATTTGTAAAAATTTTATAAACTGATTTTTGTTTATTTTTAGAGAAACATAAACTATAAACACATTTGGTAATTAACAAAATGTTCAAAAATATAAAAAAGAGTGAAAAATGGTAAGTAGTGACAAGTGACGACAAGTGACGGTGGTAGAAAGTGGTGACGGTGGATGGCGGGTGGATTACGGTGGCGGGGGTGGGTGGTGGTGGTGGTGGCAGGTGGTGGTGGTAGGTGGGTAGCGGATGGCGAGTGGTGGTTGGTGGTGGCGGACGGGTGGTGGTGGCGGGTGGGTGGGTGACGTTGGCTGGTGGTGGGTGGTAGTGGCGGATAGTGGGTGGCAGTAGCAGGTGGGTGGCGGATGGCTAGTGGTGGTGGGTGGTGGCGTGTGGTAGCAAGTGGGTGGTGGTAGCGAGTGGTGAGTGGTGGTGACAGGTGGGTGGCGGATGACGGATGGCAGGTGGTGGTAGGTAGTGGTGGATGGGTGGTGGGTGGTGATGGTGGGTAGGTGGGTGGGTGCGTGGGTGACGGTGGCGGGTAGTGGGTGGTAGCGAGTGGGTGGTGGTGGTGGCGGGGGGTGGTGGGTGGTGGTAGCGGTGGGTGATGGCGGGTGGTGGTGGTGGTTGGTGAGTGGGTGACGGTGGCGGGTGATGGGTGGTGGTGGCAGGTGGGTGGTGGTGCCAGTGGGTGGTGAGTGGTGGTGGCAGGTAGGTAGGTGGTGGTGGCGGGTGGTGGATGGTAGTGGCGGGTGGCGGGTGAATATTGGTGGGTGGGGGTGGTGGTGGTGGTGTGGGGTTGGTGGTGGTGGCAGGTGGGTGGCAAGTGGGTGGTAGCTGGTGGGTGGCAGGTGGTGGTGGTGGGGGGTGGGTGATAGTGGCAAAAGACGGTGGTGAAAAATGGTGGCGAGTGATGGCTAGTGTTGGGTGGTAAAAAAAAAAAAAAATAAATTGAAAATTCAAAACGGAAACACATTTTTTGTGTTTTTATTTTTTGGCCAAATTTATAAACTAAGACCACTGATTTATAAATAAAAAATTTTACCAAACAAATTTTTATTTGAATTTTTAAAATTTTTGTAAATATAAACAGAAAACTGAAAATACCTTAGTGTTTTAGGCTAGTTTGTTAACTATACAGATATTTTGTCGGCACAAAATTTAATTAGTGTTTTAGGCTTGGTTATTAATTATATATTTTAGTGTGTTTTAAGCTCGTTTGTTAATTATATATTTTAGTTAAAAAATTATTATAATTTATCATATCATATTATTTATTTTTTTATATATCTTTTTATAAAAAATTAAAAAAATATTAAAATAAAATATTTTCAAACAAGGCCGTAGTAAGTTTACATACACATAAATTAAATATAAAATAGAACACAACTCCCTCATAATTAAAAAAATATGTACTTTAAATTTTTATGAGTAATAAATTTTTCTAAAGATTGAATTAGTGTAGTATAAGATCTAAATATAAATAAATAAATATGATTTATACATTGATATTTCTATGTAAAATTTACAATAAAATTTTGTTTTTTTTTTAGCATTTTTAATTGCTAAATTTTTTTTTTTTAAACATAATTACAAAAAGTGAGAGCCAAAAAAACGTAAATCAAACACAATTAAAAATATTGTTCAAAAAAACACAATTAAAAATAAATACATAAACCAAACCATATAAAAAGTAGGCCTACACAAATTATCTTGTGAATTTCATTGTCCTGGAATTTATAAAAAATATATTTTTTCATATTAGTGAAACATTTTTTATAATATTAAAAGATAAAACTTATAGTAATTTTTTTCTTAAACCTTTAATTTTATAACTTCCAACGAACGAAATGACGGGTATGTTTGGTTTGAGTTTGGGAGATGAGTTTAGGAGATAAAAAGTACGAAAAGTTGTTTGGTTTGGTTTTTTTGAAAAGATATTTTAGAAAATTATTTTGAGAGAGAATTTTAGAAAAAGTGATTGATTTGATGTGTATGAGAGAGAGATTTGTTTGGAAAACTTGTTTGGTTTATAAGTTTTGGAAAAAAAATTTGAAAAAATTTGTTTGGTTTGAATTTTTCTGAAAACTCATTTGTAGAGAAATATTTTCAAAAATTTTTGAGAAATTCAAACCAAACGAACCCGATATTTTTCCAACTTTCTTCCAAAAATAAACACCCAAAACAAGACAAAAATGCCGGGCGCACATTATCACCTTATAGTCTGTGACCAGCTCAAGTTAGCACGCACATTGGAAACCACAGGCAGTGGCGGTTTAGCAGCCGTCGGCAGCGTAGCTCCGCCCTGTCACGGCGGCGCTACATATATATATATATATATAGAGAGAGAGAGAGAGAGAGAGAGAGAATGCTAACCTGGACGGCGGGGGAAGTGAAGCCGAGAATCCGGATCTTAGCCCCAACATCACCCAAAACCCTAAGCTCAACCCTGTCATTGAGCTCGGCATCCCTAACAAGCTCCGCCGCATCGGCCTGCAACAAGCTAACCCTATCGACGGCCACGGTGGTCTCCACCTCCCTCACACTATGCGCCGCCTGATAAAACCCCGGCACCACCCCTCTCCCAAGAGGAATCCCCCTATACATGACAGTGAATCTGGACTCCGAGTACTTGATTCCGACCTTGTTATCGTTGACGGCGGTGAAGAGGAGGCGAATGGTGAGCGAGACGGAGGCGGAAGTAGGGGTGGTGGGGGAGATGCCGAGGTACTGGACGCCGACTTGTTGGAGATCGAATTGGGGTTTTTTGGGTTTGAGGGCGAAGAAGAAGACGAGGAAGAGGGCCAGGATGAGAAGGGCGAGGAAGGAGAAGAGGAGGAAAAGACAGCAGCAACACCCTTTGAATGAGGCTTTGGAGGAGGAGTATGGTGGTGGGTAGTAGTGGCGGTGGTGGTGTGCTGGTGGTGCTAGGCGAGATGTGTGGTCAGTGTTGAAGGTGGGTCTGGTGCTGGAGGTCATTTTCGTGATATTGTGCTCTCCACCTTCTACCTCTTCTTCTTCTCTCTCTTCTGCTATTTGTTGTTTTTGAAGAGAGCGAGAAAGAGAGTGTTGGTGTTACAGTCTGGTTATGGTAGTTGGTTGGGACCTTTTTGTTTGTCAAATTGAAAGAGAAGTTATTGTCCGTCCTCCACATTTGTTTGGCGATAACCTTTAGATGAAATTGTCAGTGAGAAGATGATTAATAAAGAAATTATTAATGTAAAAATTATTAGCGAAGAGATTAAGTAAAAATATAATTATTTTAATAATAGTGTGAGAGATAGTTAATGATAAAATTATTAAATTATTTTTATATAAAATACATAAAAAATTATTTCTATATTAAAATAAATATTAAAATAAACGGATGCACTTGATAAAAATAAAATTAAATTAAAAAAATATTTTTTATATAAAATAGATTTAATTTATTCATTATTTTTTTAATCCTATTCAAAATTTAGTCAAATTAATTTCCTTTTTAAAAGAGATTACTAAGCCTCTCACACTGTTAATCCTTCTTCCAACCATTACCAAATAAGATGTAAGTGGGGCTCATACTCAGGCCCCGTTTGTCAAGTGGGTTGGGACTAAAATAGTCACAAAAGACAAAACAGGCTATTTTAGTCCCAAAAAAACAAAACATCACATCCAACCCATAATCATTATACTCTTCTCTAAAAAAAAAAAATTTAAAAAAGTCAAAAAGTCCTTCTCAAATTAAGTTTTTAAGCCCAGGCTAAAATAGTCAAAAAAGCCAAAAAGTCAAAAAGCCAACTCACTTCCCAAACCCACCCTCATACTAATCCAATCTAGTCTCCTACTCGCTAAATAAATATGATCTATATGTATTATAATTATTAAAGAATGTGAGATTTATAATTTTATATTAAATAATTAAAAAATATGAAGCACATCAAAATTTATAAGCAACTTGGAACATGACACGTAATGTTTGAGGATCAATTAATAATTTTTTAAGTTGAAAAAGGAGGAATTGAACACGTTGCGTTGCTGGGGATCATTTTAAAAAGATAATAAATATTAATAATTATAATTATATATATATATATATATATATTTATGTCAGATGTAATTCTACCAATTAAAAATGTAAGGCATCAACGAATAGTAGATAAAATGGCTTTCCGATTAGGAAGGTAAAAGGTTAGTTAAACTGGGGGAATTATTTATAAAAAATAATAAATATTAATAATTAAAATTATAAATTACTTTCTTTTTTCTAAATAGTTTTTTTTAATTCTCACTAAATAGTAATTTTCTCGTTAAACTACGACTTCGTTCAAAAGAGTTAGATACATAAGTTGAGACAAATTTTATTTTATTCTAGTGATTTTACTCTATGTGCAATTTACCTACCATTTAAAATAGGTATATAATATGATATAATCTATGAACTAAATTGTCCCATTAGAAATTCTGTTTAAATTAATAACAACGGTAAAACATGTGACTGAAAATAAAAAACAAAGGCAATGGTTTGCCTCCGGTTCACCATCTGAATTGGAGGGTCCAGTCTGACCTATTGGGCTCATTTTTCGATAATTTGAATTGTTCACATTTTAAAATTTGTTGAGTACATTATTCTTGTAAAAAATTACATCGATCGGATAACATATACTATGTATTCAGATCATTTTTTTATGAACCGTTAATTTTTTGACAATCTATTTTTTTCATACAAAAGTGTTCCGAATATATAGTATTTTTTATCCGATCGACATAATTTTTACAGGAATAATGTAATCCTAAAATGTGAACAGTTCAAATAAACGAAAAAATATCCAAAAGTGAATCCAATAGATCGAACTAGACTAGACTGTCCCAAATCTGGACTGGAGACAGTCCAGACCCAAAAATAAATAAACTACTTAAGTTAAGGAGCAAAACACAAGAGGTAACGTGTATTTTAAATTTTAAAAAATAACTAAATACCTGCAATGTACAAAATGAGGTTACCTATGTATAAAAATATTTTAGTCTTTTTGTTTACTATTAACAGTAGGCATTTCAAATGTCAAAAAATAAACAGCATATAAAATAAACTATATAGAATTAAACAGAAAATTTTCATAAAATTAATTGGGGATCCAGCTTCCACCTAAATGCATTGATCACCTTATTTTATTTCATGCTAAAGTGAGTAGTTTTCAAAAGAAATGGTAATAAAATTTTAAATTGTGGGATTTATGGGTGAATGAAAGTGATCTAATTGTAAAGTTTTAAGTTTATGTGTTGAAGTTCAAGCTTAGCATTTGATTTGGAGCAGTTATGCCATCTATCATTTTGGTGGATAAGCCATCACATGTTTGATGATTGGTGAAATGGCAACTAAATTATGACCAATAAGACAGAAATTTTCTTTTTTCTTATTTACGATCTATTGTTTTTTTTATATCAAATTTAATTTTAAATTTAAATAAAAAAATTTGATTTAACATAAACTACTACACTAATCATTTCATCGGATTTCCATTAAAATCTTTTTAAAAATTCACTTCTTATCTCAAATTTCATTTTTGAAATTGGATTTCAAATGCTTAATTTTTTAAAATTTTCTTTAAATTCAAATTTATAAAAGTATTTGATAAAAAAATGAAAAATAAATTCTCCCTTAATTTGAAATTTGATAAAAAAGAAAAGTTAAGAATTGGATGCTTACAGTTTGGTCATGAATGATTATGAACCCAGAGTTCGATCAAGGAAAGGTTCAAAAAAGTAAAAATAAAATAATAAATAAATAAATAAGCAGTTAGTACTTTCAAAACTCATTTTAAAAAGAAAAAAAGAAAAAAAAAGTACAAAAACATAATTGATGTTATGTTTTGAAAGCACATCTATAAACCTGATGTCCTGTTTTGGAAACACTTCTTCACAACACAATGAGTTCATGAAATAATTTTAAAATTACTTAGATTTGGAAACTATGTTTTAAAATGGCATGAGTTTGGGCAAGAAACTCCTACAAGGCTACAACCATACAAATAAATCCAAAACAAGAGCCACAAATATTTAAAACCCCTTACCCATTAAAACAAATTTAAAAAAAAAAAAAAAAAAAAAAAAACCCTTATAAAATTATGGTGTTGGTGAGAAAAAAATAACACAAATTCGAAAGACAATACTCATAAAAGGCCAGTCCACATGTGTAAATAAAGGTTACACAATACAAACCACACACACACACACACACATATATATATATATATATGTGGAAATAACATAGAAGACAGGAAATGGAATGCTTCAAATCAAACACTACTGATCTGTATTATCCACATGTGGACTCCCATTACCTGTTTCTGGCTTAACTGTTTCATCAGTCCTGTTGTTCTCGTCGACTTCGAGCACATCATCCATCATATCATCCTCTCCGATGTTGATATCTTCCACATCATCCTCATCTTGGTTGTTGCTTCCACTGGGGATCTTTCGTGTCTTGGGACCGTGCTCAAGCCTGTGGGTCTCCAGTTCTTTGTCCATTGTCTCTTGTAAGTTCAACATATCATTGTTTGGTTTCCTAGCTTTTCTTGCATTTTGCCACCTCTCCAGCTCCTTTTCGACATTGGCAAGATACTGCTCCCCAATTTGCTTCTGATATTGTGATAATTCTTCCCTCCTCGCATCCTTCCATGCTTGAAAAGTCTGATACGCAAAATCAAGATCATCAATGTTTAGAGAAATGAAAAGCTCAATCACACTGTTTAGTTGTGTCTTCAATTTTTTTATTTATTTTATTTTATTTATTTATTTATTTATTTATTTTTTTGGGGGGGGAATACTGAAAACTTGCTTTGTTTTTTTGTTTTCGTGTTTGGAAAACAAAAGTTGGTTCAGAGCCAAACAAAGTTTTTTGTATTTTCCAAGGAAAAACAAAAGAGTTGCCTACCAAACAGAGTAATGCATCTACAAAGTAATAAAACAACTTCGAGTAATGTTGTTATGTCCAAATTGTTGAACCAAATTTGTTTACCATCTGACATGTCATCACTAGGTGCCACGTGGCACAGGCTAAACAAATTTAGTACAAAAAAACTTTCCCAAATTGTCATCAATCCCTTCTGCCAACTATATTTGTTATTGTTACTCCACAAAGATGCATAACACATTAAATCTTTATTTAGTCAAGGTACCTAGATAGATTGAATGGAAGGTATATTCAAATCCTTCCAAAGGATAGTTTACCCATCCTTTATGGAGGTTCCACCCCTTTTTTTTTGTATTCAGCCAAACAAACCAAACCAAACCTTACCTAGTGTCCCAATCAAGTGGGGTTAGCTACATAAATCCTTTTTCACTATTTTGCTCTATCAAGAGCTATATGTTCAATTAAATTAAATAAATTCGTATATTTTTTCACTACTGCGTCCTATGACAACTTAGGTCCCCCCCCCCACCATCTCCATTTATAGTGATCATATCACTCTTCCTTATCGTTGCATCTATAAGTTTTCATTATATATGACCAAACCATCTTAACATAATCTCTCCCAACATATCTTCCATAGGTGTCACTCCTGCTATTTCACAACTATAATTATTTTTAATTCTATTTTTTCTACTCTTATCACAGATCCATCTAAACATGCTCATCTCAGCTATACTCATCTAGTGCACATATTGTTAACACTATGTCCCATAAAGCTTCGCCAATCCAATTAAATACAAGGCAATATTTTACAGAGTGCTTCCATTAATCCAAACTGTTTGCTGTGGACAGAAACTCACCTGTTCCTTCTGCTGCTCAATTAACACTGCATCATCATCCATCGGCTTGCTAAACATGTAATATATGGGAGGCTCTGCCTTAGTCCTGGAAGCACAAACCCAAAAACAAATTGAAAAAAAGAGTTAAGAACATGTCATAAAATACTGTCTCGATCAACCTATAGTCCTGCCAAGCACGAAGCTTTCAGTCATCCAGTTGCTTCAGCCCTATGCACATGTACAGAAACTTATCTTCGTCTCAATAAAATTGTGAATATGGACACTTTTGGACCAAAATTAGAAATAACCTGTGGCAGAGAGAACTTAGTAAGCTCATAAGAAAAGGAAAGCTCAATTGTCCAAGTTCCCCATTTAAGGGATATTTGGAGAAAAAAGAATGCCTGCATAGCATATTAATGACATTAAAAAAACTGCACCTTAAAAAGTTGCCAAGTTTTCTTTGGTGCTCACTCCACCGAAGGAACAACAATTCCAACTTCTTTTCCTCTGCCTTGGCAGCAACACGTGCCCTGAGAGTCTGGTAGGAAAACAAACAGTAATATCAAAAAGAATAAATAACAGAAATTACCATGTACATTCACATGAAAGATTCCATTCTAAACTTCATCGACAGGGATGCACAATTAAAGTGAGATATAACAAACCAAATCTCTTCTCCGTTTCTCTGCAATTTGTTCGCGCTCCTGTTGTCTCAGCCTTTCACTTTCTTCACGAGCCCTTTGCTCAGCCTATATAAGTATTTAAACATTTATACAGATACAGATACAATTTTTTTGGTACAAGAAGCAAACATACCCAAAAACAAAACAAAAAAAAAAGAGCTAAAGACATCAAACACACAAAAGAGAAATACCAAAAAGCAACTCTAAAGATGTCAAACAAGCATAACTACACAACACACTGCCAGAATACCAGCTATTATAGTCCTCTCACAGATTCACACTGATTTTATTTGTTAGTAAAAACTGGAAGTGAAATTAATGGAAAGTGTAGAAGCTAAAAAGTACTCACTCTTTGTAACGAATTAGACCTCCGCATGTACGCCTCCGTTCCTGAGAGTTGCTTGTCTTCCTTCCTGAATTTCTGGAACAGGTTCACACAAATGAGAGAAACATTGACAACATTAGAATGGACACAAAGACAAACACGAAGACCACACTATTAACAAATTTAGAGGAATTTGTTGGCTGGAAAAAAAAATTTATTCAGAAAAATAGTAGTAGAAATATAATATAATGAAACTTCAGCAAAAGAAGGATCAATTCTCCACAATTATTTGAGGCATACTGAAGAAGTTCATATATATTATTTCAATTTTGAAAATATTACATGCATGATACATGTCCTATCGTTTTGTAAATATATTATGTGTCTACTTTTAGTGAAGTGCTTTAAGGAAGTTGTTGTGCTTCATGTTTTCATTTGGATAGATTAAACAGAAGAGAGATTTCAACAGAGCATGGCCTTTGCTGCCTTAGAATGACAGAAATATTCCTGTTTACAAGTCCATCCACATTTAAGAATCTGAAGGATTTAGAGGGTGCTACAAGAAACTCTGTATTGGCCAAGTTCATGAGTTGGTGACTAATGGACTTTTGACTACTGACACTATTCAAATGGTAAATCATTTCCAAGACTGCAGCTGATTCTGTCACGAGCAACTGTTGAACAAGGTTCTAGTCCATGTCCTAATCAAGGCAATCCTATGGGTCAGAGCTCATTCTTTTAACAAGCATACAGTAAGAACCTGGCTTCACCTACTCCTTGTGGGCTCAAGAGAATAAAGAAAACATAATCATTAGCTTCATACAAGTATATTACTTCAGATTGACTCTTGAAGGCTTGTTGAGGGAGTTTATTTGGCTGACAACCACTAGCTAATGTTAAAATACTAAGAGATAGCTCATAGCTATCATGTTAAATCACCTCAAAAATTCCAATGATTACTTTAAAATTGATAGTAGCTACTTAAATCACATTTTAAAAAAGGTGCAACAACAGCTAAAGTAGTCACAATAGCAAAGGATCCGAACAGATGTTGACATGAGAAGTGTGCGGGGAGGAAATATTCCGACGACCCGCACTTCCTTTCTTCCGAGTTCCTCAGCTGTCCGATCACCTGAAAACACAACGACGGTGAGCTACCCGGCGGTGTGTGGCCGGAAAACACCTCCGACGCTCAAGTTAGAACCTCACACACCTGAGACAGATAGCTAGAGAGAAGGGAGAGTGTTTGAGTGTAAGTCTTACTTACAAAAATTGTCCATCCCCATAAGGGGTGGCGCAGACTTGTTTATATACCTCTCTGCGCCCCATATCCACTCCCATTGATCTCTCAACACGTGGCTCGCTTATCCCATCTGTCAAGACATACACCATGCCTCTGTGTTACACCATCTCGACATCACCTAATCCTAATCCGACCGGCCAGAGCTTGTAAGCACAAGGCTGGCCAATTTGCAGCCGGAGAGAACCGAGAACGCAAAGATCCCTACCGACCATGCCCGGGATATTTCACATTCACCTTTTCAAGATTCCCGCCGAGCAACTTCCTAGTTTGGCCGACCACGCCTTCTGGCGCCGGTCATCTGCTTAGTCGGTCGGCTTCTCGCCGAAAGCAAATCACTTTCGTTGACGCCTTTCCGGGCACCGGATTCTTCAGTCTGCTGGGCTTACATTCATCCTAAGCACGGCTCGGTTCAGTCAATCGGTGTCTTAACCGAACACCTTCTTGACGCAAGACTGCCGCCCATATCTTACCCAAGACAACTCGTCGGCCAAATATGACCGCAAGCGCATCAGATCATTATTTTCCCACTCAATTGCCCCTTAATTCCGTCCGCTCTAGCGTGACAGGGATTACTGTTTCCAACCGGGGTATCATTTCCTCGGTCCCCGGCTTTTCAATTGATAACCAGACTGGTTGACTGTCTTCGAACTTGCCCGGTCTGGCCTTCAAACTTGCCTGGAAATCTTCCCGGTCGATGCTACATCTGACCTCGGTGTCTTCTCATCTTCCCCGGTTGACGTCTCACCTGCCCCACGTCTCTTCAGCTCTGACGGAGCCATTAATGGCGACAGGTGGCATCCCCTCATACGTCCTCGAGCAGCCAACCGGCTGCCAAAATTCAAAATTTTTGGCGGTTGGCCACCCCGATTCCCCTATATACATGCCATCCTCATCTTCTTCCCTTCCTAGTGCCATTCCAACATTCCAGACGTTCCAGAGCTCCTGCCCCTTCCCTTTCCTGCCATTGCTGCGTTTGTGCCTCGAAGAAGTCTTCCTCGCCGTTTCCTGGTAAGTCCTTCTATTTTCTCACCATTTTCTTTCATATTTCATACATTAGGGCCTTAAAATACGACTTATAGGACTTAGGCACCAAAAAATATCCCAAACCTTCCATTGTTCTTGGTGTTCTTCATTTCCCCTGAAGAACAACGAAGAACTGGGGCGGACCGGGCTCCTGGTCTCCATTTGATCCAAAAGAACTACAGAACCGAGCAGATAACATGTTTGTAGTGAATGCCGTAAAAACCGAGATAGTGGGAGTACTTGGTCGTCCAAATGCTAATATCTTGTCTGCTTGGGCGATCGAAGCTTCTAGCAACCTTAGAAACCGGTGGTTTGGCACACATCTGACCGAGCTAAAGTCAAGCTTGGTTTTGTGAGACCGCCACACTTAACCCTTGCAATCCTTTTTTCCGCAGAGTCCAAGGGGACCATTAACCTCTCAAGCTCCTAAGACCGAACAATCATTCAAGGCCAAACCACAACCGAGCTACACTAGGTCTCGCCACAAATGGGGAAGTACCGCTATATGGTAGACACCCCGGCTGGCTTAGACGCATTCAGGGAGGAGTACGGCATCCCGGCCGTTGTCCACCTCGAACTTGCGCTCGAGAAAACAACCCCTTGGGGAAGAGCCGAGCAGTGCCCCTTCACCGTGCTTTCAATAGTTGAAGGAGGCCTTCGCTTCCTCTCAACTCGATCACAGAATTTTCACAAGACCGCTTGCACCAACCCAAGTGTCAACAAATACATACCGGATTATAAACGGTGTTCATGAGTTAAATAACCGGCTTGGTACTCAACTGGGCCTAGCCGAGATCTTAAGGCAATACACAATGGGTCACACCACTGGCGGCCTTGCCTATTATTTGAAAATAAGACCGGGCAGGGAAAAAATAGTGACCGGCACCCCAGATAAGGACTTGCACGACGACGACTTCTTCTGGGTGTCTGGCAACTATGAAATGGCCGAGGTACCGGGCTGGTCTATAAGCAAGAACTTTGGTTCTTCATGTAAGCCGCGCTTTCTTGCTCGGTCCATACTTTTTTACTGATTACTCTGGACTTAATCACTTTTTCTCTTTGTTTCTTTTGCAAAGAATTCCAAGCACCGCAGTTTAACTACCGCCTCTAACACCGAAGTCAATCCGAACCTCGCTTCGATAGCACCGGATCGGATTTAATCGCTTCTATAAAGCTACCTACACTCTACTCGCCTCGCCGGTAGAGTCATCGATTTCATGAGCGATAACTCCACCTCTGCATCTAACTTTACCTCGACATCCCTTAATCCTACCGACCGAGGAACAGTGAAATGGCCAAGAGTCGAATCCAGACTTGTTAATCGCCACTTCCGAAGCACGGGCGCCAAAGATTTCAAGAATAAATGCGGCCATCCATAAGACGGCAGCTTGGCCTCGCAACACTGCAGAACCGGCCAACCTCCGAGAACCCGCGACAACAGGTGGAAAAGAGCTCGCCAGATCCTCACCGAGCTGGTGGTCGAGCTAGAGACCGAAAGCAACCTCGCCGAGGGCTAAATCGCGCCTGGGCGCTCAGCTGAAGCACCGAGGAGCCGACATCCCGCCGATGCCTCGGTGAAGGGTGACAAGGAACATTTGGCCTTTGACTGTCAAGGCGCCTCGCCGCCGACCGACGTGGTTGGAAGTGACCACGTTCGACAATCTTACCGGTCAAATCGTCCGTGAAATCAATGACCGTGGTAATCGCCTAATTTATTTCTAAAATTTCACAAGTGTTTGCCCGCTTCTCACTAATCATATTTGCTACTTGCAGTGCCATCCAAACAAAGACTGTAATGGAGCGATTCATCGGCCGACTAAAAGGCCTCGACATCGCCACCAAGTCGAAGCCTCCAAGCCGGCCGCAAAAACATCATTTGATGAGCCAAGACCGAGAACACCAGATTGTTCGCAACCGGATGCGCCGAGAAGAAGCGAGAAGAACTTCTGCCGAGCTAAACGCGACCAAGGAGTCCAGTGGAGAAAGACCGTGAGGTCGCCAACAATGCCGGCTTAAAGAAGCAGAGGATAGCTACAAAAGCGTGTCTTTGCAACCCAGACATCTATTTTAAGGCCGTTGAAAGAAGCTTGCTCAAGCTCGGTCGTGGCCCTGAAACCGATGTGTTTGCCGCCACACCCAAAGCCTTTTCGCGGTCTATCTCGTGCCTTATGCCAACGACGTCTTCACCGCATTGCAAGCGGAGGCCGAGGAAGAGCTTGCTAGAGAGACTACCGCAGACACCGGGTGAAGGAAGCGAGCAAAAGCAAATGTTCAGATGAGCCCGGTGGGTCAAGAGAGGACTCCACCCCAACACCAAGATGACTATGACAACCTCTCCCTTGCTTAGTTTTTTTTGAACTTGCTTTTTGTTTGTTTTCAATGTAACCGCTTAGTACCCCACCTTTGTACTTATTTCTTATCAATGAAAAAGCTCTAATTTTATGAAGTGTTTGCACGGTTTGCTTGAACTTTCTTCAAGAAAACATCAATTCACGTAACGGATACATTACCTCGGTTGAGAGACCAAATCACAACACCTCCTACCGAGGTAATTCATCTCGAAGAAATATCTAATTTGCACAAACATTAATCCATCCAACCTGCTAATCCATCTCGCAAGAAATATCTAATTTGCAAACATTAATCCATCCAACCGACTAATCCATCTCGCAAGAAATATCTAATTTGCGCAAACATTAATCCATCCAACCCACTAATCCATCTCGGCAAGAAATATCTAATTTGCACAAACATTAATCCATCCAACCGGACTAATCCATCTCGCAAGAAATATCTAATTTGCACAAGCATTAATCCATCCAAAGGACTAATCCATCTCTTGGGAATCAAGTCAAAAACGCCAACTCTTCCAACCGACAAAATCATCTCGGTTGGGAATCAAGTTGGGCAAAACATCAACTCTTCCAACCGGACAAAATCATCTCGGTTGGGAATCCGGTCATGGGCAAAACACCAACTCTTCCAACCGACAAATCCATCTCGGTTGGGAATCAAGTCAAAAACACCCACTCTTCCAACCGGACAAATCCATCTCGGTTGGGAATCCGAAGTTGGGCAAAACACCAACTCTTCCAACCGGACAAATCCATCTCGGTTGGGAATCCGAAGTTGGGCAAAACACCAACTCTTCCAACCGGACAAATCCATCTCGGTTGGGAATCCAAAGTTGGGAAAAACACCGACTCTTCCAACCGGACAAAATCATCTCGGTTGGGAATCCGAAGTTGGGCAAAACACCAACTCTTCCAACCGGACAAAATCATCTCGGTTGGGAATCCGAAGTTGGGCAAAACACCAACTCTTCCAACCGGACAAATCCATCTCGGTTGGGAATCCAAAGTTGGGAAAAACACCAACTCTTCCAACCGGACAAAATCATCTCGGTTGGGAATGTTAAATTTTAACAAAACATCAAATTGCGAAGGCAAAGAACACTTGTATATTGACAAAAAGAATTACATTCTGAAGTGTAATGCAAAAAGCTCCTTCTTTGTAAACAAAACAAAAGCTAGAAATAGTACACTTTGAGGTTGGCGCATTCCATGGCCGAGGTATTGCTCTACCATCCAAGTCTTCTGTGGTATGCCCTTGCCCGCCAGACCGTTATCTTGTATGGTCCTTCCCAATTTGCCCCTAGCTTGCCTTCCCCGCACTGTGGTATTTCCCATAACTTTTCTCAGACCCAATCACCCACCTTGAACGGTGCAGGGTGCACCATCTTGTTGTACTTCGGAGAGTTCTTCCGGTAGGTCGCCACATGGATGAGCGCTTTTTCCGGCTCTTGACCAGATCTAATTCGAGCAATAGCCTCGGTGTTCAGAGCAGTGCTCAAAGCTTTCACTTCGAGGGTGGGCATGCCGACTTCCAAGGAATGACCGCCCATGCCATAAGCCAAAGCAAATGGAGTTTCCAGAGAACGCATGGGTAGTCCTAGATGCCCAAAGGACGCTTGGAAGTTCCTCGCCCACTTTCCTTTGCCTTTTTCCAACCTTTTCTTTAACCCATCCAAAATAATCTTGTTCGACGCCTATTGACCGTTGATTGGTGTTGAGTAGAGTTGTAGAATTCAATCTTTAAATCGTCACAAAATCCTCTCAATAAGCGCATCACAAATTGGGTGCCGTTGTCGAAATCAAGATTTTGGGGACGCCAAACCGTGTTACCACATTCTCGCCAAACAAACCTCTTTCACGCTTTTTTCTTTGATAGTTGCCAAAGGTTCACTTCAATCCATTTGGTGAAGTAGTCCGCTGTCGATAAAGAACTTGCGGTTGCCGGCGATTGGGAGGGGTCCCACTATATCTAGTCCCCACATCGCAGGCCAAGGGCCGGTGAGTGGAAGAAGTTCTCTGGCCGGTGGATCTGCGCGAATTCGCACTTTTCACATTTCGGACATATTATTATGCGCGTCAGCTTGCATGTACGGCCACCAATAGCCTTGTGAAATAGCTCGGTAGGCCAAGGACCTGCCCCCAATGTGACTGCCACAAATGCCTTCGTGAATTTCGTGAAGGAATGCGTCCACGCTGCTTGGGTGCACACACTTTAAGTAAGGACCAGTGAAGGATTTCTTATACAAGGCGCCAGATGGAGAGAGCCAAAACCGCTCTGATTTCACCCGGCATTTGTGTGCTTCCTTCTTTTCGGTTGGTAGAACCCGGTCTCGGAGAAACAAAATGATCGGATCCATCCATGACGGACCCAGCTCGGCGCAGAGTATTTGCGTCTGCCCGGTTTCTTCAATGCTTGGTCGTGGAAGAAAGTCAATTAACATGGGATTAGGCGATGTTTTATCTACCATGGATGCCAAAGCCAAATTTCATCAAGACGGCATTGTTTTCTTCCTACGATCTGTTGGACTCGATTGCAAACCGCTTGATGCGTTTCGACTCGAGCTTGGTACTTCGCCATTCGGTCATCCTTTGCCTCAGAGATCCTTAAACTTGGTTAACCACAAGTTGGGAGTCACTATACACCATTAGCTCGTGACTTGCATCCGGATTGCGCGCTTAAGCCCGAAGGGCCTCATACTACCGTTGTTGGATGTGGGAAGCCAAGGGTGATAGAATGTTCAATGGTTAGGCCATCCGGGAGATAAGAACAATACCTAGCCCTCGACCGCGATTGGACGCCTGGCCAACAAAAAGCTTCCACATTTCCACAAAAGCTTCCAAAGAACTGATGGATCCTGTGAGTGGTAAGGGCGCCATGATCAAGGTTGCTTGGCTGTCCGGCTTCAAGTTCTGCGTTCATCGACCCACTCGCCCGCTTTGGTGATTCGCACCGGACTCAAGAAGTTGGTCCGCCATGCCTAAGTCCGTGAGGCGAATCACCAGTCGCGTATTATGCCGCCGCAGTTCGCGGCCGAAGTTGTGTCGACTTCTCTTGGTGAGGCGGACGCAGAGTTGGTGGACAACAACACCCAACTCGCTATCGCACACCGGTTGTTGGCATTGCGTATGTAGGCCATCGGTGGTGGGCGCAAAGCCGCCATGGACCCCATCGAGTGGCGCGTCTTCGATGGGTCGACGCACCTCATCATCCGCCCAGTAATATCGACCGCAAACCGGATGAGTTCCAGTGAGAATCAAGAACAAAGTCACCAAAGTCCGGCTTTGATGGCGGTCTACCGATATTTTACATCAACCGCCTACCGATCATTTCATTTAAGAACTCGCCGTAAAAATCCGCTGCTCAAATAAAGCTTTGAGGGGAACTTCGCCAAGACGACGACAGTATGTGCATGAAAGTAGTGCGCCAATTTTCTTGAAGCCATCATTAATGCCAAAGCAAGTTTTTCAAGAGGCAGGTACCTAGTCTCCGCCGGTAGCAAAGTCTTGCCGACGAAAAGATGGGAGGTGCTTGATTCCTTCACCAACAAGCACCGACCGATCAGATACCGAGATACGGCCGATAAAGATAAAGTTCTTCACCGCACCGGTGACCAACAATGGTGTCAAGATGATATTCTCGAGCTCGCCAACGCCGGTCGACTCTTCATCCCATGAGAACTTGGACTTCAAGGATCGAAGAAAGGACGGCAATGATCGATGACCCATAAATCGACATGGCGGCTATTCCGCCAAATCTTGTCCGACGTCTTTCACCGAGCTAGACGCTTTAACTCTTGCACGGCTCTCATTTGTGTAGGGTCTGCCACCATTCCTCGGTCTGTGTCTAGGAATCCCAAACCTTTGCGGGATCCCACACCGAAGGCCCACTTAGATACATTCAGGCGTAACTTATGCTTCTTGAGGATGTGAAACATCTAGTCCAGGTTGGTCAAATGATTTGGTTGATGCCTGCTTTTCACCACCATGTCATCAATGTAAGCCTCCATTGTCCGCCAAAGAAAGGAGCGAACATCTTGGTCACCATCCTTCGAAAGTTGCCCGGCGTTTTTAAACCAAAAGGCATAACTCGGAGCGTAAGAGTCCCCTTGGTGTAGTAAATGAAGTGATTTCTGTCAGACCGCATGGCAATCCGATGATAGCCCCAGAAGCGCCCAAGAAACTCAACCCGTCATGTCCAAATTGCCAAATCCACAAGCCGGGTCAATTCTAGGCAAAGGAAAGTCAGTTTTAGGACAAGAACGGTGACGGTTTTGTAATCAACGCAAACCCGCCACTTCCCATTCTTCTTGGTACAACGATCAGATTTGAAATCCACCGAGGATAATGCACTTCTTGAATTGCCCGTGCCTCAAGCAAATTCTTGACTTCCTCCGCCACCACCTCGGCGTGATGCAATGCTGACCTCCTTGTTCGCTGAATGACCGGCTTGGCTCCGGGGAAGACATTGAGATGATGGCAGATAAAATTTGGATCGAGGCCGGGCATGTCATAAGGCGACCATGTAAAAACTTCAATGTTAGCTATAAGGAATTCCACCATCTCGGTCCTTTCAGTCTTTGTGAGGGTGGAGCCGATCAAGAAGAACTCGTCCTACCGACGCAGTATCAATTGCATTTCCACCAATCCTTCCACGCTTTTGTCTTCGCCTTGGTGCCCACATCATCTAGCACCCCCCGGTCCTCCGTCCTCAATCATTTGAACAAATCCCTTGGCAGCCCGGCCCATCGACCGCCACAAAGAATCGCTTTTGACATAACCCGACGCCTAAATCTCTCAACCGCCCCATAGCCGAGGGGAATCACATCACTTGGTGAAAGGTTGATGCCACGGCTTGCATAGCACGAAGCCACCGCCAAGGATCGACAGTAGACGGCACCGCAATACCCAATTCAACTGTTTGACCAATCGATCCCGCTTTAACCCAGGATAATTTTTCCCAAAGGCCACTCCTACCGTGAGTTAAAACCGACCAATGGCGGTTGTTGGGCCAACCGGTCTCGAGCTTGAGCCGCTTTGAAAGCGTCAGAGTACATGATCTCAACCGAGCTTCCCGACGATCAAGATCCTTTAACTTCAAAATCATTGACGCGAGAGTCACCACCAAGGCGTCATTGGCGGTGTCTCAGAGCGCCCAAATCTTTTGAGGAAAAGTCGATCACATCCTTTACTTCGTTCTTCCTCTTGAGCGCGGCCGAATCGACAAAACCTCCTCATGTGTTCCGCTTCTTAATCATACCACGGCTCGCAAACACGCCGGTTCCACTATGCCGTGGATGACATTCACAACCTCATGGAGGTGCATCCCGTCATCCGTCCGCGTGAGCAATCGAACTGGTTTGCCTTGACTCTCCATCAATGTAGAGGTCCAGATGTCCCTACCGCCACTAGTTTTTCCAAGTGTCGCCTCAAAGGCGCATCCCTTCGCTCGGCCACGCCCCTGAAAGGTACAACGATTTTGGGATTGAAGCTTCGCCTGCCGCTTAACTTAGCAGAAACCGGACGATTCTCGCCACGGATTTCACTAAGTATGCGATAGATTGGGATTTGAAGACCGTGGTGATGCTCGTCCTTGCTTTCACCTCCTGTCAGATCGGCCAGATCATCTCGGGTAGTCATCCCATGTAATCATTCTCGTCATTACGCCGGCCCCGACTTCTTCATGGGTTTGAGCCTCGGTCGACTCTCTGCCGGTCACTAGATCGGCTGGACTCTGTTCGATCGCATGCACTTTTCCAAATGACCTCTTAGGGTCGCGATCGGGCCTTCTCGGTTGTGGACGAGGCATCATCCTCTACCCGGATGTGCTCATTGATGCGCTGCATAAGCTGTCCCATGGTCGTAGGCTGTTGCATGGTAAGCGAGTCTCGCAGTCTATGTCCGACCGGGAGCCCACGCTTATACTGTACGATTGCTAGGTTGACCGGGCAATCCAGTATCTCATTGAAAGTCTCCCAATACTTGGAGTTGTACGCCTTGAGTGTGTCGCTCGGTTCCATCTTGATACTCAAGAGGGTGATCAACTTCCTTAGGAGTTTTGGTGTTAGTCGTGAAGCGCTATTCTGAAGGCCTCTCGCCACTGTTGCCACCTTTCAATACTTCCTCCCAGAGCCTTCCTAACCACTTCAATCCCAATTCCAAACTTGACGGAAAGATAAGGCACATAAGGGCATCATTCCGATTGTCCGCCATAACCTCGCTTTGGAAATGACTTACATGCATGTACGGATCGGTCTTCCCATCGTGACAGGTAAACTTTGTCGGTGGAACTCACGAAGCGGAGTGGCTTCTATCTCAAGTGAAAAAGGAGTGGCACTCAACCCGCCAAATCAGATCTAGAAGGAGTGGTACCGCTTGGCGCGGTGGAAGCATTCCGACCTCCTCGGCATGGGCTCCGAGGGATAACCGCCGAACGCCGCACCCTCTGAGCTTCCGCCGGCGAGCCTGCCTTCAAAGCGCGCCAAATCCTCTGACAAAGTGAATAGGAATACCTCGACGCCGTCTCGGGGCGAGGTCAGAGGTAATACTATCTTGTATTTGGACTCCTCTGTGGCAGTCGAGATCACCATCTCGTAGCTCGGTGATAGAGATCGCCGGTGTGCCTCGACTCTGGTGGTGAACGGCGGGAGGGGCGGGATGGGGTGCGCCACCGTGGTCACCCACTCGGCTACACCCTTCCCTTTGTGACGCCGCTTAAGCTCCTCCATCTCTGCCGCCATTCACGGGATGACGGCCTCTTCGTCCCGCAGCTTGTGTTCGACGTCTGAGTGTGACTCTCTCCGCCACGGTGTCGTCCGTCTCGACTCGAACGGCCATGACTTCTTCGGCGCTTGTCCGCGCGTCTCCGCCGTCCTCCGGTGGCTGGCGTCCAAGTTCGCCATCGGAATGGTCGTGAGTCCTTCTCTGCCGGACAAACTCCGAGTAGCTCCGACGGCGGACAACGGAAACTCTTCATTGTGCGCCATGAGCAGCGTCGATGAACCTGAAGACAAGGTTTTATCCGCAAGTTTCCCGACGGCGCGCCAATTGTGCGGGAGAAATATTCGGCGACCGCTTCCTTTTCTTCCGAGTTCCTCACCGTCCGATCACTGAAACACAACGACGGTGAGCTACCCGATTGTGTGGTGGGAAACACCTCCGACGCTCTAGTTAGAACCTCACACCGAGACAGATAGCTAGAGAGAAGGAGAGTGTTTGAGTGTAAGTCTTACTTACAAAAATTGTCCATCCCATGGGGGTGGCGCAGAACTTGTTTATATACCTCTCTGCGCCATATCCACTCCTATTGATCTCTCAACACGTGGCTCGCTATCCCATCTGTCAAGACATACACCATGCCTCTGTCGGGTTACACCATCTTTGGACATCACCTAATCCCAATTGCCGACCCTCTGTCGAACCGGCGGTGAAACTTGGGTCCTGGCCCACAATGAGTAAGAGAACGCAAAGATACCGTTGGACCATGCGGGATATTTCATTCACCTTTCTCGGCATTCTGAGAGCAACTTCCTAGCTTCGATCGACTACGCCCTTCGGCGCCGGTCATCTGCTTAGTTTGGGCTTCTAGAAGCGGCCGAAAACAAATCGATCGTTGACGCCTTCCGGATTCTTCGATCTCTTTGGGCTTACATTCATCCTAAGCACGCGGCTCGGTTTGAGTCAACGGTGTCTTAGAACACCTTCTTGACGAAGACTGCCGCCCATATCTTACCCTAAGACAACTCGTCTGCCAAATATGACCGGCACGGTACCAGATCATTATTTTCCCACTCAAGAAGCATACACTCAAGGGCACAAATGACGTCAAGAATATGTCGAACTTGAGGGCTCTTGACATGTTTAAGTTAGCATATAACTATTTCACTTTTACTCTTGATGTTGACTGGAAATTCTCCTGATTGCTTCCTTTAGTGTTAATTCTCACGCGGTAATATCAACATCTAAAAGTAGGTTTTTTTGGTTCCAAATACATGTATCTATCAGTATAGCTAGTATCATCAATGACTTCCACTTTCTCTGGCTACAACAATTTTAACAGAAACCAACCTAACTAGAAAAAGTACATCCAATTTAGTCTCCATTGGATGGGGATCTAGGAGGAAGGGATAGATTGGGTACAGACCTTCGACATAATTTCCACAAAGGGACTGCCTCCTTAGGTTCGAACCCACAATCTCAAGATTAGTAGGCCAAGTTTTAACCACTTAACTAGTGGTCCGCTTTGAAACCAACTTAACTAATCATTATTTCAAAGTAGTGTTTTGGTACAGGTTCACCGTTGGTGAATGGAAGACAATCATAGGCTTGTTAACAAGTTAACTCAAATACTTGAACAATTGCTATAATGCTTTCTGCATATAAGGAAACACATTCCGAAGGAAATCCCACATTCCCCCACATTCCATTTAAGAACAAGTTTTGAAAAATTCAAACTAACTAATGCTACACATACAACTAGACTTAATTTAGGCACAATAAAAAGTGGTCATATAGATTTCGCTCACCCACATTTTTTTAACAATAAGCACAAGCTTGTACATTTAACATCTTTCAACTACAATAAAAACTTGCCGAATATTCATCTTCTATTAAGTAGTGCAACCAAATCATAATCTTCATCACTTGAAGTACCAATAGGGGCCCCATTGCCCCAAATTACATAGGAAGAAGAAAGGTAATATGTTTAAGCTATAAGATTATAAATAATAAAAAATACAATTCTCAACGAAATGTTTGAACTAGATATAATCAACTCAAATAAGCCTTTTGAGCAACTACTTGGGTCAACAACACCAATTAGGCACATACTATTTGTCTAATAAGGCTATGACTTTGGTCAAACTAGATGCTACCGGGTCTTTCTTTAATACCTTCACCCCTCTAGTGAAGGTCTTCTATTTGCCGTAACATTCCCCTAAATATAGATGAGGTGACTTTCTCCATAATTAAGTTACTATGTTCCAAAGGAAATGACAAATCATCTGGTTGATTCCTTTTATTTAAATTTTCTATCGCTTCTCCACCTTCTCACACAAAAAGCTTGAAAACTTAAAATCTTGCAATTCTTGAGATTTCCTATCTAGAAGAAAAGGCCCCTATAACAGAACATTGAAATAAAATAGGCTGACAAATTGAAAATTTTTGCCCATCATAAAAAAAAAGTCATTTAACATTTTTTTTATTTATTACAATCACTTTTAAGTTGGAGAAAGATCCTTTCACAACATTATGACAAATAGTACTCTACTTAGTCCATATGGGTCAATTCAAGTGCTTCCCACAGAAATACTGAATAGAGTTGGATAAAGCAGCTAACTTCCACAACTCAAAGAGCTAAAAGATGGGAGTTCCATCAAAAAGTTGAAGTGAATTGCATATGTCAATGAACACTGATTCAAGTATAGAATTACAGTGTATGTAAATGGTGCTTTCACCACTCAAGTCACAGTTTTTTTTGTTGTTGATAAATGCATGCATAATATTGCACTTATAAAGCCAGAGATTTTGCATGTGCATGAATAGAGGCACAATGTAAGCAATGTACAACTTTTTTTGGCATTTTCATAGTCAGCACTTGCTCACAGAAGTTCTTTCCACTAATATAGAAACTAATTCTCCAAAGTAAAATATTGTAAATATATAAGACGTCCATGATATATCACAAGCATAGTGACTCCCTCAATTGATATATATTATCAGAAAGATGTGAATTGACACAATGGCATAATTCATGCAAAATAACACCTCCTATTTCCTTCACAAACTCTAGTACAACAACGACGCCAATCAGAAGTTAATACAATTCCATGTATACTTCAAAGATTACTAAAAATTTAATTGCAGTAATCTTTTCCAACAAAAGGAAATCGTTCAAAATTAGTTCTAACCCAGAAAGTGATCACACATCACATAAATATAGTGAAGCAAGCAAGTTTCAAATCTTATGCAGTAATAAATAAATAAAAAGAATACAGTTTAAAAGCACCTCCAATGTCCCCAAAAGCTGTCCGAGCATTCTTTTATTTCTATTAACCAAGCTTGGGTCCTCATCCTTTGGCAATACCCTTGGAACATGCTCTGTCGGAGGAACTTCAAAATCCTAATTGCACACACACACAAAAGAGAGAGAGAGAGAGAGAGAGAGAGAGAGAGGATGCAATCCTTAAACCACCAGCACTCCATTACACAAATAACGATCAAAGCACCAACAAAACATGAAAGAAAAGTAAGAAAAATTTTCAATTTTTACCATCTTAGATGGCCTTTGATTGCCATCCCTCCTTGACAAATTGGATGGCTTTCTCTCACTCTGGTTTGCTGTGACACCACCACCGCTACTACCTTCCACGGCTGAATCCTTCTTCTTTGCATCATTTGCAGCCTCGGCAGCATCCTCAATGATCTCTCCATCCTCAGCCTTCACTCCCAATCAAGAAAACACCAAGATTCAAACAAAACCCACAATAATTTCAAAAAATAAAATAAAATAAAAAGGAAAGATCATATTTTCACTTACCTTAACTATAGCAGAAGAGAGTCTCCTCTTCTGCGGAGGCTGGTCTTCAGAATCAGTCCTTTCAGCCTGAAATCAATCAACCATTCAACTAAAAAATGTTGAAACCATGAATGCCTAGAGACATAAATTTATTACATAAAACACACAACTCATAATTTTTCTCCAGTAATAACTACTAACAGTTTGCAAATTCAATCTATCTTCCTCATTCATCAAGTTAACAAAAAAATTATCCATTCTATTATATAAAGCACACAACTCGGAACGGTTTTGAAGCTTCATAAAGCTTCTTTTTTTTGTCTTTTCCAAGAATGCCCATATTGTTAACTGCTGATAACTAATAACAGTTCTCAAATTCAGTCCATCTTCATCATTCATCAAATAACCAAAAATATTATCGATTCTATTATATAAAGCACACAACCCAGAACAGTTTTGAACCTTCATCATCCTTTTTTTTTTTTTTTTTGTTCTTTTCCAAGAATGCCCATATTGTTATCTGCTAATAACTAATAACAATTCTCAAATTCAACCCATCTTCCTCATTCATCAAATCACCAAAAAAAACTTAGATGAATAATTATAGATATATGTAGAGAGAGAGAGAGAGAGAGAGAAAGAGAGAGATTACAGGTCTAAGAAATCCACGCTGGCGGCCGCCGTCAGCAATAAAATTCCGAGGGCCGGGGACCGATAGGCCTCCGCGGCGGAGACCCCTTGGATCGCGAAGCCGCTCCGTGATCTATACCCAGTGAAAAAACAATCGATATATAGATAATGAAAAACAAGAAACACAGATCAAAACATATAGATGTATGGTTATGGGGATGGGGTGTGAGAAAGAGAGAGAGATGACCTCCCATTTTTGGCGGTTGAGTTCTTCGATCTCTTTGCGAAGCTCTTCCTCTGTCTTCTCCGCCGCGACTGTGCCCATTTTTGAGGGGACGGTTTTGTGGAGAAGAACAACAACTCAGCTCTGTGTGTGTGTGTGTGTGTGTGTGTCTCTCTCTCTCTCTCTCTCCCTCCCTCCCTCCCTCCTCGGTGCTTCTGCGTAAAACCCTTGCCCTCACCTCACCCAACACAACAACGTTTAAAAATTGATTTGTGTTTTGATATAAATTATTTACAAAAAAATTTGAGGAGGGGGTTTAGAAATTTTTGTAATTTGTTTAATTGTATATTTTGAAAATTGTTTTATAGTTTGGGATGATTTAATATTTTATTGTAATTGAGTAAATATGTGAGAGATAAAAAGTGATTGAGAATAAGAGAGAAAAGAGAAAAAAATATTGATTGATGTGTAATAGAAAGAAATATAATTTTAAATTTTTTTAAAAAAAATTTGTAACCAAACATGTTTTTGAAATTTTTTTTTCAAAATACAAACTAAACCTATGTTTTTAACAATTTTAAAACAAAATACGGTCTTGCTACGTAGCTCGAATGCCCCGAATGTTGTTTTTGTATTTTTTTTTTTTTTTTTTGAAATGGAGGAGGAGAGGAGGAGGAGGAGGGGGTGGAGGAGCCTAAAAATGGAGGGAGGAGGAGGAGGAGGAGGAGGAGGAGGAGGAGGGGGCGGCGTGATCGAGGCGGCCAGGCGGAGGCTGAGGGTCATGACGCCTCTCTCTCTCTCTCTCCTCTCCCTGGTTCAAATTAAACGAAAGAAAAGAAGAAGAAAAAAAAAAAAATCATTAAAAGCGTCGAGCTCGAGCCGAGCACGGCAAATTCGAAAGACATCAAACATTTTCTAACAAAATATGCCTAAAAAAAATTATAAAAAATCATAAAAAATAATGAGTGCTTTTAATTTAATTTTATTTTTTACCAAATTAGTTTTTAAACTTTTTTTAGAAAAATTCTGAAAATTCAACCAAATATTTTTAATAAAATTTTGAAAACTCCACTAATTACTAGATCAAATAATGTTTATATAAACATTTTTTTGTAACATAAGATCTCGTTTGGGAATAAATTATTTTAATATTTTTTTAACATTTTACAAAAAAATGTGTAGTAGAAAAAATAATGTGACAACTTATAATAATTTTTTAACTTTTTAACTAAAACATATAGTTACCAAACAAAAATTTCTTTATAAACTGATAGGTAGAGAATTGGATCTATTAGTACGTTTAAAATTTTTATTATTGTATGTCATAATGATGTGTAAAGTAAAAAATAGCTGTACATCGTTCTTTTTATTAGATGGCATCTCCACTGGTTATATGCAAAATGTTACATGAGTTGATCTGCTGTGATTTATCATTGTGATGTCCTTGTGGAAGGGAGAGGTTGGGGATGGTTGGGGTTGGGGTTGGGGCTGCAGGGTAGCAGAGATGGGTTGGGAACAGGGTGGAAGAGGGTGGGATGGGCAAGGGAGGGTCATCGGAGCAGTGGGGTGGTAAGGATGGGCTAGGAAGTGGTAGGCAATAGTCAGAAGGAGCAATGGCAGCCACAAGTAGTGGTGCTGGTGGGTGAGATATGGATAGAATTAAGGTTTGAGAGGCTTTGGAATAAAACTCCTGCCCCAGCTACACCACGTCAACTAAACTACGCAACATACTCATTACATAAAATACTTTCATACATTCAAATTTTAATTGACCTCAACCATGCATCAACAGAGCCAACCACCTTTCCCTGTAGCCGCACCTGGTCAACCTGTTCACTGTATTCAGAGTTCAGATCAACCTGCTCATTGGATTCAGAGTTCGAACCCCGCTGCCTGACATTCTACTCAATACCCAGAAAAACAAAACAAAACCACACAAAGCAAACAAACGAGTGCATCAATAGATCAGAAAGCCCTCTATCACCTGGATTGTTCCAAACTACTCTAAAACTTGGTGGTATTACTCTCTCTCTCTCTCTCTCTCTCTCTCTCTCTTCCCAAGCAAAGTCCATTGTGCTCAACATTTTGAATACAAGTCAGCCATCAATCATCTAAACAAAGCCATAATTTTAACTGCAAAAAGTAAAACTAAAAAAATGGAAAATCACCACACACACACACACACAAAGAAAAGTTGCATATATGTGGGGGTGTGTGAAGAGGGTGTTTCATCACAGCATAAAAACTGAACAAACTAACAGCAGAGGCAAAGAGAATGTATAAGAAACAATTTTCTCTTTCTTTTTTCGCTCTTTTAAAAAGGACTGAATTAACTGTAAGCAATTCATTGAATTGAGGCCTTCTCAAAAAACATAACCCAAAACTGACAAGCACCCAGATTTTCCACACTATGTAATTTTCCCTCGGCAGCTTCTTGCGTCGCCTGGCCAAAATAAAAAACCTATTCCTATACTCTTCTATCAGACCTTGAACCTCAAAAGATTTTAGACAAGTCAACACCACATCTACACCTGATGGGACCATCTGAAACTTATTCCAATTTACTTCCACCAAACGGCCTCGAGGAAAATAAGAACCTACCAAGCGCTGTGAGAGGTTTGGTACATTTAAGATTCAAACGTGGAGTCAGATGAGCTTGATCCAGATGAAGAGGCACCACCAACATTCCCTGTGTGCAGATTGGGCGGCATCAAAAACTCTGGCTGCATTACTTGGAAAATTTTAGAGGATGGCCTCAATTTGATGTACTGCAAAAAAGAAACGAGCACATGGTTACCTAACAAATTCAAGTGATGCCAAACAACATTGAAACGCACTAACTACAAAACAATGAATATGGGAGCCATCTTCTAACAGTATGACCAGCTGAGTCTTGACTATCATTAATTTAAGGGTTAATTACACTTTACCTCCTCAACTATCACTGACTATCACCTCATCCCCCTTAATTTTTAAAACCGTACATGTAGACAACTCAACTATCAAAATTACTTCACTTTTCTCCCTCCAGGATGGGGCTTGATTACGAAATTTGCAATAAGAAAGGTTCAGAACTAATGACCCTCTACCTTTACGGGATTCTGTTGATTACAAAATTTGGGACAAGCAAGGTTCCAAAAATGTTTTAGTGAATCTCGCTAGGATCCTAGTTGAGAATTCTAGTGACCCCTCTACCTTTGCAGGATTCTTTCCCTGTCGTATGGTTTTTGATAGTTGAGAGGTCTAAATGTACGGTCTTAAAAGTTGAGAGAGCTAAGATAATATTCAGTGATAGTGAGAGTGGTAAATTGTAAGAAGCCTATATTAATCAGATTCCTGTTAAAATGGAATGACTGATTGTGTTTTCAAGAGATGGCCACATCATCTACCTCCATGCAGAAAGAACTGATCTCTTCCTCGGTGAGACCTTCATCCTCTCCACCATTTTCCTCTTCCCACCCAAGTGAACGTAGAAAAGCAGCCTCTTCCTCCTCCGAATAAAGAATGGCGTTGGAGCTTGAATGGTCCATTCCATTGTTAAGATTCTCCTGATGCCCATCATCAATGGATTCCTGAGCCCTCTCAAAGGAGGCATTGCCATTGCTGTTCACATCGTTTGTCTTCTCAGTAGACAGGTCCCCAACAAAACTCTCCGATGAAGGAGAAACTGCATCTGATTCTGTTCCTTCCAACTTATCCAAGACAGATGGTGACACATCGGCGACCAGACCAGGGGCAGCAGAAGAGGGGCTCGTCATAGATTTCTTCCTCATGAGGTTGAAAAAATCATTCCTGCTTTGAGCTTGAGGTGTAGGTCTCTTCTCCAAAATTACCGGGGCTGACTTGCGCTCAGCACTGGCAATACTAGGGTTGTTGCTTGGGCCCCTCAAGGGAGCCGATCCAACAACTGAAGGAGCAACAGCAACTGGGCTGCTTGCTACTCTGCTGCTACCACTTGTAGGACTCAAGGTATCCTTTGCAGTGGGAGAGACACCGTTCTTTCCTCGAGCCAGTTTGAGCACATGAAGCTTTCCAACACTAGAGGTCCTTGAAACATCAGATTTCACAGGCCCACTACGAGGAGAGTGGTTAGCAAGGTGAGAAGATGAGGTTTGATGCTGCTGCTGCTGCCCAATTTTAGGTTTTGGTTTCTCTGAAGGATTGAGCACCTGAAACAAAAACTACACGATTATGCCATAATTGAGTGAATTTGACTAATATGAAAAATCAAAATTTAACAACAAAATATTGAACTCCACCTTAAGGATAAATTAAAAACATTGAAACATCCCGGTTTAAAATTGTTCCACTTCATGTCTACAACTAAAATAAATAAAATAAACAAGTTTAGAAAATGAAGTCAACAAAACAAAGCTTTATCCCAACTATTTGTGGTTGGCTATCATGAGTCCTGCTTCACCCAATTCATTTTTTGAGGGCCATCACTTTAGTTAAACAACATGCTACTATGTTTGTTCTTACTCAGTAAAACCACATGCTACTGAGTTTTTTCTTGCAATCTCAATCCACATTAATTTTGGTCTTCTTATTCCCCAACATTGTTGGTCTTCCTTACTGGTGCAGTTATTGATCTTTGTTGCACATTAGTCAATTTCCCCTCTTTTATCTCCAATATGTGCTGCTTCAACCATCTCACCGAATTGGTTCACTTCCACATTCATCTTTTCTCATTCTACCAGACATCCATTTCAATGTATGAAGACTACAAATAAAACAGCTCTTTTCCTCCTAACAGAACCAAGGGGATTCGTTCTGTCTAGTCTACCCTTTAACTTGATACCATGAATTATTTACTTAATACTGTGAATTATAAACTCACAATCAGCCAAACAGAAGATTAAAATTGAGAATTATGTCTCCCTAAACCTTTTTTTCTTTTTTGATCGGCAACAAAGAGTGAATACAAACCCTTTCCAAAATGATTTCAAAATGATCTTGCTTCCCTTCAAAAACTCTAGCATTCCTTTCTAACCACAAGACCAAAAGAACTGCACATACCACACTTCTCCAATGAGCTTGTGCCTTGTCATTAAAACCAAAACCTCTAAAATCAATGTATACAAATGCTCACAAGAGGATGGCATAACCCAATTAACCTCTGCGAGGTTGAATACTATCCACCAAAGAGATAAAGCGATAGGACAATGCAAGAAAAGCTGATCCATAGTCTCCCCTGCCAACCTATAGCACACCATTGTGGTTGCAAATAACAACTTGGCCACCTTCTTTGAATCACATCATTAGTATTAAGCTTCTTGTGAGCCAATGTCCATGCAAACATTTTATCTTAATGGGCACATAAGCATTCCAAATCATCTTGCAATGAGAAAATAGTGGGACAGTTGGATTATCAATAAGTTTCTCAAAATAAGACTTACAAAGTGAACAACCCAAATGAATGAAAAGACTACACCGTCTCACCAAAAGAATCATTAGACAAAGAAACATTCTCTCCCTAACCCTGAACTACTAATTGGGTAAGGGTAAATGAGAAAAAAAGGTCATAGAGCAACAAAACTAAAATTCAACAGCATTAACAGGGCACCTGCTTAAGGAAAATTTGAGGATAATCAATAAAAAAATGATTCAAACAACTACAAATGCACGGTATCCAAAGTTTTGCACACCACAATAAAAGGCTGAAAAACCATCATAGCAATGATGTAAATCCCAACATAATGTTGATTAACATTACATGATTATATGATAATTAATAATGTATGCAACTAGCTTCAAGACTCTTGATTTTGCATCATATCATTCAAAATAGTTTATTCAAGTGTTAATGAGAAACATTTACAATTGCTAAGCTTCCTAGATAAGAAGATCTGCATAAGTTCATCATGTATACACTTCAAACCCAGTAAAGGCTCAGCCAAAAATTTGAAAACGTTTGTGGACATCCCAACTGCAATTTTCCATTCCGAGGCCCAAAACTCCATTAAGATAACAAACATTGGGATAGTTTAAGTGTTGATGAAAAACATTTACAATTGTTAAGATTCCTAAATAAGCAGATCTCAAAAGTACATTGTGCATACTCTTCAAACCCAGCAAAGGCTCAAATAAAAATTTGGAAGCGCTTAATGGATAATCTAACTGTAATTTTTTGTTCTGAAGCACTAAACTCCATTAAACAAAGCACTATCACATCTTTTCTCACTACCTTATAAGTCATAACACAACCTTTTCCCATAAGCTTATTGTTGTAACTCAGTTATCACAGATGCATTATTTTTCATTTTGAAAGTCTCTTCAGCCATCCATCCATCCATCTTTAACAGTATCATATATACTACACTACCTTGGATATGTTTTTTGACAGCTCAACCTCATAAACAATTGCAATTGCATCCCCCCATGATACATCCCTCCAACTTGACAAGTCACTCACACTAGCACTTCAAAAGCCAAACCTCACAGCCTACCCCCACAACTGACCTAGATGAAAAAGATGGGAACCACCCATACGACTATATCATTTGCCATGTACTAACCAATGATATAGTATTTTTACATGAGATTATTACCGCCCATCACATTACATCGTGTTTAATAACTTCGACCACATCAACAACGTAAAATCAATAAATTTAAGAATTAAAAAATTTTAAGCAATTATAAAATCAAGCAATTAAGAAAATAAAACGTAATGTAAACCAACTCAAGCCAAACATAGAATAGGTGCACACTTCACGAATCAGTTCTACATACCATTCTAAGTGCTTACCTTGATAACCAAGCAATTCAGAACATGCATCCAAGCACATTTGGGCCAATTTCCCCACTTGTAAAATAAGCAAAATTTGTATAAAAAATAAAAGGAAAGAAAAACGAAATAGACAGAGGGAGGGTGAGATAAGCAAGTGTGAATTGAAGATCTTATGAGATCTTTCCAATGAAACTAAGAGCGAGAATCTGAACCCCATTCGCATTCATGGAGAAAAGAAGAAAAAAGCATATCTCCCTCAAAACAACCACAAAACAGCAAAAGGATCATCATCTATTCCATTCAAACTATTCTCATGAAACTCTCCAAAGAGATTGATGAGCCAGAGAAACAATGATAAGAAACACCAGGGGTGGAATATGTAAAAACCAAAATTAGTCAAGAAATTAATTACATGGATGTGAAACTGAGAAATGACTATTTCTTTTTAATGCCTAACTTGCTCAATAAATGTGGACATGGATCATAATGTTAGACATTGGGAACACTACAACACTAGAAACCGAACTTGGATGTAATGTCACGAACAAAAAAACACAGGGTACATGATGTCTAACTTAGAAATCTATAGGATCATTTATATTGGTTAGTCGTGCATTCTAACTATGTTGCACAGACTCTTCCAAGCAAGTGAAATATCTATGTCAAAGATGAAATACTTGAGCCGGGTATGGAATATGTGTCCCACACGTCTAGGCAAGCATCCATTGAACAAGCGTGTTAGGTAATTCATGTCTATTGAATAATCGTACATAAAATTCCCTAATTATATTCATTTTGTACTTCAAAATGAATAAAATGTCAATGCTTAATACTCTACGTTGCTTTAAAACACCATTATATCAACTAAAATAAATGATGAATATTAAAATCTGGCATACCCTAAGAGAGAGAGAGAGCCAAAAAACAGTTAATAAGACTAAGGCCTCGTCTGGCAACAAGCCGGTTTAGCCAAAAAGCCAAAAAGTTATTAAAAAAGCCAAAAAGGCAACAACCCATATCAAAAAGTCAAATATTCTCTTTTCTCTCTACTTTTTGCACATCTTTTCGTAAAAAGCCAAAAAGTCATCCCAAACATACTAATTTTTTTTAGCTCATATTTTAGCCAAATAGCCAAAAAGTTACTAAATTAGCTTGTTCCCAAACGATGCCTAAGAGTCTTTCCATTATTCTCTCTTCTGTAGCTTTGCGTCTTCCAAAAGAAGATAATAAAAAACTCTAACATAACACTAATTACTAAAGTTTAAAGGAGGGAATAAAAGGTATATAAATCTACATTGCTTTTCTTTTATCATTGTATCCTAATCTATTATGTTCAAACTTATAGTGTATTTCATATGTTTAAGTGATAGAAATGTGCGTCCCCCAAATATCCAAAGTGTATCCAGGTTTTAAAAAAAAAAAATACTACTTGGAGGTGTGTCCGACATGTATTGGGAATCGTTGGACACGAACACAAACACACCACATTCTTAGAACAGTATGTGCTTCTTAGTTCATCACAAAATAAGCCTAAACAATTCCACACCAAAGCAAATCAATTTTAAATAATTTCACCCATAAGTCATTTAACATGACAGAATATCTAAAAAATTTAAAAACTTTTGCATCTTTCCACCCAAAAAAGAAGTATATCCTATACTTAAGGGTGCTTGGATCATCAGTAACTAATTCATAACAAAATAAGCCTAAAAATTTCACATTAATGCAAGTCAAGTTTAAATCTCAAAACTAAAGACTATCTGTTAAGTGTTTTCATCACTAATTTAGATACGAACTTGCCAACAAGGACCTAATAGAAGAACCAAGAAAGCATAATTAGGACATCATCCTATGAGTATAAACTTGTTGAAACATTTTGGGAATAGCACAATTTAAGTGAACTAACAGCTAAGCTAATACCAAAGAAGGGAGGCAGCACTCTTACCAATGGTTTAGGCATGGATGGTGTCATGGGAATTAATACCCTAGATTGTTTAAGAGCCAGCTCTTCCAGCCTCTGAGTTCCAGCAGATAACTATAATACATAAAAATAACAAGAAATTAGAACATATATATGTTCCCTCATGTGCTGCAAAAACTAGAGTGCAAAGAAGCTACCTGTGGACTGATAGTATGAGCACGAGAAGGGGCCTGGACCAAAGTTTCAGCCATATTGAGTCCAGTCATCATACTTGTAGCCAGGGAAGCTGAAGTTGGGGGAATGGTTTGTTGAATAGACCCAGCAGTGCCATTGCTTCCAACTAAGACAGGCACCTCTGCCAGGGCTGAGGTCCACCTATCACCACCAATCACAGCCGAAGTACCTATTGGCAAGCTTTGGATAGCAGTGCTCAACCCAGGAGAAGAGACTCTTCCCATTTCAGGAGCTGCTTGTCTTTCTTCTGCCCCCAGAGATGGGAAGTCCCTTTCAAATGCAGCCTTGTGCACACTGCCAACAGCGCTGCCCCCAGCAAGAAGACCATTGCTGTTGGTGGTGTTGTTTTGTTTGCACTGCTTGAGTCAGCTGTTACTTTTCTGGGCCAAGCTTCACCTCGTTTCCCAGTAATCATCGATTGTGATCGCCTCATATCCTTCTCAAACCTACTTGGAAAAATCTGCTCTAAAGTTTCATAACATTCACGACGCCTATGGTCACCCAAAATGGACTTCTCTTTATCACGAGAGTCATATATATCCTTCTCCCAGTCCCTATCACGGTTACTTCTACCAAAACTAACATGAGACCGCAAATGAGAAGAACCATTACTACTTGAACTTCGACGAAAATAGGCGGAAGTAGTTCGATCTGCAACAACTGAACGCCCTATGTCATTATCATTTCTTGAAGGCTTTGATGCAACATGACCATCTAAGACAACAAAACATTGCAACTTGTTAGGGTAATTATTCAAACCTGTATAGAAAAGTATATACTCGGAGACAGAAGTAAACAACAACAAAGTACATAAATGTTACCTGAGTGCAATAGAGATAAACCCATTTGGTGGGTTGTAGTGCCACCGCTTACACTTCCACTGCCTTTCAACCATTCCGGTATTAATGCGGGTTCACTTCTTTCCATAATTAGTACCATACATGATCAACTAAAGTAAGAAATATATGTATACCAACTTTTCTCTCCAGTATTATTGCCCAATAACCACCATCTCAGACAAAATTATCGTGTTTCTTCACCGTATCAGTCAACTTTACCTAATTTCACTTTACTCTTAAACATCAAAGCTCACTTTGCGTGCCACCAAAAACAATTAAGTCGCTAGTGCTGTCAACAAAATTGTTCCAACTGTAATCCCTCAAAAGCCCAATTCCCGATAAAAAAATCTGAACTGCCCTGTACACTTTAACTAGGGTTTTTGTTCTCTCTGTACACTATATCTACTGTAAAATCAATCAATAACGACTTCAATCAATCAGAAGAAACAAACTTGAATGCCCTTTTGGTGCCAAAAAAACAATCTCAACAAGGGCTTCTAGAGGCTTCCATATTCAAGAACAAAATCTAAGAATACCCTCATCCCATCAATTATCTTCAATCAAAGACGTACAAAACAGAGCACTTCTGAAGAAAAATTCAAACCCATTACAGAAAACAGGGATAGAACCAAACCCTACAACTGAAAACCATCCCAAGGCGGCAATAAAATTGATACCCACAAACAAGCAGCAAAAACCTAGGGTTTGAACAGTGCAAAGTATATCAAAATTCACACAACAGCATATATAGAGAGACGATTGTAGAGAAAAAGACAAAAACTGACTAACCATGAACCGGCGTATTATAATCAATAAAAACAAGATCAAACTCGGGACAAAAATACAAACCCTAATGGGTCTGACTCGCGCCGCCTTGGTGTTGTGTGCGAATTTCTGGATAGAGAGAAAGTGAAGACACTCTCAATTGCTTGAGTATATATGTACTGTTTGTGTGTATGTCGCCGTGTATTGTTTGTTGTGAGTTGTAGATATAGAGAGAGGGTAGGGTGAGAAACGCCGAGAAAGAATCCGCTTTGATTGCGCTGTGTAGAGAGATGAGGATTTTATCTGTGTGAGGGAGAAGAGATTAGTGATGAATATATATAGAAGAGATGAAGTTTGTTTCTCTCTTTGTTGTATGTGTGTTGTGTTGTGTTCTGTTGTGCTGTGTTTGGTGAAGGCTTTGCTTTGTGAAACAAAAATATGTATTTGACCCTATTTTTCTTGTACAACTAATATCATTCTCCATGTTTGTTTCTTGTTTTTTGAAAATATTTTTAAAAAAATTTTACTTTCTTATTTTTTATATTTTTATTTTTATTAAAATTTTAAAATATTTTAAACAATTTTTTAAATTTTTATATGCACCTAACATAAATACATTTAAAAAGTATAATTTTAGTAAAAAAAATATTAAAAAAATTCACTAAATACTGAAAAAATAAAATATATATATATAAATTCAGTATATTTTTATATTTTTGTATATTTATTAATTAATTTTTTAAAATATTTTTTCATAAATATTTTACTTTTTAGATATATCTAAGTAATGTGCATTTAAAAAACTAAAAAAAATGCTTAAAATTTAAAAAATATTCACTAAAAATTTAAAAAATATGAAAAATAAAAAAATCAGTTTTTGTAAAATTAAATTCAAAAAATTGAAACCAAACACACTGATTATTTTAATTTTTTTATTTTCTATTGATTTTTAGGATTCCTTTAGCCATGTCTATGTTGATTTTTTGTTTGTGTTTATAAAAAATTTAAAATTTTAAAAATTATTTAGGTATCGTTTGGTAACACTTATGTTTTTAATTTTTTGTTTATATTTACAAAATTTAAAAAACTAAAATAAAAACTTGTTTGGTAAAATTTTTGATTTATAAATCAGTAGTCTTAGTTTATAAATTTGGCCAAAAAATGAAAACACAAAAAATGTGTTTCCGTTTTGAATTTTTTTTATTTTACCACCCAACACTAACCACCACCCTCCACCATTTTCCACCACCCACTTGCCACCACCACTCCACCACCACTGCCATCGCTCACACCCACTGCCCTACCATGCCACTTGCCACCACCCGCCACCACTTGCCACCACCATCCACCACCACCACCTACTCACCACCAATCATCACCACCACCACCACCACCACCACCATCACCCATTACCCATCCACCACCGGGTCATTCCGCCACCACCACCATCCACTCGCTACCACCCACCACCATCCACCCACCCACCTACCCATCACCGTCACCCACCCACCCGCCACTACCACCACCACCCACCCCCCACCACCAGCTACCCACCACCTACCGTCATCACTTTCCACCACCGCCTTTCGCCGCCACTTGCCATTTCTCATTATTTTTTATATTTTTAAAATTTTTTAAACATTTTGTTAATTACTAAACGCGTTTGTAGTTTATGTTTTTCTAAAAATAAACAAAAATCAGTTTATAAAATTTTTGTAAATATAAACTGAAAACATAAACGTTTTTGTTTTTACAAGAATGAGAATTGTAACCCAAGGGTGGGCGGCATTGTGGTTAAGACTTGGGATTTAAGCCCCAAGGTCATGAATTTAATTCCTTCTCCCTTAGGCAAATCTCCTGGGCGAAGTACAGTTGGTTAAGAGGTTAGACCTCAAGTTGTCTAATCAGCACTTTGTGTGGGTTTAATGCTCCCCCGCTGTGCGAGTCCTGACTTAAGCGGAGCTTGTCTTGAAAGGTTGGGATAAGTTCTCAGGTTATAGTCTCCTCGCTCGGAACGGTTAATAGGACACTCTGGTGATCTCTGCAATGAGGGCTACCTTGGACCTGCGGGAAGGTAGGAAGAATTTTCCTGTTACCAAAAAAATAAAAAAAAAAATAAAAAATAAGCGAATTATCCCTTTAGCCATGTTCATGTTTTGTACTATTTTGTAAATAATTTTTTATTTTTTCGGATTCCTTTGTCAACCATCTTCCGTCGTCACCTCTACTCAAACTCATTTGGTGTAAAAATAAATAAATTTATGGTTGTACTAGCAACTTGAGATGTGTTTGGGATTGATTTTTTATTAGTATTTTTTTATTTTAGCAAATTTTTAAGAAAATTATAATTTTAGATTCTACTTGACTAAACAAGCTATAAAAAGTAAAAATATAAAATATAAAAATTTGGGAAAGTAAAAGTTTTTTTTTTATGTTGTCTTTAATGGATATTTTTTAAAAAATAAATACATTTAAAATCCTTTTACAATAGATGGCCTTTTAAAAAAAAATTAAAAATGACACAAATTTAAAGAAAAAAGTATTAAAGACAAAAAAAAAAAAAACGTGACTTTAGTTTGATCCCTATCAAATAAATTCATTTGATACTAGTTCAAATTGCACTTCTTTATTTATTAAATAATGCTATATGTACTAATTAATGTATCAATTGATAATATGACATAATTTAAAAAGTTTTTGGTATTTGTAATGTTATTAATGAATGGGGTCAATAATATTATCATAATTAGTGTTGGTACACTAATTAGTACACTAATTGGTGAGTACAGCACCACCGACTTACTAATATTCTAGATGACACATCAATTTGTAAAGAAAAATTGTTTAAAAAATTTAGGATAAATTACACTGTCACCCCTTGAAGTTTATGTTTGTTACAGTTTCCTCTCTCACATTTGAGAAATTACATTGACCTCCCTGTTAATTTAATTTTATGTATGATAATCATTACAGTGAGGGAAAAACTGTTATGAAACTTTAAATTTCTAAGAATAATCTGTAATAAAACTTTAAACTTCAGAGAAGAAGATATAATTTTCAAACAGTAAGAGAAAGAATTATAATAAATATAAATCTTAAGAGGTATCAATATAATTTACTCAAAAATTTATTTGTATAGCACACAATTACTTCTTTTTGCTCGCGGGGTCTTCAGTTCAAAAAAAAAAAAAAAAAAAATGTAAAGAAATCAATGTTTTAAGAAAAGGGCACTGATAATAACAAACAAGCAAAAAAAAGAAAAGAAAAGAAAAAAAAAAAACCTTTGAAATGACAAATTTTAAGCCACGTGAAGTCAAAAATTACACGTGTGATTAAGAAATTTAAAACATTTACTTTGTCATCAATATCTTATTCATTAAAGATTGGAATACAAATGGGACGTTTTGCACAGTGATGGTATTATCATTATTACTGGTTGTTAACTTCTAATTTTGTTTCGCAACCGTTTTAATATGAATAAATAAATACATCTGAATATAGTCACGTGGCTCCAAAAATAATAACAATAATAATGGATAGTTAACAAATTATAAATATCTATAATATTAATAAACGAAACATATTAACTGGTGTCCTGAAACCACTGATGAGCGTATCTTCCACTTGATATGCCAAATGTTGATTTTTGAGTGTTTTGAAAAGTTGATAAAAAATTAATTTTTTAATCTCTTTTAGTTTATTTTATTTTTTTTATAAGTAAAAATATGAGAAGTAATGTGACTCAAAATGGATAGACCCCTTAGTCATTAAAAAAAATAAAAATAAAAATAGACAAATAAGGAATATGAGACTTGAATTATAAACAAATAGTATAATAAAAAAAACTCTTTATCACTTAAATTAAACATAATATATATGATAAATATTTTATTTTATTTTTACTTATTTAAATTATACACGCATTACCTATATCAACAGCTAGTAACAATTGAAAACCACAGTTCATAGGTATAATAGCCTGTTCATAGGAAAACTTACATATTCACACGTGGTAATTCATTGACAACTATCATAATTTAGCAGTGTGTATATAACTTATTACACTAATTAACTAATTAAATTAAAATACACCAACAATGACATAATAAATTGTAGGTGTTAATTTCTGACCATACAACTAATCAGGTAATTCAGTTAGAGAGCACCGATATAATAGATTGAGCCAACTATTTGCCAATAAAAAGATGAGAATACCGCAGTGGTTCATCCATCAGGGAGTACTCCAAAGATCAAGTCAATAAATTTTATCTCTCACAGATATCAAAATAGTGCTTAAACTCACAAAACATACCTTATAGACTCGCGAAGGTGTCTCTTTTTTATAACCAACAGTGACCTAAAAATGTCGCTTTATTGGACTTAGGCTCAATGTTTATCTTGGGCTCTCAGCTAGATAGGGATAAACTCCTCATGAGCCTTATCCTTATCTAGACTGGGAGCCTCTTCTATTCTAGAACTCCTAACCCTTGTCTGAATACTTCGGGATTTCGGCATTACAACATAACATCTTGACAATGTTGTAGTCATCTCGGCAACATGACTCATTCACGTAGCACCTTAGACGACATCTCAGGGCTATCCCAGCCACATGATGTCATTTGCAAAATACTTCCTCACACAAACTAATTTTGTTTCCAAAGAGCCATTTAAGGCTTTTTAACTATTGAATATATACACATAATCTAAATAAATGAAAAGTAAACAAATATTTTACATATAAAAAATATATAATATAATTTTATGTGGTAATTTATTTTACCTTTAATGATAAATTCATCAGTATATTCAATTACACATTCTTTACCAATCATATTGTATCAAAGCGGCATACATACCAGTCAAGACATATCAATGCTTTCGGAAACATTGTACCGAGCATATATAATATGTATGAATTCAAAGAATTGAACAATTGTGAAATACACAACTATATATTTTGTTGCACAAACATAATATACAAATGAATTTTGTTTGGTGTACTATTGTCAAGCCCTAGTTTGCCGAACTATATTCAATTCCATTTTTTTTTTTCTAACTCAATTAACATGACAAAAAATGTAACCATTTCATTACTAAATTGTTTACGTTCCGCTGTTTTGTTGTCCATTGGTCAAATATGATTATATAAACAAACAGCGACTAAATTTTCTTATGAATATATGATTGTTTAAATGATTGGAAGAGACACAATAAAATTATTTATTTTATATTTGTTTTATGTATGAAATTGGATTTAAGCATATGTAAAAGCTTATGTGTATTTATATATGTGAGCCAAAGTGAAAATAGTATGGCTAAGTTCTCTTAAAAGATAACTACCTAAATGTTCTGGGTGAGTGTCCAAAAGAAAAAATAAAAAATAAAAATTACATTCTAATTGTTTTTGTCTTTTATTGTAAGTTTACATAGGGTATAATTGTAATAAAAATTATTAAATGATGTGTGCAGATAAAAGAAACAATGTGTGCGCGTTTAGTAGCTTCAAATAGATGTAGATTTCATTTAGGATGAAATGGCTAAACTGCCCATTAAAAAGCACACATAATGCTTGTGTTTGCGTTGTGATGACTCATGCGGAAGAACAATCGTGTTAAAATTGTTAAAATTTAAAATTTGAAATCTAATTTTAAATTATTCAATTTGAAATTAAAATTACAAAAATTTAACTTCTTATATATATATATATATATATATTCATAATTTCAATTCAAGCATGGCGCATATAGAGAGTTGTTGCCTTGAATTCATATCACTTAAGCCTTAAATTTAGATCACTTATTTTCTTTTAAGTTTTCATTTTTTAAGTTTTTTTTTTTTTTTAACGTTATTACTCATTAAAACATTTGTTGTTAGTATATATAAGTACTCTTATGAAAAACTAAAATTTTAAAAGAACAAAGATCACCAAAGATAGTAATCTAACATATGGGAGTTCATTCTTATTAGATTTGGTGAGCAACTGACTCTATGTCACGATCCAAATCCGCCCCTATAGGTTTAGTATTATAACCGGCCAGCAATCCTTAGATTACCAAAGGCCTCCTAGCAGCATAACATATAATCAGGGATTGCGGAAGCAAATATACAAAATATACGTAGTGTATTGAGCTGTGAAGACATACATGTGACAGATAATTTAAATCTTTTATAAACTTGCGAGTGAAGTCAAAAGATACAATTTTTGCACATCGCTCCATGAACATATTATCAGAAATCTTGCCCGTAAATCATAAGAAACAAAGTCTAATGCATTCACAAAAACAGCCACTAAACTTGATTTAATCCGGAACCTCCTCGGGAGGCACAAAGATTGGCTGACAAAAACTGAGACGATAGGTCCTCAACTTTGAGCCTGGTCACGTGCCTAATCACCTACATACATTATACAAATAGTGAGCGAAAGCCCAATGAATAATAATGGAGTAAAGGATTTAATGAATGAAGCCAATTTGTCCACATTATAAATTGTATTGACAGGTAAGAAGTGAGCAGATTTAGTCAGTCTATCAACAATAACCCAAATCGAGTCCATACCTTTACTGGAGAGAGGTAACCCAACGATAAAATCCATCGTGATATGTTCTCATTTCCACTCCGGTATGGGTAAGGGTTGCAGTAAGCCCGCAGGTCATTGATGTTCGGCTTTGACTTGTTGGCAATGAAGACATTTTGACACAAAATCAGCAATCTCTTTTTTCATACCCGGCCACCAGAAATTCAGTTTCAAGTCTTGATACATTTTCGTATTTCCCGGATGAATAGAAAATTTCGAGTTGTGGCCCCCTTGCAGAACTCTTCTTTTCAGTTCAGTATCATTCGGTACACACAGTATTTCTTGAAATTTCAGTACATTATTTTCAAATTTGAACCCTGGCCTCGGTTTAGATTCCCTTTCTTCGATGACCTTCTTCAAGAAATCATCCTGTTGCTATTTCTCTTTAATTTCTTCAATCAGTGCTGGTTGAGCAGAAATAGCAGCTATTGTTCCACCTTGTTCTTTCAACACAATTTCAATTTTAGATTTTTCCAGGTCACAAAGCAACTCTTTCTGTCTAGTAAGAAACCAAGCTAAATTTGCGATCGACTTCTGGCTCAGTGCATCGGCAACGGTATTGGCTTTTCCCGGGTGATACAAAATCTGTAGGTCATAATCTTTGATCAATTTTAGCCATCTTCGCTGTCTCATATTCAGTTCTTGCTAGGTGAAGAAATACTTCAGACTCTTGTGGTCGGTATATACTTCACATGTTGCCCTATCTGAGATAGTGGCCTTGATTTTGGTGCAAACATTACTACAGCAAGTTCCAGATCATGGGTTGGGTAGTTTTTTTCATGTGGTCTCAGTTGTCGGGAAGCATAAGCAATAACTCTCCAATTCTACATCAAAACACACCCCAAACCCTTATGAGCAACATCACTAAACACAGTATAACCATCCGTACTTGAAGGTAAGGTAAGAACCGGTGCAGTCACCAATCGAGTTTTCAACTCTTGGAACGCTGATTCCCTTTGGTCAGTCCAGTCAAATGATATCCCCTTCTGTGTCAGTTGAGTCAATGGTAAGGCAATTTTGGAGAAATCTTTGACAAATCTTCTGTAATATCCAGCCAATCCCAAAAAGCTTCGGACTTCATGCATTTGTTGGTCTAGGCGATTCACTCTGACTTCAATTTTCTGCGGATCAACAGAAATTCCATCTTTGCTAACAACATGCCCCAAAAACATAACAAGATCAAGCCAAAACTCACATTTAGACAGTTTAGCATACAGTTTCTGTTCTCTTAGGGTCTGCAGGGCAAGTCTCAGATGATGTTCATGTTTTTCTGTACTTTTGGAGTAAATCAATATGTCATTAATGAATACCACAATAAAGTCATCAAGGTACGGTTTAAAGATTCTATTCATGAGGTCCATAAATGCTGCAGGTGCATTGGTAACTCCAAAAGGCATAACTAAAAATTCGTAATGTCCATACCTCGTTCTAAAAGCAGTTTTATCAATATCTTCTGGTTTAACTTTCAGTTGATGATACCCCGATCTGAGATCAATCTTGGAAAACACTTGAGCACCCTGTAACTAATCAAATAAATCATCAATACGCGGCAATGGGTATTTATTTTTCACAGTTACCTTGTTCAATTCACGGTAATCAATACACAGTCTCAGTGAGCCGTCTTTCTTCTTTACAAACAAAACCGGTGGGCGCCACGATGAAGTACTGGGCCTGATAAACTTCTTGTCTAACAGTTCTTACAATTGTACTTTCAATTCCTTCAGTTCAATCGGAGCCATTCTGTAGGGAGCTTTAGATACTGGCTGTGCACCCGGAATCACATCAACGGTGAACTCAATCTCCCTGTCAATCAGATCTCCTGGCAGATTATCTGGAAATACATCTGCGAATTCTCTGACTATAGGAATACAGTTCACATCAGTTTTAGTATTATCACCAGTAAATACAGAACACAAATATCCTTTACACCCATTTCTAATCAATTTAACAGCTTTCACAGAAAAAATCAAATACGGGGGAGGTACTACTCCACTTCCATTAAATACAAATTCGGGTAAACCAGGTGGACGGAAAACAACTTGCTTTGTCACACAGTTAATGGTAGCATGATATTTTTGTAACCAGTCCATCCCCAATATTACATCAAAATGATCAATATTTAATGGCAGTAAATCAATAAACAGATGCATGTCCCCAACAATGATTTCACATGCAGGGTACATATAAGCACATGTCATGGATCCCCCAATAGGTGATGATACAACTAACAGATAATTCATAGGTTCTAAGGGTCTATTCAATTTCCGTGAAAAAGCATGCGATACATATGAGTGTGTAAACCCTAAATCAATCAGTACATATGCATTTTGAGTACAAATAGAGAGGATACCTAACACAACGGTCTTAGTATTTTGTACGTCTCCCGGTACTAGGGCGAACACTCTGCCCTGCCTCATGGGCTCTTTCCCGGTAGCTTTAGGGTTCAGTTTTGGTGCGACAGTTGATGCTACTACGCTTGGTGCAGCTTTTCTATTGGTCTACGGAGCAGAGGGGTAGTCTTTAACCATGTAGCCCACCTTGCCACACCTATAACAAGCACTAGATAGTTTATAACAAACTCTCTTATGGTTCTTACCACATTCAGAACAGGGTGGTATGGAACCACTCCCTTGGCTGGGGCTAGTTGTTGACCCCGTATTCTGTTTTTTGTTCAATGGATTATGCTTGCCTTTCTTAAATTTAAAATTCTGTCTTTTACCACGCCATTCAGACGTCGGTGTTTCAGATTGTTTCACTGCTTCGATGTTCGACTCAGCCATCAATGCTCGATCAAAAACACCTACAAAGGTCGGTAGCTTTAAAACACTTATTCTGTCCAATAGTGCAACATTCAGGCCGCCTTTAAATCTCCTGGCCTTCTTATAGTCGGTGTCCACCATGTGCGGTGCATATCTAGCAAGCTCAATAAATTTTGTCTCATATTCTGCCACTGACATGATGCCTTGTTTTAGTTGCTCAAATTCAGTCATCTTTCTGTCCCTAACACACTGAGGCTAGTACTTTTCAAAGAAGGCTACTTTGAATTGAGCCCAAGTCATAACAGTGTTGTCATCACGGGTAAGCATCCACTATCTTCTTGCTTCCTCTTGCAGAGTAAAGGTAGCCAACAGCACTTTATGTGCCTCAGAACATGGAAAAACCTCAAACAATTTTTCGGTCTCAAGAACCCAAGCTTCAGCCTTTAACGGTTCAAGGCCTCCCTGAAAGGATGGCGGTTTCAGTTTGCTGAACTTCTGGGTGAGAGCAATTATGTCCCCATCATTAACATTCACATTCTGTACATTCGCATTCTGTTCCGGTACAGCCGGAGGAGGAGGTGGGGGCTGTTGGTTCTGTTGTTGCTCTAATCTTGCAGTTATCAGTTCCATCATTCTTTCAATTCTTGCCATTCTTACCTCAGTGGATGAGGACTCAGATTCATTTGCATTATCCATTTCACTATAAGCAGTTATAGCAATTATAAATACAAGCAGTTGCATACTTAAACAGTTTAACACATTAGCACACATTCAGTCATGTCATAACCACGTACTTTTCATGTTCATGCAATGCCCTAATCAACTTTCTAGGACATCTTATAGCTCATTTGGACACGTGTGTACGGTATAACTCGTGGTTAAGTATCGCTCTGATACCACTCTATCACGATCCAAACCCGCCCCTATGGGTTTAGCACCGTAACCGGCCAGTAACCCTAGATTACCGAAGGCCTGCTTAACAGTAATACCATATTACAGAGTATAGGGGCTTGGTGAAAGCCAATACAGTAAATAAACAATGTCCAATGAGCTGTGACAGTCTGTATGCCAAAAAGATTTTTCATACATTTATACAGAACAGTATGAAACAGTATCCATATCATATACAACCAGTTAGAACAGGGACTTAATCCCCGATAAACAGTACAGTGCAAAACGTTCAGTCTATATAGTAAACAAAACAGTACAAAAGGGGAAAACTAAACACCCCTAAGCCTTAGCTTGGTAGGCTCGGAACCTCGCAGTGAAGCACAGTGGTTGGCTTGACAAAACTGGAGTTTACCCCAACGCCTCTAGCTTTGATCCGGTGCCTGTACACCTACATATATATATGAGCAGTGAGCTAAAACCCAATGAATAACACAAAGCGTAAAGGGGTTTAGAATAAATGTCCTTACAATAGTGAAAACAGTTCGTTCAATCAGTATTTCAGTTGTTCAGTACGGTAAACAGTCATATGTGGTACATCCATTAGCATAACAGTAAACAGTAGGTCTAAAAGACCGAACAATAAATGATGGCCATCAATCAGTAAGCAGTAGTGGTTCCAATGAGGGAACCGACAGAGATCTCTATGTGATAACGATGCGATGGGTGCTAAGGATGCCTGATGCAGATTCGAAATAAAAGACATACATTCATTCAAGAATAATACCGATTCGATGCATGATTGATTTAGTATTCAAAAGATAATCATTTGAACATATCTTTACACAATTGTTACTCACAGAGTTCTGGGCTACAGTGAACTAGAGCGTCTCCTCGGAATGCCAACTCTATACAGTTAACAGATTGAACACACACTAAGTTTCACAGTTGGGAAAGATAATAACTTAATCCCTAAATTTGCCTCGGTGTGTTCTATATCTTTATCCTCTTTAAGATGCCTTAAATATACCCTAGGAATGCCTAGGATGGGAAGAGGATACAAAGATGCACTTTTGAACACTTTACAAAATTTTCAGAAAACAGGGGTCTCGCTCGAGCGTGGCTTTCTACGCTCGAGCGGACATACAGATAAATGAGCTCCGCTTGAGCGTGAATTCCATCGCTCGAGCGGACTGTGTGTTACAGTAAAAATACTGGATGCTCCAAATTTACGCTCGATAGGCGCTCGACCCTCGCTCGAGCGTGAGACATAAGTCCTCGCTCGAGCGTGAGTTTCCTCGCTCGAGCAGACTGTGAACTCATGTAAAGTACTGGATGCACGCATTTTACGCTCGAGCGTAACTTTTCTCGCTCGAGCGGAAGGCACAATCATAGAGTGTACGCTCGAGCGTGGACTTCCTCGCTCGAGCGTGGGTCCAAAATCTGGAAATTTCAGGTTTGAACCTTAAGCTCAAAATCAAGTTCAAATGCATTAAAATCGATCCTCTTGGGCCAAAAACCTGGAAAACACTTATAAACACATAGGATGACATGATTCGAAGCTCAATTTATAAAATCAAAGCCCAAGGGTGGTTAATTCAAACTCAATTTTCAATCCAATTTTCATGAACATGCTATGAACATGACATGCATGAATTTTAAACAATTCAAAGCTTCAATTTGATGCTCAAGTGAGCCAATTCATTCAAGAACATGATGATATCATGAACCTTAGCTAGAACTTGTACATGCATGCAACAATTATCCATGAAATCAACTTAAAACTCTACACTACCGACATGCATGCATGGAATGAGCTCCAATTCAACATTATCGAACCAATTCTTGACTTAACTCTTTAAATTAATATGATCCATGCTAGATAGAGCCTAAATACACAATTGAGGGAATGAAATTCATACCTAGGTCCTCAAATGCAAGTCTAGAGGTTCAATTGACAATCTCTTTCACAATTCCTCTACTTTCAAGCAAAACTCCAAGTAGAACACAAGAAGGAGCTCAATCCTCTCACCTCTCTCTCTCTATGGTCGGTTAGAGCAAGAAAATGGCTGATAGAAATGTGTTTGTGCAATGCAAGACTAATCTCTCTATATATGGTATAATGGCCCGCTAATAGGGTAGAAATGTAAATAAGGCAACTCCATTAATTTGGCTTAAATTAATCTAGTTTAATCGTACCAAATCGACTTTCAGACAATTATGTCATAAAATCACATAAATTATAATGATCATAAAATATCAATCGATTTCAGATTCAGCCGCCGATAAGGGCTTCAATTTGCAGTTTAAACATATAAATATGAACAAATAATCACTCAGTCAAACAAATAGAATGCAATTCAAACAGATATATATATTCAATCGATTGATTGATTTGATCGATCGATTCAGTAACTCAATCAGTTCAATTATCAATGATAATCAGTCCCAGTTTAGCAGAAATCAACAGTTTATCGGTAACCAGTGGTGAGGGTCATTACACAAGCGGAAGTGCAGAATCTGGAATTTTCAAATTACACTCCCAAGCTCCAAATTCGAATTCTACACTTCAAAACTCATATTTTTAGACCAAAATTCTGGAAAATATCTAAGAACTTGTAAAACATTAAGATTTGAAGATCATTTCATGAAATCAAGGCCCAAAAGTATGTTAAACATGTGAAAATTCAACTTGAAATGTAAGAACGTGGTATGAACATGACATGCATGTGTTCACTTGAGTTCATGGCTTCTAAAACATGATCAAATATGGTCCATTGATGAGAAATGTTATGAATTCTTCAACTTATGCTAGAATTATAACATGCATGGGGAAAATCTTTGAAAACAACTTCAAAATGCTATAAATATGCATGCATATATAGAATGACTTAACTTTCTTCAATTCTAGCTCAATCCCTACATGAATTCACCTAATTCACTTGTTTTCATACATTAATCAACTACATTACAAGGTCAAAGACTAAAACTCTTACCCAGAGTCTAAATTGCACAAGTGAGGAAGCTTCAATTCCCAAAGTCTTTGCAAATCTCCAATAGTTCCTAGCAATTCTTTCATATCCTAACTTTTGATCTCAATTTTCTTCTATCTCTCTCTCTCCCACGTCTTGCTTGTGCGTGTGAGCTTAAATGTATTGAAATGAAGAAAAAGAAAGAGTGAAGGCATATAAGAAGCCTTACATAGGCTCACTTAATGATAATTAATTAAGTCTAATTAAGTAGGCATTAAATTAATATAATTTAATCGTTCCAAATCGAACGTCAATTAAACCTACCATAATGTTCTAAAAATTCCAAATAACATATAAATTAAGTCAATTTCTAAATTAGATGTCGATAAGGCCTTCAATTCATGAACTGAAACGGAATCATGAACAGATCTTTCTACGTTAAACAGATATAAACACACATAAGACAACACATGATGCAACATTTCACATTAATTACTTATTAGGCATAACTAAACATGGATTAACGCTAATCATGGGTCAGGGTTGTTACACTCTGGGCAAAAATTCCATAAGGATGAGGCAATTTTCAATTAGTTTAAATATGCTTTCAGTTTTTGCTTGGTAAGATTGTCACGCCTCGAAATTTGGATAATTAAATATTAAATTATGACTAAATCTCAACCAATATTCCATCATCCAAATCTTAGGAGTGAAACAAAATATAAACGTTTACGTCTTCAAAGGGTTTAAGTAAATTTCCACGCTCAAAAGATTACAAGAGGAAAAAAAAAACTGACAAAACGCCAATCAAACCATCTACCATAATTTCATAACTGTCTAATACCTCCAATATTTAAGTAGCAACAAATAGTCAAAACAACTTAAATAATGTAAAGTTACAAAATAACCCACCATATCAAATTATCAAAATGCTAAGGTCATAAAAATATAATATATATATATATATATATAAACTAATATTAACTCTAAGCTTAAGAAAATAAAAGAAGTTCAAACGGCATGTCCAACTACTATAGTTATTTATTTTCACCACCGTAGTCCCAACTAATCTTGCAAAGGAAGCTCGACTGCGCTCAAACAGAACGCACTCGAGTTGCCAAGAGACAAAACGGGTGAGTATACAAATATATTGGTATGAGTACAAATATTTGACACCTGCGTGCACTAGACACAAACAAAAGTACATTTAATTCTTATTACGGGACAAGACAAGTAGTTCTACCCGCACTAAGACGAATGGGTAGTTTCTCGAGATACGGTGGCATTTAATTTCTTACCCGCACACAACTAAATATAAATTAAGTATAAAATAAACAAAATAAACATAAAAATATGATAGGTCAACACTGCATAAAAAAATTAGTAAGACTCACAATTCTGTAAAAAAAAAAAAAGTTAGTATAATTCAATCATAAGTAAATTGTTGAAGAAGTAAAAAAAAATGTACTATTCCATGTTTAAATAATTCGAATTGACCAAAATTGACCAAAATTCAAAGAACAAAATTTGTACATAATCAAATTTTCTGTAAGGTAATGTGAACGAATTTAGTAAAAACTGAACAGGTTAAGAGAAAAACTTGATAGAAGAACCTAGACGGAATTCAACCAAAAAATTTGAAGCTGAAAACGAAAAGAAACTGCCCTAAGATGATTTTTTTCAAAAAATTTCAAAACACGAAAAGTGTTCAGAATAAGGTTTTACTTTAGTTTACGTAAAATTAATAAAAATGAGCTCGTTTCGTGAGTTAAAATAGTATCTAAAGTCTGCATTGTTTGAATAAATAAAAATTATTATAACCAAGATTATTTGATTACAAATTCTAATCGATCTTTTTAGTATAAAGTTAAAATACAAAAGTTTTCTAGAATTACATATACATGTCTTTGCCCAAATTTCATAATTCATCAATGTCACGACCCAAACCCGCCCCTATGGATTTAGCGTCGTAACCGGCCAGTAATCCTTAGATTACCAAAGGCCTCTAAACAAAATAACATAAGATAAGGGTTGCGGAAGCAAATATACCAAATTAACATAGTCCATAAAGCTGTGCAGACATACATGAGACAGAAATTTTCAAAACAAACTTATATATATATATATATATACAGATGTGACGTCAAAAATACAATAGTCTTACGTAACTCAGTTACACAGATAAGGTCAAAAGGGTACTTAGCCCAAGTACAAATATACAAACAAGCTCAACTAAAGCCTTAACATAATCCTCTCAAAAGAAACCTCCTCAGGAGCCACGGTAGTTGGCTGACAAAACAGAAACATAGGTCGTCAACTCTAGGCCTGGTCATGTGCCTACTCACCTACATACACAATATAAGTAATAAGCTGAAGCCCAGTGAATAATAACAGAGTAAAGAGGTTTAATGAATGTTATCCATAACAGTTACAGAAAACAGAATTCAATAGTTGTCAGAAATGAATTCGTAATTATGTTCAGAAATCATAGTACATAACAGATACATTTTCAGAGTCGTATTCATAATTAGAACTTGCAGTTAATTATACGTGGCACATTCATTAGCACTAGCGAAACAATTGACCCATAAAGTGACGGCCATAAAGGTATACAGTTAACCCATAAAGGGACGGCCATAAAGGCATATACAGTTGACTCTCGTGCACGGAGACGGTACAGTTGACTCATGAGATGTACAGTTGGCCCATAAAGGAATGTGTACATAAGGATCCATAACAATTGGCTCATGAGACGTACAGTTGACCCATAATTAGGATGTAACAGAACAGATAGCATATGTCATCTGAAACTAAGAATGCTGTGAGTACATTTTAGAAATATTGGATAACCATTCATTCATACAGAAAATAATATTTCAAAAAATAGTTCATCTCATATCATTCAAAAAATATTTATAATTGAATATAGCTTATCAAAGTTATTATTCACAGATAACAGAGGCATCAAGGTAAACAGACAAAATAAGCAAATCAAATGTCTTGCGGCGCGTGACCTACATAACATAACAGATAAACGTTGGAACACACGCTCGGAGTGTACATAACTTATTTCATTGTTCTCAGTGTGTTTCTAGCCTTTACCCTCATTATGGTGTCTTAATCTTGGCCTAAGAATGCCTAGGATGGAATGAGAATGCAAAAATGCACTTGAAAATATTTTTCAAAACTTGTTAAAAACAGGGTCCACACTCGAGTGTGGCTTTCCTCGCTCGAGCGGACATGCAAAATGTAAGGGTCCGCTCGAGTGTAACTTTCTTCGCTCGAGCGGTCTGCAAACTTTTGACAAAAATACTAATTGTTCGATTTTCACGCTCGACGGACGCTCGATCCTCGCTCGAGCATGACTTTTGTCGCTCGAGCGATCTGCAAAACATGTGGACTTCTGGGAACATGCATTTTACGCTCGAGGGGGCTTCAGGTCGCTCAAGCGGAAGTGCACGCACTTAGAGTGGTCGCTTGAGTATGAACTCCTATGCTCGAGCGTAGGTGCAAATTCTGGAATTTTCAGATTTATTCTCCAAGTTCAAAACTCGATCTTTAAGCATCAAAACTTGGGGGTTGTTTGGAGTTTCCTAAATAAGTGTACTTTTTTAACTAAAAAGTTGAGAAAAAAAATATAGATGTTTGGGTTAACTTTTTAACTTTTTATGAAAAAATGTATATTAAAAAATTGTATTAATAAGTGTGTAGGAGAAGTTAATGAAGTAGGCCCTACAGGTTGGGCAGTGCAGTCGGCTGGGTAGGAGATGGGAAAAGATTGCCTCATTTTCGGGTTTTAATTGGACTATGTTGTTCGGCCCGTGGGGGCCCACCACGGGTCCCGTTTTTCTAATTAGAACCGTTCGATGTGTAGAACTCGTCGAGTACTATATGCTTGTAAAAAATCACGTTGATTGGATATCAATAGTTATTTGATCGTGTTAGTTTTTTTTGTCAACTGTTAACTATAATACCATCCATTTTTTATACAAAACTGATTTGATCATGTAGTTAGCGATATCCGATAGACGTAATTTTTTATAGGCATATAGTACTAGATGAGTTCTACATATTAACGGTTCAGATTATCAAAACGGGACCCATGATGGGCCTCCACGGGCCCAACTTTACCATCCAACTTAGTGAATATAAACATGTAATTTTTTTTTTTCCTTTCACTGCCTTTGCTTTGAACGTCAGTATCTAGAATGGCGTGAAGTTGATTTATATTTTAATATTATGTATATTAATTTTTTTATATTTTTTTGGTGAATAGTGATAATTTTTTAACTTTTTTGATAATTTTTTGACTTTTTGACTTTTTTTTTTAAGTTCCCAAACCAGGCTTTGATTTTTTTGGGCCAAAACTTGAGGAACACTTAGAAACTCATAATATATCATGAATTAAGGATCTTTTCAAGAAATCATGACCAAATAGCTTGCCAATTGTGCAAAAATTCAACTTAAAATTTATGTATAATCCATGAACAAGACATGCATGAATCTCTTTGAACTTAAGCTTCTCAAAACATGATCAAATGCTACAAAACAACATGAAACTTGATCATTTCCCAAAATAAAGGTGAATTTAAGACATGCATGAGGGAATCCTTGGAAATTTAAACTCAAAATGTGAGAAAATATGAACGCATGCATGATATGACTTGGTTTTCTTAAATTCTAGCTCAATTCCTACTTGAATTCACTTAATTCACTTGTTTTCATACATTAATCTGTTAGGTATACCTCCTTATTGGAGTGTGGGACCCAATTGGTTTGTTAAAGAATTTTAATTTGACTTGGTTTAGATATAATATATTTTTATATATTATATTTGTGGAGACCCAATTCAATTTGGATACAATTAGGGTTTGATAAAAAAGCCCACAAGTTTACCATATATATTTTGTTTTCTTCCGAAGTGGTAGCTGCAGATTTTGACTATTCTTTGAGGATTGCATCTGTGGTCATCAACTTTGGGCAAATCGTGCTATGGTTGGTTTTGGATTTGGTGGCTGTTACATACATTGTAGTGTGCGTGTGAATTGGTTTGGGTAAATTATTTTAGGTCTTCTTCAACTCTGGTTCTGAAGATTTTGGTTCATCTATTTGGTAAGGTCTTTCATCTTGTTTATTTGTGATTATTTGGAATTCACCTAAGGGTGATTTTGTGAGACCATTCGTGTCTCGTTTGTAATCGTTTAGAAACTCTTTGGTTGATAGTGGAATCGGATTTCGATCCCGTGGACATACCTCACCATGTGAAGATTTTTGTGTTGCTTTTGATTTAATTTTTTCGCATTAGTTTTTATTCCCATTGATTAATTTACTTGTGGGGAATCATTGATTTTCCCTAACAACTGGTATCAGAGCTTACGGTTTATTTGGGTTTATTTATTTGTGTAAATCAATTGAGGGGAATGTGGGTCGCATGTCTAGTTTCAATGGAAGTAATTGGGTAACTTGGAAAACTAAAATGGAGGACCTATTATTTTGTAAAGATTTGTATGGACCCATTGAGGGTGATAGTGACAAATCAAAAGATGGTTCTTTTTCAAAGAAAGACATTGAGTGTTATTATTGCCATGAGAAAGGGCACATGAAGCGGGAATGCCGAAAGCTCAAGAACAAGGAGAAAAGGCATGACAAAAGTGTGGATAAGAAGTAAGAAGACACAACGGCAGTTACTACCGATGATCTTATGGTTGTTTGTGAAGATGATTGTATCAATTTTGTGGGCTAAGAGAGCAATTAGGTGATTGATTCCGGTACTTCTTTTCATGTGACTTCTCGAGTTGATTTCTTCACTACCTACACTGAAGGAGATTATGGTTCTGTTCGAATGGGTAATGAAGGTTTGTCCAAGATTATTGACATGGGTGATGTTTGCTTGGAAACAAATTTGGGTTGCAAGTTGTTGCTTAAAGATGTGAGGTATGTTCCCGACATTCGCTTCAATTTGATCTCTACTGGGAAGCTAGATAATGAAGGTTTCAACAATAAATTTGGTGATAGAATATGGAAGCTCACAAAGGGTTCTTTGGTGGTGGCTAAGTGCAAGAAAACTCATACACTTTATTCGATACAACGAAAAATTTGTAAAGGTATTGTCAATGCACTTGAAGATGATACCTCTACCGAATTGTGGCACAAGCGGCTTGGCCACATAAGTGAAAAGGGCTGCAAGTATTGTTCAAGAAAGAGTTTCTACCTGGTTTGAAAGGTACACATCTTAAAACTTGTGTTCATTGTTTGGCGAGTAAACAACATAGAGTTTCTTTTCATAAAAATATTGCTTTTAGAAAAGAAAATGTTTTGGAGTTGATTCATTCGGATGTTTGTGGTCCTTTAAAAGTTAGAACACATAGTGGTGCACTTTATTTTGTTACTTTCATTGATGATTATTTAAGGAAAGTTTGGACTTTTCTACTAAAATCTAAAGATTAAATTCTAGAAGTATTTAAGCATTTTCAGGCCATGGTTGAAAGAGAAACAGGGCAGAAATTGAAGTGCATCCGATCAGATAATGGTGGTGAATACATTAGGCCATTTGATGAGTATTGTCGCAGCTAAGGTATTCGGCACCAAAATTCAGTTAAGAAGACTCCTCAACAAAATGGTGTTGCCGAGAAGATGAACCGCACCATTGTGGAAAGAATAAGGTGTTTGCTCTCACAAGCTAAATTGCCAAGATCTTTTTGGGGTGAGGCAATGAGTATAGCGGTTGACGTGATCAATTTGTCTCCTTGCTATCCTTTGAATGGTGATGTTCTAGAAAGAGTTTGGACCGGTAAAGATGTGTCTTATGAGCACTTGAGAGTGTTTGGTTGCCGAGCTTTTGTTCACATTCCAAAAGATGAGAGGTCCAAGCTTGATAGCAAGTCAAGACAATGTATTTTTCTTGGCTCTGGGCGTGATGAATTCAGGTATAGATTGTGGGATCCGGTCGACAAGAAAATCATTCGAAGCTGTGATGTTGTGTTTCTTGAAGACCAAACAATTGAAGACTGTGGCAAAGGTGATCAACCGGAGCCAAAAACTAGTGATCTCATTGACATGGATCCATCTCCTTCATCTTCGGTGGATGATAAAAATGGGAGAGATGTGCAGCCACCTATTGAAGATGTAGAGGATGATGCTAATCCTAATGAAGTTAAGTCAGAAATTGAGGAAGAGCATCCAACTCAAGAACCGCCACCATAACTTGAGTTGAGGAAATCTACAAGAGACCGACAACCTTCAAGAAAGTATCCTCCCAATGAATTTGTGTTGATTTCCGATCAAGGGGAGCCTGAGAGCTACCAAGAAGCAATTGAGCATGCAAAGAAAGGTGATTGGAAAAAGGTCATGGACGAGGAGATGAATTCCTTGCTTGAAAACCAGACTTATGATTTAGTAAAGTTGCCTAAAGGGAGGAAAATTCTGAAAAATAAGTGGGTTTTCAAATTGAAGAATGATGGCAAGAATCTGAGGTACAAGGCACGTCTTGTTGTGAAAGGCTTTGGGCAAAAGAAAGGTATTGACTTTGATGAGATTTTCTCACTGGTTGTAAAGATGTCTTCTATTCGGGTTGTACTTGACATGGCTGCAAGTATGAACCTTGAAGTTGAGCAACTTGATGTGAAGACCGCATTTCTTCATAGTGATCTTAAAGAAGAAATTTACATGGAGCAACCGGAAGGTTTTGTAGAAAAAGGGAAAGAGAAATTTGTTTACAAATTGAAGAAAATTTTGTATGATCTCAAGCAAGCCCCGCAGCAATGGTACAAAAAATTTGACTCTTTCATGATGAATAATGGTTTTTCTAAAATCACTTTGGACCATTGTGTGTTTGTGAAAAAATTTTCGGATGGCAAATTTATTATTCTTTTGCTTTATGTTGATGATGTGTTAATTGTGGGTCAAGATTCTACCATGATTAACAAGTTGAAGTTAGAGTTGAGTAAATCTTTTGCTATGAAAGATTTAGGACCGGCAAAGCAAATTCTTGGTATGAAAATTGTTCGTAATCGCAAAGAGGGGCTGATTTGGTTATCTCAATTAAGCTACATTGAGAAAGTTCTTGAGAGGTTCAACATGAATAAACCAATGCCGGTTGGTTGTCCACTTGCGGGTCACTTCAAGCTTAGTTCGAATCAATGTCCTACAAGTGAGAAAGACAAGGAAGAGATGCTGAAAGTTCCTTATACTTCAGCAGTTGGTTCTTTGATGTACGCCATGGTTTGTACAAGGCCGGATATTGCTCACGCAGTTAGTGTGGTGAGTCATTTTCTCTCTAATCCGGGTAAAGAACATTGGGCAGCGGTAAAATGGATTCTAAGGTATCTTCGAGGGACTTCGAAGGTGTGTTTGTGTTTTGGGGATGGTAAGCCGATGCTTGATAGGTTCACGGATTCTGACATGACTAGTGATGTTGATTCTAAGAAATCTACTTCGGGGTATTTGATGACTTTTGTAGGGGGAGCTGTGGCATGGCAATCTAAATTACAAAAATGTGTTACTCTCTCAACTACCGAAGCTGAATTTATTGTCATTACGGAAGCTTGCAAAGAAGAGTTATGGCTGAAGAAATTCTTGTAAGAGTTGGGTTTAAAACAAGAAAAGTATGTGCTTTATTGTGATAGTCAAAGTGCTATTCACTTGAGTAAAAATTCTACTTTTCATTCAAGATTGAAACACATTGATGTAAGATACCATTGGATTCGTAATGTGTTAGATTCGAAATTGTTACAACTCAAAAAGGTTCACGCATATGATAATATTTCGGATATGTTGACAAAGACTTTGTCGAGGGACAAACATTTGAAGTGTCGAACTTTGGCGGGTATGGTTGATATCTTCACCTAAGTCGGTAGGGTGAGAATTGTTGGGTATACCTCCTTATTAGAGTGTGGGACCCAATTGGTTTGTTAAAGAATTTTAATTTGACTTGGTTTAGATATAATATATTTTTATATATTAGATTTGTGGAGACCCAATTCAATTTATACAATTAGGGTTTGATAAAAAAGCCCACAAGTTTACCATATATATTTTGTTTTCTTCCGAAGTGGCAGCCGCAGATTTTGACTATTCTTTGAGGATTGCATCTGTGGTCAGCAACTTTGGGCAAATCGTGCTATGGTTGGTTTTGGATTTGGTGGCTGCTACGCACATTGTAGTGTGCGTGTGAATTGGTTTGGGTAGATTATTTTGGGTCTTCTTCAACTCTGGTTCTGAAGATTTTGGTTCATCTATTTGGTGAGGTCTTTCCTTTTGTTTATTTTGTAATTATTTGGAATTCACCTAAGGGTGGTTTTGTGAGACCATTCGTGTCTTGTTTGTAATCGTTTGGAAACTCTTTGGTTGATAGTGGAATCGGATTTCGATCCCGTGGACGTACCTCACATTGAGGGAACCACGTGAAAATTCTTATGTTGCTTTTGATTTAATTTTTCCGCATTAGTTTTTATTCCCATTGATTGATTTACTTGTAGGGAATCATTGATTTTTCCTAACATAATCAACTATATTACAAGATCAAAGGCTAATTTTCTTACCTAAAGTTTGAATTGCACAAGTGAGGGAGCTTCAATTCCCAAATTCTTTGCAAATCTCCAATACTTCTTGGCAATTCTCTTCTATCCCAACTTTGATCTCAATTGCCTTTTCTCTCTCACACTCTCTCACGTTTCGCTTGTATGAGGGAGAAAGAATAAAGGCATATAAGAAGCCTTATATAGGCTTACTTGAATATAATTAATTAAGGCTAAATAAGTGGCATTAAATTAATCTAATTTATTCGTTCCGAATCGAATTTCAATTGAATCTACTATAAAATTCTAAAAATTCTAATTAACACATAAATCAAGTCAATTTCTGATTCGGATGCCAATAAGGCCTTCAATTCATAAACCGAAACGAACACATGAACAGATCTTTCTACGTTAAACAAATATAATCACAAATAATACAACACATATGTAATTAATTCAGAATTTGAACTCAATAACTTATTAGGCATATTAAGCATGAATTAACGTTACTTATGGGTTAGGGTTGTTACAATCAAGGTCATTTACTATTTTTCAAGATGTACAAATCAAAACAATTCAAACTATACCAATAAGTTCATATTTAATTCTTTGTACCTTAACTCCACCACTTCGGCCCATAACTTTCTGCCTACGTATATATCCCATGTGCCTCCCGTATACCTAACACCGCTTCGAAGCCAAACTTGCATGGGGATATCGTCCCGAGTTTGATCCACACTCTCTGGATGGTTAGTATATATGTACGCACATAAATCAAAGTATTTGTCTACTCATGAGAACGAGACAACAATATATATACACAATCTTTCATCTACTCATGAGAACAAACATAGCAATGCCAAGCCTAAGGCATTTACATAAATCTCATAATCTTCATTTTTTTTTATACACTTTTTCTCCTCAACACTCAAATAAAACAACAATCCATGGAGTCATGGTAGAGTATAAAGAATTTATCTATGGATTGTAAGTTTATTTTAACTTTATATAACCATGAGTGTGATTACAACCATAAAATAAATACATATAAAAACCCTAAACCTAATATACACAACTAATCAAAATAATTAAAATCAATCTATCATCTTTATGTAAATACAAAATCAAACTAATATCAAATAAATAAAAACAACGAATTAAATGTAAATCAAGAGAAGTAGGTTTTATACTTACAACTATTTTTGAAGCTCAAAGAATCACTTATGCTGTGTTTGGTTAGAGGATTTGGGGAGAGATTTGGAAAGGGAAAGGGAAAGGGAAAAGGCGTGTGAAACTTGGTGAAATATAGGCATGTTTTATTCACATTTCACCTACCATTTCCATTTCCCTTTCCAAATCCCCCAACCAAACACAACATTAGAGAATTAATGGAACCACCAAAACAAAACCCAAACCCCTTTTATTTTTTTTTTCTTCCGCTTTTCTTTCCCGCCGTACCTTTGTTCTCTCCCGGTTTCTCAAGGATTGATTACTCTCTCCCTCTCTCTCCCTCTCTCTCCCTCCTACGGCTACTGCTGAAAATTCTTCCACAAAAAGTGATTAAACCTAGGTCTAGTATATTATATCTAATTGACTATTATATTTATATCTTACACATATAACATAAATACAATATACATAAATATGATATATATTTTATTAATATATAAAATCCTTTTTTTATATATAAAATATATAAATATTTAGATTAATTATATAATTGACTATCACAATTAATTAATTAAATAACACATTAAATTCTCATGTAACCACACAATTAATAAAGTCAAAAATAAAATAAGATAATAATAATAATAATAGTAATAATAATAAAAATAAATAAATAAATAAAGACTTACGAAAAATCAAGGTGGCGACAATATACACACCTCAAAAGAATTCAGTCCCGAGATTTTATAGGAAAAAGTACTAAACAAAAAGCTCTAGGTGCATATGCCGAACTTTCTCTTCCAATTCTTAAGTGATATCATTCTCACCCTCGTTCTATTGCATTTTCACCAAGTTCATTTTCTTGTACCGCAAATGCCTTACATCCCGGTTTAGAATAGTAACCAGTCACACCGCATACGTTAGGTCATCACTAATCCTCAACACTTTTGGTGATACTACTTGGGAAGAGTCTTGCACACAATTCCGCAATAAAGATACATGGAACACGTTGTGAATCATAGCTAAAACAGGTGGTAGAGCTAATTTGTAAGCCACATTACCAATCTTTTCAGTGATCTCATATGGTCCCATAAGTTTAGGTGCCAACTTTCCCTTCTTTCCGAACCGCATGATACCCTTCATTGGCGAGACTTTAAAAAATACAAAAGCTCCAACATTCAATTTAACCCCTTTACATTTTCTATCAACGTAACTCTTTTGACGACTCTGTGCAGTCTTAATACGTTCCCGAATAATGTTCACCTTCTCTGTGGTCTCTCTTACCAATTCTGGCCCTAACAACGACGCATCTCCTACCTCTATCCAACAAGCAGGTGATCGATATGGCATCATATATAAAGCCTCAAAAGGTGTCATATCGATACTAGAGTGATAATTATTATTATAAGTAAACTCCACCAATGGCATGTGTTCTTCCCAACTACCACCAAGATTGAGAACACAAGCTCTCAACATATCCTCCAAGATCTAATTTACCCGCTCAGTTTTCCCATCCGTCTAAGGATGATAAGCCATGCTCAAGTCTAACCTAGCACCCAAAGCATGCTAAAAACTCTCCCAAAACTCTGCCACAAATAACAGATCACGATTTGAAATTATAGAAACTGGTGCGCCATGAAATCGCACCACCTCCTGAATATACAGTCTAGCCAGTTTATCTACAGTTCAGTGAACACTGATAGAAATAAAATAAGCAGACTTGGTGAGTCGATCCACTATCACCCAAATATATTCATTGCCTCGTTTAGACCGTGACAATCCATCTACGAAGTCCATAGAGATGTACTCCCATTTCCAAGTAGGGATCTCGACAGGTTGCAAAAATTCAAACGGTCGTTAATGTTCTGCCTTAACCTGTTGACACACATAACATCGAGAAACATACTCTCCTACGTCCTTCTTCATACCTTCCTACTAAAACGTCATATTCAGGTCATGATACATCTTAGTCCCACTAGGGTGAATGGTATATCGAGACCTATAAGCATCATCCATAATCTCTTTCCTCAATTTAACTATATTAGATACACACAATCTGCCACTGAATCGCAATCCCCCATTTGAGTCCATAGACCAATCAATAGGACAATCATCAATCAAATCCACCACAAGGTCATTGAGCTTGCTGACGAGGAACCTATTTAAATTCTGCATCTGACGAATTTTACCTAGTAACGTCGGCTGCATGGTCAAACTACCAATGTATGCCCTCTCGACACTCTCTATTGGTTGACCATCGTGCATCGAATTAACTCCAAAGACTTCCATTCATGAATCATCAAAGAAGCTATATTCCATGTTGTCGGTTAAGTGCATCTTCAACCACATTTCATTTCCCCGGGTGGTAAAGGATCTTGAAATCATAACTACTGATGAATTCAACTCACCTTTATTGCCTCATGTTCAATTCTTTTTGAGAAAAAAGATATTTGAGGCTCTTGTGATTTGTATATAACTCAAAGCGCTCTCTGAACAAGTAGTGTCGCCACACTTTCAACGCAAAAACAACTACTGCTAACTCTAAGTTATGAGTACGGTATCGTCTCTCATGAGGTTTTAACTGTCGATAAGCATAAGATACAACCTTCTAATGCTGCATCAACACACATCCCAAACCAATTCCACTCGCATTAGTAAATACTACTAACTTTTCCTCTTATGCCAGTATCGTTAACACCGGTGCTGTAGTCAACCGTTGCTTTAACTCTTGGAAAGCTCTCTTACAATCATCTGTCCATATGAACTTCACATTCTTGTGGGTCAACTTGGTCATGGGTGCTGCAATAGTGAAAAACTTCTCTATAAATCTCCTGTAATAACCAGTTAGTCCTAAAAAACTCCTTACCTCTGAAGGGTTCGTGGGCTGCTTCCATTCTTTGACCGCAACAACTTTTTCAAGATCTATCGCTATCCCCTAATTGGACACAACATGTCCCAAAAACTGAACTTCTTTCTCCTAAAAGTGACACTTACTGAACTTAGCGTATAATTGTTGTTCCCTCAAAGTCTGCAATATAACTTTCAAGTGTTCTCTGTGTTCTTCCTCATTCTTAGAATACACTAGGATATCATCTATGAAGATAATCACAAACTTATCTAGATACAGTTGAAAAATTATGTTCATTGAGTCCATGAAATAAGCAGGAGCATTGGTCAAACCAAAAGACATTATAGGAAATTCATACAACCCATACTGAGTCCGAAAAGCAATAAATGGTATACTTTTCTCTGACATACCCATATGATGGTAACCCGTTCTGAGATCAAACTGAGAGAACATGGCTGCCCCCTTCAACTGATCAAATAAGTCATTAATTCTAGGTAACGGATGCTTATTCTTGATAGTCACATTGTTTAGCTCTCTGTAATATATACACATGCAAGAGTGCCATCTTTCTTGGAAACAAAGATCGCAGGTGCTCTCCACGGGGAGTTACTTGAACGTATGAACCCTTTCTGAAGCATCTCTTCCAGATGCTTCTTCATTTCTACAAGCTCTTTAGGCACCATTTTGTATGCCGTTTTTAGAAATCGGTGCAGTTCTCGACACTAGGTTAATGCGAAATTCTACTACTCATCAAGGTGGAGGTCCAAATATTTCCTGAAATACATTCTCAAACTCATATACTACATCTACTTCACTAATATCCCGCTTAGGGATTTCTACCGAGCATAGAAAACTCGTCATTACCGACTTTTCTCCATCGCTAGAAGTGTGGGTAAGTCGTGGCATACCGAGAATATCTATATTTACAGTCTTTCCAGTACAATCTAAAGTCCCAAAAGTGTTATCGCAGCCAATCCATACCTAAAATAATTGTAAACCCCTCAAACCCTAACACAATTAGGTTCGCATACAAGACTCTGCCCGCAAAATCAATTTCAAAATCTTTACACATCTCATAAAGAGTAACTGCCTCTCTTAAAGGGGTCTCAATACAAATAAGTCTACACAATGAGGTAGTTACAAGATGTTCTCTCTCTACAAACTGTCTAGATATGAAAGAATGAGAGGCACCAGTATCAAAAAGTACTCTAATGGGTTCTTGAAAAAGATTAAAGATATCTTCCAACCATCACCTTCAAGTTAAACACACAAAAAGAATTTGTTCATAAACACTTAGAATAAATTCTACTACCAAACTAAACTAGCTAACCCATGTTTCCACAATCCGAGGATCACTTAAACTCTCACAAGTCTAGGATAACCTAGAGCTCTGACACCAAACTATCACGCTCCGAAATTTGAACAATTAAATATTAAATTAGGACTAAATCCCAACCAATATTTCATCATCCAAATCCTAGGAGTGAAACAAAATTTAAACACTCACGTCTCCAAAGGGTTTAAGTAAATTTCTATGCTCAAAAGATTAAAAGGGGAAAAAAAAAAAAAAACTAACAAAATGCTAACCAAACCATCCACCATAATTTCATAACTGTCCAATACCTCCCACATTAAAGTAGCAACAAATAGTCAAAACAATTTAAATAATATAAAGTTATAAAATAACCCACCATGCCAAATTATTAAAGTACTAAGGTCATAAAAATATAATAAATACATAAATTAATATTAGTCATAAGCTCAAGAAAATAAAAGAAGTCCAAACGACATGTTCAACAACTATAGTTATTTCTCTTCACCACCGTAGTCCCAACTAATCCTGCAAAAGAAGCTCGGTTGTGCTCAAACAGAACGCACTCGAGTAGCCAAAAGACAAAACGAGTCAGTATACAAATACATTGGTATGAGTACAAATATTTGACACCTACGTGCGCCAGACACAAACAAAAACACATTTAATTCTTGTTACGGGATAAGACAAGTAGTTTCATTCGCATTGAGACGAAGGGGTAGTTTATCGAGATACGGTAGCATTTAATTTCTTACTCGTACACAACTAAATATAAATTAAGTACAAAATAAACATAAAAATATGGTAGGTTAGCCTTGCATTAAAAAAAAATAGTTAGACCCACAATTCTGCAAAAAAATAAAATTAGTATAATTTAATCATAAGTAAATTGCTGAAGAAGTAAAAAAAATGCACCATTTCATGCTTAAATAATTTGAATTGACCAAAACTCAAAGAATAAAAGTTGTACATAATCAAATTTTCTATAAGGCATCACGAACTAATTTAGTAGAAACTGAACAGGTTAAGTGAAAAACTTGATAGAAGAACCTAGACAGAATTCAACAGAAAAATCTGAAGCTGAAAATGAAAAGAAACTGCCCTAAGATGATTTTTTTTAGAAAAGTTCAAAACATAAAAAGTGTTCAGAATAAGGTTTTACTTCAGTTTACACGAAACCAATAAAAAAGAGCTCGTTTCGTGGATTAAAATAGCTTCTAAAATCTACATTGCTTGAATAAATAAAAACTATTATAACCAAGATCATTCGATTACAAATTCTAATCGACCTTTTTAATACAAAGTTAAAATACAAAATTTACCTAGAATTACATATACATTTCTCTGCTCAAATTTTATAATTCATCAAGGTCGTTTACTATTTTTCAAGATATACAAATCAAAACAATTCAAACTATACCAATAAGTTCATATTTAATTCTTTGTACCTTAACTCCACCACTTCGGCCCTTCATTTTCGGCTTAGGCATATATCCCATATGCCTCCGGTATACCTAACACGGCTTCGAAACCAAACTTGCACGGGGATATCGTCCCGAGTTTGACCCACACTCCTTGAATGGTTAGCATATACGTACGTGCGTAAATTAAAGTACTCGTCTGCTCATGAGAACAAGATAATAGTATATATATTTACACAATCTCTCATATACTTACGAGAACAAATATAACAATGCCAAGTCTAAGACATTTACATGAATCTCATAATCCTTACTCTTTTTTTTTTTTTTTATACACTTTTTCTCACCAATACTCAAATAAAACAATAATCCATGGAGTCATGGTGGAGTATAAGGAATTTATTTATGGATTATAAGTTTATTTTAATTTCATATAACTATGAATGCGATTACAATCATAAAATAAATACATATAAAAACCCTAAACCTGACATATACAACTAATCAAAATTATTAAAATCAATCTATCATTTTATGTAAATACATGATCAAACTAACATCAAATAAATAAAAACAACAAATTAAACATAAATCAAGGAAAATGAATTTTGTACTCACAATTATTTTTGAAAATCAAAGAATCACTTAGAGAATTAATGGAGCCATCAAAATAAAACCCAAACCCCTTTTATTTTTTTCCTCCGCTCTTCTTTCCTGCCATAACTTTGTTCTCTCTCGGTTTCTCAGGGATCGATCTCTCTCTCGCTCACGGCTACTGCTAGAAATTCTTCCACAACTGCTAGAAATTCTTCCACAAAAAACGATTAAACCTAGGTCTAGTATATTATATCTAATTGACTATTATATTTATATCTTACACATATAACTAAATACAATATACATAAATATGATATATATTTTATCAATATATAAAATACTTTTTTTTTAATCTATAAAATATATAAATATTCATATTAATTATATATAATTAACTATTACATTAAATGAATTAAACAACACATTAAATTCACATGTAATCACACAATAAATAAAGTCAAAAATAAAATAAGATCATAATAATAATAATAATTAATAAATAAAGGTTTACGAAAAATCAAGATCGTTACAAAAATAAAATAGAGATGGGTTAAATTATAGATCAAGTAAATATTAATTTCTATATGAAAAATATAGGTAATCATTTATTGTTGCCGGTGGTATTTTGGCTAAAAAAATGCTAACGATCCTTATTATACATACTAAATTATCAACAATTCACAATCAAGTGTGGTCCCTCACTCATATATGTGAGGTTGCATTCATTTATTAGATTTTACAGATTCTCGATAAACTTAGGCTAGCGGGACTTATTGAGGTTTGAAGAGTACTATAATATTTGGAACCATGACGAGTCAACTTTTGGGATCAAAAATTGAGGTTCACCTTAAGACACCCCGAATGAATTAGTTGGTATTATAAATGTTAGAAATCACGAACAAAAATAGTAATAATAAGTGAAAATGACAAAGGCACTTCACTTCCCAATCATAAAGCGAAGTTTCACAATCCTTTGAGTTATCTTTTTCCTTTCCATGTTACCTTTTCCTCCTTATCCATTTTCGGAAAAATCAATAACTGAAGGGTTTAACCATTTTGCCTTATTTATAATTGATTTAATATAGTTTACTAATTTAGTTGACGATGATAATGTTTTGGGAAAAAAGAAGTCATCATTTCAAGTGAAAGGGAAGTTTGCAAAAGGGAAGTTCTCATTTTGAGCCCCTCTTCTCTTACTTTTTTTTTTTTAATAAAAAAATTTATTTTTAATGGAGCTTATTCATATTATTTATAATGATTCTGCCAATGTCAATCAATCAAGCATAAATGATTTTATTTCTTAGTTTTTTATTATCACCAACATTAAGATTGTCATTATCTTTTTACTTTTTTCAAAATATTATAGATCCGGAAATATCAAACAATACTCAAATTATTCAATGTATTGTATAATTTTTTAGTTGACATAAAAATAATACAGTGGCTATCTTGAATATAGCAATGGGTTGAATATTTAAAAAGGAGTCGTGCTTCCGACTTTCAGTGGGGGTCGCACTCCCAATGACGTAACAGCATAGAATTGATGAAAAATATAAAAAAATAATAATAATAATTTTTTTTTTTGGATCAATCACACGCAACCCCTAATACCCACTTGGGGTCCGAAGCTTTTATTGAGTTGTCCATTAGTTTGTTACTTAATATTTTTAGTCTGAATTAGCGTTTATTTTTGAAGTTTTTTTATTTTAATATATATATTTTTAATCTATTATAGCATACTCCCAAGCCATAGAGAAACAAGTAAAGAGAAAATGACAAAAAAGTGAAAACAAGAAGAATGATAACGTAATTATTTATGGTCAAGTCATCTCTTAAACTTTACGAAAAGTCTTCAATTGATTGCCTACGTCCTTCATGAAAAAATAGCAGAGTCACACACCCTACGCCATTTATAAAGATAGATAGATAGATAGATAGATAGGAAAGATTGGAAATTGAGTTTTTTCAGATTAAGAGTTAGTTTAGGATGTTTTAAAAAAGTGTATTTTTTGATTTATTAATTTATATAGATTAGGTTTAGGTTAAATTTGATGTGATGTGTTAAAGAGGTGATGTGATTTAAATAAGATGATGTGACTTAAATAAAATAGTGACTTTTTGATTTTTTATATTATTTAGTAAATGCCAAACTTGGCCTAAATTTTTTAAAAATTGAGTTTTTTAATTTTGTATTTTAGGAAATATTTTTAAAATTTTAATTTTTTTTTTTTACTTTTTTAGATGTACCTTACTTAAGGCCAAGTTTGGGAAGATAAGAAAAAGTCAAAAAGTCAAAAAGTCAAAAAGTTAAAAAGTTAACACTATTCACCAAAAATCAACAATTACGGCTGCACAATTCTCAATCCTAATTTTTCTCTACAAACCAATTTTTACAATTTTTTAATACATATTTTCTCATAAAAAGTCAAAAAGTTAACTCAAACATTCATATTTTTTTCTTCAAATTTTTAGTCTAAAAAGACAAAAAATGCACTTATTTAGGACACCCCAAAAAAGTAAAAAATTTGTGAAAAATATTTTAAAAAATTAATAAATGCATAAAAATACAAAAAAATATACAGAATTCTTGTATTTTCTTTTTCGTATTTTTGATATTTAGGAAACTTTTAAAATATTTTTTTCATAATTTTTTTACTTTTTAGATATATTTATATTAGGTATGTCTAAAAAGTAAAAAAAAATTTATTTAAAATATTAAAAAAATTAAGTAAAAACAAAAAAATACAATAAATAAAAAAAAAAGAATTTTTGAAAAAGTATTTTTGAAAAAATGAAACCAAACAAAATGAATAGAGTTAAAGAGTGATATGTGGAGATCACACGTCTTTAGTATGAGTAGATATTTTTTTAAATATATCTTGTCTAATATATGAGTAATTGATAATTTATTACGAAAAATATTAAAAATAATCTTCAATATTATTGTTAGAATAAAAAAAAAAAAAAAGTAACAAATTTATTAAAATATATAAAAACATTATAAATAATTTCACATTTCATTCCATTAGTAGAAAGGGTAATTTTATATCAGTGGAGATTGAATTTTTTTTTTTAAATTAGTAAAAAAATATTATAAATATAAAAAATCAAATCAAATAATTTTTTTATAAAATTGTAATTAATTTTTGAAGAGATATCAAACATGTAAATTCTCCATAATAAAAAGTTTTATTATATATATATATTATTAATTAAAAATTAAATTTGGTGTCAAAACATTTATGTTATGTCACGCGAAAATTTTATTTAATTTAAAATAAAAAATTATTATTAAAATATGTAAATAATATTTAAATTCACTCTTATTACTTGGGCAATATATTTATAATATTATTTATTTTTATTTATCAACTTGTGCCACTGTAGTGTAATGTAATAGAGGCCAGTTTCTAATTTGGCCCGCCTGACCAGTCACCATTATCTTATGTGCCGCCACGTGTAACCACTACTCTATTCTATTTGCCAGCTTCACTCCCTGTCAATTCTCCAACTATCTTTTCAACTCAGCATTGACTCGACACATAAACAGTGTTCAGCTCACTGTTCACCAGCCCACTTCACACTTCGTACTCTCTCTCTCTCTCTCTCTCTTTAGAATCCTTGAACACGTATGTGTACGAAGTGAGAGAGTTTCAGAGACAACGATCGAGATGATGATGATGATGAACACGAAGAAGAATCAGCAGAAGAGGCTCGATCGACGCAACGCAATCAAGAACATCGACTACGACGCTTCTCTATCTCCATCGCCGTCTTCGTCTTCGTTTGAAGGCCAGTCTCGTCTCCGGACTCGGTCGCTCGATCTTCCCCCTCCACTCGCCGTCGACGGAACTAGCTTCCGAATCCAAGGAACCACCGACGGCGAGTTCGATCGGATCTGCCGATCTCTAGGGCTTTCTGGAATCGAAGATTTTGCGATTCCCACGGCTGCTTGGGAGGCTCGCAAGTCTCGCTCTTCTCGCTCTTCTTTCGATCATTTTACGAGCTCTAGGTTTCGAAATCATCAGAATTCCGACAAGTTTGGGGTTGGATCGGGTGAGGAGGATGGTTTGTCAGATGTTTTTGAAGCTAAGGTTGGGGTTAGTGGTGATCGGTTGAAGAATGGTTTGAATTCAGCTAAGATTATTGAAGCTAGGGTTAGGCAAAATGACGAGTATGATCAGTTGAATATTGTTAAGAATTCGGTTAGTGTTAGATCTACTAGGAACGGTGGATGTGGAATTAAAGGTGTTCGACCACCAGTACTTGATCCTCCGCCGCCACCAATGTCACCGTCTGTTATGGATAATGTTAGTTCAATTCGGGATGAAGATTTGAGTTCCCGAGTTGGAGACGAAGAAATTGATGAACGAATTGGGGGAAAACAAGATAAGGACAAGGCGTGTTTAAGAGATACTAGTGTTGATTCTGAATCTTGTTCAGATACATCAAACGATGACAAGGATGATGATTCCTTTCACATGAATATGGAACCCCTCTATTCTATTTCGCCTAATGGAAGCTTTAAGCGCAACATCAAGTCTTGGCAGAAGGGTGAATGTCTCGGAAGCGGGTCCTTCGGAACGGTGTACGAAGGCTTCACTGAGTAAGTATTCTCTAATAATACTTCAATCTTGTTTATATCTCCCCCAATTGATGTGCCAGTTATGATTAATTATAATAGTTGTTCTTGTCTACAAGTTAGATATTGCTTTTCAAGTGAAGAGACCTTGACAATTTTTTTATTCTTGGATGATGAGTACTAGAAATTGTAACGAGTGAATCGAAGAAGCAGTGGTAAACTGGAAAACGGCCTCTATGTATTCATTATAATTACACAATTGTCTAAACAAAATGGCTAAGGCCAGTCTTTGGCTGCACCGTAGTTGGACAGTTAGAAGTTATTTTGTTCCAAACTGTATTTTAATGGCTGCTCTATCTGAAACCTGAGACTTAAGTGATTGGTGTCAATATGTGTCTAACTTTTGGCATTCCGTAGGCTGTGAACGGAACAAGTGAACCTATCAATTTTCTATAGTGGATTCTTTTTAATGAATAAGCTGGCAATTTGGAGGCAGAAGTTTTAAAGGATCACATTTAGTCTACATACAGACTCACTTCTGACATTTTTCCATCGCCTCGGGCCTGGCCCAACATTCTTAGGGGCATAAAGTGAAATCTCAAAAGTGGATTTTATACTTAAACGTTAATTTAAATAATATTTGGTATATGTTGTAAAATTTATTTATTTTATTGCATAGTTATTCTTGTAATGTAATTAAGATAGTTTTATTGTCTTTACCATTGAGGACATTTTAACAAAGATTTTTTATTTGTTGGGCTTTTAGTTGGGAATTTATTTTTTCCCATTGCCGGACCGTTGAGCAAAGAATGTCTTATTCATCATTTATTATTAAGTGCCTAAGGATAAAAATTGTTTTAGTTTGATGGCCTTTGGATAAGGAAATTTTTAATTTTTCTTTTTTTGTAGGCCTTATCAGTTTATTTTTTAACTTTGTGCTAGGTCTTAGGACAAAGAGGGTTTATTATTTTGCTGGGCCTATAGACAAGTAAATTTTCTTTTGGTAGGATCTTGAAAGGTTAGAGGGTGAAAACCTGGGGTCTCAACAAAATTAGGGGACTTATTCTAATTTTGAAAGGAAAGATTATTGACGTAATTAATTTTAGGCTAGAGGATATAGTCCAAAGTTTTTGAAGTCCTTTGTAGGGCCTTTGATAAAGTTAGATAACTTTCATACGTCTCTGTTGAGGGTGCTAAGGTCTTGTATTTTTTTTTTTTGTAGAAACTTTGTTATTTTTATTGGCTATATAAAAACATATATTTAATTTGGGGCCTTCTACACTTGCTTTATAATAGAGCCAGACCTGCTTTGCTTTTCTAAATGACATTTTGGCTTCTGTTATAGTTTGATTTTATCTCTTTCTTCCTCGTCTCACAGTAGGAGATCTTCTCTCTTTTCCATGTGTTTCTTTTTCTTCTATTGTATAACTGGCCTTTTTCTTTTTCCCTCAGTTTCCCACCTATCCATGTTTCTGTACCTCTCATATTAATCTTATATTTTCTGCAGTGATGGCTTCTTTTTTGCTGTGAAGGAGGTTTCTTTACTTGATCAAGGAAGCCAGGGCAAGCAAAGCATTTTACAACTTGAACAGGTAAGGCAAACTTGTCATGTTATAATAGTTTTTGCATGTGGTGTATGTACATGCAGTTACAAAACCATTTCATTGCTTTGATTAAAAAAAAAACCATTTCATTGCTGATTTTTGTTGCTTGTTGTCCTTTTCTTATTTCATGCTAATTGGTTCAGGAGATTTCACTTCTAAGCCAGTTTGAACACGAGAATATAGTTCAATATCTTGGCACAGACAAGGTATGCTTTTTATATTATGAGTAGGCTTCTTTGTTTACCTCCTCTACCCATTTGCTATGGAATCTTCTTGGATATGTGCTTCGTATTACCATGTTCTTTGTTGATTATACACTCAAAAAGATGCTTTTGTTATGAAATTCTGTATTTCTTGACCGTGTCAACAATTTATAAATAAAACAAGAGGGGACAAATTCTAAGAAGATGCAATTTGGACAAAAAGAAATAAACTTCCATATTTTATGGCTTAATATTAAGTTCTTTGTTGCAACCATGAAATGTTGGCAGTGTACGGTCATTGGCATAATTTCTCCACCATTGTAGCGTGTGAAAAACATTTCGTATGCTTAAGCACTAAGAAGCACGCACTTCTTGTGTTGAACACTCCCCAATATGTGCTGGACACTCAACCAAACGTTTCCTATGTTTTAAAAATTTTATGGACTGACACACATGGGAGACACATGTGTCCATCTCTTAGACACTTATGAAACACGTGACAAAAAAAAAAAAAAAAAAAACTAGAGATTCAATGATAAAATAAAAATAATGTACATTTATACCTATTAATCACTCTTTCAAACTTTATGAATGAGTGTTATGTTACGCTTTCATATTATCTTTGAATGAAATATTGTATATACAACATAAAAAAAAATAAAAATCTGTGCTTTGCATTTTTTTTCAGAATTATCACATTGGAGTGTCCGTGTTCGTGCTTCTTAGTTTGAGAATTAGATTGCTAAATTAAGGGTGAATTTCTCTATTTTGTCCCAATGTTTGGTGTATATTCACTTTTTACCCACTTCTTGTTTGTGCTCTCATCAAACCACATTATACAAAATAAGTGATTATGGTCTATTTGGATGCTCCACAAGTGTTCAGTCCCCAATCGCTTGTGCTGGTCCTTGATAATTGAGGATTCTGGGAGGGGTGGACTGGGCACAACCCTAATAGGGTGATTGCACTCATGGCATACTAGTGCAAGCGTTTACATTACCCAAATGATGTATTTAGTTATTTAATTAAAGTTATGTTAGGAATTTTATTAATATTTAGTTTCTTAATTTTATTAGGATTTAGTTTCCAAAAAATAATAGGAACCTCTTTCCTATTTTAATTAGGATTTCATGCCTATAAATATTGGGTCTTTTTTATCTAATTTTTAGCTTTGAATAATGAGACTTTGAGTGTTTTATGCTGTGGTTGTTCGTGCTTTGGGCTTTGGCCCTCTTCTCCTTCTTCTCTCTCTTCTCTTTCTTTCTATTGCGTCCTACATCACTTTGTTTATCAACTTATATATACTTGACATTTTCCTTTGCTTTCCTTTAACTTTGTTTTACTTTCCTTTTTTAAGACTTTGATCACATAGTTCAATTACAATTCTTATTCCATATAGGCTGATAATATAAGCTGATTATTGGTTCTTCAAGCTGACTTTATACCAGTATCAAGAAATAGTTTTTTAAACATTGTTCTATGGCCAGAAAGAAATATGTTTCATTTATTCTACTTTTGGTTATTCTTGTTCTAGCTCTCTTCCTAGATTATAGGTAGTGGACTTCATATTCTCCCTTTGTTTCCATATATAAATGGTCTTTCCAGGTTGATAGCAAACTCTATATCTTCCTTGAGCTCGTAACCAAAGGTTCACTTGCAAGTCTCTACCAAAAGTATCATCTGCGGGATCCTCAAGTCTCTCTGTACACGAGGCAAATTTTGAATGGTCTGAATTATCTTCACTCGCGAAATGTGGTTCACAGGTGATTAAATGATCTTTTTAGTAATTCTTTGGTTATTTTTGTTGTAGTTAATTCTTGTTTACTTGTTCTATTTTTTCCTTTTTCTCAGGCCTCGTTTGGGAACAGGCTATTTTAGTAACTTTTTGGCTTTTTACGAAAAGATGTGCAGAAAAGTAGAGAGGTGATGTGATTAGTTTTAGTTGGCTTTTTGGCTTTTTGGCTAAAATAGCCAATCCCCAAACGAGGCCTCAGTGGCCTTTCTAGTTGCCTTCTTTTTTATCTTCACAAATTTCACATTTTTTAAAGCTTTTGATTTCTATTATTTCTTTCTGCCATGAAGTTCGATCATAGATATTATTTATTAAAAAAATGAATTTGGATCATATGCATAAACTATGCTGATCAAGTGCATCTTCACTATCTAGAAGGAAAACCTGCCCTTTTTTTCCTCCTCCTACAAAGCATGATGTAACCCAGAATTGTTTTTAAAAAAAAATCAGCTTTTCAACTGGTCATAAGCCTACCCAGAGTTGTGGTCTGTGTTATATGGATTGGGAATAAATGGGAGGGGCCAAGATGTTATGGAGTGGACTGGGTTGGGGGCTAAGAGGCGGTTTTCAGTTGCATCTTTCTATAAATGTCTGGTGGGGGATGATGGTTTTGCTTTTCCTTGGAATAGTGTTTGGCTGCCGGGTGTTCCGTCTAAGGTGATTTTCTTTATGTGGACGGCTGCTTTAGGCCGGAATCTTACTTTGGACAACTTAATGCGGCGTGGTCATGTTTTAGTGAATCGGTGTTGCATGTGTTGTCGCGCTGCAGAGTCGGTGGATCATTTGTTTCTTCATTGTTTGGTGGCTTCTCAGTTATGGGGTTTTATTTGTTCTCTTTTTTGAATTGTTTGGGTTCAACCTAAAGGGGTGGTGGATATGCTTTGGGCGTGGCGGGGTGTTAGGTTTGGGCGCTGTCGGCAGCGAGTTTGGGCGTTGGCGCCATTTTGTTTGATGTAGCTTGTTTGGTTGGAGCGGAATCGGCGTACTTTCTTAGACAATGCTCACGGGGTTGTTTGGTTACAAAATCGTCTTTTAGTAGTTATGTATAGTTGGTTGGAGAGGGGTTGATCTCGACTTATTTGTTTTTTTGGATTTTCTAGAAGATGTGATTGGTTAGCTTTGTTTATGGGTTGTTTTCCCCAAATTGGGGAAGGCTTTTCTGTATTGGTTTGCATCATCTTGATGCGGTTTTAATAAAATTTGGTTTTAATTATAAAAAAAAATTAAAAATAAAGAAAAATAAAATAAAATAAGCCTACGCTTTCGACATAGTCCCATCTCCCATAAAAATTGTATGAATAGAATTAAGACGAGCAGGTGAACAGAAGGATTCAGAATAGTTGACTTTGTACATCAACTGGATATCTATGCATGGCCTTTGGCCACAAGTGGAGCTTCTACTATTTCCTTAGCACTCATTAGGATGCTAGTTTATAGCCTACACACAAGGGAACTTGGCAATCAGTTTGTTGAATTAAATTGGTTAACTTATGTGTTTTTGTCATTTTCAATAAGGGTCTTCATACCAATATCTTTACTGCATAGATGATGGTGCTTGTTGATAAGACAAGACATTGGAGAAAATTTAATATTAAATTCAAAGTCTTGAGTTGGAGACAAATAAATTTAGATTTTGTAATTGGGATTTGAATTTTTTTTAAGTGAAAAAAGAGGAATATAGAACTGAGAAAACTCATAAATAGGTGAGCAGATTCTTAAAAATCAATTCAAGGACACCGTCCTTACATTCTGTGTGTGTGTGTGTGTGTGTGTGTGTTTTTGTGTGTGTCTTGGAAAGAGTCAGCAGCTATAGGTAGAACAGATGCTGGAAATAGTAAGAAATATCTTTCTTTATCCTCCAGACAGGAAGATTGTCACTCAGAAATTTTCCTCAATAAATAAGGAAGCATCTATTTGTGTGTGTTGTGAGTGTCTATTTGGGGTGGTGGTGCATAGAAAGCTAATTGAAAAACAACTGATTTTTTAAGGTATGTATGCATATGTAAGGTATCATGTGTTAAATCAAGGACTTTTTATTGATTCGCTTTGAAGCTCAAAATACTGCTATCTGACTAACTTGATAGGCGTACTGGAAATCTCAATCTTAGAGTATGCTATTGTAGATTTCCATTGTTCTAAGACTTTCTATTTCTTTCTCATCTTCAAGGGATATCAAATGCGCTAATATATTGGTGGATGCCAGTGGATCTGTAAAACTTGCGGATTTTGGATTGGCAAAGGTTACTTTCTTCAGCAGAACATGGTCTCTGTTTTTTTTCTTCTTTTCTTATTGATGTTAGATTTTAAACCACATAAATATTATCTGTGTATCTTACCAGGCCACTAAACTGAATGATGTCAAATCTTGCAAAGGCACTGCATTCTGGATGGCCCCAGAGGTTTGCCTGTGTTCTTCTAAAATCTAAAGTGTCTTTTTTCTTTTGGTGGTGTTTTAACTATATTAGCTTGTCGGTATAATAACTCTCTCTATGAATGGTTGGACAATGTTCATTTTATATATTAATTATCCTAGTGTTTCACCAGTCTAGTTGGTAAGTACTAATTTGTAGCTATCTCTAATATGCAAATTTGATCTTTCTTCTTTTCCAGATTGGAATTCTTTGTTACTTTCTTCTTCTTTCGTTTTTTTTTTTTTTTTTTGGGTGTATGTGTATGTTTGGTTTAGGGATTCCCCAGTGAAGAACACAAAAGATTTTTTTTTATTGAAATGTGAGGCAGTTATTTTATATATTTTTTTTATCACATGCACAGGGTGTCTGGATGTCACTCTGATTAATACTCCCTTACATAGAATTATTATCAGAAATTACCACATACCTCTGGTACACCACTTGTGTCTGTTTTTGTAATTTATTCACTCTATACCTTATTTTCCACACCATATTATGCGTTCACTACAAACATAATATTCTCGAAATACATGATAATTACTCAAAGTCATCATTGTTTCTTAAGTACCTAACCAACGTAAGTTAGCATTACTGATAAAATTTTTGCTATGTCATTATTAAGAACACCATGTGAACAATGCCATGCGGTACTTTGGAACTACACAAATTGTTCACCTATTGTTGTGAATCTTTTGCACACTCTATTATGTTAAAAGGAGAAGTTGAAATTTGTATTTTAATTTAAGAATTTTATTAAGTGGTTTAAAAGTATTGATTAACAATACTTAAAATGGCGAACACAAAAGATAGGGAAAGAAAAAAAAAGTCCCTTGTCCGGTGTTGGTCTGGCGAATGTCCATGTTGGTAGGAGTGGACTGGATTCAGACCAACTTTAGCATGCCATGACCTGTGTAAAGGATAATGATCTTTCACAAATCTTCTTGCTGCATGCTATATGTATTGGTCCTCTGCTACAGTGCCAAACTGTTACAGTGCAGAACTACCTACCCAAACCCCTACCACATCTGTACTAATTACATATAAACTATGTTCTATTAACTAGTCATACAAGCTTTTTCTCTACCTATATAAAACTCAGAAAGAGCAGTAATTGTAGTAATAATAATTCCTGTCTACATTTACTTTTTCCCCTGAAATCTGGAATAAGTTATTGCCTCACTTTTAAGGAAAAACAATAGTAGATCATACATGTAGAAGGATGCATAGATGATGTTTCCGACTAATTTGTTTTTTATATTTCATAATATGATATGAGTGCTACTTTTTTCCTGCTGACTGTTATAAAATATTACAAAAAAAAAGTTTTTATTTCTAATTTGTACTTGAATAGATACGCAATAAAAGGCAAAATGAACGTCTTTTTGTGAGATATTGTTGATTAACGGGACATAAGGCAATGTCGATTCATTTACTTTTAATAGTTTACGAAAAGAAGGTACATGATGATTACTGATAAATATAGTTTTCATTCGTGTATTGTTGAAATCTATTTAAACCTTGCTCTTAACAATCTATAGATTGATACAATGATCAATGTTTTGACCAAAAAACTGACAGAGTAACCAATTCCATATGCCTGTGCCTTGTACCCACAAGCTATTGATTATTAGGTAATTGATATACTTATAATTCCACAAAAAACTCACGTGACTAACATTTCCCCTCCAGACAAACTAAGGCCAAGTTTGGCATGTCTTGAAAATGACAAAAAGTTAAAAAATCATTATCCTATTTAAGTCGCATCATCTTATTTAAGTCACATCACCTCTCTAACACATCACTTTAAACCTGACCCAAACCCAAACCCAACCCATATTTTATAAAAAGTCAAAAAGTGCACTTATTTAGATCATCCCAAACAACCCCTAAATATCAACTTCTAAATTCCTAATGATTTTGTTGTTTTCTGCCACTACAAGTACAAACTGACATTGTTGCATTTTTCTCAAGTCTGTTGTTCCACTCATTTGTTGCTTTATTTTTAGAAATAATAACTTATTAGTTGATATTCTTAGTTTGAAAACTTTGATTTTGCAATTATATATGTTTTTAGTTTTCTGAGGAGGAAAACCTTTACATGTTACATGCATATGATGGACCATAGAATGCTTCCCTGATTCTTATTCTGTTGGACCTTTAAATGACGTAATTAGTTATGCATTGTCAGGTTGTTAATCAGAAGGACGGATATGGGCTTGCAGCAGATATATGGAGTCTTGGATGCACTGTGTTAGAGATGTTAACCCGTCAAATTCCTTACTCTCACTTGGAAGGGGTATGATGATATTAACTTTGAATTCACCATTCATTTTTATGTTGTACTAGTTTTGGTTTCTTGTACATTCTAAATAAAAGAAGTCCAAGAAATTGGAATGTTGTTCACAGCTGTTGTTTTGCGACATTGCTTGTGACACTTGATGAGCAAATGATATGATTGGTTAAATAAGATAGATTCAGCCCTTACTGCTTAAATTATGATCCTGCAATGTCATTATTAGTTCCTTTTGATTTGAGTTAACTAACCATCAACATCAATATGAATTTAAAAAAAACATTATCCATGTAGATACCCTTAAAAGGTGTTGTGTTCTTGTTGGATGTTGAACAGTGACACTTGTCACACTCGGCAGACATGTCCGGCACGTATAGGACACGCTCATGTCTTATTACCTCTTTGCTCTTTTTAGAACCTATCACTCTTTAGACACTTGGGGGACACATGTGCATCGCTTTGATAAACTTCAAACACATTGCAAGGTTAAAGAATATAACTTGGGAGTCAATGATTAAAATGAAAATAATGTGAATTTATACCTATTAATATCGCCGCCTCTAGGTTTTTAAATTTTAAGGACTCCAAAGACTTGAACTTCCAATTTGTTTGGAAATAAAAAATTTAAAAATAGATATTAGTAATGTTGATTCAAACTTTTTTTTTGAACATATACAACGTGGAAATTGATTTCTAACTATTTTGAAAAAAAAAATGATTTTTTTTAATTTTATATTTTCATATGTATATATGAAAATATAGATTTATTTGTTTTTGTGTTCCCGTTGTGTTCTTGTCCTGACTTTAAGATTTCCATTTCCATTTCCATGTCCATGTCATGTTTTATTTGTGTTGGTATTCACGCCTCTTAGTTGATAGTACCCTTGATCATATATCCAGCCAGCAGCTTTGATGATTATTGTTTTAACAATTTGTAGGATTAGCTGTTTCTTTTTCTGTTGTTTGAATTCTGAAACTGGAAGACGTAAAATCTATCACTGTTCCTTTCATCTTAGATCTCTTTATTATTTTGGTATTTGGTTATTGACATTTATCATTATTATAAAGTTTTTTGTGTTTCTTTATTATTTTTCTTTTTGTAGTTGCTAACCATATTAAAGTAAATTTGTGTTTTGTTTTTGTTTTCCATTTTAACAAATCCGAAGAGCACAGCAGAGTCTTTGATTTAGCAGAGCAGAGCCCAACTGTGATTAGATTGTATCTTTGATTTCTTGCTTAGACTCTGCAAGAACTGCTCTCTTGTGGTAAATAAATCAATTGTGTATCAAGAAAATAGAAATGCTATGTGTATCAATTGTATGTCATCATAACAAGTTATGGATGTAGCAGATTTTTTGGTTAATACAAAACTATGTTTACTTATATCTGGGGGTCTACCTTAAAATGCAACAATGAACCAATTAATACTACTTGAAAGCAATGAAAGGAGTGCTACTGAATCAGAATTAGAAAATCCAGGTGAAATCACTGTAGTGTTTTGCACATTCATAATGCCAAATAGCTGCTAGTGCAATTCAGGGAATGCATGATTTTTCTGGAATCACAAGGACAGAATGCTTTCCTATGAGGTAGATAAAGAAAGTATATAGTGACAAATCAGAAAGCATGCTTTGTACTATTTTTAGTTGTGTACTCTTGAGTTAAGTAGTGACAGTTCAAAGACTCTGCTTTGTATTATATTTGATTTTGTACCTTCAGCTTTTGTATAATTGTATTTTTTTCCTGCTTCAGCAAGATATTTCAGTTCTCTTCATGTTTCAGTAGTTTGGGCTGCCTTTTTATGGCATTTTGATACCATTCATTTCTTATATCACTGATAGCATGTGTCCATCTTTTAGACTTGAGTCATTCCACAAAAGCAAGGACAAAAAATATGAATATTAACAAAATGGAAAGAGGATTCTTCACCAAATTTTTTTGTAAGTTTTGAAAATGACATTATTGAAACTTTTTTAAGGACATTGTCTTGTGCTGAAATTCGTCTCAAATGACTTGAAATGTTTTGTTTTGTTTTGGGGTGGGGTTTTTTGTTCTCCTGATGGGACAAAAAATATTTCTTCTTTTAACGGGGGCTGTTTTATTTTGGCAATTTGAATTTGTCTCTGATGTTCAATTGGGAGTTGTAAGGATGTATATTCGTATTTCAGTAAGGAGTTTTAACGATGTATATTCGTATTTGATGACAGATGGCAGCACTGTTTAGAATTGGCAAGGGTGAACCTCCTCCTATTCCTAATTCGTTATCAAGCGATGCCCAAGATTTTATCTTCAGGTGCTTGAAAGTTAACCCGAATTATCGGCCGACTGCTGCTGAACTATTGAACCATCCATTCGTGAAGAGGCCACTGTCAACTTTCTTAAGCCCTGCATCTCCCTACTACAATGGCATAAGGGCTTAAAAACTTTGATCAACCTTTGGCGATTGAAGATGTAAGATTTTGAGGTAAAAACATTCATTTTGCTTTAGTTTCACACTGTTTCGCATTCTTTGTCCTGGCATTTAAATTTGTTTTTAACATTAGTAGTTCTCTTCAATTATTTATTTATTTATTTTTTCTAATTACTTGTATTTTACTATGCAGGCGTCGTCTATATGGAAACACAAATGTGGTCAGGCATGTTGTTAGCATCCGTGGGATATTTGATCAGCTCAACTGATTTTGTATAAATGAGCAGTTCTTACAATTTTAAACATCACACTTTCAATGTTGTCTAGTTGACATGGAATTTCAATTTTTTTTCTCTTTCTTTTGTTCTTTTCTTGCCCTTTTTCCATATTTTTTTCAGCAATAATGTTCTTGTTTGTTATGAGTACTTGTATATATTTGATCAACACTGTATATGAGTTATCCAAAGCCAAAGTAAGTGTTGCCAATTCAGCTGGTACATGTTCTCTGTTTCATGCATGACTACCAAAAATCATCTATTTCATAATTTTGATTATGCTTATTGTTCTGTGATTTTCGGCCGCAATGGAAACAGATTTAAATGTTGTTCTCCGAGGCAGAGACTTTAGGATAGGTGTCATGGTCTGAGATTTGTGGGCCAGACCATGCACAAACACAACCTCGTGTGGCACATGCCAAGTCCTGCTAGCAAATCCACCAGTATTTTCTTTTCCCTGTTAACATTTATGGCTTGAGATGTTTGAAGTCTTGTTGAATTGCATAAGCATGGCAATAATAGAACTATGATAATCAAACAATTTAATCAGACTAACTGTAGTCCTACTCAGAGCAGACTCAGGTTAAATTGAGATTTTAAACCAGTCCTGTTCATGTTGAAATGCGGATTTTTTGAGCCGTTAAAAAAATATGCAGATTTTTTACCATGTCCTTTGGCCAATTAGATGAAAAAATTGTCCATTTTCACGTACATATTGTTCATTGCTATCAAGTCATCATAATCATAAATGAAAATATTCAAAATTACATTTTCCTACATCAACTTCCAACAAAAAATCAGTGTCTAGAGAAAAATCAAATTCAGATTAAAATTTGGCAATGCTTTAGGCATGAATCAATGTCCTTACATTGCCAGCTAGTGAAGACCAGATACATGGGATTTTTCTATGTTACAAAAACATATAGTTGTTGGGTACCATATCCAAAATTCACTTATATTCTAACTGTTAGATTTGGATAAGGAAAAAAAATACAATATTTAATTTATAATTATTAAAATCGGATACAAAAAATGAGGAAAACTTACCATTTACCAGACAATATGATTGCATATTCTTGCCACAGAATGTGACTTAGGACTGAACTAACCTACTTACCATACAACGTGACCTTACTAAATATTTTTTTCCGAGTATGGTACTCAAAACCACTAATTTTGTATCATAATTAAACCCGAACATATAATTAAGCTTTTCAGAGCCAACCAGCATAGCAGCATGACATCTCATGTTTTAATAGGGTAGCCGTAGCTTCATTACAAAGCCACCCTCTCAAAATGAACCAGAGTCATTAAGAATCATATAGATATTAAAATCAGTCTTATCTCCATAAGATAATTAAAAGCCACAAGCTGCGATGACGTCAACATAAAAGAAAATACAAGCTTGTCTTCTATTTTTCTAAATAAATAAAAATTACTGGTAGGATTTTAAGCAAGGCAAAAGAAGAGAGATGTAGACACAAATTTCACCTACCCATTGGAAAAACTATACGTCAGCCGATTGTGTCAAATTGTGCTTTCAAGGAACCCTTGTACATATCTGACACAGATTCAACCGTTTCAGAGAGAGCACTCTTCATCTCTAAAATTTTTGATGCCATATACTCTTTGTATTTTGAAACTGAATCAACCAATTGGAAGAGTTCTTGAGCACACATCTGGGTTTCTTCTTCATCTTGTATGATTGCTTCCTGCAACTTCTGTTCGGAACCCTTCAGGAAAACATATAAAAGTTTATCAGAATGTGATGGATGAACTGTATATTTGTCTTTGTAAACTATCTACTTTGAAAAGTCCATTTGCACTTGGATTGTCCAGCTTTATACAGAACCTTAACCGTCTAATCAAGGGAAAAAAACAGGGCCATACCTCCGAAAACACTGCTGCTTCTCTTTCAACAATATCCAGCTGTCACGCCCTCAAAATAATAATATTAAACCCATCAATTTAGACATGCATTGATATAAGAGATAAACCTCATTCTATTTCACAGAGCAATCCTTTACAAGAAACATTATATGTTAACAACAGAATTAAATGCCCTATGGGCTTACAGCTTTCCAAGCTAATACTTGGTTACAAAGAGGAGAGTACTAACTCAAATATACATTAAGCCCTTGAAATTACATATAATACAACAAAAGATTACCAAAACTACAAACGTCTGCCTGCCTCTAGCCTCCCAAGCGATGTCCTTGGAGGTGGCATGCTTCATGTACCTGAAAATGGTGTCCCATATAGGGTGAGTCACAGCCCAGTAGAAATACACTAAACCAACTATGAACAATGACTAAAAGATTAGCAACAGATACATGGTCAACACTCACACGTCCATTTACATCTAATTACAACTCCGTGACAATCGATTCTATGTTACAATTCACTTTCCATTTCTTATTCAACATTGAATTTGAAAACAAGGCTCAGTATTCTGGCCAAAACCTTTGATGAGATTATAATTCACCTCTAGAACATTTTCGAAAATTTAAAGTGGGTACACATTTTGGTGTTGTATCAATAGCACCTAAACCACTTTCATACTTCACAAACGATGATGATATACATTTTAGTCCTATATCAAATCAAACAAACTTTTTAATAGATAAGCATATGAGCTATATCACTACCACAACAGATAAGCGTATGAGCTATATCACTTACTACAACAGATAAGCATATAAGCTATATCAACACTTCAACAGATAAGCATATGAGCTGTATCAACACTTCAACAGATAAGCATATGAGCTGTATCACTACTACAATGGGAGAGCATATGAGCTGCATCCCTGGGTCCATCCCCCATCTCCCCATAATCATTAACCGGTTTAGAGGTACATCCTCCATCTTCCCCTAAACCGTGGAGTACATCCCCCATCTCCTCCCATACACAAGCAATGCATATAAACATAGAATCATATACGCAATCAATCAATACACAAGGTTAATGTATTCTATCAACCGTCTACACATATCGCACATAAACACATTGGTCATATGCACAATCTATCAATACATGAAGTTAATGTATTCTATCAACCGTCATACCCTATGACACACCCAATTGATTGGTTTTAGTTTACCTAATCCTCATGCATTGTCTAGAACAATCAATACTACCCTCCACCGGTAGTCCAAGGCAATTATTCCTAAACAGGAAATAAATGCACAAATGGATAATATATCAACATTTCCACTAGGTGAGCAATAAATGATTCAACTACACCCTTTAGTCCCATACATTCCCAATTTCAACATTCTCAATTCAATTCCTCATTTTCTCTAATTAATTATATACATTAATTAATTAAACCAATTAGGGCAAATAGCCATAATTCACAAAACAACCCTAAGGTTCCATTTTCATCAATGTTCCGACATTAATCTCATTTCTCTATGCCTAACTTGCATATAGGTTTATATAATTAAAACCCTAACTTTTGTAAAATTGCACAAAGGCCCAAATTTCTCAAAAATTACCCAACAACACCCAATATATCAAAATGCTAAAATTTAAAGACAAAATCTATAAGGAGGAGTAGGATATCCCTACCTCAAATTCGGAGCTCAAGGAAAGAAGATGACGAAACTCAACGTGCTCCAAAACTCGAAATTTTCGGATCAAAGTAAAGCCCTCGACGATCAACCCAACTTTTGTAAAGACCAAAGGTGAGGAAAACACCCTAGCTAGATCAATACTTAGAGAGAAGTTACGGTTTTAGAGAGAGAAGCTCTCAAATGGCTTTTTTTTGAAAAGTAAGAGAGAGAAACGGGTGTGAAAAAGTGAGCCAAAAAGCTGAATCTCGGAACCTTATACCAGTCACCCCGCTCGAGCGTGGAAACCCCCGCTCGAGCGCCACTCACAGACTCCCGCTCGAGCGGCGGATGCACACTCTCAGAATCTCGACATACCAGGTCCCCGCTCGAGCGGCCAATCCCCCGCTCGAGCGTCCAACACCACACAGAGAAAAATACTGGATGAGTGTAATCCCCGCTCGAGCGCCAAAACCCCCGCTCGAGCGGACAAGCAACAACAGGATCCCCGCTCGAGCGTCAAACTCCCCGCTCGAGCGGACGGGTCAAAATCTGGGCAACTAGTTTTGGTTTCTAAACCCAACCAACCTGTAACAAACCTGCCCAACACATCCTATAACTCAAATACAAAGTAAGAAAGGATGTAAACGAGGTATAAACAACAACCAACTCCACGGAACCGAGTCCGGATACGACAAATAAAGAAAAGGGGAAACTGGGATTGTTATAACCTCCCTCTCTTAAAGAATTTCGTCCCCGAAATTATGGAAATGCCAAGACACAAGGCCAAAGGATCACAGAGCACTCAACACCCAATCCCCAAGAAAAGAAATTACTCTCACAACAAACCTTCAATTTATTCTTACCAAGGAAGAGACTAACCAAGGGAACACGTTCTAAACGACACTACTACGGTACAAAAGTTACTATAAAACCAAACCCTTCCAAACAACTCATGAGCTAATCGACTAGCATCCCAAGCTAAGTCACTACTCAACAACCATAATCCCGAATAGAACAACCAATGCAAGCTTTTGTATACATACAAAGAAAATCATTCTCTGGTTAGAAGACATTTCCTCAAAATAATTAAGTTTTCAGTGTTAACATTCAAAAGTAAATTTTGCATTTCTCATGTGAAATCCAAGAGTTTTGTAAACATTTTTTTTTTTTTTTTTTAAACACGGTGTTATTCAAAACATATAACCACTCTCATTTGATTTGGTCAAGTCCTCTCATTGAAATTTCTCATAACATTTGAGTTAAATCAACTTCTCCACAATACACAATTTAGTATTCAACAACCTAACCCATTACCGGTTATCTCATCTCTATTCAAGAGACAATCTACAATCTATGCTATAACATGCAATATCGACATGCATTTCTTTCAAAGTCAATAACTTCTAACATGCATGGCTCACAATTCCGAAACGCATTCACTGTTCATGGTACATCTGCATTCCCACATCACATTTAGCATGTATAATGCTAAATTAACTACCATATTCAAGGCACAATTCATACTACTACCATAAAATGAAACATGGCCAATGCTCATACAGTTCATCAATACAACCAGATATTCAACATACGTTCAATTACCTACCAATGGATCCAGATACCTCTCTCTCGGAATCGAAATTTACTTACCCAAGTAGTTTCCTCAACCCTATTACGTTTTCACAATATCTTAACGAATGGGAAAGTCCAGCTTAGCCAGACTCGATGACAATGATAAAAGTAAGATACATTCTAACACTACAGTGTTCTGAGACATCCACCACATCTCGGCTACCCATAACACTTAAACCGGTATTTGGTATTCAATATCCCAATAGAGGAAACACATAAACATTCGTACACAAAGCTTCCAGTCAACTATCACACAACAGGTGTAACACGAAGCACGGGTAAAGAACAACATTACGGTACATTACTACCCCATAAATTCGAGGTCTTGAACAAAAATTTTCTTAGTTTATGAAGAGTACCCAATGAACCCCAAGTGAAACACGACGTAGCCATCCCACACAACCCATCATACTCACGTTGATGACACTGTACCCAAAAATAGAACTTTCATAAAAGAACTCTTAAACACTCGGAATTCCCAATAACATAACGACACAACGGATAACATTGCGCACCCCCGTGCCTTACAACATACTAACAAGGACCAAACGAATCAAAACGGTTCTAACTGAGTACCTCACTCACTCTTCACAACTCTCCTACTTCACTTGTGTTACCACTGTCCAAGCTGGACGACGGACACTTATGCCGAAGTGGCCTATCTTTAGCAAACATCCAACCTCACAATTTCACTCAGAAACCATACGAACCACACACTAACACGCATCGCACTGTGCAAAACTCCCTCATCTAGAGATTTCACTCACCACTTCGACTGAACTCGAAGTAATAAAATTTGCATACCCTTTCCCTCGTACTAATTTAACTGACAGGGTTTGCTACCCCGTGACATTCACCACTACCAAGTCACTGTTTGTACCGAACACAAACCAACATAGTACCTTCATTCGCCAATGACCTATAGGGTCCACCCTTCATTCCAACCCTTATTTGTCACTCACCCCACGAGTACAATCCAGACATTCAGCTTTCATGCCAAACCACTAGCCAATGCTACCACTAGATAACCGCCGTGAATCAGCCCCGACACCGTCGCATGTTGCCGATAAGGCTTTCCAAGATGTGCCATTCTAAATTCCCGGAGGAGTAAAGGTCCTCAACATTCTCATTACCATCCCAAACCTGACTTTACAACAGACTTACTCCAGTGACTCGACTCACGGTTCATAACCCAACCACGGTTCATACACCCAATCAACCCTCACAACAGCATCTCCCGACTTAACCAGTGTTAAGGTACGAATCTATCACCTTCGATCAAAGTAAGGAAGTCCAAAAACTTAAGAAACGTCCATAAGCTACTACTCGAGATATAGCACCATCTACTCACAACACACCACTCCTGATGCCAACAGCCATACCCCTATATAGGGACTAACACCCCTCTATCGAAACGACCAATTATTACACATGCTAATTCAGCAACGTTACCTACCATGAAGGTACAAGTCTAGTCCTAACAAGATTATGCGCTATGCCCATTGCAAAACACCATGTTAAACACTTACTATACCTAACACTAATCTCATACTTTACATCCTCTTGAGGAGTTCCCGCGACAGTAGACTAACATCGCTTTCACACACATAAGAATCAATTAGATGATACTAATGAAATTTCGAACACCCGGTAAGTATAACTGTTCTCGCCTCCTTGTACTACTGATTAAGATACGCATCCCTCAGTAATCCTTTCAAATTCGAAAACATGGCTCATCTGCCCTCATTTTTCCCAAAACCGAATCGCACGCATAAGAATGCATTATTACCAAAGATTTTATGGTCTCACAACAACCTATCACATTAATAAAACTTTAGAGCTACAACATGTTCCAATCCAGCCAATCCAAAGAAATTAACAAACCAAGCATATATACATAGATAAACAAACAGTTTAGATATTTCAACATTCCCAAAACACATTGGTTACACAATAGAACCCAATGGACACAAAACGATAATTCACCGGTTACAAAACGGATTAGTCAAAACAAACCCAACCCCTCGGTATTACCATTACTGCCGTCCCTCGTTGGACCGCCAAAATTGGTCATTCTCTGACCCAAGATATTCTATGAGCTTACAAGCCACGAACAAGGACTCTCGATGTCCCCACCGCCACACTTGCAACAACTGCGAATTTTCCCCAACCGGGGCTTGGGAACTTGACTCTCCTGAGGCCCTCGAAATCTGGCCTGTTTGTTCCCCAAAACGACATCGTTTCGCCAAATCAATGAAACCGAGCCTGGCTAGGTTGCAAAACCCCTAAAGAAGCCCCCGGCTGAGTACAGAAACGTCGAATATGACCCGGCTGATTACACACCCAACAAGTAGGTGGTGCCTGAGCACCAGACTGGTTCAAAATCTGGGCTGATGAAGACCCTAATGACTGCCTCCCCACTGAGCATTTGATCGGCCTAAAACCTGGCTGGTTAAATGATCACGTGGTACAACCATCTTGGTTGAATCGCTAACCCCGCCTCTTCCTCGTGGGCAAACCTTGTGGCCCAACAGACCACATCTGAAACAATTAACACCCCTTTGTTTACTTTCTTCCGAACCCAAATCTGACACTAGAAGGGTAGTTCTAGCCCGACCTCCCTGTTGCGGGTCTAAACCCCTCTGCCTCTTGAAAGGCCTACCAACACCCTGAGTCACGGGAGTCGTCGAGATGGGTTTCTCGCCACTCGCCATTGCTAGCAAGCACGGCCTCTACATGGGCAGCCGCCTTAACAGGCACACTATAACTTCTGTGCCAAGACCCTGCTAGCCTTACACGGATGTCGTCACACAGCTTACTCTTAGACTCTGCACAACGCAACTCCTCCGTCTCCACCAATTCTGGAGCAAACCTCGACAGGTTAGCAAACCATCTTTCAAACCGCACCAAAGGTGTAGTACCTTGGCGTAACTCCACAAATGCTTCAAGAACTCTTCCCGAGCGGAAGGAGGGAAATCACAACTTCCTCGCCTAGGCATCCTAGTAAAAGTAACAAAGGATATTAGCACATTCATACATGTGCCGAAGCTAAACACTCACGTCCTAACATACGGACAATTGTAATTCACTCCACGTAAGCACATAAACACATAAGCACTTACGAATTTCGTTACCGGATAATGAGAGTCCCGAGGCGTTACTAGAGTTCCGGTTAGAAACAACATTGATCAAGTGCTTTTCCAACAGGACTCCCAGAAACCCAAGGATCCAATCAACATCCTAGAAACTAAACCCCATACCCAAGTAGTCACATAAAAATGTTATCACATAAGCACATAACATTTCATCTGAGTCTCTAACAAGCGAGACAAACCCATTGTGATCCTAATCACCTCCCACGTACCCAAAGTATTCGAACCTGGTACGCTCTGATACCAAGTTGTCACGCCCTCAAAATAATAATATTAAACCCATCAATTTAGACATGCATTGATATAAGAGATAAACCTCATTCTATTCCACAGAGCAATCCTTTACAAGAAACATTACATGTTAACAACAGAATTAAATGCCCTATGGGCTTACAACTTTCCAAACTAATACTTGGTTACAAAGAGGAGAGTACTAACTCAAATATACATTAAGCCCTTGGCTTGAAATTACATATAATACAACAAAAGATGACCAAAACTACAAACGTCTGCCTGCCTCTAGCCTCCCAAGCGATGTCCTTGGAGGTGGCATGCTTCATGTACCTGAAAATGGTGTCCCATATAGGGTGAGCCACAGCCCAGTAGAAATACACTAAACCAACTATGAACAATGACTAAAAGATTAGCAACAGATACATGGTCAACACTCACACGTCCATTTACATCTAATTACAACTCCGTGACAATCGATTCTATGTTACAATTCACTTTCCATTTCTTATTCAATATTGAATTTGAAAACAAGGCTCAGTATTCTGGCCAAAACCTTTGATGAGATTATAATTCACCTCTAGAACATTTTCGAAAATTTAAAGTGGGTACACATTTTGGTGTTGTATCAATAGCACCTAAACCACTTCCATACTTCACAAACGATGATGATATACATTTTAGTGCTATATCAAATCAAACAAACTTTTCAATAGATAAGCATATGAGCTATATCACTACCACAACAGATAAGCGTATGAGCTATATCACTTACTACAACAGATAAGCATATAAGCTATATCAACACTTCAACAGATAAGCATATGAGTCAGATCAACACTTCAACAGATAAGCATATGAGCTGTATCACTACTACAATGGGTGAGCATATGAGGTGCATCCCTGGGTCCATACCCCATCTCCCCATAATCATTAACCGGTTTAGAGGTACATCCTCCATCTTCCCCTAAACCGTGGAGTACATCCCCCATCTCCTCCCATACACAAGCAATGCATATAAACATAGAATCATATACGCAATCAATCAATACACAAGGTTAATGTATTCTATCAACCGTCTACACATATCGCACATAAACACATTGGTCATATGCACAATCTATCAATACATGAAGTTAATGTATTCTATCAACCGTCATACCCTATGACACACCCAATTGATTGGTTTTAGTTTACCTAATCCTCATGCATTGTCTAGAACAATCAATACTACCCTCCACCGGTAGTCCAAGGCAATTATTCCTAAACAGGAAATAAATGCACAAATGGATAATATATCAACATTTCCACTAGGTGAGCAATAAATGATTCAACTACACCCTTTAGTCCCATACATTCCCAATTTCAACATTCTCAATTCAATTCCTCATTTTCTCTAATTAATTATATACATTAATTAATTAAACCAATTAGGGCAAATAGCCATAATTCACAAAACAACCCTAAGGTTCCATTTTCATCAATGTTCCGACATTAATCTCATTTCTCTATGCCTAACTTGCATATAGGTTTATATAATTTAAACCCTAACTTTTGTAAAATTGCACAAAGGCCCAAATTTCTCAAAAATTACCCAACAACACCCAATATATCAAAATGCTAAAATTTAAAGACAAAATCCATAAGGAGGAGTAGGATATCCCTACCTCAAATTCGGAGCTCAAGGAAAGAAGATGACGAAACTCAACGTGCTCCAAAACTCGAAATTTTCGGATCAAAGTAAAGCCCTCGACGATCAACCCAACTTTTGTAAAGACCAAAGGTGAGGAAAACACCCTAACTAGATCAATACTTAGAGAGAAGTTACGGTTTTAGAGAGCGAAGCTCTAAAATGGCTTTTTTGGAAAAGTAAGAGAGAGAAACGGGTGTGAAAAAGTGAGCCAAAAAGCTAAATCTCGGAACCTTATACCAGTCACCCCGCTCGAGCGTGGAAACCCCCGCTCGAGCGCCACTCGAACTTCGCTCGGCGGCCAACCGCCGGCGGATGCACTCTCGAATCTCGACATACCAGTCCTCGCCGGCGGCTAATCTCGCCGAAGGCCCAACACCACACAGAGAAAAATACTGGATGAGTGTAATCCCCGCTCGAGCGCCAAAACCCCCGCCCGAGCGGACAAGCAACAACAGGATCCTCGCTTGAGCGGACGGGTCAAAATCTGGGCAACTAGTTTTGGTTTCTAAACCCAACCAACCTGTAACAAACCTGCCCAACACATCCTATAACTCAAATACAAAGTAAGAAAGGATGTAAACGAGGTATAAACAACAACCAACTCCACGGAACCGAGTCCGGATACGACAAATAAAGAAAAGGGGAAACTGGGATTGTTATAATCCAGCTTGTGAGTGTCTGCTTGAACATCCCCTAAAATCTTTTTAGCTTCTGCTACACATCTTGAAGTATAGTCCTGCGTTTCCTTCTTCAATAAGTTCAATTGAGCTTCCACCTGACAAATTGATCATCAATGCAATGAAGGATCAACCTCAGACAACACTTCAAAATTGGATTTTGTTAGACGCAGTTCATAGGCTTGGCCATGTTTCGGAAGTTGGCTCTTTTAGTAGGCTATTTTAATTTTTGACTATTTTAGTAGGCTAAAATTTGTGTTTGGGAAGATGAGAGGATTTTTTTTGTAGTTGGATATGATGTTTGTGAGAAAAAAAGTGAAATGAGTATGGATTTGATGTGACATTTTGTCTTATTGGCTATTTTAGCCTATTTTGTTTTTATGTGAACTTTTAAAAAGCCAAATTTTAGCCTTTGCCAAACAAGGCCTTAAAAAGATTGTACATTTTGAACGAAAATGCGTGTAATAAATAATGTACTATCTTTTTAAGCATTCTTAACACGCACTCTAAGGGAAAATATAAACAACACTTTTCAAAAATATATCCCAAGCACAAACATTAGAAAATTACAAATAGACGGGCAATGGTTACAAGAATTTATGCTTTAAAATCTAGTGAGATGCCTTGCCAATAAGTACTAAATAATGGTTTCATGACACAAATGGCTCAGGTGTCTTAACAAAGTTGAGAGTGACTGAGAGATTGTAGGCAATTCCTTAATTTAAGAGTACAAAGAGATGGGAATGGTCGCAAAGTTCATTCAGGATTTCAAATTTACTAGGTTCTTCTAAGATTTCTTTCAAAAAATAGTTCAAAATGTGAGTCTATGAATTGCAACGCCCTATGGAGGCCATTCAAAAGGAATAAAGTTTGTGTAAATTCAAAAACTAATCATTCAAGGAAAGAAATAACGTGAAGAAAAGGGTTGATTAACGTGACCTTTGACATACAATGGCATTGGTGAAGTCAAGGTTTGATCAAGTTCAACCACGTGTTTGCCAGTGAAGAGATGTGATACAGTAATGGTAGATGAAAATGTTAGGAGACTGAGAAAGGCCTTAACGTTGGCTAGTGTTGCAAATAGAGATATGGATCTACTTAATTTAACTAACAAAATGACCTTTGATAGAGCCGCGTGGGGGAGGATTCATGTAGCCGACCCCATTTGATGGGACTTAAGGCTTGGTTTGGTTTGGCAAATATTTTTATACCCATGTTTTTTCATAGAAAAAAAAAGAAAAAAAGAATAAAACTGTAACGTAATTTTCCATTGTGCCAATATTTTCATGCCCAGGTTTTCATAGAACATAAATGGAAAAAAGTTTATGACACATTTGATGGCATTTTTTTTGCTACTTCAAGAAACATCAGACATATGATACTGAGGTTCAAACCACAGCCAAATGAGTTGGGGTGCAGCGCTTCCCTACCACTGGGCAATCCCCATGTGCTCCACTTCGATGACATTAAAGTATGTAAAAGCACAAGTATTGGGAACTATGCAGAAATGCATCATTCATTTTATCTATCATATAAATAATGATGTGAAGAGCCATTTGCACTGCACTTACTTCATCAATCCGGGATGAAGTCTTTGTTATACGGTTCTTTTTTCACTCAATCTTTGCGGCAGTTTCAACTGATTGTTGTTGAAGAGATATCAACTCCTCCAACTTTGCCATTGAGCTTTTCTTTATGTCATCGGCAAAGGAGGTAAGTGCAGTTTTCTTGTTGATTTGTAGTCAATCCCTAGCACCTCGGCGGTGTGGATCCTTTGCCATTCAACACATATCGAAACCATTTCCAAGCTTTAACACGAAATCTCCAATGAAGAAATCAACTTGTCGATTCATTAATGATCGTGCGGGGAGAATTACATGAAGTGGCAAGCGTATCTTAATGTAACAAATTGCAAACAACAGGAAAATATTGCTTCTGTCATGGATATTGGATTTTCTCACTATTAAAACATTCTCCAAAGGAAATGATATGCCTAATCTTTGCACAAAAATGACTAGAAATGATAGTTAGTTTTTCTTTTCTTTCAAACTAACAATATGACCAAAAATGATTGTTGAGTTTGGTATGACCCATTAGTTTCCAGATATCAAATAAGAGACATAGCCAAAACAGAAGCTACCGTGACTCAAATACATGCGTAGGAAATAATGCCCGAAAACAATTCTTTCTTTCTTTTATTCTTTGTTCAAATGTTTAAAATTAATCAAAACTACAGAAAATGCAATCTAAATTCTCCATAAGATCGTATAATTGAATATGTTATTTGACTTTAACCTTGAGTTGGCTTCTTTATAACTGTAGATGTTGGTGACAGATAACCAAAAATAAACCTTTAAACATATGTTGCACATATACCTGCAACAACTTTTTTTTGTCAAACTTCACTCATTACTCATACTCTTTTTCACATATTCTAACTTCTATTCTATTAATTAATGATATAAATAACAAAACTTGATCATATATATGCCTAAACAGAAAAGGAAAAAAAATGTCAGCAACCATAAGAAAGAACTACAAATACCACCAAATATGCATGTATTCTTATTGTTAATAATAATTGCAGTTCATTTAAAAACATATTGAACCAAAAAAATAGTCTATATGAAGAAGAAAAAACAAAACCTCTTGATGGTTTGGTTGCACTCAATTGAAAGGGCCTCAAGCTCCTTAAACTTGTTCCCAATTGTCGCATCAAGATCCCAACACTTCTCCTCCCACGTGTTCCTTGCAACCTCAGCTTCCCCGATATCTCTCCCCACGGCCTGCAACTCCCTCTTCATCCTCTCCGCATCCCTCGCATTAATCCCCTGCAAATCAACCCTCTTCTTCAACTCCTCATTCTCCTCACAAATCTTCTTGTTCTCCCCAACCTTCGCTTCCAATTCCTTCTCTTTCTCCTCCAAAACCTTCTCAACCATCGTAATATGCCCATTCAACTGCTCGATCATCGAGTGGAACTTCTTCACATCCTCCTCCAACACACACTTCTCCTTCTCAAGCAATTCCTTCGCAGACGGCTCAGTCCTCAAACTCTCCAATTTCGCCTCCAATTACCTAACATTCGCCTCCACCAACTTCAAACTCTCCTCCACCGACTCTCGCATCGCAACTTCCCCATAAACTCCCGATCAAGCATTTCCATGGAATCATCATCGCCTCGAATAAAATGCAAATAACTATTCATAGAATAAATAAACATACTATTATCTTCGAAAATCGATCGCACTTGTGACGAATCGTTCAAATGATCGTTATGTTGGATCATCCCTTGTGAGTGAAATAACCCACTAAAGAGAATGGAGCATCCACTAGAGAGAGTGGGGTGGCTCACCAACTCCAACACACTAGAGAGTGGAAGGAGGTTGGTGATGGCCAATCAAAGCTCTTCATAAGGTGTATAAATAAATGAAGAGAGGAGGAAGAAAAATAGAGAGAAAGAAAGAGAGCAAACACAAGTAAGTGAGAGATGTGAGAAACCGTCTCCCTCGGTGTGAGCGAGGGAGACGGGGGAATGGGTGAGGGAGAATAGTGTGAGTTTTCTCATCTGTAATATTTCTGTAATCTCTCCATAAATGCTAAACGGTTACTCTCCCGTGGACGTAGGCATTATTGCCGAACCACGTTAAATATTGTGTCTCTCTCTGTGGTGTGTTTTTCTAGTTGTTATAATTTCTATAAGGTCTTGAGCGGGATCTCCGATCCCAACACGTTATACATTGTGACTTGAACAAGCCAGTGAATTACAGCGAGGAGATTGGGCCATGAGTGAGGAGTACCAGGGGCTCTGAGAGCGGACTTGTTGAGTTTAATCGGACAATTGAGGTGCTTGAGAACTACGTAGAGATCTTCTTCGAGTTTATTCGAACGGAATTCGAGGCGAGAGATGACGAATTTTAGGGTTTCGGTGATGTCTTTGGCAGATGGGAGAGGGGGTTTGAGGGAGATTTGGGAGGAGTGAGAGGAAAGGTAGGAGTTGATGGTTCGGAGGGCAGAGAGTTGGTAGCTGCGGTCGGTGATTGGGACGGAGGCAGAGCGATTGATCTTCTGCAAAGCTGGCGTCGGAGTCGCGACTGGCGGTGGAAGCGCCGCCGTGGAACTGCCATGGATCGGCGGCGGTGGGGGTGGGGGGTGGTGGTGGGTTCCGGTCCGGTGAGAAGGAGTCCTTCAGACGGCAGCCCTCGATTGGCAGCCCTCATTTTTGGAGATTGTGATGGGGTCCTCTCGCACTAAAATTTCCCACTGTTTTCTGGTAACGATTTTTTGGGGTTACCCTCGCTCTTTTCAAAATAGTTTCCCAAACCACCAAAATTTTGAAATATTTCCCAAGCCATTCAGGGTCTGTTTGACAAGTTGTTTTGTGGTTATTTTAGTCAAAAATAAATAAAATAGGTTATTTTAGTCGTAATAAATAAAATATTACATCAAATTCATAATTATTATATTATTTTCTCACAAAAATAGTCAAAAAAATTCAAAAAGTCCTTTTCAAACCAAGCTTTTTAACTCAGATTAAAATAGCAAAAAAAATCAAAAAGTAAAACACTTCCCAAACGGAGGCTAGTCTTTTTTGAATTTATTTATTTTTTTTGTAAGTTGAGTTTTTTATTTTTTGTTTTAGTAAAATTTTTTAAAATTTTAAATAATCTTTTTACTTTTTTAGATGTATCTAAAAAATAAAATATTTATAAAAAAATCAATAAATATACAAAAATATAAAAAATATACTAAATTCTTATATTTCTTTTGGTATTTAGTGAGTTTTCTAAATATTTTTTCACGAATGTTATATTTTTAAGTATATTTTATGTTACATATATCTAAAAATTAAAAACAAAAATGTTTTGAATATTAAAAAAATTAAGTGAGAACAAAAAAATATGAAAAAATTGCTTGGTTAGGTTTTTCAAAAAGCACTTTCTTTAGAAAATTCTATTTTCTTATTTTTTTTGTTTTTATTGAATTTTTTTAATATTTTAAGCATTTTTTTTTACTTTTAAGACATAGCTAACATAAATATACCCAAAAAATAAAAATAAAAAAAGTGAAAAAAACCTTTTAAAAATTCACTAAATGCCAAAAAAATACAAAAAAAAGAGAAAAGAATTCAGTACATTTTTAAATTTTTTTTTAATTTTTTAAAAATATCTTTTAACAAATTTTTTACTTTTTATATACATCTAAGTAGGGAAATTTGGTTATAAACCCCCTTTACCTTCCTTTCATTGTTAAAATGACTAAGAAAAAAATTATACTTTCTAAACTCCCTCATAATTATAAAGCCTTGCATAAAGGACAAAATTTATTATTTAAATATTTTATCAGACTATTATACCCTCACACAGATACAATGTATGTACATGAATTATGTATATAAATCAAACCTTGCGTCAAAGAACACCTGATCCAACCATGGCGATGGCAGCATCGGCACGTGAGGAGATGTCTCTGGTATTCGATATCTCTGCTTTACCTGTTTGGACGTCGTCTCTTTCTCTCCGGCGGCAGCGGTGTACATTATGAACTGTCCTCCAGCAGGCGAAGCATCGTAGGCGGCGGCGCAGGATAAGACTGAGGCGTACGTTAGCTCTGCGATCTCTTCGGAGAGTTCATCAATCGGAGTGCCTGATGACAGTGACGACGACAAAGGTGAAATACAGAGCAAGTCCGACGGAAGTTATCTCTCTTCCAAGGAAGAGATTCTTTGCTGGAAAGAGATTCTTCCATGGAAGCTAATTTTTGTAAGTTAGGTTTGAATTTTAAGTTGTTTGTTTATTTGTGTTGATTATACAAAGTAGAAGAGGATGGTAATAATAATCTACTTTTGAGGAAGTATTAGATTCTTCTAATTCAGTGGTCATTGAAAGTTATTAGATGCATGTCTATACTTTTAACCAGAGTAAAATTTTACTCTGGTTTTATTGTTTTGTTTTTTGTTCGCTTTAGCTTCTCTTCTGGATTTCGGCTCGATTTCCTTTTGCAGTCAAAATCTTCGGCGAGTATTTTCGACGAATTCGCGATCTCTGTTCTTGTTAATTGATTCTCTCGAAAACTTCCAGATTCTTCTCCGGCGATGATAGTAATGATGGCTATGATGATTCCCTTCCATATCTGAAGCTTTGTTTCTCGACAATTTTGGTAACTGCGCGATCTCTGTTCTTGTTAATTGATTCTTGAATTTCAGTTAACATTTGATCATATTACTTATTTTTACCTTCAAGAATTATGATTTCATGTGCATATGTGTGTATGTGTATATACATACTCATAAATGATTGATTGTGTTGATTAGAATTGATATTGGTCAGTAGGCTCTGTTCTTGTACCAAAACCTTAATTAATGTGGTTGATATGTTCAATTCCATTTGTATATATATATATATATACATTTCTGTTCAATTATTTAGGTTTGCATAGAATCAATACCTGGTGCCTGTAATTCCAGTAATCACTAGATCCCGCAAGAAGAACCGCCACATCTCGTCCCCATGGAATCATCATAGTCGTCGTTGCTATCATAGAGAGAGAATTCGAGGAAGAATTACGGAAGAGATTAAGGGAGAGATTTTGTGTATGTGTGAGGGAGAGATTGTGTGTGCTTGTGTGTGTGTGTGTGATTGTGTGTGTTTGTGTGTGTGTGTGTGTGAGGGAGAGATTTTTCATTTGGATAGTGTTGTTAAGTTCTTAAATTGATCTACTGATGAGTTGTTACTATGTTCTCTCAACTTTTTGTTGTAAAATTGTTTTTGATTTTGATAAATTTTTGTATCGCGAGTGAGCAATATGGATTGTGTATATGTAATAGATAACAAAGAAGCCAAAGAGGTGATACGAAAGAGGCAAGTAATTGTGAAGAGACAGAAGAACAGTGGTTGTAAATGATCTAATTTTATTTGATAGAACTAGAGTAAAATTTTACTCTTGTTCTATTGCTCTGTTTTTTTCATTTGACAGAACCAGAGTAAAATTTTACTTTTATATAGAGTAAAATTTTACTTTTAGCTTCAGAGTCTCACAATTTACTTGTTTTTCAGAGTAAAATTTTACTTTTATACAGAGTAAAATTTTACTTTTAGTTTCAGAGTGTAAAATTTTACTCTTATTCATAGTACAATTTTACTTTTATACAGAGTAAAATTTTACTTTAGTTTCAGAGTGTAACATTTTACTCTTTTTCAGAGTAAAATTTTACTTTTAAACAGAGTAAAATTTTACTTTCATACAGAGTAAAATTTTACTTTAGTTTCAGAGTGTAACATTTTACTCTTAGTCAGAGTAAAATTTTACTTTTAAACAGAGTAAAATTTTACTCTGAAATACATAGTGAAGATGGCTTAATAGGAGAGCTGATAGATATGAGGGTAATATAGTAAAAGAAATAAGTTTTAAAATATCAGGGAATTTTGAAAGTACTTATATAATTCTTGTCCTTTTGAAAGACAAATTAGATAGTGAGGGGGCTATCACCAAATTCCCCATCTAAGTAAGATACATCTAAAAAAATAAAAAAAAATGTTTAAAATTTTAAAAATATTCACTAAAAATTAAAAAAAAAATACGAAAACTAAAAAACTCAATTTTCAAAAAATTTAATCCAAAAAATTCTAACTAAACATACCGAATACTTTTTTAAAAAGTGTAAAAGAAAAGTGTATTTTTTACTTTTTGTAGTTTTTTTTTTTTTAAATATATACAAAAATAAAAAGGTGATGTGACAAAAATAGATTAAAAGTTATAAAATTATTTTATACCCACTTGCCAAAACAAACCTTATCCTAAACAAACTGAGCTCTTATGTTTAGTTATTTTTTTCCCTCACTTTGGTAATTTATATTTTAAGTTTTTATTAATTTACTCTAAAAACTAATTTGTATTCAAAACTAGACAAAAATGACATGTTAACAACCATGTAACATGCCAAAAAAAATAAAAAATAAAAAAATGATTATATAACTCATAAATTTGACACAAACTTAAATTTTAATAAAATATATTTTATATCATGTGGTAGTTAACATGCCATTTTTTATTTTGAATATAAGTACGTTTTAGAAGTCAATTTTTTGAAAATGATTGTATTTTTTGACTTTTTTAGATCACATCATCTCTCAATTTTTTTACACATTTTTTTTTTAAAAGTCAAAAAATCCAAAAAATGAGTTTTTCTACTTCTTTTTTATATTTTTCAAGTTGGGCCGGAAAACATCTAACCCAACCCAACTGATCAAAGCCACTATGCTTTAGAATAAAACATAAATTGTTAAAATACATGTAAATCCAGCCAAACAACGAAGTTTGGTTTCTTAAAAAACTCATTCATTAAATGGTGACTTAATGGTAAGTTACCACTTGTGTAGTAGTTTCTTAAATAGAATGTAGATTTTTATTTCATTTAATAATATTGTAACTTGCCCTTCTAAAAAAAACAATAGTTTATAACTAAGAAAAATTGACCTAAGATCCCTCCTATACTTTTGATAGGAGGAGAGGACCAAAATAATATGTTTTGATGGCTAAGGTCCCTCAAATTTATTTTAAGTTATAAATTACCTAAATTACCCTTCATTTATAACATAAATTTGTTTGAATATTATATTGTTGACTTAACTGATAGATTTTGGAAACCGAATTTGCAGTGGAGATTTCGTCGGAGTTTTCATCAGAGATTTCAGTGGAGATTTCATGGTGGAGATTTCGTCGGAGATTTCAGTGGAGTTGACGAGAAAGATTGATACGATCGTGTAGATTTTGTTGGAGATTTCGTCGGAGATTTCAGTGGTGTTACAGTGTGTTGATCGCGTATATTTTCAGTGGAGTTGAATCAGGTTAGTTTTCGATGGAGATACCACATGCATTTTGATTTTTGTTTTGAATTTTTGTTTAGAGAGAGGCGAGTTTGATAGAGTTGATTTTTATTTTTGGAATTAATTTTTGATTCTTTGTTTTTTAATCAATTTCAAAGAGTGTTGACAGTGTGTTGATTGCGTAGGTTTTTGAGTGGAGTTGAATCAGGTTTGTTTTCGATTTAGATTCCACATGGATTTTGATTTTTGTTTTAAATTTTTGTTTACAGAGAGGCCAGCTCGATAGAGTTGATTTTTATTTTTGTAATTAATTTTTCATTTTTTGTTTTCTGATCAATTTCAAATAGTGTTGATAGTGTAGGTGATTTTGATGTTTAGAGTTTATTTTTCGTGCTCTGTTTTTTATCAACATGCTGATCAATGATAAGTTTTTTTCTATGGTTTTTTAAACCAGAGAAATTTCATTTTCTGCACTTTTGTTTTTGTAGTCCAGAGAAAATTATAAGTGCATATGGACATATTATTAGAAGTTTCTAATGTAGGTAAAATATGAGAAAGTGAATGTAAGTTCGTAAATTTCTCTGGACTTGTATTTGTAGTTCAGAGAAAATTGTAAGTTTGTTACTCACTTTCAGTTTATAATATTGCAGAATGACACATAGAAAATTGTTAGCTTGTAGTGAGGTGAAAATCATGGAGAAGCCTATAATTTCATAACTGATATTCTGTGTGATTTTTTTCTATGATTGTGTTTAATAGTTAGCAGTAAATTTCTTTGTGATTCATTGAGTTTCTGTGATTTTGTTTTTTATCATCTTGAAGGTAAATATCAGTTTGTAGATGTCTATGGACTTTTATTTTAAGTTCAGAGAAAATTATAATTTTTAGAAATTTCTCTGGACTTTTATGTTGTTCTTGTGAAGTGTTTCTATATTAAACAAATTATTTTTCTTGTTTTTTGTTTCAGTTTTAATGGACAGTGCAGTGTTGTTGCTGTGCAAATATGGGAATGATACTATTGTCATTAATGTTTCATGCGAATTGAATTTTGAGGAATTGGTTAGAATTTTGTGTAAAACATGGGAGAATTTGAAACCTGAGACTATGTGTATTTCATATTCTATTTTGGGCCATCCGAATTGTATTGTTCGAAATAATATTGATTTTTTGAATATGTTGAGGGTTGTTTGTGCACGCAGTGTTGATATAGTTGATATTTCAGTTACTAGATGTGGTACTTCTAATGAAGATGATGAAGTGGGGTCTAATTGGGTAGATGTTGTGGATGGTAAGTGTGATAGGCTGGTGGATATTAAAAGGAATTCACTCTTTAAGTTTTGTTCTCACCAAGAAAATGTGTTATTGTCGGCTCGTTGGCGGAATAATATTACGAGTGTTGGACAAAAGTTTGAGGGTGGTGTGGTTGAGTTCCGTACTTTTTTGTGCCAGTATGCTATTGAGGATGGTTTTCAGTTTACGTATGTTAAAAATGACAAGCTGAGAGTTACGACAGAATGTGCATATAAGGAATCGAGGGGATGTATGTGGCGTGTACATGCTTGTGTTGAAAAAACAAATGTGTTCTTCTACATAAGGACTTTGAACAATGAACATATGTGTGGTGTGGTGGTTCGTACGAGTAAACATTCGATAATAACTTCCAGCTAGGGGTGCAACTCGGGCGGGTTCGGTCGGGTTGAGAGGTTGTCCAAGCCCAGCCCAAGTTGTGCTGAGACCTGCCCAAGACCGCCCAAGCCCGAATTGTAACCCGAGAATATCTGTCCAAGCCCGACCCGAGTTAAACCCGAATTACCCGATTTGCCCGAATTGTAAATGGATTTTAGTTTTTTTTTTTTGCAGCTACATTATTAAATTATTAAAATTTGACTCTATTTACATTTTATTTTTTATTTTTTATAGAAAATCATTAATACCATAAAAACAAATAATTTATATAATGTAAGAGATATGTTACTATAGTAGTCCTTATAACTTATGAGTGAAAAAAAAAAAGAAAAAAAAAGAATAAGATTTTATGTTATTTGTATATATAATATATATTCAATATGATTCAATAATTAAATTACTTTAATATCATGTAATGGCTAATAATTTATATGTATATTTAATATTTTTATATATCTATATATGTATAATTCGGGCTTCGGGTTGCTCGGGTTGTTTGACGTCTTTGCCCAAGCCCGCACTGAATTTGAAAATATTTTGTCCAAGCCCTAAAAAAACTCGGGCTGGGCTCGGGGTGCTCGGGTTGAGCCCGCCCAAGTTACACCCCTACTTCCAGCTTAGTTTCTAGGCTGATAGTTGAAGAGGTAAGTGCAAAACCTTTAACTCGTCCAGTGGATGTTGTGAAAGAAATAAAAGACAAGTATGAGGTCTCAATCAGTTATAACTGTGGTTGGTTGGGTGTTGAAAAAGCAAAATGTAGTACATATGGGGATTCTTGTTTGTCATTTGATCAATTACGGTGGTATTTTGATGAGGCATTGAAGAACAATCCAAGTAGTCGTTTTGAGTTAAATTTTGAAGATAACAAGCATTTCAAAAGAGTGTTTGTGGCTTTTCATGCATACATTGCTGGTTTCAAATATTGTCGGTCATTGCTTTTTCTTGATGGAACATTTTTGAAAGGACGATACAAAGGAGTTATGCTTGCTGTAACGGGAAAAGATGGAAATGAAGGTAATTGTAAATATATATAATTTTATGTAACTATGTGAATTTTTTATACATGTAGGAATTGAGTGAACGTGATTTTTCTCTGACACTTTGAATTTTCTCCGGTTTTGGCCACTGTGTGGATTTTCACTGGATTTGTTTTGGTCACTAAGTCAATTTTCTCTGGATGTTGCCAATGTGTGAAATTTTTCTGGAGTTGGGCACCAAGTGAATTTTATCTGGATGTTGGCAGTGTCAAATTTCTCTAGTTGTTTATTGTTCTAATTTTCTCTGCATGTGTATATTTGATATGCTTGTTCCTATTTGTTTTGTAGGTTTTTTCTCTGTAGCTTTTGCTGTTGTTGATGCTGAGAATAAAGAGAATTGGTGTTGGTTTCTTGAACATTTATGTGGAGTATTGGGATCAGAAAGGGTAATAAGTTTCATATCAGATCGACATTGTGGTATTGTGGAGGGAATTGCTAAGTTTTTCCCTAATTACGTTCATGGATTTTGTCTTGAACATCTAAAGAGAAATATGAGGGATAAGTTGTCATGTGGAAACACAAATTTGGTTAGGGAGACAATTGTGTCCAAGTTTTCAGAATGTGCATATGCGCCAACAAAGGCATCATTTCATTTCAAGTTAAATGAATTAAAAAGTGAGGGAGGGGACATTGTGATTACTTTCTTGAGAAAGTTACCATATGAAAATTGGAGTGATGCATATTTTGCAGGGAAACGTTATGGTGAGATGTATTCAAATGTTGCAGAGTCATTCAATTCATGGATACGAGAAGCTCGGCACTTGCCAATAACAAATTTGGTGGACATGATACGGTTGCAAATTATGAATATGAGGTCTGATAGGAGGCTGCTCTCTAGTAAATGGAATAAAGTTCTGTGTCCTCGTATGGATAGTGTATTGGAGAAGTATTTTTTGGATGGGAGGACATGGAATGTGAGTTTGTCATCTGATAATGTCTTTGAAGTGCATTGTTTTCCTTCGGTTATGGTTGATCTTGGGTTGAGAACTTGTTCGTGTCGAAAATGGGAAATAAATGGGTATCCAAGTCAACATGCTGTTGCTGTAATTTTTAGGAGTGGAAGGAATTTGAATTCATTTGTTGAACCATTTTTTCATACTGATATGTATTGTCAAGCGTACTCATTTTCGATTGGTCTAGTTCCAACTATTGAAAAACCTCTGTGTAGCATTGAAAGATGCTATGATTTTACCTCCATTGAGCAAGAGACCAGCTGGGAGGCCGAATAAGAACAGAATTGCTTCTACTGGAGAGTTTAAAAGGGTGATTAAGTGTAGTTGGTGTGAGAGTATTGGTCACCATAATAAGAGGACATGCAAGGAACCTTTGTTAAATAGTTGAGGATAGTACATTTTATTGATTAAATAATACATTTGATAATTAGTTTGTGTGTTTTGTTTTGTGAAATGTATTTTTTAGACAGTATATAGAATAATATCAATCAAATTCTTTCAGAGAAATTTTTGCAATATCAGTTAAAGTGTGCATTGTGTTTGTTGATATATACTATAGGCAGTGGGTTTGTAATACCTGTCAAATTCATCCAGAGAAATTTTCTATGGCAGAGAAAATTCTGTGTAATGTGTTTTGAAGCTTCAAATTCATCAAAATTATTGCAATGAGTGCAACCAAGAAACAAAATTAAGCTCAAGCTCTTTTGAAATTTCTCTGAGTTTAGAATTTCTCTGGACCAGGGAAGAATTTATCTAGAATGACTTCAACTCAGGAATTTTTCTCAAAGCCAGAGAGATTTTCCTCACCAACCCAGAGAAATTGACAACTCAGAGATTCCATTTTGTGTCACCATTCGAATCAATCAATTTCATTTGGAAAAATTTTCCACTATTAGAGAAAATTATCTGGGTATTGTGTTTTGAAATTTCAAATTAAATCGATGAAATTTTCGATGTGAGATAAAATTATCAGGCGCTTTGTGTTTTGTTGAGTTTGATAATTGTTTTGTACCAACAGAAAGCATTGCAGATTACATGATCATATAGGCATCCCCTTGAGACGATACAAGTTAAATTTCTTTGTGAATTTCTGGTAATATCATACCAGAGAAATTTCTGCAGACATTTTTCTCTGTATGGATTGTGTTGACAATCACAATAAAATATATATATATATATATATATTTAACCATCGATAGGTATGAAATTTGCATTAGTCAAGAAAGGATGTATATGGATAAGTCAAGCATCATTATTCCTTCAATGTGTCAACAAAAAACTGAGTGGTTAATACTGTATGGATATATACATATATGTGAGACAATTTTCTCTGTCTGGCTATGTACATTGTCTTCCTTTCACTAGTTTCACTATTACATTTTCGGTTCTTCTGAAGGTATTTCAATTGGTTCAGTCTATAATCGGCCAACTTCGGTTACAAATCTCTCTATGAGTTCTGCCCTCATCAACCTGATCTCTTGTGTGGACAATTTGGAGCTGATAGGTTCATGCTTGCTTCATTATATAGCAGACAAAGAGGCCACAATCCAGATTGCATACAAATTATAGGTATGGTTAGTTTTAAGAAACATGCAAATCATAATATCTTATTTATAGATGTATGAAACTTACGAATCAGTTTCTTGTTGTGGAGCACTGTTGACATACTCAAAGTTGTAACTTGTGTTTTGTGAGTTTATCAATTTGAAAGAGGGTTGTGATTGAGTGTCTCTTTCAAGGCAAGCTTTCAAAAAATTCTCCACATATTCTTGCTGCAAAAAAATAATTTTTAAATAACAGAGAAATTTACAGACAAATCAATGGGATTGTATGAAAATTATCATCACATAAAGATTATGATGGATCAGAGAAATTTGCACTCGTTATCAATTGTTTTGCATCTTTGACATATTTGTCTTCTGCATCATCCCTCATTGGCCTCAGTGAGTTGTAGAACCTCCATAAACTGTCTTGTTTGTCGAGGACAAACAAGGTCCAGTGATTTCCAACTGTGGACTTCTCATTACCTCCAGTATTTATTGGGAAATGGAGGAACCTGTAATTCCTCCATGCTGTTTCAATATGCTTGTCAAATAAGGACACTCGAAAAGATTGATTTTTTGTCATCTTGATGAAATTCTGTGTTCAGAGAAAATCCAAAAATAGTTTTGTTTAGAGAAAATGCAAGAAGTATCTTAAGAAGAGAAAGTAGTAAGTAAATTCGGAGAAAATCAAATAAAATAGTAGCAACATACTAAGCTCATGGATGTGAAAAAAAAATGAGGTTGGTTGTTCTCTTTCTCTCATTTGGTCGATCAAAAGTATCTCTCCATAGCCATCAATGACATGAAAAATATGATTTGTAATTGTAATATTGGTTTATAAAGTGATGGAACATTGCGAGAAATTTTGATGAAGGGAAAGACTTACATTGTTGGCAATTTCTTTTTGCTTTATTAGGTTTCCAATGTCTTGAAGGTAATGAGGTTCAACTCACTTGTCCAAATTAAAGCCTTACAATCGAGAAAGAAGGATTTAATTGTTGTTAATGCAATATAAGTTTGTAATTTGTTGTTTGTTATCTTCTCTTTTGTTTGTTGTACTTACTCAAATCCAGAGACATTTGATATGTGCTGGAACATATCTTTTATGTGATCTTTTATCAATCTTGAAATCGGAAGAGTTTGTGGAAAGACCGTGATTTTCGATGTTTATAGGTTGAGGCAAGATGTCTTGATCGGCATCAAGCACTTCTTTGTCCTTTGTGCTTTGCTCAGCTTGCTTTGCAGCTTGTTTTGAAGCTCTAGTCACTTTCGCAACTTTGGGATATTGAAATTCTGGATCATGCTGCTTTTCCTTCATTTCTTTTGCGTTTAAATTTTTTATCATTGATGTCAGATCTTTTTTGACTGTAGACAGTGAAAATATTAGTAAAAGTGAAATTTCTCTAAAGTAACAGATGATATTTCAATATGTAAATTTATGGGATTCAATATTTTCCACTTACCATAGACTTTCGTCTTTTGTTTCGGTTGTTCTTTGTGTGCCATTTCTTCTTGTTGGGTTGTTGGTTGTTGTTCAACTTGAATTCCAACTAGACATAGTGAAAATCAAACAAGCCGCAAAAATGGAATAAGAAAATAGACAGAGAAAATGAAATGAGCAGTAGAAATCAATAGAAATAAGCGGTAGAAACTAATGTGTTAAGAGAAATATAACTTCCAGAGAAAATTACCAATGACAGAAAATTATAATAAATAGAAATTTCTCTGAGTTATGCTGACACAAGGACATAACTTTTTGTGGCACAAGATTTTCACTGACCTTGTGGTTGAAGTTGTGTTGGTGTTCTGTATGGTTGTGTTGCTAGTTGGACTGACAGTTCTTGAACTTGTTCATGCAATTTAGCATTTTCTGTTTCAAGCTCCGAATTTGAATTCTTCAACTGTTGAATTGTTTTCATATTGTTTTCTTGTTCAACCTCCAACATTCTTAGTTTCATTTGGATTGTTCTTTCTTTTTCTTGAAGTTCTGAGTTAAGTGATGTCAGGGTTCTTATTGAAATATCATTTTCAGCAAGTAATTCCATCCAATTTCTATCTTCTTCTTGTTTAGCTTGAGAAAGTGCCTTTAGTCTTTGACGTAGATCAGCAATTTAGGCATCTTTTGATCTCTCAAATTCTTGAGGCTGATGCATTGTTGAGCCAGAAATGCTATCACGTTGTTGGTCGACCGGCTCATTACGTTCTTCTTCATCACTTTCCTTGTTTTCTTCTTGCTGTTCATCTTCTTCTTCATCTTCTTGTTCATTTTCTTCTTCACTGTCTTCTTCTTTGTGTTCATTCTGTTCTTTGTCTTCTGCCTCTATGTCTTCACTTTCTTCTCTGGCTTCTTCTTCTCCACTACTTTCACTTTCTTCTCTGGCTTCTTCTTCTCCACTGATTTCACTTTCTTCTTTGGTTTCTTCTTCTCCACTGTTTGCTTGGGCTTCTTGTCCATTGCTAGCTTCGTATTCTTCTATGTTGCCTTCTGCTTCTTCATTGAATTTGACAATTGCTTGACCTTCAGATGAATCTTGTAATGCCTCATTGAATTTGACAATTGCTTTTTTTGATTCTTTCTTTGTCTTTTTACCAAGAAAGAACTCCTTTGATGGGTTCTTGACTAGCTGCTTGTTATCTATCTGTAATAGGAGGCAAACTTTAGAGAAAATTGTATGGGCCATAGAAAATTACAGACAATGAGTTAATTTTATGAGGTAGAGAAAATTATGAAACGAGCAACATAATTTAGATATCAGAGAAAATCAATCAAGGCATGGAAGTTAATGTTTGACTATAATTGTGTCAAAGAAATTTGGATTCTAGAGAAAATTCATTAGAAGGGCAAAAATAAACAGTGTTTATCAAAAATGCAAAGCAAATAAGTTATGGGCCAGAGAAAATTACAAACAAGGAGAAACAATTTTATGGGCCAGAGAAAATTATGAAACAACCAACATAATTCATATATTAGAGAATAGCAATCAGGGCATATAAGTTAATGTGTTACAATTGTGGTCAGAGAAATTTGGATTGCAGAGAAAATTGATGACAATGCAGAAATAAACCAGTTGGTACCAAAGAAGAAAACATAAATTGATAGTTCACAGAAAATTGATCTTAATCAATCAATGCACAAGGAGGGAAACAAAGTAGTGGTCAGAGAAATTTTGAAATTTTTCACTGAGATTTCAGGAGCAATGGGAATCTAACCTGTCGAGATGCAAGAGAGTGGACTGGTGTCTTCTGCAGCTGTTTTGTCAAGGTTTGCAGGTTCCACTTCGCACATCTTGGGAAGTCAGCGGTGTTACTGTGTTCCGAGTCAATGATAGTTGCATGTTCACATAGCCAATACTGTGATGAAAATTAAAGTAAATAAAATTTTCTAAATGCACAAATTTGTAAGTATGATAACTGTAAATTTAAATGGATATTATACTTACCAGCAATGCAATGACACACCCCGTAACTTTTTCTGGGGTTTTGTGCAATGCCATGATAGAATCAATCAATGTTGATGTGATTGCTTCTGGCCAATCATACTGTTTCATTGATTCAAGAGGTTCCATATACTGTATAAAAACCCACCCTATTGAATTCCCACTTGTTGCAAAAAATAGGGTGAGACACAAGTACAATGTAACAATGATTGCTACATCTTTGTAGTCTGTTGGTTGCTTGCCTTTCATAGCTTTGACCAAGGCGTTTTTAAGAACAGGACCAGTGAGCCTTGTGTCATTTTGGAATCTTTTCCTTAGGAATGCAAATTTTGGCTTTTTATAGTATCTTAATGACATGGCTCCTTTACCTCCTTCCAAACCAAAAATCAAGGTCATGTCATTTGTTGTGAAGGTCAGGTTCTTCTTACCAACTGTGAATGATTTTGTTTTTTCATTGTAACATTTGATTATGGCAACTACATCATCATCGGATTTCCTAGTTTTCTTTGGGTCCATCCTTCCACTGGTTAGAGCTTGGATCAAATACCAGAAAGGGGTTTTTTGAAGCTCTAGAAGTTGTTTTGAATTGAATTTAAGGGTTTGAAAAAAGGAGACAACAGATGAGAGGTTGGATCGGAATGGAATGGTGTAGTGAGCTCTCTTTCTGTGGAGTTTAACAAGGTTTTTCCCCCTTGAGCTTAAGTCCTTTGAAGTTGGGGTACTCATCTGTATGCTAGTTGCTTCATCACCTTGTGTGATTTGGCGAGGAGTTTGTAGTGTTTTGCTGCTGGTTTTTTATCTTAAATCATAAGAAGACTGAGAGAGTTGTTCTGTCTTGATTGGTGTTTCCAGTGTTTTGCTGTTGGTTTTTGATCTTAGACCATAAGAAGACTGAGAGAGTTTCTATTTTTTGCTTGGTGTTTCCGGTGTTTCGCTACTTTTACGTTTTGTCATTTCTAGACAATGATTAAAACATAAAGATGTCAACATTAAAATCCAGAGAAAATTGTACATGTCAGAGAAAATTACAGATAAAGAAGAAAATTGTAGGTAAAAGAAAATTGGAAATGTGAGAGAAAATTATAGATAAGGGAAAATTACAGAAAATTAGATATTGTAGAGAAAATTGGACATTAAAAATGAAATGTCAGAGAAAATCAACAAAGCATCATAAATATGGGAGAGAAATTTTCAATTATTGTTAAAATTACGTATAAAAGTTAACATACCAGAGAAAATGAATGGCAGAGAAAAGTAAACATGGCAAGTCAAAAAAAATTTCCATGCCACAATTAGTAATGTAAAATAAACAAAGTAATGTAAACATGCCACTGAAAATTACACTAAATTGAAACAAAAAATTGAACAAAATAAAAATACCAGAGAAAAATATACATTCTTGAGGAAATTTCCATTCCAGAGAAAATTTCAATTCATAATATTAAAATGTCAGAGAAATTTATATACACAACCATAGAAAATTAACCATGATAGAGACACACAAGGGAGAAAAGTGGTGTGTTGTGGTCAGAGAAAATTATAAACGCCAGAGGAACTTAGACAGATGCAAGAGAGTAATAGACATTCCAGAGAAAGATAGACGTTCCAATTAAAAATACATATTACAGAGAAATTTACAGAGCAGGGAAATTTATAGACAAAATTACGGAAACATGTTCAAGAATAAGATAAAAACATAGAAAATTGCTTTTTCAAAATAAAAATGCCAGAAAAAATTGAAAGAAGAAACATACATCAAGCAAAAATCAGAGAAATTCAAATGCCAGAGAAATTTATAGATAAAATTACACAAACATGTTCAAGAATAAGTTCAAAACACGGAGAAATAACTGTTTCCAAGTTCAGGTAGCTTTTTATTACAAAATTGAAACCCTAATTTATGGAAGGTTAACATAAAATGCTATTAACTTTGTTTCTAGAGAAAATCTAGTTGCACTACAAGAATTCACACTTTTAGCAACAAAAATTTTGGTCGCTAAAAGTCAATTTTTGGTCGGCAAAAGTTATCCGCGACTAATTTTTTTGGTCGCTAGTTTGGTCGCCAATTGAGGGTCGGCAAAAGTAATTCGCGACCAAAATTTTCGTTGGTCGGCAAAAGTTGGATTTGCCGACTAAATTTTTGGTCGCTAAATATTTAATTACCGCGACTAATTCATTTTGTCGCGAAAACACTTTGGTCGCGAAAAGTCGCCTTTTGCCGACCAAATTTCTTAGTTGCCAATTGACACATTTCGCGACCAAAAAATTTGGTCGCCAATTGTGACATTTCGCGACCAAAAATTTTGGTCGCCAATTGTGACATTCTGCGACCAAAATTAGTTTGGTCGCCAATTGTTACTTTTCGCGACGAAAGCTGTTGGTCGGCAAAAGTGAGTTTCCACAACCAACAAAAATTTTTGTCGGCAATAGATGTATTTTTTGCGACCAAAACTCTTGGTCGGCAATTGTCATTTTTTGCGAAAAAAATAATTTATTTGTCGCGACTAATAAATTGGTCGCCAAAGCAGGAAAACAATACACTTGTAATTCCTAATAATTCATTCAATCCATAATAAACCTATAATTTTAAAGCATCATTCAAATTAACTGAATCATTAACATTCGACACAATACATAATTCATTAACATTCGACACAATACAACTATTCTAAGTTTTCATTTCATATTCGACACAATACATTAAGATGCCTTGATAGCCCATCAAAAAGATCCACTAAGTTTTAATTCATTAACTATTCGACACAATACATAATTCATATTCTAAGTTTTAATCCACTAAGTTGCCTTGATAGCCAATCAAAAAGATCCTTGCGCCCTTCCGTTAAGCTTCGATCCATCAAAGCGGTAGTGATGTAAGGCACCTAATAAAGAAATGTAATTGGAAAATTTATCGAGAAGCATGATAATGGCAATGTAGAATTCTCAAGGCAAGAGAACTAGTACGAAACTAGCCTTAAAAAGAAAAATAGAAAAGAAAAATGAAAATAAATAAAGCAACCTAATTGCATTTTAGACTACCAGCAGAAACACCAACCACTGAGGAATTCTCTCAAGGCTTCCACAATTTCATCGTGCAGTCTTCGCTATATGTAGCGACAAGGTTTTTGTGGGAGTGATGTGTGATACCAATTACATCCTTCTCATGGACCTGCCAAATAATTAAGAAATAATAAGAGCACTTTCAAGCCAAAAATATTGGATTTCTGCATAATGCAAGCCAAATTAGTAAATAAATATAACTAACAATTAATACCACACCCTGTTTATAAAACTAAGAATGAATCAAACTTCAAAACATAATTGCCGATTCTTGTAATGTAGAGATTGTGGCACTTGCTTCGCCTCTGAAAAAATAAAAGATTACCTTCATTAGATGCTCCAGTTTATAAACATAAAAATTGTTAGTTACCAGACTGGTAGCTAAAGCAGTACATATTTCTGCACAAAATTTATAAATCGTTAAGAGTTAATAACGAATCCCATACATGTAACAATTCTAAGCATAAAAATTGTTATCACAGAAGCATGTGGTTCTCAGTAAGACATCAAGGCATTCAATTCAAGGAAAAGTTAAATAGGCTAGTATTTACAGCTCAGCTGTTCCAACGCAATAAGCTTATTTTATAATCAAATCCAATAAAGATGAACTGGAAGATTGAAATAGGCTTCCAAACAACAAAACCCATTGCCACCACATTAAAGAGATGAACAAGAAGACAGGAACCAACAGAACAAAAGGAATGCGTTACTGTATCCACTGCATTTCATAGACATAGCATGGTCAAGGAGAGGATGATTTGTAGCATCTCATTTCCTAAAATAAAATTCCAAAAATTCACCATTTTCTGTAGACATGGAGCAGAGAAGGAGATTGATTTATGGCATCTCTTTTCAACATCCAAAGCTAATTGTCTTAACCTATATGTGTATATATATATATCAATAAACATATTCATAATACATATATTAATGAAGTGGTAGGGGTTGGATTTCCACAATTAGGGGAGGAAGGGTGGGAGAGGCGATGTGGATTTGGGTGGTCACAGTCCATATTCCAAATGCAGAGAGACACTGCAAGTTACACTTGCAGAGCAACCTAGTGAGGCTCCAGAAAAACATTAGATAATGGACATTGAAATAGTCTTGCTCTTAGGTAAAGTAACAGTTCCAAGATGAAATGATGAATCAATCACTAAGACTTTCACAACTCGTGTCGTGAATAACAGAACATAAAGTCAAAAATTAATAAATAAAATTTTAAAAGCTCGAAAGCATATCGTCGAAAGATTCAAGAAAGACGACTTAATAACATTATTGGCACATGAATGATACAAATGTAATCGAGAAAAATTGTTGCAAAAAATTAGAAGACAAATGTAAAAACCACGAGAAAGCTAATAGAGTTAACATGAGGATGACAAAGAAGATAGACACGTGCATGAGTGATGTAGAACTTTAGCCGATTCATTTCACGGCAATTCTCCAAAAGCATGCTTTGAGCCTCCACAGGATTTGTTCCATTTGCGGTGTGTTGAAAAGAGATTCCATTGCTTAACCGATCCTTTTCGCAGAATTTAGATCTCCATTGGACAAATCGGTGAGCATACTAGGCGCTCCTTTATCGGTTCTCAACTCATTTCAAAAAATCAAATGAAGATATTAAAAAGTGACCATTACTCATTGCAATAAACCAACAGAATCCCCGATTCTTTGGAACAAAGCCTAAAGGTTGCAAATGCAAATGAAAGCATGTTTTCTTTTAAAGTATCCAATTTATCTGAGGTTGCACCCCTTTGGCTCCTAATAATTTTTTTAACTTTTAGAAGGAAAAAAAAATAGAGAGAGAAGGCTCTTCGATTTTTAAGAAAGCGTAGGTTGAACCAAAAAGAAATAAAAATTAAAAGAAGAAAACTTGAATTACAAATATCGAGATATCTCATTTGTAATTAGGAAACTAGTAACTAAAACCTTCAACTCAACTTAGCCTATCACAATTAATTGGCTTTGTTGTATTGAGTTTCTCAACTATCATAAACGAAAAACATAGTAAGATTAAGAATTTCATTTGTCCACAGTGAAAGCAATGCCAAGGACGTAATCAATGTGGTTAAGATAGCAAGGAAAGAAATTTCAGCATATGGTTTAACTTAATATACAAATATTGGTAACAAGGATTTGTTAAATTGATTGTAAGTTTAGAATTATCTTCTTGGACCTTTGAACAAGCAAACACAATGAAAACCAAAACTAGAACAAGAAATCTCTTAATATGAACATACAAAGGTTTCCAAAATAGAACTCTACTTTTACTTGTTAAAATGATACAAGATCATAAAGGCAACTGTCTATTTAACTGCGGAGAATAATAAAATGGAAGGATTTCCAAACTTGAGCTAAGATTACCCATTTTTAAGGCCATAACTATAGAAATCCTATGAACTCAAATTCAACTTTGGTTAGTTCTCCGAGAAAAAACACTAAAATCACCAGAATGTTTCAGGTTGTATCCAAAACTTCAACTTAAATGCAAAAATTAAGTCAATTGTGTATTAATAAAAGTCTAATTCATGGTGTATTGCGTTGCACTAACACCAATTCAGTGTCATTATTCTACCAAGCAAGTAACATGGTGTATTGCGTTGCACTAACACTAATAATAATGTCTACTTTCCCGACATTTCTAAAACACTGTTAAACTGTGAAAAAAATACCGGTATGCAATGTTTTCGCCAACTATGCTGCCGTCATCTTAGGTTTCCGGAATCTTTTTATTTAAATCAAGAAACACAAAGAAAATAAACCCAAAAAAAATAGAGGAACAAGAAGCTTCCTTACCCATAAGTATTAACTCGTTGAACCTATGGAAGACAACAGTAGCCAGATCATTTCTAGTGAGCAAAAGAATAAAAAAGAGAACATACTAGGAAAAATGTTCACAACCAAATTAATTGAAGTGCTGGAACTATATATGAAACTTAACAATTAATGGAGATAAAAAAGATAATTCCATTATTAAATGAATATCCATCAAATTATCTGAATAGAAATTAATTATTAAATGTTTCATTATTCATACTATCATAAACAGTTACAAAAATACATGACAGATGTTCTCAAAACAAAAACTCAAAGAAAAATATGTAGAAATATAACCTTAGACTCTCCCATCTTTTTTATGCCAAATCCAGAAAATGGAGTGGTCGTGTCAAGATGCTCAAGCAGCCTATCGTAGTGTTGGTGCTGATCCAAAAGATAGATCTAAAAATCAATATAGGAAGAGGAAAAGAAACAAACTGCATATCAGCTAACAAATAAGTCCACCCTAGGCTGCGATTAAAGGTGGGTGATGACAAGATCCAAGAAACTTTGGTGATGTCATATCACGCTGTCCATTCCACGGTTCTTCCTCTACCTCTTCCTCTGCTGCATCCCAAAGGAATTGAGCATACGAAGCTAGAATATAACCGGTTGAAGAAGCTCAAAGCCACAGACAAAAGCCAATTCACGGCAGAAAAAATAGACTTGATCATAATTAATTACAAGTTATAACCCTCATTTAAAGTAAAGCTATACAATTTCCTTCTGCCCTCGATATAGATGACACCAGGAGCCACTTCTCTGAAAATAGAAACCATGAATTGAACCAACACAGCCTGCAACTGTGAATATTTCTTGGTATATTTCTCATAAATAAATTCATTACTTAGGATAAGTAAACAAGGCATCAACATATGGATAAGTAAAAAGATTTACATCTTATTGTCTTACATCTTACAAAACCTGATAAGTAAAACCTGAAATCATCTTACATCTTACAATTCATTACTTACAAAACCTGAAATCTAGCATTTCACTTATTGTCTTACATCTTCTCAGCAATAAAACAAGGCATCAACATATGGATAAGTAAACCATTCCAAACAATTTATCCATCTTTCCAACCTCATACAATGATACAAACTATTCTAAAAATAACATATTCATTTTCCTAACACCTAGAACATATCAATTTTTTAAACAATCATGATAGAAATATGATTCAAATATAATGTACCATTCCTCATCATAACCAACAATTTTTTAGCTCCCACATTAGAATCAATGGCAAATTCAAAGCAATGCTAGAAATTATTCAAAAAAAAAAAAAAAATTCAATGTCTAATGCCGAAAGAATAAAATGCTAAGATGGATCAGACTTTGCAATTTTTTTTTTCTCCTCTTTCTCAAATCATCCAGTGGTAATAGCTAGGTTGTTCCAAAACCCAAAAAAAAGGTAAAGAATTAATAGCATTATTACAATGAACCGCAATTTATCGACATACCTTATTCAAACTTGATTGGGATAAAAATAAACCACAAATCACCTCCTGAATTTTCTCCATCAAACATATCAAGTTCTCATATCAACAATTCATTCAAATTTAAAGATCCAAAGAGAATTCAGATGAACCCTAAAGCAACAATTGAACATCACAAGTTGAAATCCAACAAAATAGAATAACCAAAACTAGATTCTTTCTAGGAAAATTTCGTTTTCCTAGAAAGAATTTTCCATCCAAACAAGCTAATACAAAAGATATTGATATGTATATGTATATTTGTATAACTTTAGAAATGTAAAAACTTCACCTTTGGGGTATGAGAGACGTCCCAACCTAACCTGGGACGCTTCTTTGGATGCCGATTCATGTGAGTGTAATGAAATTCCGTCACGTACTCCATCTCCATAGATGGATCTCGAAACAAAAATGATGAGGATAGAGAGAGAGAGAAACCCTAGCTCGGTATGAGATGTGGGTCGGCGGTGGACTTGCGGTCAGAGAGAGACCGAGGGCAAAGGCTAAAGAGGGAGAGAGCGAGAAACAGAGAGAGAGAGAGAGACAGACGAGAGGTGAGAGAACACTGTGAGGATGCGGTGGCGGCGGTGTTGGTGGCGCTAGCAGTGGCGTGCGACGCTATGAGGTGAGATTGGGTGAGGATCCCCCAGACAGAGTAAGCACCGATTGAGAGAGAGAGAACACAGAAAGAGGGAGATGGCGGATCAACATACTATCAGAGCCTTATTTATTTATTTATTTTCCTATTTTTCAGGTACAAAACGACGTCGTTTTTTGATTGGCGACCAAATTTTTTTTGTCGCCAAAAAATTTCATTTTCCCCCCTCCATGTTGAAAATTTCCCTCCCAAACTTTTGGCGACCAAAACACCATATTAGTCGCAGAAAATGTACCTTTGCCAACAAAATTTTTTAGTCGCTAAATCTCAATCAACGGCAACTAAAATATTAGTCGCTAAAAGTACTAATTTAGCGACTAATTTTTTTTGGTAGCCAAAATGTAACCTTCCGCGACCAAAAATGTAGTTGGTCGCCAAAAGTATACCAATTTCTGCGACTAACTCATTTTTGGTCGCCAAAATGTGACCTTCTGCGACCAACTCATATTTGGTCGCGAAAAATTTTGATCATTCGCGACTAATTAATATTTGGTCGCCAAATGTCATTTTTTTGCGACCAAAATTTTTTTGGTCGGCAAAAATGGTCGCCAAATATGTAAATTCTTGTAGTGTTGTATTGCAGAAAAGCTTACCAGAGTTAGGATGAAACTTGAATGACGAGCTGATATGGCCTGAGATGAAGATGCGACGTGACGAAGATGGACTGAGATGACGATAAGCAGTGAAAATGAAGCTCTAACGAAGGTCAGAGAAATTTGTGAGGAAGGAATGAGAATGATTTTTGCAGAAGAGAACAAAGCTCGAATGTCGTTGGTGAAGATGATGTTGAAACCCTAATTCTGCTGTGTTGCTGTTCGTGAAGATGCTCGATGATTGGAATGGAACTGAGACGTCAAAATAGTTTCGTTTCTGTGTTGATTTCGGTGAGGGTATTTTGGTCCACAAAAATAATTAAAAACGCGCGCCAAGTTGTCCAGGGACCTGATGCATCACTATTTTTTTGGATGTCCTTTATCCTCTAAATTAGTTTTATTAGGGAGCTGAAAAAAAATTCCCCTTATAACTACTATATTGTCATTATAAGCTCTATAACTTTTGTTATATTTAATTTAAATAAAGATTTATATCATAAATCTTTAATCATCATTGATAATATAAAAAGAATAACTCCATTCCATATGCAAAATGGCGAGAATTTAGATTCGGGTTGTATAATAGCCTGGCCCTATTTATTAATACGAGAAATATTAGAGATTTATAATTTAAATTTATAAAATAATTATGATAAAAGAGGTTTTTTTTTTGTTTATATTTTTTTATCAAATGTAATAAAGGAGTTGAATCCTATATATTTAAATGTATGTGAATCAAATAAAAATAATTTTGAGCGAATTATACTAATAATCTTTATAATTTGAGACTCGTATTATTTTGATCCTTAACTTTTTAATTGTGACACATTTGATTATGGATTTTAAATCTTATTCCAAACAAAGACAATTGAAGATACTATTACTCCATTTCAAGGGTAAAGTCGTCAATTTGATAAAATATAAATTAATTTGACAAAAATAAATGTCAAATTTTTTTTAAAAATTATTTCTACTCACCAAAGATAAAATTATGTAAATTTTTTACTCATTTATTTATTTACCAAATTAATTTTTATTATGTGTTTGGATGATAATCATGTAATGTGTGGTTATTAGGCTTTTAATATGTAATCAATATATTAAATGTATGAAATTTTTTAATTTTGGATTTTTTGATTTAATGAATTGGTTTAATAATGATATTAAAGTTGTCGCCAAATTTGAGTTTTGAAAAAATAGAAACTAATTTAATGAAAAAAAAAAAAAAACTATTCATTACATGACCGTCATCTAAATACATAATAAAAACTAATTTGGTAATAAATAAATGTGTAAAAGATTTATCAATTGTACATAATTTTTATCTTTGATAGGTAGAAATAATTTTTGAAGATTTAAAATATTTTTATCTTTGGTAGGTAGAAATAATGATATTAAAGTTCACTAAAATGAAGGCGAATTGGAATAGAATGATCATTCATTTTGTTTCCTTATTGAATGACCATCCTTTTACAATATTGAATGATAATTCCATTTGTAATGTATTTTTTATTATTTTTTTATGTTGTGTTTTGAAATATGAATTTAGATAAAAATTTGAAAAAGAAAAACAAAAGGTAAGGGAAATCTAAATGACATATAAGCTAATTTTTTACCTTAAATGACATATAAGGTAAGGGAAATCAAATGACAAAAGGTAAGAGAAATCTCTTACCTAAAAGAAATAAAAAAAGAAAAAAAAAACAGCAATACTCAATTTTTTAATTTTGGTTTTTTTGATTTAATGAATTGGTTTAATAATGATATTAAATTTTTCGCCAAATTTGAGTTTTGAAAAAATAGAAACTAATTTAATGAAAATAAAAATAATTATTCATTACATGACCGTTATCTAAATACATAATAAAAACTAATTTGGTAATAAATAAATGTGTAAAAGATTTATCAATTGTACATAATTTTTATCTTTGGTAGCTAGAAATAATTTTTGAAGATTTAAAAATATTTTTATCTTTGATAGGTAGAAATAATGATATTAAAGTTCACTTAAAATGAAGGCGAATTGGAATAGAATGATCATTCATTTTGTTTCCTTATTGAATGACCATCCTTTTACAATATTGAATGATAATTCCATTTGTAATGTATTTTTTATTATTTTTTTATGTTGTGTTTTGAAACATTAATTTAGATAGAAATTTGAAAAAGAAAAGCAAAAGGTAAGGGAAATCTAAATGACATATAAGCTAATTTTTTAACCTTAAATGACATATAAGGTAAGGGAAATCAAATGACAAAAGGTAAGGGAAATCTCTTACCTAAAAGAAAAAAAAAATAGCAATACTCAATTTTTTAATTTTGGTTTTTTTTGATTTAATGAATTGGTTTAATAATGATATTAAATTTGTCGCCAAATTTGAGTTTTGAAAAAATAGAAACTAATTTAATAAAAATAAAAATAACTATTCATTACATGACCGTTATCTAAATATATAATAAAAACTAATTTGGTAATAAATAAATGTGTAAAAGATTTATCAATTGTACATAATTTTTATCTTTGGTAGGTAGAAATAATTTTTGAAGATTTAAAAATATTTTTATCTTTGATAGGTAGAAATAATGATATTAAAGTTCACTAAAATGAAGGCGAATTGGAATAGAATGATCATTCATTTTGTTTCCTTATTGAATGACCATCCTTTTACAATATTGAATGATAATTCCATTTGTAATGTATAATTTTTTTATTTTTTATGTTCTCTTTAGAAACATGAATTTAGAAAGAAAAATGAAAAAGTAAAGGAAAAGGTCAGGGAAATCTAAATGACATATAAGCTAATTTTTTATCTTAAATGACATATAAGGTAAGGGAAATCTAAATGACAAAAGGTAAGGGAAATCTCTTACCTAAAAGAAAGAAAAAAAAAAAAAAAAAAAGCAATACTCAATTTTTTAATTTTGTTTTTTTTGATTTAATGAAATGGTTTAATAATGATATTAAATTTGTCGCCAAATTTGAGTTTTGAAAAAATAAAAACTAATTTAATAAAAATAAAAATAACTATTCATTACATGACCGTTATCTAAATACATAATAAAAACTAATTTGGTAATAAATAAATGTGCAAAAGATTTATCAATTGTGCATAATTTTTATCTTTGGTAGATAGAAATAATTTTTGAAGATTTAAAAATATTTTTATCTTTGGTATGTAGAAATAATGATATTAAAGTTCACTAAAATGAAGGCGAATTAGAATAGAATGATCATTCATTTTGTTTCTTTATTGAATGACTATCCTTTTACAATATTGAATGATAATTCTATTTATAATGTATTTTTTATTATTTTTTTATGTTATATTTTGAAACATGAATTTAGATAAAAATTTGAAAAAAAAAAAGCAAAAGGTAAGGGAAATCTAAGAGCTCGTTTGGGAAGGGCTCCCAGGCTCAAAGAGCCACAAAATGCCAAAAATGGCTTATTGAGCCAAAACAACACAAAAGATGTACAGGAAATCTAAAACAACACTGGACAAGTAAAATTGACGATACTACCCCCATGACAAAGGGACATGCCATGCGTCCATTCACACAAAAAGTTTTTAAAAAAAAAATGTTTAAATTTGGTTTCAAGTTATGTGTTTGGTTATGTGTTTTAAAAAAAAAAATTATTACTTGCGTTTTATTTTATGTATTTGGTAACGATTTGAGTGTAGAGTTGTTTTTAAATTTAAAATATTAACATTTTTAATAATTTAAATTAATTGAATATTTAAATTTTTTTGTTAAAATAATTTTTTGAATTTTTAAATTATTAAATATTTTACAATTTAAATTTTTTGAATATTTATTTTAATTTTTTACTTATTAAATTTTTTAGATTATTTACATTATTTAAATACTTAAAATAAGATTAAAAGTAAAATAAAAATTAAAACGCAAATTAAAATAAAAATAAAATTAAATATTTAAAATAAAAATAAAGTTAAATTATTTAAAATACAAAAAACGTAAGTTAATAACATTTTAAAATAATTTACAAATAAAAAAATTCATAACATTTTAAATTAATAAAAACAACAAAAACGTAAATTAAATATTTTACAAATAAAAAAATACAAAAACGACCAAAATACGTAAATTAATAAAAAAACGATAAAACCGTAAAAACGTAATTAATAAAAAAAATTACAAAAAAAAAAATATTTTTAAATAAAAAAAGAGAGCTTTTTTCATAAATCTATATTTAATTACTTATGTTCCATTCAACCTATATTCTTTTTGACTATTCCATTAAGTCCTATTTGAGATAAGAAGACCAAAATGCCATTTTTATCTACTTATGTTCTATTTAGTTCATATTATTTTTTTATGTTTCAATAAATCCTATGGGTGACATAATTACCAAAATACCCCTAATTTATCTACTTATATTCAATTTAGTTCATATTATTTTCTTATGTTTCAATAAGTCCTATGGGTGACATAATTACCAAAATACCCCTAATGTGAATGTTCACACCGCCAATGTGAATGTTCATATCGTCAATGTATAGGGGCCCGGCCCATGTACAATGTGAATATTCACATTGACATGTTAACATTCACATTGATAGGAGTGTAAAATTAGTCCGCGGCCCGGGGCGAGCCCAGTCCGGCCCTTAACAATGTGAATATTCACAATGACATATTAACATTCACATTGATAAGACTGTAAAATTGGCCCGCGGCCTGTGGGCGGCTCGGGGTGAGCCCGGCTCGACCCGTGACAATGTAAATATTCACATTGACATATTAACTTCACATTGATAGGAGTGTAAAATTAGCCCGCGGCTCGTAGGAGGCCCGAAGCCCGCCCGCTGCCCGGGGCAGGCCCGGCCCGGCCTGTGACAATGTGAATATTCACATTGATAAGAGTGTAAAATTGACTCGTGTCCCATGGGCAACCCGAAGCCCATGGGCGGCCCGTGACAATGTGAATATTCACATTAACATATTAACATTCACATTGATAGGAGTGTAAAATTAGCCCGTGGCCCGTGGGAGGCAGCTTGCATTGCTGGGCGGGCAGGCGACCAGTGACAATGTGAATATTCACATTGACATATTAAAATTCACATTGATAGCAGTGTAAAATTAGCCTGACCAAGACGACTCTGGTCGAGTTGAGTGGGCTGGTCTAGGCTCGAGCTTAAGTGGGACTTCATGGGCCTAGCCATTTTTTTTTAATTCTTTTTAATTTTTTCTACCAAAATTTTATTATTTTTCACAAAAAAAGACATTGTGCCTTAGGTGGGCTGGGCCTCGGACCGAGCCTTGAATGGGCCTTAAGCGGACCGATGGGCCGGGCTAGGCTTCAAAGTGATAGCCTAGGCCCTAGCCTAGGGTCTCGGACATGCTCGGGCCCGGACCCAAACGAGCCTGCCCCGGGCTGCGGGCCAATTCTACATTCCTATCAATGTGCATGTTGATATGTCAATATGAATATTCACATTGTCAATGGGCCGGGCCTGGCCTACCCCGGGCCAAGGGCGAGCTTCGGGCAGCGGACAAATTTTACACTCCTATCAATGTTAATGTTAACATGTCAATGTGAATATTCACATTGTCACTGCCCGCCAAGCCCGCTTGGCCGCGGTTGGTCGCCACCGTCACAATTTTACACTTTTATCAATGTGAATGTTAACATGTTAATGTGAATATTCACATTGTCAACGGGCTTTGCAGGGCCGGGCCCGCCCCGGGCCGTTGGGGGGCTTTTGGCCGCCCATGGGCCACGAGCCAATTTTATACTCTTATCAATGTGAATATTCACATTGTCAACAGGCTGGGCCGAGCCCGCCCCGGGCCGCCCACGGGCGGTGGGAGGGTTTCGAGCAACCACGGGGCACGGGCTAATTTTATACTCTTATCAATGTGAATGTTAACATGTCAATGTGAATATTCATATTGTTAACAGGCCGGGCTGGGCCCGCCCCGGGTTGTCTACGGACCGTGGGTGGGTTTTGGATAGCCACGGGGTGCAGGCCAATTTTATACTCTTATCAATGTGAATATTAACATGTCAATGTGAATATTCACATTGTTAACGAGAACCCGCGCCACAGCCGTGGGCGGGCTAATTTTACACTCCTATCAATGTGAATGTTAACATGTCAATGTGAATATTCACATTATCAACAATGGCAAAGTCTTTGGCCGCCCATGGGATGCTGACCAATTTTATACTCTTATCAATGTGAATGTTAACATGTCAATGTGAATATTCACATTGTCAACGCGGCGGCGGCCGCCCAGCCGCAGGGCTTTTGGTCGCCTGGGTCATGGACTAATTTTATACTCTTATTAATGTGGATGTTAAAATGTTAACGTGAATTTTCACATTGTTAACGGCCGGACCGGGCATCGGCCGCCCATGGATCATGGCGGGTTTCGCGCCACAGCGACGCCGCCAATTTTACACTCCTATTAATGTGAATGTTAACATGTCAATGTGAATATTCACATTGTCAATGAGTCGGGCTCGCCCCGGCTCGCTGACGGGTTTCGGGCCGTCTACGGACCAATTTTACATTTCTACCAATGTCAATTTTAAAATATGAATGTTCACATCATAAATTGCTAACCGTTCAAAAAATATTTATAAGGGTATCAAAATTAAATATAAGGGCATAAGTGTCCAGAAAAATAGTATAAATCAAGAAAAAGGACTTTATGGAATAAAACTATACATACATGAGACTAAATGGGTTAAAAAATTCCTTCATGGACTTCTTGGGTTAAAATACTTCTAAATAGGATTTATCAATAATTTTCCCATAAAAAAATGACAAAACCATAAAAACGACAAAACCGTAAAAACGTGAATTAATAATTTTTTGAATATTTATTTTAAATTTTTGCTTATTAAATTATATAGATTATTTACATTATTTTAATACTTAAAATAAAATTAAAGAACAAGAACTAATTAAAGTATAAAAAAATAAAATAAACAAAAACATCAATTTAAAAAAAAAAAAGTTAAGCAAAAGAATTAAATAAAAAAATTATTTTACCAAAATAAGCCAAAATAAAACCCAAAATAATAAAATAATAAAATTTAAAAAAATACGCCAAATCCAAAAAAAATAAATAAAAAAATTATTTTACCAAAATAAGCCAAAATAAAACCCAAAATAATAAAATAATAAAATTTCAACAAAATACGCCAAATCCAAAAAATAAATAAATAAAAAAATTATTTTACCAAAATAAGCCAAAATAAAACCCAAAATAATAAAATAATAAAATTTCAACAAAATACACCAAATCCAAACCCAAAATAAAAAAAATAAATAAATATTTTACCAAAATAAAATAAAATCCAAAATAAAAAAAATAAAAAAATAAATTTAACAAAATTGGACAAATCAAAAAATACAAAAAAAAAAAATTTTAAAAAAAAAGCAAAAAACGCCACATCGAAACCCAAAATTAAAATAAATAAATAAAGCAAAATATGGGAAATCCAAACCACCAATAAAAAAAAAACAAAACAAAAGAAAAAAGGGCAGTTTGGTAATTTAACAGGATGATACATCATCAAAAAGCCAAAAAGTCAAAAAAGCCAAAAAGTACTTCCCAAACTAGGTTTTTGAGCCCAGGCTCATATAGTGAAAAAAGCCAAAAAATTAACACACTTCCCAAACGAAAGCTAAATGACATATAAGCTAATTTTTTTTATCTTAAATGACATATAAGTTAAGGGAAATCTAAATGACAAAAGGTAAGGGAAATCTCTTACCTAAAAGAAAGAAAAAAAGAAAAAAAGAAAAAAAAAGCAATACTCAATTTTTTAATTTTGGTTTTTTTAATTTAATGAGTTAGTTTAATAATGATATTAAATTTATCGTCAAATTTAAATTTTGTAAAAATAAAAATTAATTTAATAAAAATAAAAATAATTATTCATTACATAACCATCATTTAAATACATAATAAAAATTAATTTAATAATAAATAAATATATAAAAGATTTATCAATTGAGGGAATGTTTGGGTTTACTGATTTAATTTAAAATTTGTAACATTATTGCATTCCACTCCCTAAAATACCCTTCATTATACAAATAAACAACCCCATAATCATTCTCATCCCCACTCTGCAACACCACACACCACAAAGAAAGAAAGAAAGAAAGAAAGAAAATCAAGAATGGAAGATCGCTTCTCCCAATTCATCATCCTCTCAGACCAATACTTTGATCCTTCTACCATTGAAGACCAATACTTTGATTATGCTTCCCAATTTGAATATATGGTTTTTAATACATCGTAATCACGAAACCCTATAAATATGGATGTCATTCGTCACTGCAATCACCTACCCACAATCACATACCCACAATACTCACACAAAGAATTTACTATCATGGATGGTCGAAACTTCAATGACGGGGTAGGAGGGGTGGTCGTCCCGCCTGGTCGGGTTACAGAGCCATCAGAGCCATTGACCCAGGCGCCGCCTGAAACGTCGAGAAAGCGGCGGAGGCCGGCTGATGGAGACGACAGCGAGCGACCGAAGAAGAGAAGGAAGATCGATAGATAAGTAGACTCCAGACCTGTTGCCGTGGTGCGCCGAAAGTAGATCCATGGACTTGATCTCTTCTTGATCTTAGTCTTTTTTATATATAATTTATCCTTATTTCAGCATTTTTAAGGTTGATTTCCTATGAACTGAGGTATCTCTCTGTCTCTCTCTCTCCTCTTCCTCCTCCTTCTTCTTCTTCTTAACTGGTTTTTTTTTTTTTTTTGGTTACAGTTCTAATCTTCTAAGAGCATCTCTAATGCAATACTCTCACTAAGAGAATGAAAATAATGTATTTTATTCAAAAAGTAAATATAAAAGAAGTAATTATTCATTTAAACTCCAACCACAATCCTTCATTTTCTTCATTCAAATTTTATTTAAAAAGTAATTTTATTCATTAATAAATATTTAATTTTAAAATTTTTGTATAATATATTTAATATTATACTCATTTTAAAAAGTATGATTTTATACTTTTTTTTAATGATGTCAATTTTATAAAAATTAAATTTACAAATTAAAAGTTATTTGCAATATAATAAGAAATACAAAATGAATAGTGTTTTAAAGGAAGCCTTCATTTTTTCCATCCTCTCTTCAAATATGAAGGATGAATTCATTTTCCTCCCAAATGGAGATGAATTGAAGGGTGGGTTGGAGGAGACCATCTTTCATATTTGAAGATACGAAGGATGGGTTGGAGATGCTCTAAATCTAATCTTTTAGAGTCTAATCTATTATTATTATTTTGTTTTGTTCCAGTTCTAAACACAGAGAAATGTTCTTCTGTGCTATACGTTTGATGTGCGTGTATTTTTTACACAGGTTGAGCCTGCAAAAAAGACACAAAATGGCAAGCAACAGTCAATAGGGAAGATTATCCACAAAGGTATGAAATGGCAGTAATGAGTTTCTTCTTTATGGCTCTTTATGGGAGCTAATTTGCAATGTGTCTTATAGGCACTGATAGTGGTAATAAAAGAGCTTCTGGCTCTGCCAATGTTAATCTGCCGTTGAACTTAGAGACCTCCAAATGTGGTTTATGTGGTAGTATGAGACGCCAATGCAGCCTTCAAAGTGATTATGCTCGTGCATCTTCAAGTGGTTAGTCGATTTTTTCTAATGCTACTTCTCTAGTCAAGTTTCTAGTTGTCAACCGACTCATTCAAATCGTGTTTTGGTTCAGATTTGTCTTCAGAAATATCACTAGAACAAAACCATCATGATGCTTCCTGTACATATTAACAATGTTCTTGTTTTTGTCATGAATTTCTATTGTTATCATTTGTCTATTGTGCAAAATTTAGTTAAAATCTTTGTATATAAATTCAGGACTGTGAGGCAAAGTCGGCATCCCAGATGAGCAAATCAGATCTGGACTCTGATGGATTGTCTTCTGCTTTGTATTGTGTCATATTTTTCAGTTGTTAATTGATCGTCTAAATATCGACATGCTTTTTGATCATCTAAATAAGGCCTTGCATAAATACTTGGATATCATTGAAGGCTTGACTACTCTGTTTCAATCACTTTGTAATTAGAATTCTCAATTATAAACTTGTTTTAATCAGTTGGACTATTTTCCCTTATTGATTTGTTTGATTACTGAGAGGACATATCCAAAGAAATTAAACTAGCTTTTTTTCCCCTTTGATTGAGTTGATAAAAAGACATTTAAATTTTATAGTTTTATTATTTTACATGGTTTATGATTTAGTAAAATTAGTAAAATTTGTGGTATCATACACATGGAGTGCTGTAGACAAAATAGTCATTTAAATTTTACTTACTGCTATTGACTGTATCTTAATGCTTCGTCTTGCTCATGTTTTGAAAGGTTTTGAACTTGGTATGGGCTTTTCTCTATTCAAACTAATTACTTTATGCATGTTGTAACTTTTATCTTGGAAAAGGCCTGGTGTACTTGTTTTGTTTGAATGTACGTATCTTTTTATTAGAAGTTAATTCATGGATTGCTGCTGTTTAAACTTACAGGTGGTTTCTAGGTTATACTTGCTGTGATGCTTATGGAAGGTTGTTTGTAAAGGGAAACTACTGCCCTGTTTGTTTAAAGGTATCACTTGTTTTTTGATGATCTTGAATCTTTCAGCTTCTGTTAGTTTATTGAGTGGTGAACTTTTATACTGACCTTTGGTTGTGAATATTTTAATGGTATGTGCAAATGTTTAGACGTGAGTTCTCTCTTGAATTTGTAGCCATCTCTCTCTCTCTCTTTGTGGACTGGAAACTTTGATATCCTTTGCACCTGATTGCATAGAAGTTGACTAACTGTTTGCATCCATGGCTCTAGGTTTACAGAGATTCTGAATCAACACCTATGGTTTGCTGTGATGTTTGCCAGCGCTGGGTCCACTGTCAGTGTGATGGGATCAGGTATCTTTTACTTGTCCTTGAAAACCACAGGGTTTAGTTGTGACACAAGTGTGGTTGCTATTCATTGTTTTGATTGTGTTGATAATTATGCACAGTAGGAAATTATATTCTTCAATGTTTTGTTTAAAGTTGTCATAAATAAACGAATTTGGAAGTATAATCACCTTGAAGTACATTACTAGATATTGAAGACTTTCTATTTCTTCTTCTATATCTCATAAGAGGTACCTTAAGAAGACTCCTCTTTAAGTCCTGAAAGAGATACATATGAACAACATAAAGAAGAAAACAACAGCTTCTGTGAGGTATAACTATTTCATGAGATATTCACCTTGGATGGTTGGATCTTGCTTTCATAGTAAATTAGACTGCTAAGTTTGTGGACACTAAGGTGCCGTTTGGTAACACTTACGTTTTTAGTTTTCTGTTTATATTTACAAAAATTTTAAAAATTCAAATAAAAACTTGTTTGGTAAATTTTTGATTTATAAATCAGTGGTCTCAATTTATAAATTTGGCCAAAAAATGTAAACTCAAAAAATATGTTTTCATTTTAAGTTTTTTTTTTTTTTACCGCCCGACACTAACCACCACCAGCCACCATTTTCCACCACCGTCTTCCGCCACCACCCACCTACCACCCACTCGCCACCACCACCCACCCCTCGCCGCCACGACCACCACCACGACCACCCACACCACCTACTATCCACTTTCCACCACCCATCACCCGTTACTACCATCCACCGCCTGCCACCACCACCTGCTACCTACCCGCCACCACCACTCACCACCCGCCACCACCAACCACCTGCCACCACCACTACCACCACGACCACCACCCACCTGCTACCACCACCCACTCGCTACCACTTGTCACCATCACCACCACCACCACCCACTCGCTACCACTTGTCACCATCACCACCACCACCACTCATTCGCTACCATCCACCACCCGCCATCGACACCCACCCACCCACCATCACCACCTGCTACCTACTTACCACCACCACCCATCCGCCACCATCCACCACCACCACCCGTCATCCGCCACCCACCTGCCACCACAACGACCCATTCGTTACCACCCACCACCTGCCACCGTTACCCATCCACCACCACCCGCCACCTACCCGCCACCACCCGTCACCACCCGCCACCCACCTGCTACCACCACCTATTACACACCACCACCGCCACCCACTCGCTACCACCCACCACCCGCCACTACTACCTACCACCACCCGCTACCCACCACCCACCGTCACCACTTTCCACCACCGTCTTCCGCCGCCACTTGCCACCACTTGCCATTTCTCACTCTTTTTTATATTTTTAAATTTTTTCAAACATTTTGTCAATTACCAAACGCGTTTATAGTTTATGTTTTTCTAAAAATAAATAAAAAATAAACAAAAAGTAGTTTATAAAATTTTTGTAAATATAAACTGGAAACGTAAACGTTACCAAACAGACGCTAATAGTTCTTCAGTTTAAATCCCATGAAAAGCAACTAGGAAGTGAACATCAATGAAGATCAAGTTTGTTTGAGGTATGCTGTTATATGATATACCATGTATGAGTTAATAATTGGTTATTGATTAGGGTTGTAAACGAACCAAGCAGATTATTGTTACTCTTTGGACAACCTCCATTTGAGAAAAACTTCCAATGTAATGCCATCATTACTGTCCAGGTTGTTTTGTTTTAATGAAAATAATGCCAACAATGTAATTCCAATATAATTCCAATATAATGCCAACAATGTAAAACAAAACATTTAATGAAACATTTGTTGCCACATTGTGAAGAATGAAAAAATATTGCATTGTTTAGGGAGGGGGTTTTTTTTTTTAATATGTTGAAAATTTGTAAAATTTCAAACCGGCAAATCGATTCGTATCCATCCGCTAATCCGCCAATCCGCATCCGCCGGATTGGCGGACGGATGCGGATTGATTTTCTCCAATCTGCCAATCTGGTAGACGGATGACGAATTGGAGGTTTCGTGACCGCAACCGATCCGCGCCCACCCCTCTCTTACTTCACCATCTCCCACATTATAACTCTTTCCCCCCCTCGTGTCTGCAAACCCACCTACACTTCCTCTCTCTAAAATTTCGTTCCCTCCAAACCCTTCCACACAACAAAAAAGAGTAAACACTTAGAAAATTGAATTATAGAGAGAGAAAATCGAGTTTTGATTAGGGCACCGTCATCATCATCGTCTTCATCGATTCTGAAACCTAGCAATGGGGAAAGACGACGATGAGATGAGAGGAGAGATAGAGTAGAGACTGGTAAACGAAGAGTACAAGATTTGGAAGAAGAACACACCATTATTGTACGATTTAGTCATCACTCATGCTCTTGAATGGCCTTCTCTCACTGTTGAGTGGCTTCTCGATCGGGAAGAGCCGTCGGGGAAGGACTACTCAGTCCAGAAGATGATTTTGGGGACTCACACATCCGAGAATGAGCCTAATTACCTCATGCTCGCTCAGGTTCAGCTTCCACTCGAAGATGCAGAGAACGATGCCAGACATTACGATGACGATTGGTCTGATTTCGGTGGATTTGGCTGCGCCAATGGCAAGGTACAGTGTGTAATTAATTGTTTGCGTAGCAATTGTTTTTTTGAGTTTTAGATTGATGATTTACTTTATGAACTGATGTGAGGAGTGATTGGATTGAGAAATCGAGAAGCTTTATTTGGTCATGTGAAGAATTTCACAGTTTTAGGGTTTAGGGTTTTCTTGCAAATTAAATTAGTAAGACTGGTTGCTTGGGTAGTTAACTTGATATTTGTATTCAAAAGGTGAAAGATTTAAGTTTTTGACACTCTCTGGGGTGAGCTGATGGGTGAGCAATGTAACCCAAAGCCTAACCTTTTTTAAGGGGAAATTCTGTTAGTAACAATAACATTAATTATTTGGGATAGGGATAAGATTGACGCCCTGTTTGTTTTCAAAGGTAGAATGGAAGGGATTGATAGGGAGGGGATTAAGTAAAATTTCATTTGTTTTGATGATAGTTGTTAGTGTAAGAATTGTTAAATTATTTTTATATAAAATAATAAAACAAATAAAAAAATTTAAACATTAATGTTCAAAAAAAATTTCCAATATGTAAAAAATAAAAAAATTTCTAATCCCCTCACTATTTTTCTAATACCACTTTTACCTCCTCCATCCCAATCTCCCGTTCAACTTTCATCTTAATTTCCTCCTCCATCCTAATTCCTTCCCCAACTCTACAAACAAACACAATAATAAATAACACTACCTCCATCTTAATTCCCTCCCATCTATTACGCCCCAAAACAAACGCGGGCTTGTCCTGCAAAGTGAGTTGGTCCATTTTTGAAATTGCTCATTTATAAATTATAATTAGATTTGTTTGGCTGCAAAAATAAAACAAACTCTAGAATCTATAAATTGACTTTCTTTATGGAAATTTAGATTTCTTTATTGCTTTTAAAACATAGAATTACCTAATATAGACTGGGGAGATTCAAAAATCTATTCTGTTCAATGTCTACATGGGTTTTGAATTAATTGGTTTATGTACACAGATTTTAATTAGTTAATTCAAAATGAAACTATTCAATTTGTGCCACCAAGCAGAACCTAAAGACCTTTTTCATTTTATGGCCAAATGGTGATATAATTTTATCTTAGGTTCAATTTTTTCTGACTATGGAACTTTGGTATTCAGAACCTATATATGCTATTTTTGTTTGTACATCTGTCACACGAATGCATGTAAACTTATGTTATATGTACTGATAAGCTATGAAGCTTTTTAAATTTTAATTTTAAATATTTTTATTGCAGGTTCAAATAATTCAACAAATCAATCATGATGGAGAAGTTAACCGAGCTCGTTATATGCCCCAAAACCAATTTATTATTGCCACTAAGACGATTAGTGCTGAAGTATATGTTTTTGATTATAGCAAACACCCATCGAAGCCTCCTCTAGATGGTGCATGCAGTCCTGATTTGTGGTTGCAGAGCCACAACACTGAAGGATATGGTTTGTCATGGAGTAAGTTTAAACAGGGTCATTTGTTGAGTGGTTCTGATGATGCCCAAATATGTTTGTGGGACATCAATGCGACTCCTAAGAATAAGGCTCTGGATGCCATGCAAATATTTAAGGTACTTTTCTCTGTTCAAGGTCGACATACTATACTACATCATGTTTAGTTTGCCTCAAACATGTGACACAGTTTACACAGCATTCCTTCAAGGCTACAAGAACTGAAACATCTAGTAAATCGATGCATGCACTAAATAAGATGTGCTAGCTAGGAAAAACAATGTATTTTGTTATCTCGTAGTAATCATAGTACAGAAATAAAATTGTTGATTGGTGATTTATAAAATTTGATATTTGCTGAAACAGGTTCATGAAGGTGTTGTAGAAGACCGTCAACAATGACAAATAGTTTGTGGCCTACTCAATCATTGTACTAGTTTTCTTTTCCAATTATCATTTGTAGACTCAATACTTTTTTCTTTTTGTTATGTAAGCTCCCGAGTTGCAGGGACACTTGTGTTGAGAGGAGATTGTTATCTCTATAACTCAGATAGATGCTAATTCTGGCATTTGTTAGACGTCTCCATTGTTTATCGTTTCTGCTTGGGCTGGATTGACTTGTAGATCTTTATTGCTTTCATACACCTTAAGTGCACCCTTGTTTAGCGTATCTCTGAAATGCAAAATGCTGCTTACATTAGCTTACATGGACAATTTCATGTTGCACTTTTTTATTATTATTTTTATATATTTTAAATTTTAATAAATTGGCATATTTAAAGATGTGTGTTATTTCAGTTTCCCCTAATATTAACTTCTTGTGATAATTTATTTTCTTCATGCGTCAGACCGCAAACTATAGAATTACCTAATATAATAATTCCATTTGTAAATTGAATGACATAAGTTTTCTAAGTTTATCAGTACATTTATCAGTACATTACAAATGGAATCTATAAATTGAATCTATAAATTTCTTGTGATAATCTAAGTTTATGAGAAAACCTATTTTTTATTGGATAGTAAATTTCTTTATTTTTTACAAAATTTCTTTATTTGTTTATCAGAAAACCTATTTTCTTGTGATAATAAATTTCTTTATTTTTATTAAATTAGTTTCTACTTTTTCAAAACTCAAATTTGGCGACAAATTTAATATCATTATTAAACCAAGGAAAAATTACCAGTAAATCCTATATGATAAAAAGTTGAACCATTTAGTCCTATGAATTTTCTTATGCACCATTTAGTCCCACTATCTACATCAACAACATTATTAACATCATCAAAACATTAGCTACATTAGCAACATTAACAAAACATCATTAAAAAAAAAAATATGTGAACATCATTAATTTCTAGATCAATTCCTCCTACAGTCTCGATTACAATTCAAAACACAAACAGATACGCGATCACATATATATATATATATATATATAAAAGCCCTAGATGTCGATCAATGTAAAAAAAAAAAAAAAAATCGAATGTTAACTCAAAAGCCCTAAATGACGATCATATATATATATATATAATCAATGTCGATCATATATATCTATATATAAAAGCCCTAAATGTTGACGATCATCTTCTTCTTTCAGATCGATTTGGTGGGTACCCAGTTCGGAGTTGGGTCCCCCAGTGTTCCTATGCCTTCGAATATCTCTCTCGCCAATGATGGGTTTGTTTGCCCTAAACCTACTTTGCAAGGTATATATATTCACATTGTTTCAGTTCTGTTTTGTCATATATTGATGGGTTTTTGATTTGATCTTTTATCTTTGTTTGGATACTTAGAATTTGTGGAAAGTGATGGAAGTTTGGAATTTTGTTAGATAAGATGAGATCTTGGAGAATTGGAGAAACTAATTTTGATGGATTTTTGATACTTTGATGTATTGATGATGGGTTCGATTTGATTTCTTTTGCTGCTGCTATTCAAATTTTTATCTCTATTTGTTTGCTTATTTTCAGTTCTGTTGATTCTATATATGCAGATTTGTAGATATTGGTATTAATGTTTAATGTTTAATGTTTGATGATGTTTAATGTTTAATGTTGATGATGATATTTAATGTTTTATGATGATGTATAATGTTTAATGTTGAAGAATAATGTTTTATGTCTGATGTTTGATGTTTGATGTTGATGATGAATAATGTTTAATGTTTAATGTTTGATGATGTTTATTGTTTAATGTTGATGATGATGTTTAATGTTTAATGTTTGATGATGTTTAATGTTGATGATTTGATGTCGATGATGTTCAATGGTCATTAACATTGGGATAGGACCTAACGGTTCATAAGAAAATTCATAGGACCAAATGGGTTACAAGATACAAATTTTGGATTTATTGGTGCATGCCCCTTTTAACTAAGGGTTTACTCTTTTTGAATTGATTTGTTTATTATTTGGGTGTTTCACAATTATGATTGGTTTTAACGTAATTTGTGAAAAAAACATAGGACATATTGAGAGAAAATTATAATCTAAATAATTTAGTAGAGGATACTAAAAAATGGGGCGTACTAAATGATTTTTTGGGTGCAAATAGAATTATCGTATTTTTTTTTAGGTGCCAAAGGGCACTTGTTAGCAGAACCATTTTAAGTTTTATGAATGAATAAATTACATTTTGTCTCTTTATGTTTGATCATTTTTACACTTTTGTCTTTCATGTTTTAATTTTTTTTTCTAATTTATTGCTAAAGTTAACTTATGTTTAAAATTAAATAAAAAACAGCACATTAACTTTTACATAATATAAAAAATATATTATTATGTTTTGATTTGAATTTATATTAGAAATATGAATTATATAATAACATATTATTATGCCATATAACTCATTTTTCTGTCTAATTTTAAACATAAATTAATTTTTAAATAAACAAGGCCTGTGCCGTTGTCATATCTGCAACGCAAAGGACCCATGAGTGTGGGCCCAACCCAACTCCTTTCAACGGTTTGAGCGAACTTTTCTAGACGTGGTCGGCGGAATGTGAACTTGGGCTAGCCGCCTTTCAGCCCACCATAGCTGCCCTGCTGACTTGGAATTTTTTAATAATAATAAGATAAATTACAAATATATTTCATAAATTTATTTAAAATATAAATTATTATTGTGATTTAAAAAATTAAACTATATTCATTTAAATTTATAATCACGTAATAAATGATTAATTTTATTAATAAATTATTAAATTAATTAATAATTTTTAATAATATTATGAAATTTTAATTAATGATTCAAATCATTTAATTATTATATAGAGGAATAATTAAAAAATTTATTTTTTTCTATTAATTCTATTAAATAAAAAATTATAACAAAAGAACATTTATAATTTTTAAAATGACAAAAAGTAATTTATATTTTAATTAAACCTAAAATATATTTGTAATTTACTCAAAATAATACTCTCTCTAAAATATATTTGTAATTTACTTAAAATATAAATTATTATTGTGATTTAAAAAATTAAACTATATTCATTTAAATTTATAATCACGTAATAAATAATTAATTTTATTACAACTACTCTTTAACAAATTGAGAATTTTTTACAGAAAATTACAACGTAGTGAAATTTTTAAAAATTAATTACTGTTGATGAAAAAAATTATCATTTTAATGTTTGTAAATTTTTTTAAAAACGTACCCTTGTAATTTTTTCAATTTTGTAACCCGTCTTTAATCCACTAATCATCTACCTAATTCAATATTTTAACCATCATGAACCAACCAATTGGATTGGTTAAAAATATAAATGGAAAAGAATACTAATGAATATATAATCATAATTTTGTAATAATTTCAACAAAAAAATTATTTATTCTAGATCTCAATACCAAACTCACAAATTAATCAACTTCATGATTTTTGATTAATTTTTAGCTCAAAGAGAGAAGACAATGGGAAAAGAAAAGAAGAAAAGAAGAAAGAAAGAAAGGCAAAAAAAAGAAAAAGAAAAAAAAGACCAAAATACTTTTGGCACCACGGCAACAGAGGATCTGGACTCTACTCATCCCCAACTCGATCAATCTTCCTCATTTTCCTAGGCCGATCACTGTCATCTGCCTCCGCCGGCCTCCGCCGCTTTCTTGAAGTTTCGGGCGCCTGGATCAATGAGTCTGTAACCCGAGGAGGCGGGACGACCCACTCGTCGTTGAAGTTTCGGGCGCTTGGACCATCCATGATTCAACTCTGTCTGTAATTCTCTGTGTGTGTGTGTGTCTGTGATTGCAGTACTGAAAATAGTGATGACATCTGTGACAACCCTCACCTCTGATTAATGCTAAACTGTGACTGAGAATGATAAGTGACTGATTTGACTGAGATTCTGAATTGATTGCAAGAGTATACTGTTTTAAATGCATTTCTATCTGTTAGTCATTAAACGATCTGTTCATGTTTTAATTTCGAATTGCAAATTGAAGGTCCTATCGGCGACCGAATTAGAAATCGATTGGAATTTTATGTTAATTAGAATTTATGTGATTTTATGATAGTTTTAACTGAAATTTGATTTGAATGATTAAATTAGATTAAATAATGTTAAATTATTGAATCAAGGTTAATTACCAAATTACCATTATAGTGGGCCACTTTGTTACACATTGTTTAGAGCTTTGTTTCATATCATTTGCTCATATTTGAAGAGCAAACCGTGGGTGAGAGGAGAGTGAGAGGAAAGAAGTTGAGTTCACCTAGTTTGGCTTGGAACTGAGGAGAAATTGAAGAGAGATTGTGTAATTGAAGCTTCAAAACTTGGAATTCAAAACTTAGGTAAGGAATTCATCCTCTCAATTGTGTATTTAAGTTAGTTCTTGCATGGTTCATGGAAGATTAGAGTTTTAAAGTCATAAACTGGTTTAAAATGTTGAATTAAGAGCTAGATCATGCATGCATGTGCACATTCTTGAGTTTTGAAGTTGTTTCATGAGAATTTCTACTTGTATGTTCATATTTTGGGTCTTGATCCATGAACTCACCATGTTTTGAAGTTAAATCTTGCATTTGATCTTGTTTTAGAACATTGGAGTTCCTAGGAACCCATGTATGTGTTGAATTTGCATTGTTTTTCTAGCCTCTTGAAATTTGTGTTTAATTGATCTACATTTGGGCTTTGATTTTGCAAATTGATCTTTGAAACATGTCATATTATGGGTTTTATAGTGTTTTTCAGAAAATTAGCCCAAAAGGATCGAATTTGAAGTTTTAAAAGTTGAATTTTGTGCTTGAGGTTCAATCTGGAAATTCCAGATTTTGGACCTATGTTCGAGCGGAGGACTTCACGCTCGAGCGTACACTCTGAGTCTTGCACTTCCGCTCGAGCGTAGGAAGCCACGCTCAAGTGTGAAATGCATATGCCCAGAAGTTCATTTGTTTTGCAGTTCGCTCGAGCGAGGGACTTCACGCTCGAGCGTGGACCTGAGTCTTACACTCGAGCGTAGATCGAGCGCCCATCGAGCGTGATTTTTGTGCATCCAGTACTTTTGCCTGAGTTTGCAGTCCGCTCGAGCAGGAAAAGTCACGCTAGAGCGGAGCTCCTTTGTCTGCATGTCCGCTCAAGCGTAGAAAGCCGCGCTCGAGCGTGGACCCTTGTTTCAGCAAATTTTGAAAAGTGTTTTAAAGTGCATCTTTGCATCCTCTTTCCATCCTAGGCATTCCTAGGGCATGTTTAAGGCATCTTAAGGAAGATATTGATGTAGAACCACACAGAGTCAAGTTAGGGATTAATTTATTAAACCCAAGTGTATAACTTAGTGTGTGTTCGCTTAGAATCGTAGGGTTGGCATCAGGACGCCAGACTAGCCTATCTCAGAGCTCTGTGAGTAACAATGTTGTAAATATATGTTCAATGATGATTATTTTCTGAACAATCAACTGTACTGTTTTCTGAAGTAATATTGTTTACTGTTTACTGAATGAATGATGTCGTAATTATGAACTGTACTCGTGGCATCCATAGCAACTTCATCGCTCTCACCGAGATCTCTCGGTTTCCATGTTTGGAACCATTATCGCATCGTTATGATGGCCATCAATCGATCGCTCGGTCTGTTAAGACCCTCATCTTGCTTTTGCTATTGGATGTACCACATATAATTGCTATGAACCAAAGCTGTATTCTAGGCGTCTCATCAATTTTCTCGAGAAAGTTTTCCCCAACCCTGAGCAACCTTGATGAGGGAAGATCTTGGTTTTTGTTCTGTTAAAGGTATCATATGGTTTTACGTGTATTGCTTTTGTAGTTCTCAGTGAAAATTTCAACACAGAGTTGTCAATTTTATCCAATTTCTTTTATTTTATTTTATTTTTCTAGTGTATATCTTTCAAATTTGAAATTGCTTAATATACAGATTAAATCCGTAACTATTTCGGTGATCATAATGTTGATTTTCAGAGAATTTTGCTTTGCATTTTGCCAAGAAAGCATGTGTCACTAAAAAAAATGATTTTATTTCTTTCTTTTTTGAGTATGCTGTCAAGAATGAAGATTTGTACGAAAAACTAAACAGGTTTACATTTTTTTAAATTTTTCGGTATTGTAGGGCTTGTGAGTTTGTTATCCTCTGTTCGTGAACATATGTTTTGCATCATCGGAGTAAATGTCTAATTCATGTTGTATTTAGGTTGTATTTGAATTTCAGATTTGTTGAAGGAAAAGAAAATTAAGTAGAAAATACTCTTTTTTTTCTCCCTCTTTTAAAAAAAATAAAAATAAAAATAAATAAATAAATAAATGGGTTAGGGAAATGAAGTGAGTGACAATTTTTTAAAAATCCATTTTTTCTTTAGTTATAAAAATTAAATATGTGAAGCAATTTTAATTCCTGTTCACTTTTCTCTGTTTGATAAATCAAAATCCATATATGGTGGATTTGACATGAATGGATTGAAATTTGACGAATCCACTTGCATAAGCTTCTCAAATATGTTGGGCACTTTCTAAAATTAATCTATTTTTTATTTTTTCTTGGAATAAAAATGGGTGTTTAGAGTCGACCTTTATAGTAATTTTTTGTTGATTTTTTTTTTCCTTTTTAGTGAATTTTTAAATTTTTTTTACACATTCTACTAAACTAAACCGATCAAAAAAGTAAAAAAAAAAAAAAAAAAAAAATCAAAAATATCAAAAAAAATCTACTTTTTTTTTTATATTTCTTTTAAGCCTTTTTTTCTTGTTATTTCTTTTGATGTTTTTTTTAAAAAATTACTTTCAAATTTTGTGGATGAAATTAAAAAAAGTCAACAGTGACAATTTTGTAAGAAATCACTAGAAACCAAAACGAAACCCCCAAAAAAACCAAAAAATGAAAAAAGAAAAAAAGAAAAAAAGAGAGGACTTTTAATCGTATGCCCCAAACAAATGAAATAGAGTCATTGTATTTGTCTATTCAAAGAGATACACCTACAAATATATCACTTGGCCATTGGGCACACATTCCATTGATGAATTTAGGGTGATTTCTTTTAAAAATTTAATACTTTTGATATGCCATTTACTTTTTACAATCCCGCTAGATAGTTTAAATTTACTGTGGCTCAAATGGCTCAAGGTGCCAAAAAGACATCGTTTTGGCTTCTCTTTTTTATTTTTTTTTTCCTTCTCTTCTTCCATCTTCTTCCTTCCCCCTTTGCTGTGCTTTGTTTTGCTCTTTGAAAAAATCAAAATCAAAATAAAAAAAATCAATAAAACAAACAAAATCTACACAAATCAAAATAATAAAAAAAACAAACCCAGAGCAACAGAGGGAGGAGGAGGAGGAAAAAGAGAAAGAAAGAAGAAGAAAAGAAATAAAAAGAACAGAGAAGAACAAAGAAAGAAGCCTATCGTCGCCATCATCATCTGTTGCTCTGTGTGTATACCTAGCTCATCGTCACCATCACCGTTGCTCTCCGTCGCTCATTGCCTCCCTCAAACTCATCATCTCTCTTCCTCCCTCTTCTCTCTTTCTTCTCCATTCTCTCCTCTCTTCCCTCTCCTCCCTGTTTCAGAGAGAAAAGAGAGGAAAAGGCGGGGGGCGGGGGAATTCAAAACGACGTCGTTTTGAATTTCAAACCAGTCGAGCCTCTAAGTTTTCAAGCTAACAAGCTTTATTCTATTTTTTATTTTATATCAGAGGTTATATCATTAAACACAAGAAGCACCGGGGCATTATGTATTCAACTGATACCAAAAACAAGCACTTAAACTTCATGCTTACACTGATAAATTACACCAGAAAGATATGTGCAACATTTGACTGGACCACACCAAAAAAACAAAAACCTATGCCACCAAAAACTGTAATTTTCTTCAAATTACACCGAGCAACTTGACAAATGTAAATAAACAACACGAAATTGAATCCCAGGTTACCAAAATCATTTCAAACTAAGCGCGAATAAGACTTTTGGCCGGGATTTGTTCTTACCCAACACTTTAGTCTGGTTTGTGCGTTCTTCTTCCTCTTGCTGCTTCTTCCTCCGCATGGCCTCTTCTTTTTGTCTTTGAAGCTCTTCCAGTTCTCTGTATCGTTCCTCCTCCCTCCGTTGCTGCTCTAATGCTTCTCTCATCTGAGCTTCTTGCACCTTCCTCCTGTTCTCTTAAAGCATCCTCTCTAGCTCTTCTTTCTCTTTTCGAGCTTGTTCCTGCATGGCAAATTCCAATTATTTTTCGTGCATTGCCGAAGTTAAAATTGAAAATCAAGAAATAACTAGTGAACATTTTTGTTACCTAGGCTTGGTTATTAATGAGGATGGTGAGGTTTAGAATCAAAATAAGAGGATGGTGAGATTAGAGCTAATGTCATCCATAGAATCAAAATAAGTTGGCTCGAGTAGAGGTGTGCATCTGGCTTATTATTGGATTGATGAATACCAACAACATTGAAATAAATTTTTTATAGAATAAGTATGAAGCTAAAGATGCTTTACAGGACAGAATGTTGGGCAATTAAGAAATAGCATTTTCATAAAATGAGTAGCTAAGATGAGAATGTCTAGATAGATGTGCGGTACAAATAAGAAGGATAGAATTAGAAATGAATATATTATCTGTGTAATGTTAAGAGTAGTATCACTTGAAGATAGTTGAGAAAGAATAAATTAATTTTGCAAATCTTTGGTCTCTATATTAGCAAGATGTTTGATCATAAGGTTTGTCAAGTCGTTTTCTTGTTCTAAATTAGTCTTCATTAGATTAAAAATCCTTTGTAGAATGCCAATTCCCCGAGTTGAAAATGTCTATATTTGGTTAACTAAGCATCTTTGCAGAGACAACTAAAACAAGTTGAATAATATAACTTGCAGATTTTACCCTTTTTAATGATTAAACTCTTAAAACTTCCCCACGTGAAACTCTCCGAAAGCATCACTGAGATTTTAAGGATTGCTTGCTCTCTTCACTTTTCCCTTGCTGTTAAAAAATTCTAACAGGTCATACTCTTTACTGTCAGGCAAAAATGGTGTTTAGACTTCAACCAATTCAAAGCCAAAAATATCCTTAAACCTAAACTTACATTCTCAATGATAAACCCTACAAATTTAAGAATTAGCAAACCATTCTTGGATCCTAGCCAGCTTATCCATCACATGAGGCTCTGCCCTACAGGCTACATCATATTTCCACTGAGAACAGAATGAACTAGAGAATACAAAAAAAGAGTTACTTAGTAATAGTTTCCCAAGATCATAAAACATCATGAAATAGCAATAACAAAGCTAATGGAAATGTGCCTTTGTACGTTTTCATTACATGCATCACAAATTTACAAATCTTCCTGTTTGCTATTTCGATTTTGATGGCCAAAACACTATGACCTTGTTTGGAAAGTTGGCTATTTAACTTTTTGACTACTTTAGCCTGACTAAAATAGTTGTGTTTGGAAAGTTCGTTGGCTTTTTTTTTGTAGTTGATTTTATAGTTGTGAGAGAAAAAGTGAAATAATTATAGATTAGATATAACATTTCGTCTTACCCCATATATAAAACAGTCAAAACTCACCAGGACTAGTTCAATTGTTTTAAACAACCAGATTTGATAGTCTTTCAAAAAATCCAATGAGAGAATCAATGATAGAGACAATATTTTCTCAATCTGATAAGAGTAACAAGGAATATCTAGTGACTTCACCATAAATATCCATCCTTGTGCAAGATATAGTTTAAGAAGGCTAGTAGTTAAGATCAATTGCAAAAGTAGGTTGCTACAGACAGCAATTTGTACTATCAACTCAATCGAACCATAGTCCCAACTGAATCCCAAGACCGACAAAAAAAGAAAAGGATCAATGAAGAAAGCTGACGTCAAGAATCATTTCCTTGTTTTATCAAGAACTTCAATGTATCTCTTTGGGACACCATACTGCTCAACCAAATGTCTTCCAAGATCATCAATCACACCCCCTTGAATCAGAACTTCATGTCCTTTCTTACCTGAAAAACAACAAAAAAAAAAAAAAGAAGGAAAAGATGCAACAGACAGCTTTAAAAGTAACACAAAAATTATACTGCCTACGTACCAATACAACCACCAAAAAATAAAATGAGAACCACTGAGTTCATTATGGCCTAGGACCCAACCAAAAAGGAAGTTTGAAAGGACCCCGTCCAAGTCAACAAAAGACTTTAGTGTTTCGCCGATTGAAAAAAAAAAAAAAAAATTAGTGTTTCTATGCAACTAAATGTATCAGAAACATTTAGTGACCATCACAAAATAGTCAATGAAATCCACAAAAAATTTGTGGTAGGCTGCAGAGAAAACATGCTACCAAATAGTTAATTTACAGCAAAGAGAAAACAACAAAAAGGAAGACAGAAAGAAGATTGAGACAAAATGAATGGCTAATGAGAGAAACTCAAAATTTTGGTTTATTTCCCTTAGACCCATAAATTTAAATTAATATGGTTCTAAGTTAAAAAATACCCCCGAGGCTACTAAACAACTAAATAAAGCATAAATCACAACACTCATTCTCAAGTTGGTACAAAGATATATACCATATACAGTACAGACACATGGCACGACATGCACCACACTAACACGCTGACATGATAATTTTCAAAAAATAAAAAACATGACATGCGGGAGACACGCAAAAAACATATGATTTTATATATGTACGAATATTTCATTCAAAGTTAATAAGAATATACAACATAATACAAATTTTTATAGGTAAAAATCTACATTTTTATTTTATCACTAGACCCTAACCTAAGTTATTTTTGTGCAAACTTGTAGTGTGTTTCATGTTAAGAAGCACAGACATAGACGTAACAAGACACGGACATGGATACGGACACATGAACATGAAAGTTTTCCAAAAATGCAGAACATGACATGCTACACATGAAAAACGTATAATTTTATATATTTATTCTACATCAAATTTTTTTTCTAATCAAATTCATCGACTTTGGGTAATGCTCGTGGCAATTTTTTCTTTTTTCTTTTTTATAAAAAAAAAAAAATGGGGCACCTTGTGTCCCCCAACTTGTCCAACTAAAAAAGATTGAGATACTTCCTCTAGCATGTCCATCATCACGTGTCCAAAGAATGTAAATGCTATTTTATGAACTGCAACGAAGAAGACTAAAACGAGTGTACACACACATCCATCAAAATTTACGCATTTCAAAAGAAAGGGTTGATAAGATGGCATACCAGGTAGTTCTGCCACGGCTGTACTACAAGCGAATTTCTTCTGCAGCTCTGACGCCAATGCTTCAGCATCCATCAAAAATGACTCCATCCCCGAGAGTTTTGTTACTTTCTTGTTACCTTGTCTCCGCTCTGTCATTATTTGAATTGTTTTCAGAGCACCTTTGTGGACAACTGACTCACTTCCCCTAGTAACTCTGTGATGAGGTTGCATTCGGTTTACAAATGTATGCCCTAAATCCTTCTTATGAATTTCAGTTGGGTAAGTTGAGCCTTTCTTGATGGTTCCTTTGTACAAAGCATCACATAGTGCTGCATCCAAAATCACAATTGACTTATTTGTTGGTTTGACTAGATTTTCTTGTTCAATGTACTTAAAGACAACATCAGTGGCTTCTGGTGCACTGTAAAGTTTCGAAGTATCAGTTCCCACAGAAGCAAAAATTGGATTAACATGCACACTTGGTTTATAGATCTCCGTCAATTCCAATACTTTATGCAAACTTCCTTCACTGGTACTGTGAACAGTTTGCTCATTTTTCTCCACTTTCCGTTTCTCTGGCTTGAAGGATGTGTAGTCCGGATGACTGCGGTTAATGGAAATAAGTATAACCTCTTTCTTATGCTTATCTTCTTTAACAGATATCTGTATACATCATTCAATTAACAGGAAAAATAAGTAAGCAAACCCATACATTTATATATTGCAAGGAAGTCAAATGGTATTATCTATAAAATTTTGCAGCATCATGCAAGAAAAAATTGAATCATTGACATAGAGATTCTGGTTCTTCCGTATATTTTTCCTTTTTCTGACAGAGAACTTCTCTTCTCACTAAGAGCATTTCATACCATACATACCATGAAAAGACAAAACAAATTATCAATCTCACAGCAGTAATCACAACTGAGAAGCCAAAATTAATTATTAGCTCATGGTTGTACCAATTTAGCATGAACCTACATTATTCGTAACAATTTCAATGGTTAAAATAGGGTAGACAACAGTCTCCTACAAACTTCTTCAGCTGAAAGAATACGGAAAGAAACCACAGAGAGAGAGAGAGAGAGAGAGAGAGAGAGAGAGAGAGCACATAAGAGAATAGGGATGGGGCTCTTGTCTCGTGAGAATAATAAAAGAGAGATCTTTAAAATCATCCTCTGTGCCACTGATTCACACATAACCAGAGCTAAAAATCAGTAGAAATAGTTAATTTGAGCAGAAATTTTGCCCAAAACAATAATGCTTCTTTATTCTTCCATATAATGCTTCTTTATTCTTACAAAATATCCAACTTCAATTTATTTTTTTTTCTACTTCCCACATCCCAATTTTTTTTTAGGATTATTTACACTTTACCACCCTCCTCGTCTATCACGAAATATCATCTTACCCCCCTCAACATTAAAATCGTCCATTTAGATCCCTCTGTTAACTTTCTGAATAAAACTATATATTCAATTGTGTTTTAATACAATGTGTACATCTAATATATATAGCAATTCTAGACCTAATCCTAAATAAGAAACAAGAATAAACTTAAACTAATCCTAAATAGGAAATAAGAATAAGCCTAAACCAATCCTAAATAGGAAACTAATAAACCTAAACCAATCCTAAATAAGAAACAATATTCATATAATATATACTATACTAATATTATTCTCACACCCCCGATCAAACTCAAGGTGTTTGGACAAAAAACATTGAGAGTTTGTCAAGAAGAAATTGAAACCGAACAGTGGAGTGAGTCTTGATAAAGAAGTCGAAGCTGCAGCCGAAGAAGAGACGAAAGAAAGCAATATAGAGCTAGACTGCAGATGCTGATGAACAAAGTGACAATCAATCCTAATGTGCTTAGTCCGCTTATGGAAGATAGTGTTATGTGCAATCTGAATAGCACTGTGGTTGCCACAATAGAGGGAGGTCGAAGAAGACTGAGGGACGCCCAAGTCAGAGAGAAGACTGCTGGAAATCTGATTGTTATTGTTAGTGGCTGTTAGTGGACATATAATGGATGTATATATTATGTTAGTGGCTGTTAGTGGGTTATGATAATGTCTATATACACTATGTTAGTGATCTAGATAGTGGCTATAATGGATGTATATATTATGTAAGGAGATAGGTAGTGGCTCTTAGTGGTGATAGTGGATCTCTTAGTGGTGATAGTGGATCTTAGTGGCTCAAATAGTAGCTCTTGTTCTCTCCTATATAAGGAGTGTAGTTTTCTCTTCACAAAATAAGAAGTTTTGAATATAACAGCAATATATTCCTTCTTCCTCATATTTTCTAAGTTGGTATCAGAGCAACAAAAACACAGCAGCCCTAAAACCGTCATAGCCATGTCGGAAGTCACGTCCGAAACCACTTCAACCCCGCCGCCATTCCGGTGAAAACATCCACCTCCCACTCAGTCCAAACCACCACCATCCGCCTAAATGGTGATAATTTTCTCCGCTGGTCACAATCTGTCCGGATGTATATCCGTGGGCAAGGAAAGATCGGTTACATCATCGTGACAAGAAGGCTCTCGCTGTTAATGATCCATTGTTCGACGCTTGGGATTTGAAAACTCCATGGTTATGACATGGTTGGTCAATTCCATGGAGGAGGATATAAGCTCTAATTACATGTGCTATACTCGCACAAGAGTTGTGGGATAATGTTAGTTAGATGTATTACGACCTAGGAAATCAATCTCAAGTTTTCGAATTGACTTTGAAGTTGGGAGATTCGTCAAGGAGATGATTCCGTCACCAAATATTTCAATTCGTTGAAAAGGTTGTGGCGGGATCTTGACATCTTCAACACATACGAATGGAAATCGTTGACGATCGCAACCACCACAAGAAAACGTGGAAGACAGCCAGATTTACAAGTTTCTTGCCGCCTCAACATTGAGTTCGATGAAGTGCGAGGAAGAATTATTGGCACCTCCTCTCCCATCCATTGGCGAAGTATTTGCGAAGTCGAAGGAAGAGAGCCAAGGAGCGTCATGCTTAAGAAAAAAGGTACCGTGAGTCAATTGAAATTTCGCTTAATTAGCGATCTTTGCGGCCAACAAGGCCGCAAATTACCAACAAGAGTTTGATGATAAGCCACGGTCCGTGTGATTTTTGCAACAAGCCTCCCCATACACGCCAAACGTGTTGGAAGATCCATGGCAAACTCCTAATTGGAAAAGCAAAGAACAAGGAGAGAAGAATCGTGGCTTTCCTATCGCTAATGAAGCCGATTCAGTCCTTCAACAAAGAGCAGATTGATCAACTCTTAAAGCCGATAAAATCCAACTCCTCATCCCAGACTCCTAGTGTTTTTGGCACAAACAGTAGAAATCCTAAAGCCTTCTCTTGCCTAAACTTCTCTCGTGGATCATAGATTCCGGTGCCTCCGATCACATGACTAGTTTTTCCCATTTATTTAGTACCTATTTCCTTGTTCGTCATGACAAAATCGTAATAGCCGATGGTAGTTTTTCACCTATTGGAAAAATGATTTATTAAACTAACTCGAGAAAATTAATCTCAATCTTTCGCATCCCCAACTTAGCTCAGAACCTTTTGTCTGTCAAGAACTATCTAAGGATTCTAATTGTCGTTACATTTTTTGAATCCCATTGTGAATTTCGTGACCGTAACTCGGGATGATGATTGGGCGTGCTAGGATGCTTGAAGGTCTTTACTACTTTGATGAAGTACTGTTAGTAATAAAAAGCTCGAGCTTTAATAGTACTAGTTCAATATCTGCTCGAGAAAAATAATGCTATGGCACTATAGGCTAGGACATCCTAGTTTTCTTTATCTCAAACATTTATTTCGAATTATTTAAAGTGATTGATTGTTCTTCTTTTCATTGTGAAAGTTGCATTTTGCAAAATTTCATCGCCTACTTATTTGCCAAAACCTTACCAAAGCTTCCAAACCTTTTTATTTGATTCATAATGATGTTTGGGGCCCTTCTAAAATCACTACTCTTCTCGTAAAAGATGGTTTGTTACATTTATTGATGACCATACCCGCTTATGTTGGATTTATTTGATGAATAAAAAATCTGACGTGAAAAATTTATTCACAAATTTTTACAATATGATTGAAAACCAATTTCAAACCAAAATTGGTATTTTACATTCTGATAATGGAATGTAATATTTCAATGAGCAATTGGGTGAGTTTTTGGCAAAAAGGAATTTTTCATCAATCTACATGTCGGGATACCCTCAACAAAATGGCATTGCAGAATCTAAAAATAAACATTTACTTGAAGTAGCACGTGCTATAATGTTTTACATGCATGTTCCTAAATATTTATGGGGTGAAGCAATTTTAACAGCCTCTTATTTGATAAACAGGATGCCTACAAAGGTGTTAACATACAAAACACCTTTTGATTGTCTCAAAACTTTTTTTCCTGACACGAGGTTGTTTTCTGATTTACCCGCCAAAGTTTTTGGATGTACTGCCTATGTTCATGTTCCCAGTCAATTTCGTTCAAAACTTGACCCCCGTGCTATAAAATGTGTTTTTTTGGGTTATTCCTCAAACAAAAAGGGGTATAAGTGTTTCGATCCTCAAACCAAGAAATTTCATGTGAGTATGGATGTGTCATTTGTGGAAACAAAATCCTATTTCCCCAACACTTCTCTTCAGGGGGAGACAAGTGGAGTAGAAGACAATTTTTGGGATATTTCTATCCCGCTCCCCAATGTCATTTATCCTACACAAAAACCACATCTGTCTGATAATGATCACTTAGGAGAACCAAGTTCTATGGTGCCTAGTCAAGAAGATTCTTGTTTAGGGGGAGAAGTACTACCAAATAATCTAAATTCTGAGCTTCAGGTTTATACTAGGAAGCGATTTCATCTGAGGAATAATGACCCGAATGTCCATCCTAATGACCCGAATGTCCACCCGAGTTCTGGCATCGAAATTTTAGGTAATCCTATTCCTTCTATTTCCGACCTTGATGTTCCTATAGCAATTAGGAAAGGTGTCCGAAATTGCATTAAACATCCTATTGCAAATTACCTCTCCTATCAAAAACTGTCTAAAAACCATAGAGCTTTCACATCTAGGATTTCACACTTGTTTGTTCCAAGGAATATACAGGAAGCATTGGATGATCCGAATTGGAAATTAGCAGTCATGGAGGAGATGAATGCTTTAAGGAGAAGTGGTACTTGGGAGATAGTTGATCTACCCAAAGACAAGAAAACAGTTGGGTGTAAATGGGTGTTTACGATAAAATGTAACGCAGATGGAAGCGTTGAGAGATACAAGGCGAGACTGGTGGCTAAAGGCTTCACTCAAACTTATGGGATCAACTATCAGGAGACGTTTGCTCCTGTTGCTAAAATAAATTCCATCAGAGTACTGTTATCTCTTGCAGTAAATTCAGATTGGCCTCTACATCAACTTGACATTAAAAATGCATTTCTCAATGGTGATCTTGAAGAGGAGGTGTTCATGAGCCTACCGCCGGAATTTGAGCAGAGACTTGGTAGCGACAAAGTATGCAGATTGAACAAGTCATTATACGGACTCAAACAATCACCAAGAGCGTGGTTTGAACGCTTTGGGAAGCGATTATCCGTCAGGCTTCTCGCAGAGTCAAGCAGATCACACAATATTTTATAAACATTCAAAAGACAAGAAATTGCAATTTTGATTGTTTATGTTGATGACATCATTTTAACTGGTAATGATGAAGCGAGTTAGCGACCCTCAAAGAGAAACTCGCAAAAGAATTTCACATTAAGGATCCGGGAGCCCTCAAGTATTTCCTCGAATGGAATTTGCAAGATCCAAGGAAGGTATATTCGTTAATCGAGAAAATATGTTCTTGATCTCCTTGGAGAAACAGTATGCTTGGTTGTAAGATGGTGGAGACTCCGATCGAGCCTAACTTGAAGTTACAAGTCGCTAAGGTCAAGAAGTCAAAGAGAGGGAACAATATCGTGACTTGTAGGAAATTGATTTACTTGTCTCATACGCTGCCCGATATTGCCTTTGCAACAAGATGGTAAGTCGGTTCATGCACTCACCAGTAAGAGCACTTTGAGGCCGTTTATAAGATCTTAAGATATTTGAAAGGAACTCAGGAGAGGCTTACTGCTCAAGAAACATGGACATCTTCAAGTTGAAGTATACAGATGCAGATCAGGCAGAAGTGTTACAGACAGAGATCAACATCCGGATATCGCCCTTTGTAGGTGGGAACCTAGTTACATGGCGGAGTAAAAAACAGAATGTGGTAGCTAGAAGTAGCGTAAGCGAGTTCGAGTCATACCCATGGAATCGTGAAGTAATGTGGATTAAAAGAATTCTTGAAGAATTAAAGCTTTCACCCGACACCTATGAAGGTCTATTGTGACAACAAAGCACTATATCTATAGCTCATAATCCAGCTTCTACATGATCGCACAAAACATATAGAAGTGGATAAACATTTCATCAAGGAGAAAATCAATGCCGGCATAATCAGATGACCTACCTTCCAACAGTGAACAATTAGTCGATGTGCTAACGAAGGGACTACACAAGAAGCAATTTGATAAGTGACTAGCAAGTCGGCTATGGAAGATATCTTCAAACCAAATGAGGGGAGGCCGAAACTGATTATTATAGTTAGTGGTCATTAGTGGACATATAATGGATGTATATATTATGTTAGTGGTCATAGTGGGTTATGATAATGTCTATATACACTATGTTAGTGATCTAGATAGTGGCTATAATGGATGTGTATATTATGTAAGGAGATAGGTAGTGGCTCTTAGTGGTGATAGTGGATCTCTTAGTGGTGATAGTGGATCTTAGTGGCTCAAATAGTAGCTCTTGTTCTCTCCTATATAAGGAGTGCGCTTTTCTTCACAAAATAAGAAATTTTGAATATAACAAAGAATATATTCCTTCTTCCTCATATTTTCTCGAAGTTCTTCTTCCTCATATTTTCTAAGTTAATCTAAACTGCATAACCTTAGCAATAGCATGAGCCATAGCACGATACTCAACTTTGGCAAGAGAACGAGCAAACAGCTTTGTTTCTTGCTTTTCCAAGAGATCAAAGAATCGCTAAGAAACATATGAAATTCAAACATGGACTTGTGATTAGTAACATCACCAGTCCAATCAGAATCAGCATAAGCCACCAAATCTAGAGAGGAAGTAGAGGACAATAGTAAACTCTAAAATATATTACCTTGGAGATAGTGAAGAATCTATACCAAGGCAGCCCAATGTGTGGAACAAGAAGCAGAGACAAACTGGCTAACCACATAAACAGCATAGACAAGATCAGGACGAGTAACCGTTAGATAGACTAAGCAACCCACGAGCTTTCGATATATAGTAGGATAATTCAAAAGAACACCATCAGTAGTGTTAAGCTTTACATTAAGCTCAATGGGGGTATGTAATAACCCACATTCATATCTTAGTCATGTTCATGTGCATTTGCATGATTTCGTCTTGTTAAGCTTACATTTGTAGACTTTGACTTGTTTTTCCTAAGTAAAGGTCCCTGTCTTGTTTTGTGCTTATGTGATTTGCCTAAGTGTTGTATGCATGCTTTGTTCCTTCCTTGCTATCTCAAGCCTAGGTCATGCCAAGCCTAGGTCATGTTAAGCCTAGGTCATGCCAAGCCTAGGTCATGTTAAGCCTAAGTCATCTCAAGCCTAGGTCACACCTTTGAACCTCTTACACCTAGGACCATCTTAGAACCACTTTGGTTGACCTCCACCATCACCTAGGCATATTGGCCGAGATGTCATCACCTAGGCCGAGGTGTGCATCACTTAGGCCGAGATGTATATCATCTAAGCCGAGATGTTATCATCTAGGCGTCCTAGATCCTTGATCCTTGCACCTAGTGATCTGGTTCCGAGACTGGAATGACCTAGATCGAGGTGTGGCACATCTAGGCCGAGATGTGGCACAGCTAGGCCAAGTGTTATCCTTCCTAGCCGAGATCATTGGAACCTTACTTGCCAACGCCTATGTCCTAAGCCGAGATCATTACCTTCCGGAGTGCCCATGTCATCTAGTTTGTTGTATACACTTTATCTTACACATGTCTTGTCACTTAGTCACCTTTTTTAGGAGAACCAATCCGGTAGTGCCACGTGTCTCGGCAGAGTGTTAAATCAGCCGGCAGAGAGAGAGAGACCTATCATTTCTACATCTTTGTTCTAGGTAGAGAGAGAAGCTCTAGGAAGAGGAAGAGGAGTTCTTGAGAGAGGAGTAGATTTCCAAGCTTGATCCCTAGAGATCGAACCGTTAGATTCGTGTCTTGAGGTTAGATTCTTGATCTACTCTTCTTGTTCTTTGTATTGATCTAATTACATTGCATGATCTAGCATGTTTCATGAACCATGCATTGCTTTGAAGTTCGGTTTTAGAAAGAGAAAGGGATATTCATGTGTTCTTGAGGAAAACCATGTTTTGATCCGAAAGTTTGTATCAAGATGCATGTTTTCGTGTTTGTTTTCATATGATCTTCAAGTATGGGTACCAAGGTCCATGTTTTCAAACTCATAGCATGAAATCCCAGATTTAGTAATAACAAGTTATGATTTTAGCATTCATGTTCTTCATGTTCTTCAAGGAGGAAACCCAGATTCCCAGACTTCATTTCCCTAGGTGTGATCACCGAGACCACCCTTGCCTAGATCACACACTTAGGCCAAGCATCGTATTACACCTTAGTCTATCTTGCATGTACACCCAGGCTAACCACTGCATCACCTAGGCCGAGATGTTCATCATCTAGGCCGACCATGGTACACCCTCGCCAGCATCTTGTAACACCTCGGCAGAGAGCTGCACACCAAAGCCTAGGTAACCACACCTCGGCCAATAGGTGTGGGACCTCGGCCAAGACCTCCTGAGTTCACCCAGCTAGGTCATTTTAGCCTAGATCATCTCTGTGCATCCATTCCAGGACCTGGTTGGCACCCAGCATGTTTTCCCTAGAAGAATCTAGCATGTTTCCCCTAGAAGAAACCAGCATGTTTTCCCTAGAAGAATCCAGCATGTTTTCCCTACATCATTTGCATTCATGTAAAGTTTGTTTTAAGAATGCATTTCATATCCATCTTTGAGCATCTCTTCTTGTCTTCTTGAAGTGCATTTAGTAGACTTTGCCATATATTTGTAGGTCTTGGATCCTTGCTTTAACACCGACGTCCGAAGAACTATGTGAGTGGTATTTTTAATAAAGTTATGTTATCAAGTTTTGGTAAAGCTTTACCTTGTTTTGAAAAGTATTTGATCAAGCATGAATGATTATCCATATTTTGTATATCAAGCATTATCTCGTTTTAATGACATTCTTGAAAGTCCTTAGTGCCAGGGGACTATAATGCAACTGCACAGTCCTTAGTGTCAGGGGACTATAATGCAACTGCACCATGTTTGAGAGATCTCTGCCATCGACGGTCTGTGAATGGATGGCCCCACCGACGGTCTGGCGTACGGGTGGATTTGTCTAATCGATTCCGGGTCGATTATTCCCTTGTTTTGTCTTGCCTTGTTTTGCCACCAACGGTCTATGAACGGGTGGGTTTGTTTTGTCAGGAATGTCATCACCCCATGTATTATGTTGATGTTATTAAACATCCCAAGAAGATTTGAAAGACCATGATTGATGAACTTGATTCATCCCACATTTTGTTACAAGCTATGATAAATGTATTGTTTTGACAAGAACCTCGGATGTCATTCATTTAAACCTTTATTACTAATATTATTCATTGAGTATTCAAGCTCACCCTCTCCTTATATATATGTAGGTGGCAAGCAAGAAGGTGGTGACGCCTAAGATGTTATGTGCAAGATATTTGATTCACGTTTTGTATCGTCTTGAAGATAATGCTTCTTAGTTTGTAATTCATGTCTTTTGTATACTTCGGCTTGAGAAGCCTTTTGATCAGGATGTAATATGTACTTTATTTTATTTGTATTCAAGTTGTAATACTATGGTTAGGATGTATGTCATTTCATTTGATCTATGCACAACTCTTATGGACTACTTAGATTTAAATATATTGCTTCCGCACATGTTAGCCCCATATGTAATACTCTAATTGTGTGTGAATCCTTGTAAGTTTGCCTTTGGTAATCTCGAATTACTGGCCATCACAGCACCATTTTACTAGGGGCGGAATGGGGTCGTGACAGGGTATCAGAAATCTTAGTGTCAGTAAGACCGGCACAATGAATAACCTCATTGTCATACTTTGGGAGAACAAGCTACCTCAATACCAAGAAAATACCGTAATGGACCCAGATCTTTCATTTCAAAGGTGCAGAAAAAATGTTGCTTGACCTCAGATATAGCAGAAGAGTCAGATCCAATGATGATCATATCATCCACATACAGTAATAACGCAACAAATCCAGTAAAGGTGTGGAGAAGAAATAAAGCAGAGTCTTGGGCACAAGGATCAAACCCAAGCTCAATAACAACAGTCTGAAAGCGATCATACTCAGCACGAGGAGACTGCTTCAAACCATACAGAGCACGCCGAAGGCGACAAACCTGTCTAGAGGAATGGTGAAGGCTAGAGGGAGGACACATGTAAATCTCCTCAGTGAGATGGCTATTAAGAGAAGCATTTTTAACATTCATTTGATAAAGAGGCCGAGAACGAACAGAAGCAATAGAGATCAAAGTACGGACAGTAGTCATCTTGGCAATAGGAGCAAAGGTCTCCTCATAATCAATACCATACTCCTGTGTAAGAAACCTTCGGCAACCAGACGAACTTTGTAGCGCTCAAGAGAACCATCAAGATGAGTCTTGACTTTATAGACTCATTTGTAACCAACCAGATTCTTACCAGTAAGCAAAGGAACCAACTCCCACATACTAGTTTTCTGTAAAGCAGACAACTCATCCTCCATAGCTTGAACCCAATAAGGATCCTGACAAGCCTCCTTGTAAGATTGAGGTTCTGAAAAAGAGTGAATATCAGACAAAAAAATACGATAGGAAGCAGAAAAACATGTATTAGACCAACCCAACCTGTTTGGAGGATAACGCGCTCGAGTAGGATATCGATGTGCAGCAGGATCAGAGTCGTCAGAAACAGGAGGATTAGCAGTAGAGACAGAGACAACCGGTGGAGGAGGAGCCTTGTGACGAAAATAAACTAATAACAGAGAAAGAGAAGCAACTGGAGGAGAAGATGGAACAAGCTCAAGAGGAACTGTGGAGATGTACTCATCAGACGGAACCTCAAAAGGAAACGGATCAATATGAACCAAATCCTTTTTGGAAACTAGGGCGGTGAGAGAAGGACGCTGAAAGTAAGGTAGACGTTCGAGAAAAGAAACATGACGAGAGACATAAAGACGACAGGAAACAGGGTCGTAACACCAATAGCCTTTCTGAGTAGGACTATAACCCAACAAGACACAGAGGACAGACCGAGCACTAAGTTTAGCCCTATCTTTGCAAGGAAGAAGGGCAAAACAGGCAGACCCAAACACACGAAAGAGAAAGTAGTTAGGAATTTGGGAGAACAAAACCTCATAAGGAGACTGGCCAGAAAGAAATGGAGTAGACATGCGGTTGAGAAGAAAAGCAGCAGTAAGAACTGCCTCCCCCCAGAATGGAGCCGGAACTGAGGGAGAGAGAAAAAGAGACCTAACTGTCTCAAGGAGATGACGGTGTTTATGTTTGGCTCGACCATTTTGGACAAGTGTATCTGTACAGGAAGTTTGGTGAATGGTACCCAAATTGGCCAAATACTCACAGAACTCGTTTTTAAAATATTCCCCACCTAAGTTAGACCTTAACACTTTAATTATAGACCCAAACTGAGTAATAATCACAAACTGAAAGGTATGGTATATCTGATAGAAATCGAACTTATGAGTCATACGATAAACCCGAGTGTGACAGGTGCAATCATCAACAAATGACACATAGTATGCAGAATCCCCTTTGGTGAGAACAGGAGAAGGGCCCCAAACATCAATATGACCTAAAGAAAACGGTGTATCAGATATAGAAGTATTTTTACAAAAATGTATGACTGTCATTTTGGCAAGTTTACACCCCCAACATTCAATAAATTTACTAGGAGAAACTTTAACTAATAAACTTGATTGAGCTAAAGACCGTAAGCGGTCAGCAAACAAATGCTCTAATCTAGAATGCCACAAGTAGAAAGGAGTGGACAGAGAATCTAACTAAAAAGAGGAAAAAGTAGTTGGAGAAGTTGTTATAGGCAGATGCAAGCTCTCCACCACATAGAGGTCTCCAACTCTACGGCTAGTCCCAATCTGCTACTTGGACATCCGATCCTGCACAGAACAGATAGAAGAAGAAAAGATAACCTCAAAACCGGAGGTATCAAGTTGACTGATAGATAATAAACTGACAAATAACTGAGGAACATAAAGGACAGATGAAATAGAGACAACAGACATAGCAGACGGTAAGACAGACCCAACAGATATAACAAACATATTAGACGCATTAATGTTGAAATGTAAAAATAAAAACTCCACTACCTTAGTGTGGTAGGTGAGTGAGTTAGTATATTATGTGAGTGTGTTAGGTTAGTATTAGTGTGGTAGGTAAGTGTTAGTGTGGTAGGTGAGTGTATAGTGTGGTAGGTGTGTGTGTGTTAGTCTATTTGTCTTCCTCTCCTATATATAGGAGAGTCATTGTATACAATTATAAATCAATCAATAATATCAATACATTAATTTCCTACATGGTATCAGAGCTATAGGTTAAGCTCTTAGTGTTCTTCGCCTTCTGGCGGGTGGCATTCTTTCCTTGGCCGCCCGCCGGACCTTAACCTATTCCGCTTATTTTCTACACATACCTTCCCATCACTGCCCAAATCCTCTCTCTCTCTCTCTTCTTTCATTCATCCAAAGGGAGCCTTCAAACTACCTAGACCCAATACAGATTGTCTTGCATTTCTCTCCAGAAATCCAATCCTTTGCTTGTCTAATTGGGAACAATGCCTGAGGGAATAACTGCTGAGAGTCTTTTGAACAACATCAAGGAAACACTCGCTGAAGGTGTTTCCAAGAAGAAATCTGTCTCTTTTTCTGAGGAAGAGATATCAAAATCGGTCACTACTCAGTTCAATAAATTGTTTGGGTGCCAGAAGCCAGTCCACAATCTTTTGGGTGGTGGAAAATCTGCTGATGTGCTATTATGGAGGAACAAGAAGATTTCTGCAGGTGTTTTAGGTGCTGTTACAGTTGTCTGGGTTCTCTTTGAATGGCTTAATTACCATTTTCTCTCTCTCGTATGCTTTGCTTTGGGGCTTGGCCTGCTAGCTCAGTTTCTTTGGTCAAATGGTTCAGGTTTATTAAACAGGTCTCAATCTAAATCCCCTCGTCTTGTTCTACCTGATGAATTATTTGTCAACTTTGCCAAGTCAATTGGTGCTGAGGTTAACCAAGCTTTGGGGTTTCTTCAAGATTTGGCATGTGGAGGAAATGTTAAGCAGTTTCTAGCAGTTTTAACAAGCTTGTGGGCTGCTGCTGTGATTGGAAGCTGGTGCAACTTTTTGACTGTCATGTATATTGGTTTTGTTGCATTTCACACACTGCCAGTTCTATATGAGAGGTATGAAGACCAAGTTGACGGCTTTGTATACAGTGTGCTCGACCAGCTTCAGCACCAATATCGAAAGGTGGATGCCAGTGTCCTCAGCAAAATTCCCAAAGGACAGCTTGATAAAGGAAAGAAGCATGAGTAGATAATTGTTATTTTTTATGCAGATATATACCCTATACAACCTGGATAGATCTCCAACAAATTCAGTTTGTGGGTTTGAGCTACAAATAGTTATTTTTCTATGTTATGTGATTTCTTTGAGTGGGCCCTTGTACCAGTCAAGGTTGGTTGACCTTTCAATCATGTTATCACCCTCAAACCCAGAGATTGGGACGAAGGGGATTTTGTCAAGGTTATATCTCACCTTCTTGAGGTACGAAGACACTTCCTTGACAATTTCATCAAGAACATGCTCACTGGTACCTCACAGGCTGGCTCACTTGGTGATCTGTTTGGATGAAGGATGGGGGATATCCTTGCCCAACGCTTTCCAAATTCTGGGAGAATAATTCTTGCACAGATTAGCTCCATTTCAGCTGTCCCTCTAGCTGCAATACTGCTGTTAGTATTGCCTGATGATCCTTCCACGACATTTATGCATGCTTTGGTCTTGTTTATCATCGGAGAACCGGTGGTTACGCCGGCAGACTACCAGAGGCAGATTCAGGAATTTCTGGTTTACTCCACCTGTAGCATATGTGAGCTGGCCCCAACATCTTATTGTTTTCTATAATGTCCAACCCACTCACATATACCCTACACAACCCTTCCACCACCATTTGGCTTTGATTTCTTCTCCAAGAATTGGAATACTCAGAAAAAGAAATCTGGGTCATCCAAAAAGAGAAAGCAATTGCAGTAATGTTACCAACCTTATTTTATTCATGCCGGGGATCAAACCCGATCACCATTTTACACAAAAAAAAAAAAAAAAAACAAAAAAAACCAACAACAACAAAACAACCACAACCCATAACCACCACAAACAACCGGCCTCACTTCTTCGCCTCTTCAGCAGTTCTCTTCTTTTTGCCTTTGTCTTGGGCGTCCCTTGCCGGTGCTGCCTCCGTGTTTCCCATGCCGCCGAGCACGTTCACTTCCCGTTGCTCCTCAACCGTCACATACGGCGGACCTCCAAATCTGAGCATCACGGTGGCCTTCCGCTTCAGTTCCTTGTTTTCTGCCTTCAGCACACATATCTCTGCTCGGGCATCCGTATACATGCGCTGGAGCAGAGCCAGTTGGGCTTTTACCTGCTGCACCTCATTTGTTCTACTCTGAAGCCGGTGCGACAGGTTGTTGACCGCAGTCATGGTCTCAACACATGACCTTAATGTATAATAATTGGCCTCAATATCAGATTGAGCAGCCATTATCTGCTCAACTGCCACCATCGGATAGTTCAGCGGCGCAAACCCAGGAGGGCTTGGTCCAGGGGCGCTTGGTTGCGATTCCAGGGCAACTGCCCCGGTTATCTCTCTTGTGCACTCATTGAGGTCGGGAAAGAGAGTGAGCAGACCCCGGGAAGAAGAGGCTATGTTCTGGGTAGCGGAACGGGAAGAAGAAGCCATTTTCTGGGCAGAAGTGTTACAGAGTATCTCTCTCAGCAAAATGAAGAGGTTTTCAGCAGATGTTTTATTCTGCATAAGCGGCAGCCTCGCCTTGGTTTAAATAGGCAAGGCAGACACGCGTATCACGCGCCTCTCAACACTAGACGACAAATCGGCGCGCCTTTTGATGGCTCGACTTTTGATGGCTGTCGGGCACGTCTTTTGATGGCACGCTTTTTGATGGCACGCCTTTTGATAAGATTTGGCACGCCTTTTGAGGGTGCGACTTTTATGGGTCCGACAAGACTCTGTAAACTGTCCCGACTTTGATTCCGGTTAGCTTCTATATGGGTCCGACAAGACTCTGTAAACTATCCCAATATTGATTCCGGTTAGCTCCTATATGGGTCCGACAAGACTCGGTAAACTGTTCCGACATTGATTTCGGTTCTCTTCTACAACGGTCCGACATGACCCAGTAAACTGTTTTCTACAACGGTCCGACATGACCCAGTAAACTGTTTTCTACAAACGGTCCGACATGACCCCGTAAACTGTTTTCTACAACGGTCCGATATGACCCCATAAACTATCTTCTAACGGTCCGACATGACCTCAGAACTGCTTTTTCTACAAACGGTCCGACATGACCTCAGAACTGTTTTACATCGGTCCAACATGACCCCGTAAACTGTTTTCTACATCGGTCCGATATGACCCCATAAACTATCTTCTACAACGGTCCGACATGACCCCATAAACTGTCTTCTACCTTGGTCTGCCATAACCATACGGTCTTCTACAACGGTCTGACACGACCATACAGTGTCTCCTATCCACTTTTATTTTATTTGTCAGATTATTTTTTCCTGTTTTGTTACTCTCTCCAAACTCAAGTTGGTTAGTTCCTAACCCCCTTGAGTTTGAGGGGGGCTGTTGAAATGTAAAAATAAAAACTCCACTACCTTAGTGTGGTAGGTGAGTGAGTTAGTATATTATGTGAGTGTGTTAGGTTAGTATTAGTGTGGTAGGTAAGTGTTAGTGTGGTAGGTGAGTGTATAGTGTGGTAGGTGTGTGTTAGTCTATTTGTCTTCCTCTCCTATATATAGGAGAGTCATTGTATACAATTATAAATCAATCAATAATATCAATACATTAATTTCCTACAATTAACAACATTAACAGTAATAGAAAAAGGAGGAAGAGTACAATTTTGAAGTAAAAAGAGCTGAGAGAGTCATGTGATGAGAGGCACCAGAGTAAAAATCCAGACAGACGAAGAGATACCTGAAGAAGAACCAGGCAAACCTGAATGATGGGGATCGCTAGGAGGTAGGCAGTGTATGCTGAAGCTGACTAATCTGAGCACTCAAGAAAGCCAAGTCAGGATCAAGAGTTGGAGCAGATGCAGTAGAACAAGCGGAAGCCTGAAAATTACTGGGAGAAGAAAGGCAAAACTGGGTCTGGGACTGCTGAGAATACGAGAAAGACAGACATCCCTTCTCAGGACAGTGATGCTTCCAATGGCCCCTCTGATGGCAGCAGGCACACTCATCCGAAGCTAGAGACATTATAATAACCAGAAAGCTAAGGGGTTCAAGCGTAATAAATCCTAAATAGCCAAACCAGGGGTCAAAGGATAATAAACAAAAATTTGATGGGGCAAAATCTAACAAACCAATGCCAGATGGGTCAAATATGACCAAACAAAACTAGAAAAGGAGTTACTTAATTCCCCAAAATAGATGTAGCGAACTAGAGAAGAGATGGGTAAACCAATCCGACCTAGAACCAGCGAGAGAGAGAAAGCAAACCATCGCAAGAACCAGACGAAACAACCAGACGAAGTACCCAACTGAGATGGGTCGACTTCGTGAGACCACAGATCAGAATCAGAGATGGCTGCTAGGGTTTTGAGTCTTTTAGGTTTTGAACCAAGCTCTGATACCATGTTTCTGAATAAAACTGTATATTCAATTGTATTTTAATACAATGTGTACATCTGATATATATAGCAATTCTATACCTAATCCTAAATAGGAAACAAGAATAAACCCAAACCAATCCTAAATAGGAAACAAATAAACCTAAACCAATCCTAAATAGGAAACAATATTCACAACATATATACTATACTAATATTATTCTCATCCTCAACTATCAAAAACTGTACAAAGGGCCCCCTTTTGGAGGTGGTGAAATTGAAGCAATTTTTGATAGTTGAAAGACCCAAATGTATGGTTTTAAAGTTGACAGGGTAAGCTGAGGAGGAAAAAGTATAATTAACCCTTTTTGTGACCATAAAGGTAAGCCCACAATTCAGACAGTATAACAAAGCATCCAAAATCCAACTTTCAATGTAATTTCTAGAAACAATATTTCCCAACAAACATGAAAGAGTTCCAGTATCATACTTGTAATATAGCCACTAGCCATATCCAAAAACATTAAACAGCAAAATCTGGTATCTTAGAGAATAAAAGAAATTTCAAGATGTCATTATCCTCCAAGGACCAGGCAACACGATCCATATGCGTCCATACCTAAGGAGCATGCCACAAAACTTCCCTAGTGTCTGTTTCCACTACAATTGAGGTCACTCCACTAACACTGTGCCAGGCCTGGCAGAAGCTGCCTGTTGTCCTCTAAGAACAAGCCACCAACTAGCCTCTATTAGTTGGGAGTTAATTACACCAAAATCGCCTCAATTATTAGTGAATATCAACAACCACCATTAGAATGGGGGCATTTGTACGGTTTTCAATAGTTGAGGAGATCAGTATGTATGGATGATGGGGGTAAGGTGATATTGGCTATTAGTTAAGGGGGTCTTGGTGTAATTAACCCATTAGCTGGCCCTACTATATATATAGAGGACCTTGTCTCCTTCTCTAGTAGTCATCTCCTACTTTCCCTAGGCTAGAGGCTCTAGTTCTTCACCTCCAGAACCTCCATTTGCTCTCCATTACTATTGCTTCCCCCCCCCCCCCCCCCAAAAAACAAACACCAAAAGGGCCACTCGCCACAGCTCTCACTGGATCATCTCCTGTGCCATCCTAGGTTTACATTACTTCCTCTACCCAGCTCCTCACACCTTCAGTACGTTTCTAGATCAATACATACCTAATCTGGTGACCCACATGAAACCCCCCATCGCAAGAGGCTACATCAATTGCACAACTTGTTTAAACAAATTGCTACGTCATTAAGAAGCATCATAAAAAATTTCAAGATAAGCAAAAATACTGTGTATGGGTGTCTATATATCCACATATACATATATGTATAGGCATGTATCAATCACACAAATAAAGACACAAAAGGATAAAACAACTGAGAAGTCTGCCCCCAAAAATTACTCAATTCATTTACAGCTTATTTTAAACAATATGGCATGATTTGAGTTGGAACACCACATACACAATTACCAATTTTGACTAATGTATCTAGGTCTAATATATTTTAAATCAAGAAGAAAAATTTGAAGAACCAAAAAACAGACCAATCCTGCAGATGATTTAGACTGTAACCACTTGGACAATTTCTTGTGTGATGACTTCTTGATATCCAGGGTGATGCCTGAAGGTCTACAAGGTAGGACGTGACTTGACCCACACCATCACAACAAATAGCCACACACATTTATAAGAAAAGTGACTACAAAAAAAATTAAATAACAATTTTAATGAAACATGCTTCTTTTCAAGATAAAATAACCAAGGAGGCAAACAAATAAAATAAAAAAATGTTGCCATCATTCCTAGCTTTAACCTGAAATATCCATATACGGCATGAAAACTACAATTAAAATTATACACTTCAGTAGTGACATAAATATACTTACATTTGCATGACAAATAAATGTTACTTTGATCGAATTACAGTAGGTGATTTTTCCTGAATGTTATACTTATGTCAACACAATTATCTATAGAACTAATGACAACCAATACCATAAGTCTGTGTTTTGCTTCTTTCTTCATAAAATATAGCTACTTTAATAAGGTACAAACTTCTCTATAGTACGAGATCGGATTGGAGCATGTTGTTGGGCCCGTAGGGGTCCAGCACAGGTCATGTTTCAATGATCCGAACCGTTCAATATGTACAACTCGTCGAGTACTTTATCCTTGTAAAAAATCACATTGATCGGATATCGATAGCTACTTAATTGAGTCAGATTTCTGTTAACGGTAAATACAATTTTCAAAATAAATTGTTAACAAAAATCTGATTCGATCAAGTAGCTATCGATATCTGATCAATGTGAATTTTTAAAGGGATAAAGCACTTAACGAGTTCTACACATTGAAGGATTCAAATAATCGAAAGAGGACCCATGGTGGGTTCCACGGCCCCAATAGCACCATCCAATCCACTTTGAAGACAAGTTTGGCCCCATTAATAAAAATCGAAGAATATATACAGGTATATAAAAGAAACCAGTAAGAAATCACAAAAATTCCCTTTCGACCAAAAATAAATAGACTGTAGCAAAATAAGAATAAGCCTATGAACAACCGTATGTAAATCTTCAAAAGTTCGCCTATTCGTCTTTCTCCAAAGGCCCCACGATAAGCACAAGGGTTCCACCCACCAAACCTTCTTTACCCTATTCATACGGCAACCATAATCCCAACAATCAAAAAGCTAAAGAACCAAAACCTTATGGCACCCATACAACTTTTATACTTTAGAAAATTCAAAGATAGATCAATTCCAAGTTTTAGTTTCAATTGTTTAGTTACTCTTTACCCCATTCATATGGCAACCATAATCCCGACAATCAAAAAGCTAAAGAAACAAAACCTTTTGGCACGCATACAACTTTCGTACTTCAGAAAATTCAAGGATAAATCGATTCCAAGTTTTAGTTTCAGTTGTTTAGTTACTGGCTTAGAGTGTGTGCATAAGCAAATTTTGATATCATCAACATCATTCTATTCAATGGCAAAGGTCTCACCAAAACAAAGACAAACATAAAAATAGAAATAGATATAGATACATTTACATATTATATACATGCATACACAAGACATGTAACAGCATAAGATTGTGAGAGAAACATAAGGTTCTCAATTCAACTTGATATTTATGTATACAACGTAAGATAGTCAAAGTATCCATCTTACCATAATGTACTTCCAGGAATGGGAAGATCTTTATCAGTAACTGTTGTATGCAACGCTTGCAGAAGGCATTTGTCCAAAAGTGCATCTAGATCTTCACTAGATAGAGTATGCTGGTCCTCAACATTTAGTTCATCAGTTGAAGCATTTTCTGTTACTTTCAGATCACCCACATCTGCAACTACTTGTTCAGCTATATCGTTTTGTAAATCAGTATGTGTTTGGGAAGCATGATCAAGGTCAGAGTGAGCATCTGCAACATCACTAGCCTCCCCTACTTCTTCATTATTGATGCCATTCTGTGGATCAATTGAATCATCAGTTTCACATGAATCAGAAGTCTGGGAAGCAAATAAAGAAGGATCTTCAAACACAACATCTTCTAGAAAACCAGCATTCGGAACATAATGGCCTTCTACTGATCCCCTGGAAAAAGGAATTCCCAGACAAAGGCCAAATCAGTCATATTTCTACTCAAATTGATATTTGAATGTGTGTGTCAAATATGACCCTATATTTACCAAAGTGAGTCCCGGTAGTAGTCCCAACCTAAACAAAGATTACTCAATATTCATCAAAAAAAAACTTAATATAGGACTTAAACAATTCAGCCAGTAGCAACAGTTCCTAAGGCAAAACAGTTAAAAAACTCACTGCAATTGGAGCTGGGTTGCCAGGCACTTTCACCGCCCATGGCTTCCCAGCTAAAAATGATGGTAGACCCTCTGCGGGTATAAATGCCAGGGAACATCAAATCTGCTCCTCCAATGATAAAACGCGAAACCTCACCCCCTTTAAGTATAAATGCAGGCAAGAGGTCAGGGACCTTCCAGAGAGCAAAAACTGCCACCATGAAATAGGTAAACGATTGGCACACTGAAAATAAATACACACGGGATATTACTCATGTACACGTTTGTTCGTCACATAATAGACACAACTTTCATATATGAAGAATAATAATAAACATAAAACATTACCAAACACTCTCTCACCATATTTTAAGCAGGTGTTATATGAAATCCCATTTTACCTTGTTGCTTTCAAGTATGAACGGGAAACCTTAATGGTCGTTTACAATGAGTGGGACACATATAAAAGTAAAAATATCAAGATGACATTTAAGTGATCCATGAAAACTACTAGATTGTACTTAGCAATGTTAGCATGAAATATGTTAGATTAAGCTTAATTGTCAACATTAAAATTGACAACACCATGACGCATAAATGGTCCAACGAAGTCCATGTGCACTTTTAACAAGGATAGTAACATCTATATAGTGTAACATTATTCACAATAAAAAAAAGCCAATTGGTCCACTAAATTTAGTTTAGCACCTAGACCCATTATAAAGAGAGTAAGTGCGGGCGAGCGGAAGGAGGTAAAAAGAAAAAGAAAGTGTTTTGAGGTGATGCTTTTAAAACGCTTAACTAACTTGCTCCTCCAACCGCAGAAAATTATGTGCCTTCAATATTCTGTCTCATGTAAAAAAGTGAAGCATACATGAAATGCCCCATTACTATCTACCAACATAAAAGATCACAGAGGCAACCAAAACAAAGATGCAATAAATTGTCAAATACCTGTAGGGAATATTTCAGTGCCTCAACCATCAACATCAAAAAACATTGGAAAGCTACCTTCAAGACCATACACATGAATTCGGTTTGGGAACTTCGAAACCGTTATTTCTGCCTAAAATACCATTGGTCATAGAAATGATAATACAATGTATCAGAACATAACAAACTTTTATTTAAGGCATCTGAATATCATCTATATACTAAAACCAAACCTGCAAACATGAACGTTAAATCAAACAATCAATCTTCAATTACAATTTACAAAGCCTGACCACCATGAATCTTTGTCAATGTAATTTTGAGAGTGTTAACTCTACCTAAAATATCACAAGTTTAACAAAGATAAACAATGTACCAATACATAAGCATATTCATTTAAGGCACATAGATATTATTTATATTACAAACATAAGCATATGTATGATGGACAACACAAATTCTTCCATATAAAATTTTCAAATCGTGCCAAAAAAAATCTCAAGAAATTGCTTCCTTTAGTATATAAAAGGACAACTAATACTAAAAGCTCAAACTGCAATTTGAGGGCTACAGTGAGGTGGGTGTAGGGTTCAAACCCAATTATGCATCAAATACCAAAATAACTCAATTGCTCAAATTGACAAGCCAATCATAAGAACTAGTGTTTTTAACCAAAAATTGAAAGTAGACTTTATGCCTTTATTTATTTTCTTCTTTCAACATATGCATATGCATTTGAGCAAACATACCCAAACAAAACATACATACACAAGCAAAAGTGTTACATACGTACAATATTGTATAATATATTCACCACCAACAAAGACCCATATTCCCATTCTTTTCTTTCCTTATTTTCCCCACAATTCACTTCATAGAGTCATCAACCTTACACAATGAATGTGATAATTTATAATACTTTCAAACCCCAATAACAAAGCAGCACATGAAATACCAAGAATATCGAGATGGGTTGGGTTAATTAAAAAAACCAAATTCAAATCGAAATTGAAAAGAGCAGAGAGTGTAGACAGAGATTGATTACCTTAGGGGGGATTAAGACGTCGATATCAGCATCGGAGGCATAGGGGAATCGTTCTTTGACGGTTCTCTTCAACTTCTTACGGTCAGCACCAGACAAACGTTGCTGTGTTCTTGACTCCACAGGCTTCTTGAACATGCTTGCTTAATTGGAGTCTTCTCTTCCGTTTCTCTATGTGTGTATGATGAATATCACACTTGGGAAGCTCTGTGCGTTGGCTCACTGTGATGCTTGGGTGGGAAAGGAAGGGAAGGTTCTCGAATCCATTGAGGCGGTGGACGGGTGACTTTGGGAATTTTGCTCAATATTTTTTGAGCAATTTACCTACACCTATTTCATATTTAACTTAAATTACACACCCTCGAGATTTATATTCATATAATAATTTAATTCTTATCGCTAATTAAATAAATTGATCAACGATATTATTTCTGTTAAAATTGTTTTGATAAATTAACAAAATTTATAAAAGAAATCAGAATTTTAAAAAAAATTAAAAACTAATTTAATAAAAAAATATATTTAATTTATAAAAATTATTTCTAACTACTCAAAAATAAAATTATATAAAAACAATAATTATTTTTTATTTTTTAACCAAATTAATTTTTAATTTTTTTAAAAATAAATTTCTAAAAATTAAACCAACCATATTCCAAGATTTTTTTGACAAGTCATTTATTGTATTTTTAACTTATTTAATTATTTGTTAATCTTATGATATTTTTACCATCTGACACTATAACATCTAAGAGTTTTAGAGACTAATTTTTTTGATCTCTAAAAGTGAATTTTTTTGATCTCTAAAAGTGAATTTTTTTTTTGCAAAAGATATTTAGAGACTAATTTTTATCATTAAAAAGTCAAAAATAAGACTTTTAGTGATAAAATTTCGAAAATATCAATAATAAATAGACTTTTAGAGACAAAATAATTTGGTCTCCAAATGGTTTATTTTTTGAGACAAAAAATTTGATACCAAAAATATAATAATTAATCACTAATGTTCAATTTTCGTTGCAAATAATATAATAATGACATTTTTCGTAACAAAAATATTTGGTCCCCTAAAAATAATTTTGTCCCTAAATTTTGATCTCTAAAGCCTTAATTTTTTATAATGTGATAAGTGTTTTTTCATTTTAATTTTGCATTTCATAACTTATTTAAAAATGATAATTTAGCTAAACCTCATGGGAGAATCTTTAATTTAAGTAAATCTCAAGACGAATCTGTAATTTTGCTAAACCTCAAAGGGGTGTAGGTAATTTGCCCTTATTTGTCAAAAGTGCATTTTAGTCAATTTAAGATATCCGTTAACGGCATTAATTGCGATGTAATTTTTGAAACTTCAGAGAAAAATCGATAATTTCGTTAAACTTCGAGGGAGGTGTAGGTAATTTGCCCATATTTTTTTTTAGGTAAATTGCACCGACCTACCTTAACCTCTACAATAATTACATTAATTTTTTTAAAAATTTTAATTCACATACTATTTAAATTAATTTTATTAATTTTTCACTAATTATATAAATGAAAAATAATATTTATATTTTTATGTTAAGATAAGATATATATATATACATATATATTACCTTATTATATTTATATTTGATATTATTTACATTAATTTTAATCATTTCAACTCGAATTTTAGATGATTACTGTGCACTGTGCATAATAGCCACCAGTGTGCGGCTTATTGAACTTATTTTAAGGTCCATTTTGATAATTAAAATAATTCACTTTTTAAATATATCGAGTATAATATATCTGTAAAAATAACATTAATCAGATATCATAAATCACATCTTACTTAAGAAAAATGGATGGTAAGTGCAATTTGATATTATGCTCTGCTTTATATCCTTTAAAAATTAGAGTTATGCTACACAGCTCGAATCTTCCCTTCTTCGAATCTCCCGAATTCAAAACGACATCGTTTCGTCGTTTTGATTTTTTTTTTTTTTTTCAATAATGCAGAAGAAGATGAACAAAGAAGAAGAGGAAGAAGAAGAAGAAAGAAAGAAGAGAAAAGGAAATGAGTAAAACAGAGAGAGAGAGAGAGAGAGAGAGAGATCATCTTTATCATCAACCAAAAATCAAACCCACCCCAACACATCATCATCAACACAGCACAGATATATAGCACAGAAGGCCCAAAAAAAATGTAAAAATCAAAATAGAGATAAAAAAAAAATGTAAAAATCTGAAAAACAGTTTCAACACAACATCCTCATACACAAATCGAATACGGAGATCAGAGATTGGAGGTAGAATCGGAGATCAGAGGTGGCGAACATCTTCATCAACAGCAACATTATCACCATCAACACATCATCATCGCCATCAACAACACATCTTCATCTCCATCACCGCCATCACCCTCCTCTTCCTCTCTTCTTCTTTCTCTCTCTCTCTCTCTCTCTCTCTCTGGGTTTGATTCAAGAGAGAAACGAGAAGTGGAAGGGAAAGAAGAAAGGGAAAAAAAAATTCTTTTTGAAAATGACGTCATTTTCAAAAATCGGGCCATTCGAGGGAATATATTTCGAGCTACAAACCATTTTCCTAAAAATTACATGGTTCAGATTATATAAATAGGCATTGTAATAATAAGCCCAATAGGTTGCACAACAATGACTATTATGAATAGTAGAAAGTAACTACCCCAAACCCTTTTAACCCTTGTGTTAAAATTGTAGAACTCGTTGTAAATTTTTTAAACCTTAAGGAAAATTAGTATAATTTACCCTTTAATAATAAATTACTATCATTTTAAATTTATTACATAAATTTCACATGTTAAAATGGTAGAACCTGTTATACTTTCTTTGAATATTTGAAAAAAATAATAATAATAAATATGCAAAATTTCTTTAAAAAATTCAAGTATTCTTTGTCTTCACATCATGTGCATTAGTTTAATATCTTTAATTAATATTTTTATATGTATAGTGTAGAGAAGTTTTCATGAAGGTGAATATAAAAATTTACACGGTCTTAATTTATCAAAAATGTTTATGTAGTCTAAAATTGAAAAATTTTAATATGCACTCGAATCATTTGTTGTTTTGAAATTCAACTAAGCATTCATCCAAAAATGTTTCATGTAATAACACTTTTACTGTGCTTAATATTTTTGTTCACTTTTTAAAGAAAGAAATTTGAAAACCAAATACATTTTGAGTTAGTGGTTCTTTGTTAATTGTGGTTTGATATTTTAATGAATTGTTTTTTACAATTAATTTATTTGCTGATAAATTTATACATAAAGGTTGAAAGCTTTTTAGGTGCAATTGTTGATATGGTAAAATTAATAGCCCTTGCAATTGTTAAAATAATATTGATAGTATTAACATTAATAGCCATTGCCATTGCAATTGCAATTGTTACCATGCATTTTCTTATTCCATGTTTATTAAAAAATATTGCAAATTTTATTTATTTCATATTCATTTTTATCCTCACTACTAGAGGATGGAGTGTCGCTCCATAAGCTTTTCTGTGAATATACTTGCTCTTTCATTTCTTTTTCATTACTCTTTTCTTCTTTAGTTTCACCATCATCTTTTTATTTTCCTTCTTTTTTTAGTTCGATTCAAAAGAAATAAAGACAATCTTTTTCATCCTTTTCACCATCATCTTTTTTTTTTTTTTTTTTTTTGATTTCACCATCATCTTTTTCATCCTCTTTCTTGATCTCCAATCTCTTTTTTAACTTTTTCCAAGTCTTCCTTTCAATTGCTTTTGTGTCGAAGTTAGTGCCTGTTAGAATTAATTCATTGCTATCCTTGTCTACAATTGCAGAATCGACTCCGAACATGTACAAATAAAATTAATTAAATAGAAAACATTGTACAAAAAATAAATAATAAAAAGAAAAATATTTAACCATTTATTTATATTATTTTAGATGGTGTTTCCATGATGCAATAAGGAATCAAAGAATTTAAAAGTCATATATATTTTACCTACACATTTTGTAATTGCTTTTTCTAATTTTTTTGGCCAATTAGCACAACATTGCAAGTTTACACTAAATTTTATTGTCACCTAAGAAAATACCAAATTTGAAATATGAGATGATGAAAACAAAAATAATGGAAAATGTAAAATTTGAAAGGTGGAAAGCCATAGGGGTGAGCAGCGGATATATCGATCTGTCCAAACTGATCGAACCCAACTGACCTGTCACATTTTGGACGGATGCATGATGACGAGCGGACAGTTGCGGATTGATTTTTTTCAATCCACCTAATTTTAGACAGATGGCGGATTTGAAATTCTTTTGGCTGCAACCGAACTGCCAAACCACGAGCATCCCTAGTTATTTGTAAAATTTTATATTTTCAATTTGTTTAGATATTTTATTTGTCTTTTCAATTGAAATATAGTTTAAAAATTCTGTTGAATATATTCTGTTGAAAAAGAGTTTTCAACTTGGATATATTTTTTTGAATTGAAAAAAATAAATTTATTATTTATCTATATTTTTTAGTTTTTCAATCTAACTCTAAAAATAATAAATAAAAAAGATGATATATGCTAGTTAGTTTTTGTTTTCAAAAACAGATATGGATATAACAATACAGAGGCATACAATCTCTACTACTGCTCTGTTCATGGTTTTGGTGATTTGAATTGTCTTTATATTTTAAGAACTATAGATTATAATACTTTATATGTGGATGAGGTATGCTGTAATTGTAATATGTGGATGAGGCATGCAGTGATTGTAATATTCTAAAATTTCAAAAAAAATTTCTTTAGATGAGGCATACTGTAGCGATCCCAATTTTGTCACTTCGTTGAGTATGTCGGGGATCGAGCTGCCCGGTTAGCTCGCAGGAGTCCAAGGCAACGCCCCTTGATGGGTCCTACGGCAGCGCCCTGGCGGGGTTGAGGGGCAGTGCTCCCGAAGCAAAAATGCAAAATGCATTAGAAGTTACTTGTTCGCTCGATCGGCCGTTTATGCACTCGAGCGGAAAATGTTTAGTTCCAGAAGTTTGACATGTCTGCAAAAGTACTGAAAAAGTGTATTTGACGCTCGAGTGGGGCTTTTCACGATCGAGCGAATCATGTTATATCAGTTTGTGAATCTGATATTTCAAATCACTTTTGTACATATCTCTCTCTAAAAATCTTTTCCTCTCCCTTCTCTCTACATTTTCCTACGCCAAATTGGATCAGAATATTGATTTCTCAATATCCATTAGAGTTCTGCCATAGGTTCTTCATCAAAGTTGGTTAACTTATCGAGGGCTTCGTTGTGTGCGGTGAAGATCGAGTTTCGACACCGTTGATTTTGGGGTTTCATCTCATTTCTTCTACAAAACTTGAAGTAGGGATTTTCTTAGAGTTATATATATTTTTTTGCAAGATCTATATGATTTTCGAAATCATCTTTCGATAACTTTGAAAATTGATTGTTGATTCGAGAAGTTAAGCGATTTTGAAAGTGGGTTTGTCTGTTGTTTTTTTAAAATGATTTTATGAGTTTTGATCTTCGTTGATTGAAGAAAATATGATTTTGAAAAGCTTTCTTTCAAAAAATTTGTGTTGTAGAGTTTTGGTGAGAAAACCTAAAATTTTGGAATTTTTTTTAAGAAGACTGAAAATCCATGAATGATATTGTTATATTTATTTTGTGTGTCAAGATAAATGGATGTTTGAAAATTTTCTTATTTATATTTATATAAATGATGAATTTCAGAAAATATGAGAATTGTTGTTCATTTTGAAAATTATTGTTAAAAACGTTGAAATAGTCTTGAAATAACTAATTGTTGAGAATACTTGAGAAGAGGAAATTGTGTTATTCCTTAGATGATGAATTGGAATAAAAGTATTTATATTCATCTTGTGAAATTGACATATCAATTCATTTGATTACATTAAACTTTGAAAATTGATTTGAAAACTTGCATTGAGAAAAAAATGTTGAGAAACAAGTTTTTCATGAAAATGGTTTTGAGGTAAATATGTTGGTAAGTCTTGATAGGTGGTGTAGATGATATTGAATAAGTTGGCTTGAGAATCCGGGGTGAAAGTCCGAAAAACCGAGCAGATAGGTGTCTAGCCTTCCGGTTAATACCGGTAAAAATGACAATTTGGTAGTACTTATATAGTCTACTTGCAGACACTGACCTAGGGATTACCAGAGTCGTATTTACCGCCCTTGAAATAAATTATTAAGTTTTGAACAATTGAAATTGCATGATATCATTGAGCATGATGGTTTTTAAAAGATGAAAAGGTGATTTATCTTCAAAAATGGCATAGCATAGCATGTGCATTTCATCTCTTGAGACTTATATAAAATGTATATACTTTGTTAAGAATTTCCTACTGAGTTTTATGCTCATCCTATGGGATTTTTTGTGCAAGAAAAGATGTGTTGATCCCACTCAACTAGGAGCCTGGAAGTATGTGTGTTGGGAGTACAATGCTCTCATTTTACTGTGACTCTGTGTGTAAGCCAATGGCTGTGTTTGTGTGGGTTTGAATAACTGTTTTGTGTAACCAGGCTCAAGCCTTGAAAACTTGTAAACCATTGGGGGTATTTATTTGTTTATTTACTTGTTGTTAGATTAATGTATTGTTGCATGAAGAACTATTGTATAATGTAATGTAAGTTTAGAGATTTATATTCGGTTTTCCTTGAAAGAGTCATGATTGTTGTCTTATCATTTAGGCTAGAAATTTAAGGCGTTACACATACAATAATTGTAATACTTTTTAAGTCATTGATTGTAATATATATATTTTTTTTTTGAGGAAGTGCACAAGTTGAATTATATTGAAAATTTATAAAATTTTAAACCGCCAAACCGATCCGCATCCATCTGCCAATCCGCCAATCCGCTCAATCCACATTCGCCGGATTGACAGATGGATGCGGATTGATTTTCTCTAATCCGCCAATTTAGCGAACGGATGGCAAATTGGAGGTTTCGTGACCGCGATCGACCCGCGCCCACCCCTAAAAAGCAACATACACTAATTGCAAAATTAAAAAAATAAAACAAATAGTTGTTATAGCAAATAGAAAGGAATTTAGTTACTTGCTACATCATATGGTGTTCTATATATAATTAAGCATAATTTACAGAATTTCCTTTAAGTAACTTGGAGATTTTTTTTTTTTTTCTTCCAAATATTTCATAATTACTAGTGATAATTATATTTGGCATGCTGATCATTATTCCCATGTATATTTGATACGAAGAATTGACAGCACTAACACACATTATAAACAAAAATTGGATAAATTATATATAGTTATGTTTTTTTTATTCTAATTCTAGCTATTATGGCTGGTGCATAACACTAGTATAAAAATAAAAAAATAAATCTAATTACTTGTTACCTCTGGTATCTATCTATGTATGTCTTCTTTTTTTATTTATTTATTTTTAGAATCAATCTTTTTATGAACATTAATTGGAAGAGATTTACAACCTCGTGTGATTAATCAATATGATTCTTAAAATTAGAATTCTAACTTATTATAAAATTGGATGCAATTTATGATATTCAAACTCAAAAAATAAGAGAGAGAGTGATCAAACTAAGATTTTACTAGATTAGTAATCAAACTCATGACGAGAATCAAATAAATCCTAAAAGGTTGTCATCTTCTTCTAATAGCAATTATATATAGTCAAATGTGTGATGTTAATCACATATCTATTTTTTTTCCTGCATACAAATTCAATATTTTTGCACTTATCTATCTATTTTATTATGGAATTGTGGTGGAGTTATGAAATAAGAAATTAAGATAGAAAAATTAGAGACAAAGAAGAAAGCACAACGATGGAGAAAACATGGAGGGAATTTACATGCTCCATTATGTTGGCATAAAGGCCAATATATAGATACAAAGTGGAGAATACAAACAAAAACACAAATTAATGCATATCTAACTTATATCTAACTTTATCTATCTTGGCAAGACTTTTACGTCCAAGAGTTGCCAAATTTTCTAATACTATGGCAAGCCTAGTCATAGGCTTTTTGACAAGTTTAAATAAATACAAAGAGACAAATATAAAGGACTACAATTATATACATAAAAGGACTACATAAAAGCTACAATTATATACATATACTGTAGCTATTTGTCATCTTTTTACTACACTGTCTATCCTCCCCGGTTTTCAAAGAGATAGACTTGGAGATAAGCTTTGCTAAAATTTGGTTTGTCATGTAGCGTCAATTTGAAAGGATGAGGTGATCACTTTCCGCCAAATAATGCAGATTGCTCCACGTGTCTGGATAAGGTTGGAGTCGATCGAAGACAACGCATTTGATAGTGGGGTCCACTATGCTTCCATTCTTGATGAGATTGTGATATTCTTCATCGATCTCGATGGAGGAATCAGGATCTTGGTTGTATTGCTCATTCCTAATTGTTCTACATCATCCGCGTCATGGCTAGTTCCAACGGAAGATCCAAATTATTTCTTTTTTGAGATTAATTAACATGTCAAGAGCCTCATTAATTTGTGTTGGAGACCTTTGATATGTTATGGGAAAATGAGTTACAACTAATATTCTTCCATCTCAGAACCATAAATGGCAATTTTGTTGAGCCATGGATGTTGACGCCGCCAGAAACAGATATTAGACTGTCTATCCAATATTCTGTTAAAGAAAGTTTTTGGATACTTTCCAATCGCTCTCTCCGGTGATCTTCATCTAAATAATCATCTTCAAATTCAAAATCTTCAGTTTCTTTAAGATACCAAATTTGGTATGGTTGGAAAAAATGTTCTCGTTCTCGCCAACCGATAGTGCTGGAGATCCAGAAAGTAAAATATTTGCTCCATCGAAAGCCTTTTACTATCCATGAGAGCATTGTTTTGATGATCATTGGAAAATCTATCCATTGGATTGGATCTAGAATTTGGAAAATAACTTGATTAGTTATTCCCCAATCTATATCCTCAAAAAACCACATGTCATGGTTTGCCATGATGGTTATTTTGGGAATTCCATCTTTCAAATTTAATTTATCATAAGATCGTTCTAAGATTTGTCTAATCTTATCATGATGATCTTCAACTCGATTTTTTATTAACATAAAAATTTCTTTTGGAAGCAAAGTTCTTGCTTTTTTAAAAAGACAAATTTTTTTTATTTGTTCAAAAACCGGATCAGAAAACTCATCTGATATGAGGTCTGGTAGTTGAAGAAAATTGTTTATTTTTTCAAAATTAAAATCTTCATTCCAATTCATTTGTTTAAGAATATTGAAACAAAGATTTTGCAAATCTTTTAATTTAGCTGTTTGCTCAGCTAATTTGTTGGCCAAAACTCCCATGTGTTTTTGAAATTTCACTTTGTTGTCTACAATGTGAGTTTTCCAAACTCCATTGAGTTCTGTATAAATTTCTCTGGATATACCAGGGTTGAAAAAATCTTTTATTTCAGATTCATCTGGTCTAGATGTCTGAATATTAGTTGGAACTGGGTTAGTTCTCATTTGATTCCTTTGAAAAATAGGCATGGCTGGTGCACTGTAAAAAGCTTTTTTAGCTTTGGTCATGCTATCATATGATTTATGACTGGCTCCTGGAAATCCGCAAACTTGCTGATTAGCTTCATTCCAGTCTGTGTAGATTCCAGGTTGTTTTCCTGAGAATACAACATAAACTCTTTCTTGTCTGGGGTTTGCCTTTTTGGCAATTGACACCCAATCTCCTTGAGCGGGTTGTTTACCCTTATCCATTGTTTCCTCTTGGTCTAGAGGTCTTCTGCAAAAATTAAATTTACTTGTTTAGCAATTTAATTTTCTGAAACAATTTCTGCTAAGAAAATCTGCAAGAAAATTATTAGTTCCTTTAAGATGTTCTACTTCAAAAGTATACTCAGAAATTTTATTATACCAGGCTAGTCGTCTTCCCTGTTCAATAGGTTTTTTATTGATCAAGAAATCTCTTACTGCCTTATTATCAGTGCGCACAATAAAATTTTCTGGGGCTAAATAAATATGAAAACTCTTTATTGCTAATTTTATTGCAAGTAATTCTTTCTCAAATATAATATATTTCTGTTCGTTTGGTTTAAATGTTCCAGAATTATATCCGCAAATTAATTCTTCTTTTTGTAATTTTATAGGTATTGGATTTTTTCTTGGTCTAATCCCATTTTCTGATAAAGGTATTTCTTTATCATGCCATAAATTACTAGGTATAGCTTTAAGAACACATCCCCAGCATGCTTCTGAGGCATCTGTTTCTAAAATTAATTTATCACCTGTTTTAGGAAGATAAACATCTGGTAAAGTTTTAACATGTTCTTTAATTTGTTTAATTAAAGCAACATCTTCTGTTGTTCATTCAAAAATAACATTTTTCCTTAATTTGGTTAACCAAGGAATTTCTATTTTTGAAAGATTTTTTATAAAATTTCGTCCATAATTTAAAATGCCTAATAAACTCTGTAATTGCGTTATATTTTCGAGAGTATCAGGAAAATCTCGTACTTTGAACAAAATATGTTCTTGTAATTTTAAACCTTTCTGGTCTAAAATTATTTCCAAAAATTCAATTGATTCTTTTTCTAATTCAATCTTTTTTGGAGACAAAATAATTCCATGTTTTTGGAATTTTTCACAAATTAATTTTAAATGTTTCTTATGTTCCTCCTTGGTTTTAGAGAAAATAAGTATATCATCAATATAAACTACACAACAATCTTTAAGGTCTTTAAAAATTGTATCCATCCACCGTTGAAATACCTGTGGTGCAATATTTAATCCAAAAGGCATAACATTCCAGTAGTAATGTCCTCTAGGTGTACTGAAAGCTGTCAATTTTTTTGACTCTTCAGTTAATTGAATTTGCCAAAATTCACTTTTACAATCAAATTTGCTAAAGATTTTTGATCCTTTGGTTAAGTTAATCAAAACATCTTTTCGTGGAATAAAATATCCATCAAATTCTAAATTTTCATTTAGCCGTTTATAGTTGACTACCATTCGGGCTTTTCCTCTTTTAAGTTCAGCATGGTTTCTTACCATAAAAGTTGGACTAGAGTGAGGGCTTTTAGTTTCTTCAATTAACTTTTTGTCTAAAAGTTCCTGGAGTTGAATGTCAAATTCATCTATATCTTGTCTAGTATAGATCATTGGTCTTACTCTAATGATAACATTAGGGTCTTTCAATTTTAAACTACAATAACGTGGACTACGTTGTCATAGTTTTAATGGATGTTCACTAAAATTTTCTTCTAAATTTTATAAATCCAGTGTGATTCATCAATGGTTTTGATGATGGGAGTTAAATCACCACGCGGTACGGGCGCAAACTCTTTATCACAAATATATTTATGCTGTTCTAGCAAGGGAATATGAATTAAGACATTGTTTATGCTTAATGAAATAGACTTTTCCTGTATTTGCATTGGAAGATATTTATATATAAAATTATTGCCAAGAAGGAAGTCTCCATGCATATACGGAAAACATAAAATTTTTGGTATAATGAATTTGCTATCATTTAACCAAATAGCTATATTTTTAGCCTTGAATTGTATGGAAGTATGATTGCCATCTATTCCAGTAACTAAAATTGGATGTTTCATTAATGTCCATTTTTCTTTTGGTATGGCATTCCATTTACATGAGTTGACTGTAGCTCCTGTATCTATGAAAACACTAAGGCTATAGGGTTTATAACCTGCAAAGTTAAATGTTCCCAATACATATGTATATCTTATTTTTCCTTGGCTAGGAGAAAAAATAATATCATCATTTTTTGTTTGAAAATGATACATATATGTCGATTTAATATGTTCAAGTTTTCTTGTTCCTGGAAAAATAGGAATCTGAACATTGTTTGAAGTAATGGATTATTGATTAGAATTATTACTTGATTCTCCAATGCTTAACTTTGAAAATGATTTGTTAGAAAAATCTTTTTCAAATACAGAAGTTGATCTTTTAATTTTTGGAACTGTATTTTCAATATATAAATTTTTTCCTGATGCCTGCATTTGTAATTGTGCAGGTTTTTTTGTTTTAGAAGATTCTCCTTGTCCCACTAGGTCTTGGATTAACCATTGTCGAGGGACTTCTAAATCACTCCAATTCATTAGACGAGGTTGTATTACCGTGTCAAATGGTTTTGGTTCGAAGATTTCGACGATTTTATTATCGTTTGATCTTATTTTTGTTTCAGGAAATTTGGTTAATTCATGAATTGTTTTCCAACGAATAGCCAAATCATGAGAATTTGATTTCATTCCTAATCCTTGTGTTTTAATTCTTATTCTGACTGTATCTTCAAGAGTAGGATCATTTATGGAAATAAAGAAATTTGATCTAACATTAAACCAAACTACTCCATTAGCCAAATTAGACTGAATTCCTCCAATGATTGCTTTCATTGGGTCGGAAAATCTTTTGTCAAAAATTACTGCCAAAATAGGAGTATCTATCCCTTGGCGAAATAAAGCTGTTATGGTTACTTGAATTAATCCAATATGAATATATTGAATTTCAGGATATTTCTTTTTCCATCTTGCAACCTTTTTCTTATCAAAAAAAGGAATATCAATATTTCCTTCTTCTGACCATTTTGCTTGAGTGTTACCACTGTATTGTTCAAACACTCTTGCTGAAAAGAAGTTGAATTTTGAAAGTTTATAAATTTCTGGAACAGCAACTTCTTGCTTTTTTTCGAATTTTGCTAATTCTTCGTCGGTAAAAGTTTTTTTCTTCCCTGATTACATCTCCAAGTCGAATTGCCTGCAATTCTTCTTGAGATATATTATCTACTTCTTGAGATATTGCTTGACTATTATTAGTCATCATGAAGATTAGTTCTTCGTCTGAACTTTCTTCATCACTAGAAATTTCATATAAGATTTCTTCTTCATCAGAAATTTCTTCTCCATATATTATTTCAAAATCTTGTTCTTCAAGGACTTTGATAATTTTCTTTGCACTTTTTCTCCTTTTTGGGCATTCGGGTGCATAGTGACCTTCTTCGTTACAAATGTAACATTTACAAGTTTTTTTTTTTGAAACACTTGTTGGTTTCTTTTTTCGAATATACTTTTTCTTTTTTGAAAAAGTTTTGTTCTTTTTCCAAGGTTTCCATTTATATTTTCTGCATTTTTTGGAAAATCCTTTTATTTTAGGAAATGTATTACAACCAATTTTTCAATTTTCTTTTAAAATTTTATCACAACATTTTTGACCGTATTGTGAGTTGGAAATTTGATTTTTTATTTGTTTTTTCGCCTTTACTTCTAGACATCGATTTGCTATCTCTCTTAGAACATAATTAATGCGAAAACCAAGATTATCATTTTCTTCCTTCCCCATTTTTTTGAGAAAAGCAGGATAGTTTTTAATACATAACTCATCCCATGGACTAGGGAGTTTATGAAAAAATTAATCTAACCAAGGTTGATTTGCTAGTGGATCAATAAGATAATAATATTTTTTAAAAGTTTGAACATAGTCTTCAAAAAGACAAATATTACATAATTCTAATTTAGTCAAAATATAATTTGCATCTTCTTGCAAATTAGTATCTCCATAATAACCACATAAATTTTCTTTTATGAGTTTTGCAAATTCAGCTAAAATTGTGTCAAGTGTGAGAAAATTTGTTAATAAAGCCATTTTTTGACTTTTTCCAATTTCAGATTTTTCCCACTGTCTTAACCATTGCAACACATCTCTCTTTTTTCCTACGCCTTCCCCTTTCTGTTAATGTTGCCAATTCCCAGAATACTAATGTACCCTCGTGTATACAGTTGCCCAACTACTTTCTTCCTCCGACTTCTTTAGCCACTTCCGCATCTGTCGTATTCGGGAGAGCTTGCTTAAATGTGAGCATTTAGCAATGCCAAGACTGGTGAGGTTATTTGTCTGGGACGAGTTAAAGCAGACTCTTTGGGCTTGCTTCTCATGAGATTGGGTGAGGTAATCGGAAGGGGTAGACAGTGACTCCTTTCAATAGAAAAGAATAGCCAAACCAACCCATGGTGGTCAATCAATCTCGAGATCTTATCGCCTAAGAAACCGGAGACGGATGACCACGGTCCCGACCTTACCAAAGACCGGAGGTGTACTAATCAATGAACCCCAAACTTTCTTTTTTCGACAAAATCAACCAAGTTTAATCGGTTGTCACACCCCAAACTTCGGGTATGACGTGGGTCTACAGGCCTTAGCCCAAGGCACACGTAAGCCTAAAACACGAATCCATAATCACATTGAACAACTAAACAATAGTCCAATAATAAATAACCAAAACTCAATCCAAACATGCCACAATTGTAAACGGCAAAATCAACCGTAATCAAACCCATCCAAACTTATGGGATATAAACAACCCACATATCAAAAATAATCCTAAATGAATTTCAATAAAAAAATAAATATAAATATGCACAAACTCGACAAGCAACCTAAAACAAATTAAATAAATGCCCTAGAAGTCCATGAAATAGAGTCCCCGCAACGCCATGAGTCCACTCTAAGTCCTTCTAACACCTGGAAATGGTAAACAACTAAGTCAGCTGATAGCTCAGTGAGTAGCAACATAGATAGTAAATACAGTTTTGAAAACACGGCTCAATTCCAAAATAAAATATATATCACAGAAACTAGATTGACATACAGTTTGGTAAATACATTCTATTTCAAAAAGAAGGTTCCACAGTTCAACACTTAAAATACTCATGTCTCGCAAGAACATGATAAATGACATTTTCCACTTGAAATAGATTATAACATGAACACCAATAATTTTCTGGGTACCAATAAAAACAAATAATATGCCACACAGTTCTCAAGGCTATAAGCCCCGTTGGATCCAATACCGAACTAAGAGTCATCCTCAGGGTGGCACCTGGGCCTTTTCTCAAAGACGATCCGATTGAAGGTCACCTAGTTGTTTTTAAAGGTCTTTTCCTTACAATCGTTGAGTACTAGAGTCATCACCCAACGGATCTGTTCCCTAGTGGCGAGTCACCACACACAGTGGAATAAGTTCCTGGACTAAATACACATATGGTCCCAATAATCAATACACATCGGTTTACAAAACATGGTAGTTCATCATTATAAACATGAGACCAAAACAAATAGTTTACAGTATGCCAAATTCACACATGTTTCAGAAATAATTTGATTCCATTGATAATATAATAATTTATCAAAACAGTTTAGTCATGAAACAACAATTTAATTTTCCAACAGTTCAGAGTAGGGGAACATTTATAAAAATACGTAGCATGAAACTACTCACCTGAAACGAAATAATATAATCCTTGAATCGAATAGAGTGTAAAAGTCCAACTAATGCCCTGAACCAAGTATAAAAACTACACGTCACAACTAATTTAAAAATACTAAAAAAAAAAATAGGAACTAAGTAACCTCAACTAAAGCGCACTAACACGGCTTAACCCAACTCACCGTTACTCTTAAATATTACCTAAGTTCATGTTCTTCAAGATCTAAAATCACCCAAGACATGGGTTCCAGTCAAAACTTAATTAATTGTGACTTTAAGATAAAATAGAGTTTCAAACAAGCCTTCCCAACCTATTCGCTAACTTTGAAAATTACAAAACCCACTCCACGCTATTCGAAAAATTCCAATAACCTCCAGATATGATCTAATATATCCTAAGTTTCAAACCCAATTGGTTTCACTTGATTTGCTTATCAAAATAATTATCTACAATTTATTATAGCAACCTACAGTCTCTAGATCGAGTGCGGAGGCTTAATATTGCTCCTTAGCTGTCACAACGGCTGATGCTACCTGGATCCAGTATCTTTTCTTCGAGACATTGGTTTCTCCCTCGCACTCCTACTATCTTCTGTGACAATGTGAGTGCTACGTATCTTGCGGCTGGCTGGTGGTCTTGCCGGTCTTGCTGCCGGGAATGGCTGATTGTCTATCCAGTCGTTCACTTCCAATTCCATTGCTTCTCTTTTTCTTCTTTCCTTGTTTTCGAGGAGTTCCCATTCACCGTCATACCTTGTAGGTTCAGGGTTTCCGTTTCAAACCACCTAGAACCTCTTGAAACTTAGAGTGCTTCATCCAGAAATGAAAAGGAAAGCCTACTTCTTGCAGGCAAAACAGTAACCAAGATTGGAGTATGATCAGAAACCCCAGGGGCCAAAGAACCATGCCTCAGACTCAGGAAACTCAGACATCCAAGAGGCAAAGCTCTATCAAGCTTGCGTCTTCAGTAGCCAAAGACCAATCCCTTGTTTATACCCAACTCTAAAGTGTTTATTACTTTACTTCCGACTAGCTCTAAAGTCTAAAGAACACCCTGAAATTAATGCCCTGTGTCAGCGTGCTGTAGATTCTGGTAAGAACTGCCTCTATGCAGGAGTTTCAGAACTTCTAAACCTTCGCAATTATCCGCTACCCAATAATTGGACCCTCCCCGCTTTTTGCGATGAGATCATTGATATAGAGAGCTTACCTATTCTCGGGCAAGACGCCAAGCAACGAACTTCTAGCACGACCTTGTTGGAGTTCAACCCTCCAGATTAGCCTTCGCCCCCTTTTTCCCCTTGGGCTTTTTGTTAGTGGGAGCACCACTGGTGCTTGGAATTTTTTTAAGACTGTCGTCTTTGCTAGTAAGTGAGGCAATCGATCGGAACGCTAAAAGCGAAGTGCCAACTAACCTTTGTCTCTGTCTCTAAATAAATCAATGGGGCAAGTCGAGACTGGACACTGTTGCTACAAAGAGGAAAGGCATCGATTTCTTCAAAAGAGTACCTTGTTTGCCCAATAAGAAGACTTTCTTCCTAAATCTTTGGAAACCAAACGAGACTAGAAAGAACATGGGAATTAGCACCATTCTTATGAGTGCTTTTGTCTCGAAGAGTCGGGGCAGCCCTCTCTCTCTCTATCTCGGTAACACTTTTTAAGGTGGGGCTTATTTTGGGGGGGCGCGCCCTCTCTTTCTTTTTGATAAAGATGGGCTGCGCCGGGGGTCTTAGCTTGGCTAAGCAATTAGAAGAGCGCGGAATTTGACCTCCCTCAAATGAATGGATCTGGGATTGATTGTGGAACCGAGCAGAGAGAACCCGGGGCGGGCAGGAAGATACGCTAGCCGGAGTAGTCGCTCTGGAGCAGGTTCTTCGCATAGACTTCATTCACAGCGGAACTTGTCTCTATTCTGCTATTCCCTTTGGTTTTGAGGCGAAACTCACTAAGTGGAGGCCGGGGCGGACTGCAATTCTAGTGAGATTAGTCCTCTGTTCTGACCCGATTGGAGGCTGAGGAAAGGGCACTCTTTCAGAAAACCCCACCCAGTGAGCTATGGAGCTAATCTGTAAGCGGCGCAGCGCAGGATGGATGAGAGAATGTTAAGAGGCCAGTTGTGAAACCCGTCGATCCAGTTGGTTTCAGAAGCAAGGGATAGCCTCCCAGACAGGGTCAAGCTCAAAAAGGGATATTTACTTGTGCACGGGGTGCCACGCACTGAAGCTTGCTGCAATATAATCAAGGAATTTTTCCTTTGACCAACTATTTTTATAATTGGTAATAATGATGGACAATGATTGTGCCCAATCATCTATTGCTTGTGGTTGATCCTTAAATGGAACATGAGACAAGTCTAAATAAGTACCATTTTGAGCTATTGGATACTTATGATTATTATCTTTTCTAGATACTACTGGTTCAGGTGTAGGATTGGAGGTGCTTCCAATATTAGTATCATTTTTAATTTCATTTGTTTGAATAAAGTCAAAATTTTCTCCATCTCCCCATGTGCCAAATAATTCGGGATCAATTGGCTCTTCTGCCTTTCTTTTCCCTTTATTTATTTCTGATTAAATATCTTGATCTATTGATTCTTCAGATGAGGATGATTGGCTGTCATCATCATTAGTTGCCATATTAATATCATAATTAAAGTGTTGTAAAAGGGCTTCATTTTCTAGATAAGTTTCTCTTATTTAATCTAGTAGCCTATTTCTTTCATCAATACCTAAATCTGGGTCTTTATATAATTTTCTCCAATAATCCAATATTTCAACAATATTTTCATATTCAGTTCTATTATAGGTATTGGTTTGAAGTACCATAATATCTTCTGTTCCATAAAATAGTCTAGGGATGTCACTATCTCCTGGACTATTCATTCCATCATTGTTTATGAAGGATATAGTTTCCAATTTTGTCACCAAATTGTTTATTTGGTTTTTTGTTTCTTTATTTAAGTCAACATTTATTATAGAACCCAAATTATCTATTTTAGATTCTATAGACTCAACTTTAGACTCTAAATAATTTTGATTTATTTTTTGATTTTTATCTAATTTAGAAAACCAAGAACACATAATATCAGTAATATTATTTAAACTAGAACACACACTATTTATATTTGCAGACTCTTTAGTAATATGCAAACTATGATCATATTTATTATTAACATTATTTTTTGTATTTCCAAAGCATATTATATCATCAGAATTAATTGCCATTTTAGATTGTTGTTGGTACCTAAGACCCTCCTAGTGTATTTTCTGGTGCCTAAAACCTCTCTTTATGATCTTAAAGACTTAATTATGGCCAATAGTCAAAAGATCTTAATGAGTATATGGGCTTTGACATACACTAAGCATATAGGTTTTACAACAACTAAAAATGAAACAAAATAATTATGAAGCTATAAAACACAAAGGATTTACAAAAACTTAGACGGAATTTTTAATTAATTTTTTTTTTTTTTATAACATAAAACACACCATACAAACTTAAAATTTATACATAGATAGAAATACTTACATAGCTTGATCTTGCTTTAAAAAGCTCTTCACCAAGCTTTGATACCAAATACAAAACTAAAAAGGAAATGAGCTTTTTTCTAATTTTATTATGAAATTATGGTAGAGTTATGGAATAAGAAATTAAGATAGAAAAATTAAAGACAAAGAAGAAAGCACAACGATGGAGAAAACATGAAGGGAATTTACATGCTCCATTATGTTGGCATAAAGGCCAATATATAGATACAAAGTGGAGAATACAAACAAAAACACAAATTAATGCATATCTAACTTATATCTAACTTTATCTATCTTGAAAAGACTTTTACGTCCAAGAGTTGCCAAATTTTCTAATACTATGGCAAGCCTAGTCATAGGCTTTTTGACAAGTTTAAATAAATACAAAAAGACAAATATAAAGGACTACAATTATATACATAAAAGCTACAATTATATACATATACTGTAGCTATTTGTCATCTTTTTACTTAGACATTAATATTATTTGAATGTATTTGATTGATTAACATGATATATCTTAATTGGCTGCCAATCTACAAAAACATTTCCGCAGTGTCGAGAGCAATAAATAAAAGCTTTAAGACTATATTTGAATCATAAATTTTGATAAAAAATTTAAAAAGAGAGAAGAAAAATATAAGTGAAATGTGAACAAAATATAATTACATTTTATTCATTTTACTCCTTTCTCTTTCTAAATTCGTAATCCAAATACAATTTAAAAACTTCGTGGATTATGAATTTTGAATTAAAACCTTTATATCTACTTAACTTTCGCACATCTCCAATCTCTCTTTCTTTCTCCACAACCAGTTTACCATCCACCATTACTACTAGCAACCCAACAATTTAATAAAGCACAATCATATTATAAAATCATAAAATCTCTTTAACCATTTCAAGAATAAGAATAATCTGTCTTTGAATGTGACAGAGGCTAGCATAACCTAGAGGGGCAACTCAGTGGAAGATAAAAATGTCAAATTTAAATAATGCGCATGGCATTAGGGGTCCCTTGTTTCAGAAAGAGAGAGAAGAGGATTGTGAGGAAAAAGATGATGGTAAAAAAGGTAAATTTACATGTTTCATTAGTCCACAAACAATAGTATACATATATTCAGTTTCAAATGATAGGAAATAATCCGCATAGAGACCAAACCAGACTAGAAGAGATGAAGTTAAATTTGTCCAAGAAGCAATGAAAATGCAAATTCAAACCACAAATCTAAAGAAGAAAAGAACGATTTCATTGCATCATTCCCTTTTATAGACAAAATGTGATTCTTATCATCATTCCCTTTTATAGACAAAATGTGATTCTTATCTATGAACAAAGCTGCCGAAAAAACAAACTAATTAATCATACTCAAACTTCACATAATAACAATAATACTAATAATTATAAGGAGAAAACGATAATAACAATGCCACAGCTCAGCAATAGACAAAACCAGGAAGAGCCGATCATACAAAATTTCCCGGAATTCTCTGATCTATAAATACTCAACATTATATCTACGATCACCCTCGCAAGGGCTACCAATCCAAAAATTAAGCTTACAAGAAAGATAACAATTCCCTTGTTCTCCATATATATCTGATTCACTCTAACCTTTTCAACCTCCAACCTGCATGCATTTAAATTTAAACACACTTGTAAGCAGGAATTGGATAAAAGTGAAAGACTAAAAAATATGCCTTCTAACATACAAGAATGAAAATAGGAGTCAAAACAAAAGCAACTCAGTGAGAAAGAATGACAAGCCTACGAAACATTCAAACTCTAAACAAAATGGTTCGACATTTATACTACCTATTTTTTTTTTTCACTTTTATTCTGCCATAGACTAAAGACTTGGAACATCTATATAGTTTTCAATAGTTTCTTGAACCTCAATTTTTTCAATCAAAGAAATGAAGCCTTATAATCTTTTAAACATTGAGATAATTTCATGATTGATAGTTTTTCATCAAAACCCATATATAGTGCATGTTTGGTAAAACTTTTTTTCAACTTAAATAAGCTTTTGACTTAAATTAAGTTATGTCAGTGTGTTTGATACGACTTATAAGGCACAGATTATAGCTTAATTTAAGCCATTTTCGACTTAAATCTGAAAGTTGCTCCAAGGGTACTTATAGATTTAGCTTAAGCATGCAGCTGACCCTGGAGGGGCAAATTGACTTAAATGCCCCTCCAAAACTAAAGAAATTACGAAAATGCCAGTATATAAACACAGTTCTAAGTTCAGACTAACACTGTTCACTCTGAGAGAGAGAGAGGGGGGGGGGCGATTTTCGGCGTGAGGTGATTTCCGACGGTCAGATGTGATTTCTGGTGAAGACGACGATCACCAAAAACACGATCACCAAAGCAGAGGAAGACCACGATGAGGGCTTTGGCGGTCAGATGCGTGCTCCAAAACCACACACGATCACCAAAAAAACTGAGAGTGAGAGAGAGAGAGAGAGAGAGAGAGAGAGAGTGAGTGTGTTCTCTTAGCTATAATGGATACCAAAGCAGAGGAAGACGAAGATGAAGGCTTCAGTGACTTCACGTTCGCGTCCTTCGCCTATCACACTCTCCATTCCGATCAGATCCATGGTAAAAAATCAACCATCGACTACAATGATGACGAATGGGGAGATTTTGTGGAATCCCCACTTCGATCCGAGCTCTCTAGTGGTCTCTCCACCACCCAATTGCTTCCCAACCCCTTCAAAACCTTTCAACCCATTTGGGTTCTTCCCAGATCAGTCAAACACACCCTCAGTCAAACACACTCAGTGGATGAAGCCCGGCCCCGGCTCCGACTCCGGCTCCGGCTCCGGCTCCGGCAAAATCAGATCCAGGGTTTTGCAAAATTGTAATGAAAAAAAAGGGGAAAAAAAAAGAAAAACAAACAAAATTAACTTTTATTAACTTCCATTTAATTTATTTCACAATTATTGATAAAAATTGCATAATTGCACAATTTAAATAAAGAAATAAATTGCACAATTGTTATATTACTAATTGTTATGAAAAAAAATAATAAATTAAAAAAATAACAATTGTTATATTATTAATTGTAATGAAAAATAATAATAATAACAGAATTAATATTATAAAAATGGATATTATAAAAAAAACTATTATAACTTCTATTAAACAAAAACAAAATTAACTTTTATTAAGTTCTATTAAAAATGGATATTATATTACAAAATTAATGAAAAAAAATGAAAGAAAAAAAAATTGGATAGTGAAAAAAATTTGGACTTTAAAAAAAAAATGGATATTATAAAAAATGGATAATGAAAACAAAACTGGACATTTATAAAAAAGGATATTATAAAAAAAACTATTATAACTTCTATTAAATAAAAACAAAATTATAACTTCTATTAAAAATGGATATTATATTACAAAATTAATAAAAACAAAATTACTGAAAGAAAATGAAATACAAAGAAAAATATTATAACTTCTATTAAATAACTAATTGAAATTAATATAAAGAAAAATAATAAGTAATGACATCACAACATTAATATAAATACATGGATATTAATTTATATTAATTGTAATGAATTAGTAAATTAAATAAAAAAAAGTAATGATGCAAATTAAGCCATTAATTGACACTAATTAACTTATAATGAAAATTATAATTTTTGTAATACTAATTATTTTAACTTTTATTAATGAAATAACTTTTTTAAAATTAAAACTGAAAAAATAACAAAATAATCATTTTTATATCATATAAGGGCAAAAAGGACAATTATACAGCAAAAAATTATTTTACAGTTTATCAACCAAATACTACTCTGCTGCTTAAATCCATAATCTCACAGTTGCACCAAACAGGTTAACAGTTTATATTCACAGCTATAAGTTATAATATGTTAAACTATAATCTATAATCATTTTTCCATAGCTCTACCAAACAAGACCATAGTTCCATTGCATACTTAGGCCTTGTTTGTCATAACCTAAACAAGTCAAAAAGTCAAAAAATCAAAAAATCACTATCCTATTTAAGTTACATCATCTTATTTAAGTCACATCATCTCTCTACCATATCACTTCAAACCCAACCCATACTCAACTCATATTTCATAAAAAGTTAAAAAGTACACTTATTTAGATCATCCCAAACCACCTCTTAAACTTAACAATTGGAGTAACATAGTCGTAGATCAAGGGCAGAGTTCTATGGAACATTATCAAACCAAAAGCATCTGAGGTGTTGAAAGCCATGAATTACGAAGCACGGACACCTTTGCGGAAGTCACACGCTGGTGTTTGACAGTTGAACACAGACACATTGGTACATGTTGGGGAACGTTGTGTTTTTTTTTTTTTCCCTTTCTAATTTTTTGTTTTTTACTGAAATAGCACAGCCAAGATTGATGAATTTGATGAGATTAAATACTTGACATAAAACAAATGTATAATATTCAACAATATGACAACAAATATAAAAAATTATATGTTTTGCACACGTGTTCCCAACATGTCATGTTCTGCATTTTTTTAAAATTTGAGTGTCCATGTGTCTGTGTTGTGTCACGTGTTTGTGTCCGTGCTTTCTAGGCCATGAATAGTGGAGAACCAACAAGGAGCTCAAGAAGATGCAAGCACAAAGGGTTAACTGGGTTGGGGTTGCAAGTCCTTCTGTCTCAAGTGATGGTGGATTTTTTGACTAGCCAGGTGTATTCATGGTTTTTATTTTGTTCACAAGTATGGATAATTTACCAAATACGTAGAATCAGAACGTGAAGCTGTTCAGGTGGGTTTGGGAGGGCTGTGGTGTTAGGGGTATTTGGGAGATTTTGCGAATTAAAAAAAAAAGGATCTTCAGTGTTTGTTACTCTTTTTCCTCTTCTTCTGATTTCTCCAATGATAAGAATCAAACTATCCATGCCAGTACTGTACCACTGAGCTAAAATGGATTTCAAATTCACTCCATTTCTTAGTAGAATAATGTAGTTTTGGTCCTATAAATCTCTCTTGGCCTTGTATGACTCAGTTGACACCTATAACCAATAACCACAGTACAAATAGTCTGAAGTTTCCAATTAGGAATTTAGGACAATACCCCAACCCCACAACTAAAAACGCCACCAAAAATAAAACCAAAAAAAAAAAACAGAAAAGAAAAGAAGTAGAGTAAGAGCAATTCAACCAACAGGTGCTCTATCAGAAATTTTAATTTGTAAACTAGACTGAAAGTCCAGCACAAGCACTAAAGGAAATATGACATGATGCAGAGAAAACAAAAGGAAGGAAGAAACCAACCTGAGAATAGCATTGTCCCGGAGTATATTATCCAGCTGCATAGAAACGAGGGATTTCCAAGAAATAAGATCACCAACTTGTTTACTCTGCACGAGCAACAAAATGTTATAGAACACATCAAGGACCTATTACAAGTGAATAACACAAACAAAAGTCCTAACACCACAAGAATTCACCTACCATGATCTCCTTGCTGTCAAGAAAACTCCTCATGTCCAATCTGATCTTCTCTAGGAGAACATCTTTCTCTCCTATTTCTATGTCAAATTCTTTGAAAATGCTGCCATATCTTGAATTTAATTCCTCAAGATATCGCTCCAAAACTGATAAACTTAAATCCAATGTTCTAACTTTCTGCATTAGTATCTTGAGAACAGTGTCCCCAGGCATCCTGCCATTCTGTTGATGACGTATTTCTTCAACTGGATCAGGCACATTAATTGTAGAAAGTTTATATTTCACATCAGTGTTTTGAATAGCAGACTCAGATTCCTCTTCAACATTACTATTTGGATTAATATCACCCTCATTGTGGACTGGCTGGGACGACATTTGCTTCTGCTCATCACTTCGTTCATCATCAGATACAAACAAATTATCCTGAACAGAAATCAGGTCCTCGAGCATCCTCTCAACTGCATCCACTCCATAAACTTCCACGACACTCAGTGTGCAGTAGAACTCTGAACCGTAATGTGTCAAAAGATTGACCTTCAGGTATCTCACCCATTTTGGCTCCTGAAGAACAAATCTTTGAGCATGCTTCACATTCTCAGCAGTGAAATTGCCAAGTTTAACCCATGTATCAGTGGGATAAGCTGAACTACCAAGAAGCTCAAAATCCTTCAATTTCGACGAGTAATGCTCAAAATTTGCAATTTCGATTGTATCCACTAAGGTTTCTTCTGAAAGTTCTATGATGACAAATTTCTCTTCAGCTGAACATGGACTTCGAAGATACTTATCCTTGTCTCTGCATAAGATGTTTGAGGCACCTTTGGCTTCCTTATTATAAGACAAGACCTTTGCCCCCTTTGAAGCAGAAGCATAATTATACTCTCTGCCACCAGGCTCCATTCTGTGTATTATGCTTCCAGCCTGACCAGTTACAGATTTACTTTTGGAATTGAACGCTTTGCTCTTAAATTCATCAAGACCCAGATGCACAGTATGTGGTAGCCTGCCAGTTTTTGAACCCAAATTGGTGCTCTCCACCTCAGCTTGCTCTTCGACAGCTGCAAAATATTTTATGCTCCCTTCGCTAGATTCTAATTCAAAACTGGTACTCTTGGTTTTAGGCTCATTTGTGCTAACTTCTAATTCACAACTGGTACTCTTGGTTTTAGGACCAGTTGTGCAGAAATTCTCATGCTCCTCTGAATCAATTTCCACCAAAGGATTTTTATCTATGGAACAAGAGCCCTAAGGCCAAGTTTGGGAAGTTTAGAATAAGTGCACTTTTTGACTTTTCTTGTATTATGTGTAAAAAAAGTAGAGAGGAGATGTTGATTGATGTGACCCAAAAAAGATAAAAAGATGAAATAAGTGCACTTATATTGGGATGCCAAACTTGGCCTTACACCAACAGGAAATTCTCCATCTAAATCAAATTAAAACAAACACACACACACACACACACCCAAAAAAAAAAAATAGTCAGAACAAGTTACAGCCACAAGCCGAGATTCCAACAATTAAGAGTGATTATGTCAAATGGAAAATAAGATCAAAGATGAATAGAGGCTGTTACAGTATGCATAATCTATCCAAATTCATATAGAAGGCAAGGATTCATGTGTGTATCCACAAAAACACATTTCACGAGTTCGAGACATAAGGGTATTTTAACACACCCTTCCTTTAGGAAACTGCAGTCCTCCCCTTCATCATGCCTAGGCTCCTTCCGTCCATCTTGCGCATTTAAAGGAAAAGATTTTAAAAAGGAAAAGGGAAAAGATGCTAATCCATCCATCCCAGTCTGAGAAGCACGGACATAAACACGTGACACATCAAAGTGACAATTTAAAAAAAAAAAGATGCAATACACAAAGCATGGTGGACACGCTTAAGATATAAGGTTTTATATATTTATTACATGTCATACATATGTATATTTCATTCAAAGTTAATTATACAACATAACACGAATTTCTAAAGTTTAAAGGGTTCATGTGTGTATAAGAGATGCAAAACTAGGATCCACAAGTGTCCGAAGCACGTTCAAGCCTAATTTATTTATATAAAATAATAATAATAGGACATATTTGGGCATGTGTCCGACGAGCATCAGTGTCCTTAGAAATGTTCATGCTTCTTGGATCCCAATCAATACCCGAGGACCACTGTGCCATAGACACTAAAGGGGTGCTGTATCAAATACCACACCCATTACAGAACCACTAAAATGTGCCAAGCAAAAAAATAAAGCATATAAATAGGAATTTCAGTTGAGACTGACCATTGTAACCATCACCATGACTGATCCAAATATTTAAAAGGAATACAAGCCCCCACAGAACAAGAAGCAGAGATACAGAAACTGTATACAAGTGATTCCTTCCGCAAATTGCCTTCTTCAGAGCTCTTCTTTGCAGAAGAGCTTTACATGACCTCTGCATTGCATATCAATCCAATCTGCGACGGATCACCGTATAAGAAATCGAGAAAGAAAAACAAATAGAAACACCCAGCAATGAAAAGACTCACCTTTATTTACAAAATTGAAACATACTCAAACCAATATATGCACATAGATATAATGATATATTACCAAGATCACATTCTCAAACAATATATTCACAAAGATATAATATATATTACCAAGATCCAAGAAAATACATATGTCTTGTAAATGAAGGTCTAAACTTATATTAAAGTCAATAAATTGTATTGGGTATTCTTCGAAAGAAGGAACAAGTTCAACTTGGCAGCAAAGTCAAGCATAAGCACCTTTATGTACAAGAAACACTATTACACCAAAGCAGATGGTGAAGTGGCTCACACAACAAACAAATTCTCCAACAACAAATCAAGTCCTAGACTTTGTTGTTTTTTAAGATAGGAATCAAGTCCTACTCAATACTTCACTTTTCTAAAAAAAAACTTCAATTGAATTTACAAATAACACAAGGGTGAAAAACTACACAGCAAACAGAGGAGAAATCTAAATTCTTTAAAGTCTTGAATTGCAAAGATTTGATCTCATCATCAATCAAACAGATTAAAAAAAAAGAACACAGGGATCTATATATATATACACAAATTGAAACATGGGTTTGATAGATTACAAAGATTAACAAACAAAATGAACGAGAAAGTCAATTATCAGAACAAATCAAATGAACTGACCTGAAGTTTGTATATATATATAGTATTTGTTGGGATGGCCAACAAACAGAGCAACTAATAGCTGGAATTCACAAGATCAGAAGCCGAGTCCAAAGCAAATCGCAATAGCCGAGACGGCATCGAAAAGACCCAGACTCAATTTCAGCCTTGTCAACTATACAACATATATGTATGTATATATATTGCCTTGGTTTCCTCAGTAACGGTCTCGCGGCCGAATGTCTGATCTCTCTCTAGATTTGAAAAAATAAATAAATAAATAAAAGCTAATTTAACTCGGTTTCCTTTTAATTCTCTCTCTCTCTGACTTCTATTTGAAATCTAAGAACAGAGATGTTTTTTGAAACCCCTTTTTTCAGGGTTGATAAAATTGAAAACAGTTGTAGTTTATTATATTTATACACGTAAGTAGAGTAAAATTTACGAACAAGAATTTCGTTTTGTCTCTATTCACTGCAACAAAGAACTTTCTAGGTCTCTCAAGTCCACCATCAGGATCATCCCTTACATAGAGAGAGAGAGAGATAGAGGAGAGAAATAGAGAGAAGGTGAATTTGGAAAGGAAGGAGGGGCTACCGGGGAGCAGAGAGAAGAAGAGTGACAGCCTGTACGGGAAAGAAATACGCCTTCTCGTATAATCCTGTTGATTAAGTCTGCGTTTCTCTGTACGTCGTCGTTCTACTACCTGTAAACACAAACGTGAGCTGGCCGGCGGGTGTGTGCCGGAAACCTCTCCGATACCTAAGTCAGTAAGTAAGACAAGAAGGCATAAGCTCTATGTATTCAGGGAACAAAAGTTGCATTACCTCTTCATAGGTGGTGTGGGTGAGCTTTTATAGGTTTCGCGTGGCACAATCCTAGTAGGACTCTTACTCCTCCATGTAGAATCCTCCTAGGATTCAAACTCCTAGAGGATAATGCTTATCCTGCTTATCTTCTAACACCCCCTCACTGCTTAAACCAAGTGAGATGGTTATACTAATGGGATTCAATGCAATCAAAATGCAGTTTACTTGACATTACTTTCCTTTCTCTTACCGGCCTTCCCATGCTTAGACCGAGCTAACCACAAGAGTTGAGCCGAACTCTGGTCGAGCAGGAGTCCTTTAGGACTTACCACATCTCGGTCTCCACCGCCATTTAATCAAGTAATCACTGAAGACCGAAGTAGAAATAAGGCCTCATGCGACCGGGCTAATCATCACGATTGTGAGACCGGTCTAACTCCAAGGCTACTTATCCAAACCGGAGTAACTTATATGGCCATTCTACTCGGACCTTTGTATCGCAACCATAATGACCTATACGCAGACGCCCAATTTAGCATATAAATTACCCTCTCAATTGCCCCTTAATTCCATCTGAAAGCATGATTGGGATTACGCACCAACCGAAGCTCGGTCTTAACCTCTCGGTAGAGCTAAAACTTCCGTTAGCCTTTCCAAATGAGCTAAAACCCTTTCCAACCGAACAGTACGTCAGGTCAAAATGTCTCTTCGGCCAGAAATCGAATCGATTGTCCTTCCAATGACACGTGGCATGCTCGATTGGCTCTCCACGGTATCCGCCTCGTATTTCGCAATTTTTGAGCAGTTCATTTTAGGGCTTCTTACCAAAACAAAAAAACCCTTTCATTTTTCAAATCATTCACCAAACTATTCACTTCCCTCTCACTTTCTTCGAATCCTCCAACCTCTGAGCTTTCTGAGTTCGTGATCTTCATTACTGCTTGTTGCTCTCACCTCCAGTTTCTTCCTTTCTATCTGGTAAGCATCTCAAATCTGTTTTGTTTTTTTTGCATTTGTATACTCTTCAATCCATAGTTTCTTATTTCTATTTTTGAAAAACACCTTTCTGCTTCCATATGCGTTGTTTCTGAAAAACTTAGCCATAGAACATATGAATGCACACAATAAACCTGTAGAATACCGATTTTGATCCAAAATCACAAAGCAACCGAAATAGGACACTGTTTTTGGCATATACGAAGACTTAGGTAAACTGGAACCGAACTACCACTTGCACTTATCACAGTAGTTTCAGTAGGCAACCGTCGTATTCATAGTAGCCGAAATAAAAACCCACCGAACTAGTAACCTTAGTACTTGACCGAGCTAAGCTTTCAGGGGCTAAGCCAGCATTCTTAGTTTCTAAACCGAACTCAGAAAGCTGCCCCTTAATGCCAACCGGAGTAACAAGCCCCTTGTTTAAACCGACGTAGATCCTGTAGCACCCCTTGCAGCCGTAATAAGTCTTCTTTTCTTGCTTTGCTTTTGTAGCACGGTCGATGATCTGTGCTTAACACCTTGTTTTTCACTTTGCAGACTTAGGTTGTCAGGCACTCCACTACGCTCAACCGAGCTACTGAGCACTCTCTATCAACCGAGATAACTTATTCATAATTTATTCAATAAATGGGGAAATATAGGTTCTTAGTAGAAACCCCAGGTGGTCTGGCCGAATTCCGGAAGGACCACTATATACCAGACGACGTACACCTTACCCTGGCCGACCAAGACGTCGACCCATGGAATAACGAGGGCTTCGTCCCCTTTACCATTCAGTCCATAGTAGAGACCGGACTACGATTCCCAGTCCAGCCTCTAATCTGTGAATTCCTTAGGCAAACCAAACTTTGCCCAACCCAACGCTCTACCAACACATACCGAATAATAATGGGCATAGACGCCCTAAACCGTCAAACCGGACTAAACCTGGGTTTAGCCGAAATATTCCACCAGTACTCATTAGGATCAAAAAATGAAGGCTGGTGCTATTACTTGAGAATACGCCAAGGCCGAGAAAAAATAATAAAACACACACCGGACAAAGATGTAAATGACGACGACTTCTTTTGGGTTTCTGGGAACTTTGAAGACCTCGACAACTTTTTTTTTTTACGGCAAAATTGGCGATTTTCGGTCCGACATTTTTTTCTCGGCTCGGCGATTGTTTCTTCGCCTCCTCCAGTTCGGTCGTCTTAAGTTCGGCCTCAGCCATGGCCTCCCTGGTATTCCTCCTAAGCTCCATGACCCTCCTGTGAGTGACTTGGTTTTTCTGGATGGCCTGCAAAGGAGAAGTAACGTTAGCCGGACTCCAAGTTGGGAAAAAATCTTACATGGAGAGGAATACAGCTTACCAGGATCATGGACTTAGTGGAGGAACGGATTGATTTTAGCTCGGTGTTGAGCTGTTTGTAGTGGTGCTCCATGTCTTTGGGGAGGCATACACCCTTGGCCAAATTAAAGGCCATCAGATGGTCCTTCTCTGAGACCACCGAATCAGACGCGGTGATGTCTCGGTCATTGAAGGTAAATACGGGAGTCCACTTTGAGGAAGCAGCTCGGTCGGTGGGCTCCGGTTGGATGCTCGGCTGAGGGCTTGGTGGAGGACTTGTTGGCAGGACGGTCTCGTCTTCATCAGCAAGACGTGGCTCGGTTTGGCTAGTCCGGGCACGTTTGCTTGGTCGTGATGAAGATGGCCGTTGAGATGGGAGTGCCACCACGGCCTCGGTGGCACGGCCGATTTCCTGTACTTCGGCTGGAGTTGTTTCGGTTAGGAGGGCCTTCAATCTGTTCTTCTTAGCCATTTCTTGCTCGGCTGTGAGTGGAACAAGGATGATCTGAGGCAGGGAAGGGTCCGGCTCTGGTGCTTCTTCAAGTAGGAAGTCTGTTACCCGCGCTTTTCGGCGACCGGAGTAGCGATAAGTCGGTTCGAAGTCGAGAAGTTTAGCCCAACTTCTTTCCCAAACTCGTAGTGCGGCGCGCAGAAGATCGAGGTTGGGGTAACTGTAGTTTGAGTAGATATGGGCTTTATCTGCAAAAAGAAAACAAGTGTTAATTCGGTTCAAAGCCGAAGTACAGAAAAGAGGAAAAATGTGAAGTGCAACCGAAGTATGTATACCGGGCTTTCCAAACTTCCAGTTTATTCTCCAGCCTAGAATCCGGGCTTGATGGTCTTCAAAGTTCCCAGAAACCGAGATAAACCAGTGGAAGGGGGAGGTGAAGAAGGCCGAGAAGCGGGGCTTCAAGGAAGCCGAAGACGCCTACACCCTGCAATGCAACGCGGCCAAAGATCTCTTTTTCAAGTGCGGCTGGAGGTCTGCGGTGGAGAAGCTCGATTGTACGTCAGACACCGACGTCTACAACGCTCCACCGTACTCCATTCCAGCTTCACTCTCACAATACGCTGCCGATCTGCAAAAAGCTTTTCTTGAGGGGTCCGGCGATGATGATGATGATGACGATGATGATGAGGAGCCAACTCTCATTCCGGTTGTCAACGAACAGGAAAAGAACCAAACAGCTCGGTCTGAGCCAGTTATAGAAGATCCAACTCTTGAGCTGCAGCCGACTGATACCGAAGTTCAGGTTGACACCGAACTCCCTCATCAAACCGTGCTCCCCTCTGACACCGGACTCCAGGAGAATGCTAATGCAGATTTTGATGCTGAGCTTGATGCACATCTTAGTTGATTTTTTTTTTGTATTTGAACTTTTTTATAACCGGGCTGCAGCCCCTTAAATGTACTTATTCTGTGCTTCAATGAAAAAGTCTTTCTTCAACTCTTGTTTCGGTTTTGTAATCATTTGTAATGATTTTTGCATGAACTGTGATTTCGGTTTACCTATCTAACTTACTAGCCAACCTATTCTTTAGCCGGTATAACTTACTTCGGCTGAAGAATACAAAGTGTTGGTTTGTTCTGGCCAACCACTCTCCAGCCATACACTGACCTCGGCTGAAGAGTGCAAAGAGTTGGTTTAATCCAGCCAACCACTCTTCAGCCGATATAGCGGACTTCGGCTGAAGAGTACAAGGAGTTGGTTTAATCCAGCCAACCACTCTTCAGCCTACACTTACTTCGGCTGGAGAGTACAGAGAGTTGGTTTAATCCAGCCAACCACTCTTCAGCCTACATTTACTTCGGCTGGAGAGTACAGAGAGTTGGTTTAATCTAGCCAACCACTCTTCAGCCTACACTTACTTCGGCTGGAGAGTACAGAGGGTTGGTTTAATCCAGCCAACCTCTAAGTTGGTTTTTCCAGCCAACTTAGAATAAAATGTTTGGTTATTCCGACCAAACGTCCTGCAGCCTGGATCCTAATCCTGGGCTTAGGAAGGGTGTTGGTTTAATCTAGCCAACCTCTAAGTTGGTTTTTCCAGCCAACTTAGAATAAAATGTTTGGTTATTCCGACCAAACGTCCTGCAGCCTGGATCCTAATCCTGGGCTTAGGAAGGTCCATAGTTGGTTATTCCGGCCAACTATGTGTACGATATGCCTAACTTGCTAAAGCTACTTTATACTGGAAACAAATATACTGAAAAAGAATCGATTTGTTTTATTGAGAAAGTAAAAAATTACACATGCTTTAAAGAAAAAAGAAAGCTAAAAGTAAAATAACTTAAGATTGGCAGTGTTCCATGGCCTAAGAATTGCTTTGCCGTCCTCATCTTCCAAGTGGTATGCCCCTTTGCCTGCTAACCCGACCACCTTGTAAGGACCTTCCCAGTTAGGCCCTAACTTGCCATCTCCTGGGACCAATGTGTTTCCCATCACCTTGCGAAGTACCCAATCGCCGATCTTGAACTGTCTTGGATGTACTGTTTTGTTGTATTTCCTGGATAATTCTTGCTGGTAGGAGGCGATGTGAACCAATGCCTTTTCTCTTCTTTCTTCTGCCAAGTCCAGTTCTAATGCGATGGCTTCCCCATTTAGGTCTGGATCAAAGTTTTCGCTCCGAATTGTAGGAAGGCCAACTTCTAAAGGGATGAATGCTTCCATGCCATAAGCTAAGGAGAATGGAGTTTCTCCTGTTGACCGCCGTGGTGTGGTGTGATAAGCCCATAAAACATGAGGGAGCTCTTCTGCCCACTTGCCTTTGGCTTTTTCCAGCCTTTTCTTCAATCCGTCCAAGACTACCTTGTTTGACGCCTCTGCCTGACCGTTTGCTTGGGGATATGCCGGTGTGGAATTGTAGAATTCTATCTTGTACTCTTCGCAAAAGCCTCTGAAAATTTTGCCGTCGAATTGAGTGCCGTTGTCTGAGATCAGTGCTTTTGATATGCCGAAGCGAGTAATGATGTTCTGCCAAACAAACTTCTTCACATCTTTTTCCTTGATTGACGCTAAGGCTTCTGCTTCCACCCACTTGGTGAAGTAGTCTGTTGCTGCGAGAAAGAACTTTCTGTTGCCTGGTGCTGTTGGAAGTGGACCTACTATGTCTAAGCCCCACATTGCGAAAGGCCATGGGCTAGTTAATGGTAGTAGTTCTCTGGCAGGTTGGTGTATTTGGTGCGCAAACTTCTGACACTTTTCGCATTTTTTGACATACTTCTCTGAATCTGCTTGCATGTATGGCCACCAATATCCTTGTGAAATAGCTCGGTATGCCAATGATCTCCCTCTTTGATGGCTGCCACATACCCCCTCATGTATTTCAAACAGGAATGCCTCCACTTTGCTGGGGTGAACACACTTTAAGTAAGGTCCTGTGAACGACTTTTTGTACAATGCAAAAGATGGAGAGAGCCAAAACCGCTGCGACTTTGCTCTTATTCTGTTGGCTTCTTTCTTCTTCTACGGGAGGGTGTCCCTTAGGAATAGTATGATGGGATCCATCCAAGAAGGACCTAACTCGCACAACATACTTCTTGACCACGGGTCTTCAATGTTTGGTCTAGGCAGATAGTCGATTAGTAGTGGATGGGGAATGGTGGTGTCTGCCATTGAGGCGAAGCTGCTTGAGTTGATGTCTCTGCTTTGTTTTCCTCTCGCCAACTGTTCTATCCTCACTACTTCGAACTTCTTTATCTCTGTTCTGACCAAGTCTTGGTACTTGGCCATCCTATCATCCTTTGCCTCGTAGTCGCCCGATATTTGGTTTACCACCAGCTGTGAGTCGCTGTAGACCATTAGTTCGGTGGCCTTCATGTAGGCTGCGGACTTGAGTCCTGCCAAGAGCGCTTCATGCTCTGCTTCGTTATTTGACGCTGGGAAGCCAAGGTTGATTGCCTGCTCCACTACTTGGCCGTCTGGAGAGATGAGGACTATGCCAAGTCCTGCTCCATGCCTGTTGGATGCTCCATCCACGAAGAGCTTCCACATCTCCCCAACGAACAACTTCCAGCAAATGGAGGGATCAGATGATGCCTTGGGATCTTCCATGTTGCTGGTGTCTGCTTCAGAGTCCACGCTCGCTGTCTCCCCCTTGTTAGCTGATTGTGTCAAGTCGTCGTTTGTTGGTATGTCCTGACTTGGCGCAGCATTGTTTGTTTCTTCCTTCCTTTCTTTACCTTGGTCTGCCTTGGAGCCTGACTGATTAACCAGTACTAGAGGTTGCGTTATTCCGGCATCAACCTCCATTCCTAGTTCGGTTGTTTCAGTTAGGTCGACTGGGCAGATGTGATGGCTTCCTGGTGTGAATTCTGCGACGAAGTCTGCCAATGCTTGTGCTTTTATTGCGGTCCTTGGTTGGAACTTGATGTCGTATTGTCCCAACTCTACTGCCCACTTCAGAATTCGTCCAGAGAAGTTCGCCCTTTCAAATAAAGCCTTTAATGGGAAGGCCGTGAGAACAACTATGGTGTGGGCGTGAAAGTAATGCGACAACTTTCTTGAGGCCATCATTAAGGCCAATGCTAGTTTCTCCAAGGGCAAATACCTTGTTTCGGCGCCTAGCAACGTCTTGCTGACATAGTAGATGGGCTGATGTTGGATTCCTTCTGCACGGACCAACACTGCGCTAATTGCGTGTTGCGAGACTGCTAGGTATAAGAACAGTTCTTCTCCAGGAATTGGGGTTACAAGGAGTGGTGGAGAAGACATGTACTCCTTCAAGCTTTCCAGAGCTTGGTCGCATTCTTCGTCCCACTGAAACTTGGCCTTTAGTGCATGGAAGAATGGTCGTAGTCTGTCTGATGATCGGCTTATGAACTGATTGAGTGCGGCCGCCATCTTGAGGTGAGTCTTTGTACTTCCTTTACGGAGTTTGGTCTCCAGATCTTGTATTGCCTTGATCCGAGAAGTGCGCTTCTATACCTCGGTTGGTCACCAAGAATCCTAGGAATTTGCCAGATTCTACTCCGAATGCACACTTCGACGCGTTGAGGCGTAACTTATGCTTCTTCAGGATCTCAAACATCTCACTTAGGTCTTTGAGGTGGTCATTCTCATCCTTGCTCTTAACCACCATATCGTCGATGTAGGCCTCCATTGTTCTACCTAACAACGGCTCAAACATCTTGGTGACCATTCTCTGGAATGTCGCCCCTGCATTCTTTAGGCCAAAGGGCATGACCTTGTAGCAGTATAGTCCCCTTGGAGTTGTGAAGGATGTGACCTCCTGGTCTGGTTCATGCATGGCGATTTGGTGATAGCCTCTGTATGCGTCCAGAAAGCTAAGCCGGTTGTGTCCTGCCGTCAAGTCCACCAATTGATCTATCCTTGGTAGAGGGAAGCTATCTTTTGGGCATGCCTTATTGACCGTTTTGTAGTCGACGCAGACACGCCACTTGCCATTCTTCTTAGGCACTACGACGGTGTTGGAGATCCACCTTGGGTAATGTACCTCTCTGATTGCCCCTGCTTCCAGCAGGTTTCCTACCTCCTCTGCCACTATTTCGGCGTGATGGAGTGCCGATCTGCGAGTCTTGTTGAACGACCGCTTTGGCAAGAGGGTGGACATTGAGTTGGTGGCAAATGAAGTTGGGATCAATGCCTGGCATGTCGTATGGGGTCCAGGCGAACACTTCGATGTTGGAGGTCAGGAATTCTAAGACTTCCAATCTCTCAGTGCTGGACAACGACGAACCAAGTAAGAAGAACTTATCCGGGTTCTTCTCGTCTATCCTGACTTCAACCAAGTCCTCCACTGCTTTCTGACTGGCCGCTTTGCCAACATCCGCGAATAGTTCATTACTCTCTGGTTCTTCTACCGAATGAACATATCCTTTAGCAGCACGGCTGCCGTTCACTGTCACAAAGCACTACTTTGACATGATCTGATCGCCATAAACTTCCTCTATCACGCCGGTGTCGTTAGGAAACCGCATCACCTGGTGGTAAGAGGACGCCACCGAGTGCATGGCGTGCAGCCATGTTCTGCCCAAGATAATGTTGTAGGTGGAGGGGACCTTCAACACCCAAAACTCCACTTGCTTTGTCACACTCCCTGCTCTGACCGGGAGAATAATCTTGCCGACGGGCCATTCTGGCATGGAGTTGAATCCGATGAGGGGAGATACTGCCGGTGCCAAGTCTTTATCTTGCAACTTGAGTTGCTTGAAAGTTTCATAGTACATAATTTCATACGAGCTACCTTGGTCAATCAGAATCCGCTTGACGTCAAAATCCTTGACTCGGAGAGTGACGACCAAGGCATCGTTGTGAGGGCAATAGATCCTTGCCAAGTCTTTATCTGAAAAAGACATGACATTCGTAGCTTCTGTCTTCCCCTTCTTGACGACTGGTTGGGCACTTAGTACCTCTCTTAAGTGCTCAGCCTCTTTGATTGAACCTCTGAGCTCGCATACACGCTCAGGTTCAAAGACTCTATGTATTACGTTGATGACGCCTTGGGGAGGGGCGTCGATCGGCATCCCATTGGGATTATTGTGGTCCTGGGGGGCTGGCTGTGCCCCTCCCTCTATGTATTTGTCTAGGTGGCTTGCTGCCACCAACTCTTCTAGATGCTGCCTCAATGGCGTGCAATTCTCAGTGCGGTGCCCCTTTTCTTTGTGGAAGGTGCATCTGGATCTGTCATCATAGTCCTTTTGGGCCTCGCCTAGCTTGGCTGGCCACTTGACAAAGGGCTCGTCTCGGATCTCACTAAGTATACGGTAGATCGGTTTCTTGAAAACCGTGGTTATGGCAGTGCGGACTCTTAACCATCTCTTGTCCTGGTCCTCGCCGTTGTCCCGCCTGCCTCGTCCGTTTCAGTTTTGGCGATCTACAGTATTGACCTTTGCTGAGGTCTTCTTTTCCGGTGTTGTGGTCGCGCCAGCTTTTGCTTTGGCACGAGCGCCATCCTCTTCCACCTTGATGTGCTGATGCACTCTCTCCATCAGGGCCTCCATGGTGAGAGGTGGCGTCATGGTGATAGTCCTCACTGCTCCCGATCGAAGGCCTCTTTTGTATTGCGCAATGGCGAGGTTAGTTGGGCAGTCCCAATCTGGTTGAATGTCTCCCAGTAGCGACTGTTGTATGACCTCAGGGTCTCCTTGTCGCCCATGTCGATGGAGAGTAATTGGTCGATCTCCACCGGGGTTTTTGTGTTTGTTCTGAACCGTGTTACAAACACCTCTGCCAATTGTGCCCAGGAGGCTATGCTGCCTTCTGGAAGTTTTTCAAACCAAGTTAAACCAAGGTCGCCAAGGCTTGAAGGGAATAGGATGCACATCAAGGCCTCGTTCCGCCGGTATACAACCATGACCTGGCGAAAGTGGCTTAAATACGAGTAGGGGTCCGTTTTCCCCTCATACGTTGTGAATTTAGGTTGTAGGAAGCCTGGCGGAAGGGGCGCGTTCTCTATTGCTGGGACGAATGGTGAGGTCTGCAGCCTCGCCAATGCCTTGTTCGCTGGTTCGTATCTTAGGCGCCAGCATTGGCATTCAACCTCGACGCTTCCATGCGTCAGAAGAACCGCAAGGCAGGAACCCTGTGAGGATCGCGCGTTCTGGCGTCCTCCTTCCATCGTGCCTTTTCTTCTAGCATGGATCGTAGGTCGGACGATCTGGGTAATTCCGTCTGTCTAGACCTCGTCTGGTGCGTATGTGAGGGCCAATAGGTACTTCCCTCAGTGTATGACCTTTCAGACCTCGTCCTCTCAGACCTGGAGTGACGAGTCCAGGAAGATCTAGATAGCGTGTCGCCTGTCCTGAGGCTTCTGTTCTCTGGTCGAGAGGGTGTAGAATTCCTACTACGACCCTCTGAGTGGCGAGGGGGCGTTTTATTGTTGCGCCCCTCTCCTGTCGCCACTTCTTTACCCTTCATCTGGTGCTTCAAGGATTCCATGTCCGCTGCCATCTTACGAATCAATTCGTCTTGTTGTCTGACGCGGTCCTCCAATGCTTGTGGATCTATCCTGCGCCTTTGTCTTTCTGGGCTTTGTGAACGAGAGGGATGAGGGCTATTATTTCGCCTTCGACCCCTCGTATCCCTCCTGGAGTTGTGTCTTTGTGGCTCCAGATCCGCCATGGGAGCGACCAAGGGTAGGCCTTCTCGCCTTGCACCCCCATCTGGAGTTTGTCCGTCGACGACGGACTGAGGTAACTCTTCGTTGTTCGCCATTGATGGTCGAGAGTAAGCTTGATCAAGAGGTTGTTCTTGTCGTGTTCCTGACGGCGCCAATATGCGGGAAAGAAATACACCTTCTCGTATAATCCTGTTGATCAAGTCTGCGTTCCTCTGTACGCCGTCGTTCTACTACCTGTAAACACAAACGTGAGCTGGCCGGCGGGTGTGTGCCGGAAACCTCTCCGATGCCTAAGTCAGTAAGCAAGACAAGAAGGCATAAGCTCTATGTATTCAGGGAACAAAAGTTGCATTACCTCTTCATAGGTGGTGTGGGTGAGCTTTTATAGATTTCGCGTGGCACAATCCTAGTAGGACTCTTACTCCTCCATGTAGAATCCTCCTAGGATTCAAACTCCTGGAGGATAATGCTTATCCTCCAACACCCCCCTCATTGCTTAAACCAAGTGAGATGGTTATACTAAGGCCGGATTCCAATGCAACCGAAGTAACCGTTACTTCGGCACATTACTTTCCTTTCTCTTACCCCGGCCTTCCCATGCTTAGACCGAGCTAACCACAAGAGAGTTGAACCGAACTACCGTCAGAACCGAGTCCTTTAGGACTTACCACATCTCGGTCTCCACCGCTACGACCGAAGTAATCACTGAAGACCGAAGTAGAAATAAGGCCTCATGCGACCGGGCTAATCATCACGATTGTGAGACCGGTCTAACTCCAAGGCTACTTATCCAAACCGGAGTAACTTATATGGCCATTCTACTCGGACCTTTGTACTGCGGCCCATAACGGCCCTATACGCAGCTCGGCCCAATTTAGCATATAAATTACCCAATCAGAGATTGAGGGGTGGAGGGAGGATGACGTGTCAGTGGGTACTTGGATCCAATGAGAGTAGACTGCATGGAGTAATGTGGGATATGGTGAGTGGAGGAGATTTCTTTCTGGTGGTGGTGGGGGACTCACTCGCTGACAATAGGGAAGAGAGAGAATTTAGCGTGCGGAGTGGAGTGGAGTGTCGATGAGGATGAGCTGGACAACAGTAGCAACCGCGTCATTGGCGCTTTGCCCCGACCTGTTTCGGAAAAATGGGATCTGGAGTGTCTGCTGTGTTGTGCACAGTAGGTACGATTGTGCTGTCTTATAGATTTTTTTTTAGTGTTGGTTTTGATGATGTGAATTGTTTATATTTTAGAATATATAGTAAATTATATTTATTAAAAATTAAATTAATTATATAACATTAATTTTTTCATCCACTTATATTAATATTCATTTTAATAGTTTAAATCACAATATCATTTATTTTTATAGATACAACTGTGAGTAAATGAGAAAGTTAACGATATCCAATTAATTTAATTTTTTACAAGTATAATCTATTCAATATACTCTAAAATATGAATGTTTTGAATTAACAAAACGAATCCCGAAATGAGTTTATAGGATAGCATATTATCAAAACGAATCCCGAAATGAGTCCATAGGGTAGCACAACAGGGGTTATGGCATTGTGGTAAGGCCTTGGGGTTTAAGCCCCACGGTCACAAGTTCAATTCTCTCTTTGGGCCAATCTCCTGAGCAAAGCACTGTTGGTTAGGAGGTTGGACCTCAAGTTGTCTAGTCAGCACTTGGTGTGGGTTCAATGCTCCCCCGCTGTGCGAGTCTTGACTTAAGCGGAGCTTGTCTTGAGAGGTCGGGATAAGTTCCCAAGTTATAGTCTCCTCGCTCGGAACGACTACTTTGCAAACTGAGTTAAATTTAAAGCTTCTTTAATTGCTCCGTGTTCTACCAACTTCTTAGGAACAGGCAATCCTTGGGCATGCATTATTTGAAATGCCATCATTCCAACAAACACCAAACCATCACATCTAGCAGCTAAAAAATGTAAGGCAACTGCTTTTTCTAACAGTTTACCCCCTCCAATCTGGCATCCATTGCAGAGTATTAGTCATGAGAGACTGACAAAGTCAATGAATATAAGCCCAAAGATTCATATAGTGAAAATATAAACTTTTTTAAAAAATCAACTTTAATGCATAAAAATGCTACAGACATACAATGGCAATAAATTGTTTTTTGTTGGTTTTGATGGCCTTCTTTACTTGATCTGCCCTCTTAAAATGAAAACCGAACACATGCATAGCGAAGCGAGTAATAGCAGTTGAGGCATGAATTCTATGAGATTGGGAAGCGCATCATTAACAAGGATATCGATTCTTCGATTATAGTTCGAAACTTTGAACAATTGGCAAGTTCCTCTCTAAACTCGAGAGATTTTCGAGAAGAAGAATATCTTTTCTCTTTGTCTTCCATTTTGGACTGCATCTTTGCCAGAGACAAGTTTCTTTGGTGCAACTTTAAATGACAAATCTAATGGTGTTGATCGCTCTGATCTTCTCTACACACGCAATTGATGGTGATGATGAAGAGAGATATGCTTTTATTCTGAGAAAGGGGTTTTGGGTTTTCGAATTGAGAGATTGTAAACTGATTCAATTGTTCTCGCGACATAGTTTCATTCAATGTTCTTTTAGTTCAGAAATTGTGATTTTTTGGTTTTTTTTTTTTAGTAGCAAAAATTGTGGTTTTTTTTTTTTTGGTTTTTTGTTTTCTTAATTTTATGTGTGTGTTTTTTAAAAAAAAATTCAGCATTCTTAAAATCTGTTGTTTTTTTAAAATAACAATATTAAAATTTATTATTATTTTTTTTTAGTTGCAAAAATTGTGATTTTTTTTTTTGGTTTGTAAATATCTCTCTCTCTCTGTAATGGGTCTTTATCCCTCTCCCTTCTTCTTTTAACATGAATCGATTTTATACTGAAGATTATTCTTTTAACATGAATCGATTTACTGATTGAATTGAGTATCAAGATGTTTGTTTGATATCATATATTCCCAATTTATATTGCTCAGTTGTTAGTGTTTGGGTTGTCAGGGTAGTAGTATTGATTAAATGTTCTTTTATCTCTCAATGCATGTCATTGGTTTCTATGACGAATCTAATGGTGCTGATCGCTCCTGATCTTCTCTATCTACACCTGCCATTGATGGTGATGAGAAAGAGAGATATGCTTTTGTTACAGGGGTTTTGAGTTTTTCCAGAATTGAGAGATTGTAAATAGTTTCATTCAATGTTCTTTTAGTTCATAAATTGTGATTTTTTGGGGTTTTTTTTTTTGTTTTAGTTGCAAAAATTGTGATTTTTTTTTTTTGGTTTTTTGTTTTCTTAATTTTATGTGTGTTTTTTTAAAAAAAATTCAGCATTCTTAAAATCTGTTGTTTTTCCAAAATAATAGATTTTAAAATATTTTTTTTAGTAGCAAAAATTGTGATTTTTTTTTGCTTAATTTTATGTGTGTGTTTTTTTTAAAAAAATTCAGTATTCTTAAAATTTGTTGTTTTTTTTTTTAAATAACAGTATTAAAATTTATTTTTAAAAAAAAACTTTTTTTTTTCATTTTTATTATTTTATATTAATAGTTTATATATCAAATCTTTTTTTTATTGTAATTGTTCCAAGAGTATGGATTTGTATTTTGATATTTTGTGTGTACAATGTTAAGTATACGGTGTGGTAGGAATTTAAATAGATGATTATGGAAGAAAAGAAAAGAGATTTGATCTGGTGTGGTAGGATTGCAAATAGATGGCTATGATAAATAGAATTGTGATATGATTTGGTTAAACTTAAAATTATAAATAATATTAATTTCAATCATCAATTAAGAAAACATCACGTTTATTATATAAAAATATTCTGTATATACAATTGAGTTTTCTGTTAGTTCAGAAATTGTGATTTTTTGGATTTTTTTTTTTAGTAGCAAAAATTGTGATTGTTTATTTTTTTTTAGGTTTTTTGTTTTCTTAATTTTATGTGTGTTTTTAAAAAAACAATTCAGCATTCTTAAAATTTGTTGTTTTTTTAAAATAACAGTATTAAAATTTATTTTAAAAAAAAGAAGTTTTCTTTTTTTTTTTTGGATTTTTATTATTTTATTTTTTATATTAATAGTTTATTATTATTTTTATTTGTATATATTAAATCTTTTTTTATTGTAATTGTTCCAAGAGTATGGATTTGTATTTTCATATTTTGTGTGTACCTTTATTAAGTATCTTGTGGTAGGAGTTTAAATAGATGGTTATGGAAGAAAAGAAAAGAGATCTGATCTGGTGTGGTAGGATTGCAAATAGATGGTTATGATAAATAGAATTTTGATATGATTTGGTTAAACTTAAAATTGTAAATAATATTAATTTCAATCATCAACTAAGAAAACATCACGTTTATTATATCACAATATTCGGTATATACAATTGAGTTTTTTGTTAGTTCAGAAATTGTGATTTTTTGTTTTTTTTTTTAGTAGCAAAAATTATGATTTTTTTTTTTTTGGGTTTTTTGTTTTCTTAATTTTATGTGTGTTTTTCTTATGTAGTTAGAATTTGATTGGCGTGATAACACTAAGCGGTGTGCATTTTAATTTAAATTTCTTTTAAATTACGTAGTCTTGGTTGGTGTATTATTTGATATTTAATTTCTTTTTATATTTGATTTGTTTGGAATTGTAGAGTGTAGTCTATTAAATATATTTTTATAATTGCATTTTAATCTTAAATTTAAATAGTGTTGTGATTACAATTATATTTATAATCCTAACATTGTTTACACCGTGCCTGAAGGCACGAGCATACGCTAGTATATCTATGTAATAAGGCATGACGGATTTTGAAAATGTCTTAAAATGTATGTGAGATACATTTTGATCCAATGGTTGAGATGATTCCTATATACCATCTAACAGTTGAGATCACTTCTATTCCCGCCCAAACACTCTCTGCTCTCTTTCTCTCTCCCACGTCTGCCCAAACCACTTCTCTTCAACTTCCTCTACACGTTATCTCTCACATTCTCTTTTCAGCTCCCTCTATGATCTCTCTCTCATGTTCGAAATTCTTTCTTTTCTGAAACTAGCTAACAGAGGTAGCAGATCAGAGAAACATCTGTATACTAAGGCAAGAGGGATTTTGAAAATGTCTTAAAATGTATGTGAGATACATTTTGATCCAACAGTTGAGATGATTCCTATATACCATCTAACGGTTGAGATCACTTCTATTCCCGCCCAAACACTCTCTACTCTCTTTCTCTCTCTCATGTCTGCCCAAACCACTTCTCTTCAACTCCCTCTCTACACGTTATCTCTCACATTCTCTCTTCAGCTCCCTCTATGATCTCTCTCTCATGTTCAAAATTCTTTCTTTTCTGAAACTGGCTAACAGAGGTAGCAGATCAGAGAAACATCTTCCAACTATTTGATTCAAACAGAGACGGTGGTCTCAACTGGGCTCACCACCACCGCCACTGCTCATCATCACCGTCGCCATTGATTGATACCCACTATCTCTCTGCTTCCACCCTCCCAACATCAGAGGTATTTTACATTTATTTATTTCTTTAAGGCTTTGGTTTTAGGGCTAATTTTTGTACCAATCAGAGTTGATGGCTTCAGTTTTAGGGCTAATTTTTGTATCAATCAGAGTTGAGGCTTCAGTTTTAGGCTTCGGTTGTAGTTTTAGAGATTACAACAGAGTTGGAATCTAGGGTTCGCTGACTTCTTTTTATTTTTTTTTCAAGTACATTAGTTAGATATGAGAAAAGTGCTGATATGTTGGCTTATACTGCCATGGCCACAACATGTTTGATAGTTTGCCTATGAGAGACTTCTAAGTTGCTTCTTCTCAGTTGTCAAAATAGAAAGCCTCTATGAAGGGAAGAAACTTCTATGGAAAAAAAAAAAATTTCACCACCAAACAAATACTATCAAACACATTCACGATTTCTTTTTGAAGCATTAAAAAAAAATGGCTTCACAATTTGTCCATCATCACAATTCCTCTACAACATAAATAAATCATTTTAGATCTAAAGTGGTAGCTTAGTATATAAAAACACATTTAGCAACGTCGAATTTCAATTTGGAGTCGGGTTTTAATGGAAACTTCCTTAGTGGCGGTGATAAGATGGTGGAATGAGGGGAGGACCAAAGTGGTCTTTGCTAAGCAAGGGTAGGCCATTGTTGGAGCTGTTTGATGCGATGACATGGTCACACAAGGCGACGATGGTGGTTCTTTCAAATTTCAAATTAAGATGTTGGAGCACAAGATTTCACTGTCTGTTGGCTCCTGCAATTTGGCTCTCCCACTCTGGGGAAAAAGTATGCTTCCTAATTATACTCTCTCACTCCCTCCTAACCCCACATGATTTCTTGCTCTATTATCATTCAAACTCATAGCCTAAGCTATCTCCTTTAAGAATTTGTAACAATTTAATTGACGATTCGTTTAATTGTTTGAAGTTAATTTTTTTTTAGATAAAGAAACATTAAAACAGAGTTTAACAGAGTTAATTATCATAAAATTTTAGGATATTTTTGGAGTGAATTAACAAACAGACATGATTTCTTACTCTATTACCATTCAAACTCATAGCATAAGCTATTTCCTTGAAGAGTTTGTAACAATTTAACTGATCAATGGTTTAATTCTTTAAAGTTAATTTTTCTTTTAGATAGAGAAACATTAAATCAGAGTTAATTATATAAAATTGTAGGCTACTTTTTGAGTGAATTAACAAATAGAAAAGATGCAAAAATTTGACCATTCTTTAATGTTAAATTTTCTTTTAGATAGAGAAACATTAAAACAGAGTTAATTGTATAAAATTGTAAGCCATTTTTGTTGTTTTTAAGATGATCTGTTGTTTTTTCTTTCCTAAGATTTAATAGAGATAGAATAGGAGAAAGAAAAAGAAATTTTGGAATTTTGTTACCTAAACAGGAGAGTTTGGAAGTGGTTAACAACCTAGAATACAAATTTCAAACAAATTATGAACAAGAACCTTGATTAAGGCCGAAATGTACATCATTGAGGTCGTTAATTAGAATCTCTTAACTTCACTTGTTGGTCAAACTGTATACTTTATGTGTGTTAAATGTCAATCAGGTTGTACATTGTCAGAGCATAAAATGGGCAAAAAGACAGAATTTGGACAAAGTTGACTTTCCCGCACGTGCGTTGACTTTTCCACACGTGCGTTGACTTTTTTTGAAAAAGTCAAACCGACGTTTTAAACCTGTTTGGAAGTGAGTGAAAGTATAAAAAGGCAAGGAAAAGGCTTTTCTAGGGTTCTGAATTTGTTTTGACCGAAAGAGAGAGGCTAGGGTTTGGAAGGGAAGGAAAACAAAAAACTTCAAGGATGGCTCCAATGGTGGTTTCTTCTCCATCTACCTCATTCCACTCATCCATGAGTGGCTAGTCTCATTTTCTAGGGTTTTGATGAAACCCTAGCCATGTAATTATTTAGTTTTCTTTTTGATTTTAAATTATGTAATGGTTTGAACATTTGTATGGTGATTTAGAAGTTTCTTTTATATAATTTTTATTATTCCTTAAAATATTTGACTTTCTGTGATTGTTGAATGTTATCCATACAATTTTTTTCTATTCCTTCACATTCAAGGTCTGAGACGAACCATACTACGAGGAACGAGTCATATCACTACCTTAGTTTAGAGTGAACGGTTCGTATTACTTGAGATGGTTCGTGCTCGTACATTGAATGTGATGATCTTCTTGTTAAATACTTTGAGCTTGTAGTTGCGAAACATTAATCCGTTCAAACCATAGCATAATTGATTTCAATTGGAAACCCTAATTACGTGGCTAGTGGTGGACTCTTTGCCCTAGTTTTTTCCCCAATTCAGTAAATCCAAGTACATTTATTATTGATAATTTAATTCCTTAGTTTAATTTATTCGTTATTAAATTCGGTTATAATCATTCAATCTTTTTATCAAAATTAATTTAGGAATTTAACAATTAAATTAGGTTAATTTCACAATAGTCCCTGTGGATCGATACCTGAACTTGCCATTATTCTAAAAGAATTTGGTGTAGTTTAGTATTTAATTTTGGTGTGTTCACGACCCATCAAATTTTGGCGCCGTTGCCGGAGACTTTTGACGAAATTAGTTAATTTAAAGTTACATTCTTACTTTAATTTTTAGTTTAGGATTTTATGCTTTTGGTGTTGCTAAGTGTGCAGAGCGTTTGAAATTGGAGCTATCATTGAAGTGTAAGCGGAGCGCAGCCGAGCTTAAATAAAAACCGCAGCACTAAAGTGAGTAAACAGAAGCAAACACTCACAAGCAAAGCACCAAAGTGCTAAAACGAAAGTCAAAGCTCAAACAGAGGTTGAAAACAACGTCTACACGTCAAGCATCCACAAGACGAGTAAAGCGTTTTCATTAAACCGCTGTGAGTATTTCTTTCTTTGGTATTTTGCTTTCATACTTAGTGCACAGAGTCGGAACTTGTTGTGTGTGTTTGGGTAGTGTATGCACGGGCATCGTTCTTGTCGCCTTGAATTGTGGAGTTTGGACCTTGAACTAGAAAGGACCATTAGGAGACTTAGGACCTCTGCCCGTATTCCTAGGCTTGAATATTCATACATTGAGCCATTAGAGATGACAGATCCTAATGTCTTGAATGTGCCCAACCGGACACTTAAGGATTATTTTACACCCACTGCATATACATCACCATCATGCATCTAATTACCCAACACCACTGCTGCTCATTATGAGATTAAGTCCAGCACCATACAAATGCTCCCATCATTCCATGGACTAACTCATGATGATCCTTATAAGCATTTGAATGAATTTCTGGAAATTTGCTCGACAGTGAAGATCCAGAATTTCACAAATGAAGCCTTAATGTTGCGATTGTTTCTAGTCTCGTTAAAGGATAAAGCCAAACACTGGCTAAATTCTTTTCCTGCTAATTCAATCACAACTTGGGACCAATTACAGCAACGGTTTTTGGAGAAGTACTTTCCCATAGGTAAAACCAACCAACTTAGGCGAGCCATCACAAACTTTGCTCAAATGGATGGCGAGCAATTACATGAGACGTGGGAAAGACTTAGAGACCTTCTCCAACAGTGTCCCCACCACCAAGTGCCTGATTGGCAACTAACAAACATTGACAATTCGGGCAACTCGGGCAATTCAGGCTTAACTTAAGTTGGGCTTGGGCAGACAACCTTGGGTTACGATTCGGGCTTGGGCAGATTTGGGCAAGTCTCGGCACAACTTGGGCTGGGCTTGGACAACCTCCCAACCCGACCAAACTCGCCCGAGTTGCACCCCTAATTGCAAATACTCTGCACACTTAGCAACACGAAAGCATAAAATCCTAAACTAAAAATTAAAATAAGAATGTAACTTTAAATTAATTAACTTCGTCAAAAGTGCCCGACAACGGCGCCAAAATTTGATGGGTCGTTACACACACCAAAATTAAACACTAAACTACACCAAATTTTTTTAGAATAATGGCAAGTCCAAGTATCGATCCACAGGGACAATCATGAAATTAAACTAATTCAAATGCCAAATTCTTAAATTAATTTTGATAAAAAGATTGAGGGATTCATAAACTAATAATAATTAAATTAAACAAAGTGAATAAACTAGCAATTATAACTAAAGATGAATTTACTGATTTGGGAAAAAACCTAGGGCAATGAATTCACCACTAGTTACGTAAATAGAGTTTCAAATTGAAATCAATTATGTTACTGTTCGAACGGAATAATATTTCGCAACTACAAGTTCAAAGCATTTAACAAGAAAATCATCACGTTTAATGTACGGCACAAATCATCTCAAGTAGTACGAATCGTTCACTCTAAACTAGGGCATGGTTCATCTTATACCTTGAATGTGAAAGAATAGAAAATTATTGTATGGAAAACATTCAACAATCACAGAAAGTCGAATACTTGAAGAAATAATTAAATATATATATATATATATATGAAACTTCTAAAACACTATACAATTGTTCAAATCTTTACATAATTAAAAATAAAAAAGAAAAACCTAATTACATAGCTAGGACTTCATCAAAACCCTAGAAAAAAATAACCTAGCCACTCATGGAGGAGTGGGAAGAGGAAGAGGATGAAGAAGAAGCCCCCATGGAAGTCTCCTTTAAGCTTTACAAGAAATCACTTCTTTTAAAACCCTAGTCTTCCTTTTCTCCAGAATAAATTTCGAACCCTAGGTTAGCCTAATTTTCTTCCTTTTATTCTCGTGAGAATAGTGAAAAATTTCATAATCGTCCCCTAGGTAGGCCGCCGAGCAGAGGTGGGCCGACGCGTGTGATCTAGCTGGCTCGGATTTTTAGCTTCTCGCTCGGAGAATTTGCTTTCGTGCACTTTTTGATTGAATTTGTGTATTACCTGCCAAATCTGTACAAGTGCACAAAACACACCATCTCCACTAAATAAACAATATTGAAAGACTAAAAATGTAACTTCAGTGGTCTCAATGTGGTATTTTTTGGCCTACATCAAAAATATTTTATCTTTAAATATTTTGTCCTTTAAAAGTAATTTTATTCTTAAATTTTTGTCTTTACAATTTTAATTTCTTGTAGTGGGGGTGTATTGTGAAATTGCTCTCATAATAGGAAGTTGGTGAGTTTGCTATATTTAAATATGACATATTAATGGTTAATTGATGAAGATTACAGCCTGTAAATGTCAACCTTTCAATTATTTTTGATTTCAAATCTTTTTTAAGTATAATTTTGTAAACATAATAAAATATAGTGTGTATGTATGTATGTGTTGCCAACTATCTATTTCTTTTCCTTAAATTTTTCTGTGTCATGGAGAGAATGTCGGAACAGCTAGCAACCTCAACCCTCAAGATATATAAATACATAACCCATAATTCACACCACCAAGTCTCTCATTTTCAATTTGTCAATCCCAATCTTTCCTCTCATTGCATTTGTTGGACCATTTTAATATCTTATATTTATTTATTGATTTATCTTTTTCATAAATGGAGTTTCATTACTTTAGTAATCTCTTGGTCATAAATGGAGGTTAAATAGAATTCATGAACTTGGTTAATGGTCATTATTTTGGTGTAACCATTTTCTTGGTCATAAATGGAGGTTAAATAGAATTCATGAACTTGGTTAATGGTCATTATTTTGGTGTAACCATTTTCTTAATTCTTGGTCATTATTTTGATGTAACCATTTTCTCTTGTTTAATGGTCATTATTTTTTGTGTAACTGTAAGGTCCTAATGACCTATAAATAGTCTACTCTTTTCTATCTATATACATCAACTATTTTCTATACAAGAGAGATTACTAGAAAAGAAGGGTATTTTATTGGTGGAGCTTTGGGTTCACCATCTTATGCAGAGTTAGCCTGAACCATACGACAAGTGGTTGAAACATTTGTATCTGGAGGGACAAGTCATAGTTTTGTATATTGCATCGGTATTTGGATTCTTCCTACCGCAGTGGGCTTGATCTTCTTAAAGAAAACGCGATATCCGTGCCTCAGCCTGATCTATTTGTATCTCATTTTCTTTGCATAATTTATCAATAAAATATAATAGTTTCTGGTATTTTCACCAACAGCATCGAGAGAGAAAGAGGGGGAAATTAAAGAGAAAAAGAGAGAGGAGAGAGAGGTTATATCAAGAGATGGGAGCCTGTGCCAGCGTTCCTAAGTCCATGAAAGGCGAGGTTGGTGAAGCACCACCACCAGAGCCACCAAAAGAGGAGACCACTGCTGTCGTGGCGGAAGCAAATGCTGCCAACAAGGTGGTGACTGCTGAAGGAGAAGAAAACAAAGGAGAAGGACAATCTCTTGGATTTTTGCTCAATGAGGTAAATGTTAAATATGCATTTTTTATGCTACTGTGTATTTAGTATTACTGTATATATTTACGTGCAACATTTTCTTAAGAAAAGAAAAAAAAATAGTGAAAAAAAAATGAGAATCCACTGTCGTGTTTTAAAATTGGACCATATTTCGAAATGGAGATGTCTCAAATTTTTATTTGATTTAATAGTTAAAAATGTATTAAAATAGGGAAACAAAGAGATTAGTAAATAGAGAATCACTAGTCATGTTTTGGCATCACTATGTAGTGTTTTAGCATCACTATGCATAAAAATTATAACCTTCTTGTATTGATTAAGACTCGGGCCGTAAATTGTTGTTCTTAATTAGACCTGATTAAAAATGGGTACTAAATCAAAAAAAATTAATATAGAAAAGTACTAAAAAAAAATTACTTTTATACATAGATGTACATGTCTCAAAAATACTATTTATTTTGTACTACCCATGTCTCAAATGTATTTTTTCGAGTACACTCAAAAAAATATGTGGACTACATTTATTTTAATTGTGATATATATTCAAATAACTTTAAATTTATACTAGGGCGAATTATGCTAACGGTTCCTATAGTTTGAGATTTGTATTCCTTTAGTCTCTAACTTTTTAATTGTAATACATTTGACTCTAAATTTTGAATCTTATTTCAAATAAGAACAATTAAAGATATTATTGCTTAATTTCAAGGGCAAAATCGTCAATTTGATAAAATATAAACTAATTTCATAAAAATAAATGTCAAAAAAATAATTTTGAATTTTAAAAAATTATTTCCACCCACTAAAGATAAAATTATGTAAAATTGATACATTTTTTAGACATTTTTATATATATATATATATTTTTTACCAAATTAATTTTTATTATGTATTTGGATGATGATCATACAATGGGTAATTGTTTTTATTTTCATTAAATTAGTTTCTATTTTATCAAAGTCAAATATGAGGACAACTTTGATATCATTATTAAATCAATCCATTAAATTAAAAAATCCAAAACTAGAAGCATTTCATATGTTAAAGATATCAATTACACACTAAAATTCTAACAACCACTCATTATATGGTCAATATCCAAACACATAATAAAAATTAATTTGATACAAAAAAAAAAAATAAATGTCTAAAAGATTTATCTATTTTACATAATTTTATTTTGGGCTGGTAGAAATAATTTTTAAAAATTTTAAAATATTTTTTTAACATTTATTTTTGTCAAATTAATTTATATTTTATCAAATTGACAATTTTGCCCTTAAAATTAAGCAATGATATTTTCAACTGTTCTTATTTGAAACAAAATTCAAAATTTATGATCAAATATGTCATAATTAAAAAGTTAAAAATTAAAATAACACGAATCTTAAATTATAAGGACTATTAGCGCTCTTTATACTATATACCTCACATTGAGGATGATTTTTGATTAAAATTTCATGATAGATAACATTTTTCCTCACATTGAGGATGATTTTTGATTAAAATTTCATGATAGATAACATTTTTCTTAAAATGGGTTGGGTGATTTTTGAAGAAGATGACGTAAGACTATGGGCCTTCTTGGGCTGGGCGTCTCAACAAGTGGGTCCTATTTGATTTTTTTTTGTTAGTTTTGGCCCGTTTAAAAATTAAATTCACGTCCTAGTAGCTGGGTTAGACAAATAAATATAAATTTAAAATTAGAATAAAGTTGGAGGCTAATTGTTAATCTATTATTATTATTTTGTCATCCATCTTAACCCTTTCATTTTGAATAATGTTATTTACACCAATTATTATATTAATTAGTGAAGGGGGCATAATTATTCAAGCCTATTTGTATGGAACCTCGTTGGATTGGACGAAGGTCCCTACGAGACTAGACGAAGGTTCCTACTGGACTGGACGAAGGTTCCTACTAGACTGGACGAAGGTCCTTACTGGACTGGACGAAGGTTCCTACTCCGTACTCAAGCCTAGTTGTATGGAACCTTGTTGGATTGGACGAAGGTCCCTACTAGACTGGACGAAGGTCCTTACTAGACTGGACGAAGGTCCCTACTCTGTACTCAAGCCTAGTTGTATGGAACCTTGTTGGACTGGACGAAGGTCCCCATTCCTAAGTGGGCTCTCTCTCTCCACTCTATGATAGGCCGAGCTAAGGGATCAGTCTTGGCCCACTCCCCACTCCGAAGAGGGGAAGACCATGGGCCTGGCCCTAGCACCACTCCTCACTCCCCACTCCGAAGAGGGGAAGACCATGGGCCTGGCCATAGCACCACTCCCCACTCTGAAGCGGGTAAGTCCATAACATGGGATCCAAGGCTCCCACTCAACGACAACATGAGTGCTAACAGATCACCAATACTGTAAAGTAAAAGCATGTGGTGTCCTTAAATGGCGGATCTTGCCCCTCTATTAAAGGATGTGCTACAATCACTACCAAGACCAGCGTAGAAGGAGGGAGCTTGATGAAGAAGTCATATGATCCTTATAAAAGGTAACCGGACTCTCCTTGAAGGGGGATCTCTGAACTCTAAAAAGACACTGGTCTTCTTTATCTTGTCTCTACCAAACTCCGACATCGACTCGTAGCCGGAGGGGTTTCTGACCAACCCCCGGTCGGGCAGCCTAACTATTTGTTCCTTGTACAGGCCTCCACCATCGGTGCACCAGGGTTCGTCTACAAAGTTCTATCTTACTCTATTGCGGAAACCGGTCCGCACATTTGGCGCCGTTTGTGGGAATCGTTCTCTGATTGCTTTGTGACGAACTCCGACGATGGATGTTGAAGGAACCTCGCAACCAGGGATTGGAGAGAAGACTCCAGGAACAGAGAGAACCAAAGATAAGGGTTTGGCCTTCCCTACCGGGAACGACAACCAAATAGACCATGACAGTCCGACCCTCCATACGGCGGAGCGACGTCATGCCGTCGCCTATCGATCATCTCAACGACTATTTGTTGAGAAGGACCACCGTGATCGTGTTATCGACTCGATGAGTCTGGAGATTGAGGAGTTACGTGCTCAACTGAGGAAGCAGATGGTACCTCAGGGTGAGCCAAGGAAGTCTGGAGGGGGACCATCGCAGCAACGGAGGTATACTCCTCCTCCACCCCCACGACGTGAACGGTCTAACTACGGTCCTGCTCGTGGTGAGCGTAGCCGGCCGATTCCGGTACGCAGTGAGGGAGCCAGTAGTAGGACAGAGAATCCTCGAGAAAACTCTCGCAAGAGACAAAAATCCATTAGTCATTATTCAGCAATCTCTCCTCTTCCGCGCCGTCGTGACGAGTAACTGCGTGATTTGAGGACATGGTTGAACAACAACCAAGAGGATGACCGACGGTCGAACAAAGTAGCAGAACAGCAATTAGAAAGGGAAAAGAGGCATCTAGATCGGTCCGTTCATCAGATAGAGCGTCGTGCTCTGGACCGACTAGTCTCTTCCCCCATTTGCACCGAGATTGAAGTGGTGGAAGCTCCTCATAAGTACAGTCCACCGAAGTTTATCCTCTATGATGGGAAGTCAGACCCCCTGACTCATATCAGCCATTACCGCCAAATGATGTCACTTTGGAATCAGAACGATGCGTTCATGTGCAAGGTTTTTGCCTCTAGCCTTGGTGAGCATGGCCTCCGGTGGTATGACAAGCTTCCTCCTCAATCAATCTATGATTGGGCTCAGCTCTCCGAAGCCTTCGTCGCACGGTTTGTTTCTAATAGCCGAATCCCGAAGGGATTGGATACCTTGTTCAATACTCGGAAGGATAAAAAGGAGTCTTTGCGCGAATACGCTCGGCGATATTGGGAGGCATATGGAGATTTGGAAGAAGATGTTTGCAGTGAGCCGTTGGCAGCTCTATACTTCAAACAAGGCCTCCCCCCTTCACATAAGCTCAGGCAGTCATTGACGAAATGACCCGCCTCTGATTTAAAAGAGCTGAGGGCTCGAATAGAGGAACGAGCCCGCGTGGAAGATGATACAGCCTCTATACAAGTGTCAGTTGCAGATGAGGGAGTTAAGGACTCTTGGCAACATAGAGCCGAGCAGCCCATGAGGGAAGACCAAAGAAAAAGGTATGGCCAAAATAAGCAACCAACCATGCAAACCGAAGAAGAAAAGAGTAGATCCTACGAAGCCATAACCACTGTGTTCACGGAGTTGATCTACAGGCTCTTGGAAAAAATCAAGGGAGAACCTTACTTCGTTTGGCCTCCTAAGATGATGGGGGACCCTGCTCGGCGCAACCAAGAGTGGCGGTGCACCTACCATCGTGAGAAAGGGCATAAGACGCAGAACTGCAGAGACCTTAAGAGACATCTTGAAGACTTGGTTACTGCCGGCCACCTCCAGCAATGGATCGATGTGGAAAAGACAAGGGCAAAACAGGGACAACCCTCAACCCCTTTACTAGAGGACCAAGCTCCAAGGTTAGTGATAAACGTTATCCATGGGATGACCGACCCCCAAAGGGAGAACGCCCTTCGTGGCGAGATTCAGAGAGCCACGCACTTGCAACAAGTCATGTCAGTAGGACCATTGCTCAAGAGGTCTAGAACGGAAGCAAAGCCCTCTCAATTCAACATTGTATTCTCCGAGAAAGATCTTGAAGGGATCCAACATCCTCACCGATGATCGATCGTTCTGATCGATTGTGGGCGAACAAATTTGATGTGAAACGGGTCCTAATTGATCAAGGAGTGCCGACATTATGTATTATGACCTTTTCAAAAGCTAGGTCTTGATGAGCAACACTTAATCCTCGATCTCTCCGGCTTCAATGGATGACAGAGTGGCCGTCCGGTCACCTTGTCCGTCACAAAGAAAGTCCAAAGTGGTCCCCGCCGACTTCTTGGTGATCAATACTTCATCTCCTTACAATGCAATACTCTTGGACCTTGGATGATTCATACGATGGAGGCAAGTGCATCCACTTACCACCAGTAGTCCGTTTCCCAACAAAGAATGGGGTGGAGGAGATCAAGGGTGACCAAGTAGCGGCAAAGCACTGCTTCATCGCTGCCATGAAGTCTAAACGAGCATGTAAAGAAGTCCAGATGGTCGAATTGCCAGATCAGCCTGTACTGGTGATCAATACTTCATCTCCTTACAATGCAATACTCGGTCGACCTTGGATTCATACGATGGAGGCAGTGCCATCCACTTACCACCAGGTAGTCCGTTTCCCAACAAAGAATGGGGTGGAGGAGATCAAGGGTGACCAAGTAGCGGCAAAGCACTGCTTCATCGCTGCCATGAAGTCTAAACGAGCATGTAAAGAAGTCCAGATGGTCGAATTGCCAGATCAGCCTGTACTGGAAGACGTTGGTAGAGTGCCAACAGAGAAGATGGTGGAGGACCTTGAAACGATCTTGGTAGGCGGAGGAGATCCAGACAAGTTCTTTCTACTCGGCACTTCGCTCCTCGCTGGAGAGAAAGAGCAGTTGCTAACTCTCCTCCGCAAGAATATAGAAGTATTTACCTGGTCTGCTTACGAGACTCCTAGGTTGGACCCAACCTTTGCATGTCACCAACTCAATGTCCAACCAGCAGCTCGACTCGTAGTCCAAAAGAGCAGACGATCATCTGCAGAACATACAGAAGCGGTCATCCAAGAGGTAAACAAGCTTCTGGTGGCAGGGGTCATACGAGAGGTACAATATCCGAAATGGTTGTCCAACACCGTTGTGGTGAAGAAAAAGAATGGAAAATGGAGGGTGTGCGTCGACTTCACCAGCCTCAACAAAGCTTGTCCTAAGGACAGCTTTCCTCTCCCACGGATAGACCAACTGGTAGATGCAACTGCCGGACATGAACGGATGAGCTTCCTAGATGCCTACAGTGGCTATCATCAAATCCCCCTGTTTGGCCCAGACCAGGAGAAGACAGCATTCATTAGCCCAAGGGGCACCTACTGCTACAAAGTGATGCCCTTCGGCCTGAAGAACGCCGGTGCGACCTATCAACGGATGGTCACTAAAATGTTCAAGGACCAACTAGGCAAGACTATGGAGGCCTATATAGATGACATGGTGGTCAAAAGTAAATTGGCTGAACATCATCTGAGAGACTTGGAGGAAGTGTTCCAAATCCTGAAGACCCACAAGCTTCGCTTGAACGCCTCGAAATATGCATTTGGGGTCGGTTCAGGGAAGTTCTTGGGATATATGGTGACCAGGCAAGGTATCGAAGTCAATCCCGACCAGATCAAAGCCCTCCAAGACATCGAGGCACCTACAAAGGCTAGGGAACTCCAAAAGCTCGCTGGTATGGCTGCAGCATTGAATCGTTTCATTAGTCGGTCCTCCGATCGAATGAGACCCTTCTTCCAACTCCTAAGGAAGAAGATAAACTTCGAATGGGGTGACCAGTGCTCCGAAGCACTCGTAGAGCTTAAAAGGTATCTTTCTTCCCCTCCTCTTTTGTCTACTCCAGTCCCCAACGAAGAGCTCTTTCTTTACTTGGCTGTCTCCGATCACGCTGTGAGTGCAGTTTTGATTAGAGAGGAAGGGAAAGAACAAAAGCCAGTATACTACGTTAGCAAAACCCTCTTGGATGCCGAAACCAGATACCTACCTCTAGAGAAGCTGGCATATGCCCTACTGATAGCTTCTAGGAAGCTTACTCACTCTTCCAAGGACACACTTTCAATGTCCTCACAGAGTACCCTCTAAAGTCTGGTGGTTCACCAAGCCGATTTCTCGCCGACAAAGAAGTGGGCGAGAATTGGGGAGTTTGACATTAAATTCCACCACGGATTGCTATCAAAGCTCAAGTGTTAGCAGACTCAAATGAAGTTCACTCCAGATCGACCGGCCCTCCGAAGGAGCTCTACTTAGCAACCAAATCCATAACACTCATCAAACCCCGTGAGGCATGGAAACTTTTCATTGGAGACGTTTAGCATTTGTTCGTTGATGGATCCTCCAACCAAAAGGGTTCTGGAGCGGGAATGGTCCTTATTTCACCAGAGGGGTTTATTTGGGAGCAAGCTGTCAGACTGGGATGGAAGGCTTCCAACAACGAAGCGGAGTACGAGGCTCGCTTATTTGGTCTCCGTAGTTGAACACTTTAATGCAGAGGAGTTGCTCGTTTATAGCGACTCCCAACTTGTGGTGAACCAATTGACAGGAGTATACGAAACTCGCGATGACCGGATGACATCCTATGCAGAACAAGCCAAGCACCTAATCCGTAAATTTCAAGCTATCAGGGTTGTGAAAATTGGCCGTGATAGAAATAGCCACGCCGATGCGTTAGCCTGTCTTGGCTCTTCGGTGGACTCCAGAAATGGTCGCAAGATATGGGTCGAATTTGTTCCTCAACCGACCATCGATCCACCCAGCTTGGTCCTTTGTACAGACCTTGGTCCGAGCTGGATGGACCCTCTCCTTGCCTTCTTAAAAAATGGTGCCCTTCCAGATGACAAGAAAGAAGCACATAAAACAAGGCACCGAGCTGCGCGATTTTGGGTCTCACCTTCGGGCAAGCTCTACAAAAAGTCTTACCTCGGTCCATATCTTCTTTGTGTTCACCCCAATCTTGTGGAAAACTTTCTTTATGAAATCCACGAGGGGATCTGTGACAGTCATACTGGAGGTCGGTCCTTGGCACACCGAGCCCTCACTCATGGGTACTGGTGGCCGCATATGCAGAAAGATGCCCAACAGTATGTCCAAAAATGCGACAAGTGCCAAAGGTTTGCTCCACTCATTCATCAACCAGCCAAGAACTTAACTCCCCTCACCAGTCCATGGCCATTTGCACAATGGGGTCTGGACATCGTTGGACCTCTAGCAAGGGGTACTGCTAACAAAAGGTTCTTCGTTGCTGCCACTGACTATTTCACTAAATGTGGAGATTGAAGCCTTAGCAAGCATAAAGGAAGCTGACATGAAAAGGTTCGTTTGGAGGAACGTCATTACTCGGTTTGGCATCCCAAGGGCCCTACTATCTGACAACGGCACCCAGTTTGATGGAAAGGTTTTTAGGAAGTTACATTACGACTTAAAAATTGAATTTCGAAATTCTACTCCAGTCTACCCTCAAGGAAATGGTCAAGCTGAAGCGTCTAACAAGACGGTCATCAATGGGATGAAGAAGCGGCTAGAGAAGGCCAAAGGCAAATGAGTGGAAGAACTGCCAAACGTTCTGTGGGCGTACAGAACAACACCACGGTGATCGACAGGGGAGACACCTTACTCTCTCACTTATGAGATGGAGGCCATCATCCCCTTGGAGGTCGGCCTTCCCACTATTCGGTCTGAAATCTTTGAACCAGCAAACAATGATGAGGCTATCGCCCAGGCTCTTGACCTGACAGAGGAGCGTAGAGAAGCCGCGCTCATTCGTCTGGCAAGATACCAAAGAACAACTTATTAGAAGTTTCAATAAAATGTGCTAATTCGCCAATTTCTACGGAGATCCGGTGCTAAGGAAGGTCATGGATCATAAGAAGGTCCTCGGTGAAGGGAAGCTCGGCCTTAATCGAAGGGCCTTACAGAGTTACCTCTCGCTTAGGCAACTGAGCTTACTACCGACGACCTAGCAGCAAGTCCATTCCTCGCCCTGGAATGTTGCCAACTTGAAGAAATACTATCATTGATGATCTAAGCTTTTTGAATGTAATCGAAATTCTCTAAGTATTATTGAAATCACCTTTTCCCTATGAATTGTGTTCTTTTCATATGTGTCGCATATATTTTCGCCGACAATTGAGCAAGAATGGGTTCTGTGTCTTAACCCACGCCCCAAACTCAAACCTTCGGTTGGAGTAGGGCGCCAAGTGGTATAGCTTGGTGGAATTTGTGCCAAGTATCGATACTTGAAAGCATGGTCCATGGTAACAACTCGCGCTCAACGAAGAGCCGAGTTACACTCTACGATGAGTTAAGCTTGACCGAATCAAGTAAAAGCCGAGCAACGAAATGCCCGGCCGAATCCAACTAGACATTTCTAAGGCACAAAGCCTGGTCTGCCAGATTAGACGCCCTATATAGTCTCAGAGCCTCTGCTCAGCTAGGGACATGGAAGGTTCTTTTTTCTAATTTTTCTAAGGCACAACACCTATTTTGCCCGAATAAATGGTCCACTCGGCTACGAAGCCTCTGCTTGGCCATACGGCATAGAAAATTCTTTCCTCAAATTTTTCTAAGGCATAAAGCCTAGTTTTACTGCACAAAATTCCCTACGGCGTCTCTGCTCGGATTGGGGGCATCAAAAGTTATTTCTTCTAATTTTTCTACGGCATGGAGCCTAGTTAGACCGAACAGGTGACCTCCTTCTCTAGAGAGCCCCTGCTCGGCCGGGGGCAAGCATAACACATACAAGCATAAATTGAAAATTGAAGTTCAAGACATACAAAAATTCAACAAAGCATGACATTACTATAATGCATCCATTACAAAAAGAGGAGCTCGGCCTTACAAAATGACAATGTCAAACTAGCCGAGCTCCAACACTTACTTACCCCAAAAAAAAAAAAAAAAAAAAAAAAAAAAGAGAGGGATCTTGTTCTTCTCCAAGAACGACCATCTTGACCTCATTTGCTTGAACCTCCCGCCGTTTTCTTCATCTCAATTTTGTTCTGGGAGACCTTCGAAGGCCTTGCCTCAGTGTGTTCCCCAAGAGAAGCCCTTGCCTCAGTGTTTTCAACAAAAGAGTTAACTTTTCGCCGACCATCAAAGGAAAAATACGCCGGCGCTCCGAACTGGTCCAGACAAGTGGCCTGTCGTTTTACCTCTTTATTCTCCATGGAGGTAGCCTTCTGTTTCAGTTCTTTGTTCTCTACCTTCAGCGCACAAATCTCCGCTCGTGCATCCTTATACATCTGCTGAATTAGAGTAAGTTGGGCATTAACCCGATGTACCTCACACGTCCTGTTTTGCAGACGGTGAGACAGGTTAGTGACTGCGGCCACTGTCTCCATACACGCTTGCAACGTGTGGTGGTTAGCTTCAATATCAGTTTGAGCAGCCATCACTTGCTCAACTGTTAGTGTAGGAAGACTGGGATGAGTAAGAGCAGGGGCACTTGGCCCAGAGGAGCTCGATGGACTAAGATCCGGAAAGAGAGAGAGGGGGCGAGACGAAGCCATGTGGTTAAGAAGAAAATAGAAGAGGAAAAGAAGAAGGAAGAGGAAGATGAAAGAGTGATGGAAAAGAAATAGAAGAAGAGAGTGGTTAAGAAGAAGAGAAAAGAGTGATGAAGATACTGATTCAGAAGACGCTGAGAAGAAGAAGACAAAGAGGGAGAGGGCCGAGGCGAGCATCGTTCGAGGCATGCTTTTGTCGGCCAAAGCAGGCCGCGTCTAACGCGTTTAACAAAAAAAGAGAAAGACGCGGGAATGTATACGGTATAATAATAATAATAATAATAATAATAATAATAATAATAATAATAATAATAATAATAATAAAAAATATATATATATATATATATATACGCGGGAATGTATACGGTATAATAATAATAATAATAATAATAATAATAAAATAAAATATATATAAATAAATAAAATAAAACAAAATAAAAAAATGCGCAACCGAGCTACACTGATTGGACCAACCAAAGAGTAAGGGCCGAGCTACAAGACTGAGTTGCATTAATTTATTTTTTAATATTTGGTTTGGTCGACCCAGGTAAAACAACTTTACAAGTTAAAGAGGCCAAACATGGCCGACTGAAACAACTTTGCATGGATTGGAACATAATTTACAAGTGATAAAGAGGCGGGCCCCAGATAGTATTTAAGATGTGTTATTCTCAAAGAAACAGCTGGAGTCTACCAAACTAATAAAAAAATAAATAAATAAATAAGGAATTAGGTGGAATTCGGGCCCACCTAACTAGTTTATGCAAATTCAAGCATTTGAATTAACAAAACAATGCAATTCTAAGTCCAAATATGGCAATCTGGATAAACTTTCATGCCAGATCAAAATCTTAAAGTGAGCCAAGATATCGATTAAAAATATATACATATATGTATATATAATTAAATTTGAAGGTCAGATTATACTTTGAATAAATTAGACTGAATATAAATAATGGCTTCCACTCAATAATTTTTAGTGCAAGACAGGGGGCAAATGAAGGGGGGCATAATTATTCAAGCCTATTTGTATGGAACCTCGTTGGATTAGACGAAGGTCCCTACGAGACTGGACGAAGGTCCTTACTGGACTGGACGAAGGTCCCTACTAGACTGGACGAAGGTCTCATCGGATCGACGAAGGTCCCTACTCCGCATTTCAAGCCTAGTTGTATGGAACCTTGTTGGATTGGACGAAGGTCCCTACTAGACTGGACGAAGGTCCTTACTGGACTGGACGAAGGTCCCTACTCCGTACTCAAGCCTAGTTGTATGGAACCTTGTTGGACTGGACGAAGGTCCCCATTCCGAAGTGGGCTCTCTCCACTCTATGATGGGCCGAGCAAAGGGATCGCTTGGCCCACTCCCCACTCAAGAGGGAAGACCATGGGCCCCCCTAGCACTCCTCACTCCCACTCCAAGAGGGAAGACCATAGACACGCCATAGCACCACTCCCCACTCTGAAGCGGGTAAGTCCATAACATGGGATCCAAGGCTCCCACTCAACGACAACATGAGTGCTAACAGATCAGTCAATACTCTGTAAAGTAAAAAGCATGTGGTGTCCGCAAATGACGGATCTTGCTCCCCTCTATTAAAGGATGTGCTACAATCACGGCTGAAGACCAGGCGTAGAAGGAGGGAGCTTGATGAAGAAGTCATATGATCCTTATAAAAGGTAACCGGACTCTCCTTGAAGGGGGATCTCTGAACTCTAAAAAGACACTGGTCTTCTTTATCTTGTCTCTACCAAACTCCGACATCGACTCGAATCGGAGGGTTTCACCAACCCCGTCGGCCTAACTGTTTGTTCCTTGTACAGGCCTCCACCATCTTGCACGTGGTTAAATCCACAAAGTTCCATCTTACTCTATTGCGGAAACCGGTCCGCATAATTAGTATACCAATTGATGATATGGCAAAATTTAAGAGGTCTTTAATATTTATAATTTGTATAATGAGTGAGGTCAACAATAATACCATAACATATGTTGATACACTAATTAATATACTAATTGATATATATAGCACCACCGTTTCATTTTATTTTCCTCTTCTTCTTAGATTCCTAAACATTTATTATAATGGGTTTTCAACAATTGACACATTAAAATACTAATTGGTTGATGATAAGTAAAATAACATGCCCCACATTCGAACATGACACTTTTATTTATGAAAAATTATTCAATATTCCCGGAGCACCACGTGTTCATACTCCAAACCAATCACTAATTAATTAGCCTCATGTTGTTCCCCCATCCCCAACATAAATCGTGGGCCCTTGTGACTTTCCACCAATCAAAATCTTATGGAGCACCATGTGTCTATAATTCAGGAGTACTGAATAATCACCCTGTATGTAGTAGGGAAAAAAAAAATAGTTTGATCATTTAATTCTTTTTTGGTGCACTTTCGAATATTTTTTCATAAACATAATTATTGAATCTTTGAGTCTATTTTTTGGGTACACTTTGGTATATTTTTTGGAACACATAATTATAGAGGCTTTGAATTTTTCGGTAAATTAGTTTCGAATAAGTGATCCCTGTGTTTTAAAAAAATCCAATAATTTGAATAGCGTCATGTAATTTGAATAACATCATGTACTTGAATCAAATTCATTAAGCCATGTACTTTAGCAACCACATCTGATATGGGAAGTACCTCAGATTCTTCTTCTTCTGTCCTTACTATCTTTGGTGGGGCAATTTTTGTTTTTGAGATCTTCTCCGTTTTTTATTCCTGATATCATATGCTTCCCAATTTGAAATCTCGTTTTTAATACATCACCATGTGTGGTAATCACAAAGACTACATAAATACATAGACGTCATCACCATTTTCATTACTGCAATCACAGACAGAGAGAGAGAGAGAGAGAGAGAATTTACAGACAGAGAGAATATTTGTTGAATCATGGATGGTCCAAGCGCCCGAAACTTCAACGACGAGCAGGTCGTCCCGCCTCCTTAGGTTATAGAACGATTGATCTAGGGCCGCATCGAAGGTTCAAGAAAGCGGCGGAGCCCGGCAGAGGCAGATGACAGTGATTTTTAGTGACTTTTTAACTTTTTGGCCGATCACTGTATATTTCCCTTAGACCCATAAATTTATATTATTGATGCCATTCTGTGGATCAATTGAATCATCCGTTTCACATGAATCAGAAGTCTGGGAAGCAAATAAAGAAGGATCTTCAAACACAACATCTTCTAGAAAACCAGCATTCGGAACATAATGGCCTTCCATGATCCTGAAAAGGAATTCCCGGACAAAGGCCAAATCGGTCATATTTCTACTCAAATTGATATTTGAATGTGTGTCAAATATGACCCTATATTTACCAAAGTGAGTCCCTAGTAGTGAGTTATTCTCAAAGCCTTTCCACGCAAACTAGCTTTTAAAGCTTCAAGACTACTCATGGTTGTAGTCCCAACCTAAACAAAGATGACTCAATATTCATAAAAAAACTTAATATAGGACTTAAACAATTCAGCAAGTAGCAGTTCTTAAGGCAAAACAGTTAAAAACTCACGCAATTGAGCTGGGTTGCGAGCACTTTCACGCCCATGGCTTCCTCAAACTAAAAATGATGGTAGACCCTCTGCGGGTATATAAATGCCAGGAACATCAAATCTGCTCCTCTAATGATAAAACGAAACCTCACCCCTTTAAGTATAAATGCAGTAAGAGGTCGGGGACCTTCCAGAGAGCAAAAGCGCCATCATGAAATAGGTAAACGATTAGCTGCGAAAATAAATACACACGGGATATTACTCATGTACACGTTTGTTCGTCACATAATAGACACAACTTTCATATATGAAGAATAATAATAAACATAAAACATTACCAAACACTTTCTCACCATATTTTAAGCAGGTGTTATATGAAATCCCATTTTACCTTGTTGCTTTCAAGTACGAACAGGAAACCTTAACGGTCGTTTACAATGAGTGGGACACATATAAAAGTAAAAATATCAAGATGATATTTAAGTGATCCATGAAAACTACTAGATTGTACTCAGCAATGTTAGCATGAAATATGTTAGATTAAGCTTAATTGTCAACATTAAAATTGACAACACCATGACGCATAAATGGTCCAACGAAGTCCATGTGTACTTTTAACAAGGATAGTAACATCTATATAGTGTAACATTATTCACAATAAAAAAAGCCAATTGGTCCACTAAATTTAGTTTAGCACCTAGACCCATTATAAAGAGAGTAAGTGCGGGCGAGCGGAAGGAGGTAAAAAGAAAAAGAAAGTGTTTTTAGGTGATGCTTTTAAAACCCTTAACTAACTTGCTCCTCCAACCACAGAAAATTATGTGCCTTCAATATTCTGTCTCGTGTAAAAAAGTGAAGTTTGCATACATGAAATGCCCCATTACTATCTACCAACATAAAAGATCACAGAGGCAACCAAAACAAAGATGCAATAAATCATCCAAATACACAGAGGGAATATTTGATGCCTCGACCATCAACATCAAAAACATTGGAAAGCTACCTTCAAGACCATACACATGAATTTGGTTTGAACTTGAAACCGTTATTTCGCCTAAAATACCATTGGTCATAGAAACGATAATACAATGTATCGAACATAACAAACTTTTATTTAAGGCATCTGAATATCATCTATATACTAAAACCAAACCTGCAAACATGAACGTTAAATCAAACAATCAATCTTCAATTACAATTTACAAAGCCTGACCACCATGAATCTTTGTCAATGTAATTTTGAGAGTGTTAACTCTACCTAAAATATCACAAGTATAACAAAGATAAACAATGTACCAATACATAAGCATATTCATTTAAGGCACATAGATATTATTTATATTACAAACATAAGCATATGTATGATGGACAACACAAATTCTTCCATATAAAATTTTCAAATCGTGCCAAAAAGAATCTCAAGAAATTGCTTCCTTTAGTATATAAAAGGACAACTAATACTAAAAGCTCAAACTGCAATTTGAGGGCTACAGTGAGGTGGGTGTAGGGTTCAAACCCAATTATGCATCAAATACCAAAATAACTCAATTGCTCAAATTGACAAGCCAATCATAAGAACTAAGCCAATCAAATATTATTACGATGTATTTTGTATTAATTTGTCCCCCACGCCCCTTCCATTTTCTTTACCCCAATCAGACTTCTTTCTCTCTTCTTCATTTGCTTTTTCTGTCATTTGTTGAGCAGAGGGTTTCCCCTCCTCTACCTCACTGCTCCGCCTCTCTCTCTTTCTCTCCCATGGATACTCAAGCTTTAAGTTTAGAGTGGGAGTTCTTAGAGTGAGATTTTGCAAAATTTTTGTAAATAGAAGTAGGAGATATCGTTGTACTCTTCGCAATGAAATTCTCAAATTCTTGATTCAGTGAGGTTTACATTTTCAGATTTGCTCCTCGTCATCATTTGAGGTAGCGATTATCTCAATATTATTGCTTTAAAATTTATGATGTGGTTATGTTGAGAAAAATGACATGATAGGAGTTATATGGTTTGTATCTATATCATATTATCATTAGATAGTTTATTTGAGAAAAATAATGTTGAAATATTATCTAATCTTTGATTTTCAGAATTTATTTTTTAGAAAACTAAATTAATGTTGATGTTCAAATGTTTAAATGGTTAACTTGGAATTATAGAGTTGTTTTGGGATTAAAAACTATAAAAGTGCTATATTCATGATATTTTATGAATGTTGATATTTTGAAGATTAGGTTTTGTTCATTTTTGTGAAATGGAATGTGGACTTTTGAACTCCCAACCTTAAAAAATGTACTCTGGGGCACATTTCATGATTTTTGATGTAAATATCATACTGATAATATTTCATGATTTATGGGTCTAAGGTAAAATGGGATTTCAGATAACACCTGCTTAAAATATGGTGAGAAAGTGTTTGGTAATGTTTTATGTTTATTATTATTCTTCATATATGAAAGTTGTGTCTATTATGTGACGAACAAACGTGTACGTGAGTAATATCCCGTGTGTATTTATTTTCAGTGTGCCAATCGTTTACCTATTTCATGATGGCAGTTTTTGCTCTCTGGAAGGTCCCTGACCTCTTGCCTGCATTTATACTTAAAGGGGGTGAGGTTTCGCGTTTTATCATTGGAGGAGCAGATTTGATGTTCCCTGGCATTTATATACCCGCAGAGGGTCTACCATCATTTTTAGCTGGGAAGCCATGGGCGGTGAAAGTACCTGGCAACCTAGCTCCAATTGCAGTGAGTTTTTTAACTGTTTTGCCTTAAGAACTGTTGCTACTGGCTGAATTGTTTAAGTTCTATATTAAGTTTTTTTTTGATGAATATTGAGTCATCTTTGTTTAGGTTGGGACTACAACCATGAGTAGTATTGAAGCTTTAAAAGCTGGTTTGCGTGGAAAGGCTTTGAGAATAACTCACTACTATCGGGACACACTTTGGTAAATATAGGGTCATATTTGACACACACATTCAAATATCAATTTGAGTAGAAATATGACTGATTTGGCCTTTGTCTGGGAATTCCTTTTTCCAGGGGATCAGTGGAAGGCCATTATGTTCCGAATGCTGGTTTTCTAGAAGATGTTGTGTTTGAAGATCCTTCTTTATTTGCTTCCCAGACTTCTGATTCATGTGAAACTGATGATTCAATTGATCCACAGAATGGCATCAATAATATAAATTTATGGGTCTAAGGGAAATAAACCAAAATTTTCCCTCTGATGATTCAATTGATTTTCCCATCTTCCAAGCAGACTCACCAATCCTAACCAACCCCTGCAGCTCAGCCTTGGCTTCCCTTTCCATTTCCTCTTCGAAAAGCCGAAACTCTTCCATGGCACTTTCCATGGCAGAGTCACGCATTGTCATCTTACAGCTATAAACCTTTCAACTTGGGAATGAAGAAAGCTTGTTTCTGCCATTCATTGTGCTTTTCTTTTCACTTATCATCTCCACTACTTAGTAGAGTTAATATACAGCTTGCAGCCTTCATATGCATTTAAACACTGTTCTTCATGTATCATTGACTATGTGGATGACTTCAACCACATTCTAATAGATTTTTGTTTACTTTTTTCCTTTTCAGACAACTCAAACTAGACTGCATGTTCTTAGAATCTCAGCAAATAATTGATTATAGCCTTCTGTTGGGAGTGCATTTTAGAGCTCTGAGCAACTGCATGCCCTCTTGGAACCCCCGACACACTACTGCACAAGCATGACAAATTGCCTCAAATTGATGGTAGTTATCCATTTCGATACAAACATCTTTGCTAGAACTTATAGTTATTTTGCTTGGATTTCATGGTTGTATTGTTTCTTTAATTTTTAATTTTTGTGTGCTTGCATAACAATTTGAAATATTTTGGCTCGTGGGGTTATTTTTGTTTTTGTACTCTACTTTCAATGATAATAGTTGACTGCTTCGATCATTTGTTAGATTGTGATACAGTTAAAATTTGTGCATGAAATTTGAGAGGATACTTATTTAAAGTCTGTGATAGATTTCAGGATGTTCTCGGTATAATCGGACAATGGCTTACCGATAATTTCTATTGCTTATAGGAAATTATAATACATGTATGAAGAAGCTTCTATCTCTAGCTAGTACAAAGATGTGCAACAGCTGAATTTGAGTTACAATAGAGACAATTTGAATGACAAAATGTTTGTTAGTGTAAAGATGGAATGAAAATGGAGGCTTCTAATGATTCTTTACTTATTTTCACCACACTGAATTTTTCTTGCCCTACTGCAAAATCTGAAATGCACTTACAAAAGAGATTACTCATATGTCACCCAAAAAATTAAAATTTCGGACACCTTGATAAAAAATTAGTTGGCCTTAATTGTAGAAATAGTGTATAGACCAAGCTTTCTAAATAAGTATGATCTCTAAATCCAACTTGTTCAAATTTTTGTTGTGCACATAGTAGGATGGCCTTCTGTTTCTTTGTATATCTGTGAGATTTTGAATCTGGCAGTTTCATGCGAAAAGAGGAATTGCCAATCAATGGAAACAACTCGAAATAATTGCAACTTTTATGGAGGTGCAAGTGGGCGTTATCGAAGGCAAGTGAAATTTGTGGTATGGGAACAACTCCCAATTGCACACCATGAAAGTGCAATTATTTTGAGTTGTTTTTACCATTTTTGTGTGTGTGTGTGTGTGTGCGTGTGCGCGCAATTGATAGAAAACCTTTCCATGCATTTGCCTCGCAATCTTTATTTTCCTCTTTGCTATGATTATGCATCTCTTCTTATCTTTTGATCCCAAGGGTAGTCCTGATTTCATAATTCACCATCAATTATTGTTCTAATGAGATCTTAATTACTTAAAAAATCAACATGATCATAATTACTAAACTAGGCAATACTCTTTAACTTTGGTTTTCTTCATCTTTTAGTTTGCAGTTTATGTTCTACTTCATTTAGGTGAAATCTCTCAAGGGGAGATCTTGATTCCTCCAAAGGGTCTGCTCTTAGTTACTCATGAACCAAGCTTTGTCGACTTTGCACCGTGTCCTCACATTAGAGGAAATACTTTGAGAGCATTCTCTGTGGGGGACAAGGAAGTTGATCTTCTTCTGCCTGGTAATGCAAGGTAGTTTCTTGTGTTTTCAATTTATTTAGCTTGTAACTGAGGGTGGACTTTGGCCATTGGATAAAGTTGCTCTATGCAGCCTGGGAGTCATGGGTTCGAAAAATTCAAATACGGAAATAGCCCCTTCTCACATGAGGGTAAGGCTACATATATTTATTTGAACCTCCCTGGATCCTGTAGTAGCGGGATCCTTGGGCACTGGGTCACTTTTCATTGAGCTAGTAATAGAAATATTGCTACCTTTAGGCTTTGGTTGTGATGCAGGAAATGGAAAATAATATGCAATGAAAAGCCTTTGTTGTCCGGTTACTGTGGAAAATAGTCAAGAAGATAAAATAGAAGAAATTCTTAATTTTAGATGTCATTTTTCTTTTTTATTTTTAACAATTTGGAGAAGTTTTTAATTATAATTTCAGCTAAGTAGAGGAGATATGAAGGATAACAGTTTTCCATTTCCTTTTCCTTTTTCTATACCATTTCACCAAATGAGTTTTTATTAACAGTCTTTCCAATTTTTGTAAATATCAACAGAAAGCAATAACCTCTATCATTATTTAATTGCCAATTACCTTCAATTTGTTCAGGTTACGAGTGCTGCTAGGAGTGAACATGCCAGCTCAGGCTATTCGCAAGCTTCAGCAGGAGGAGACTGATTCAGCAGAAATCGAACTTTTTGAGGTTTATGATGTTGTTCTCTACCTAGGCATAATTGATATATTGCAGGAATACAACCTGAAAAAGAAAATAAAGCACGCGTACAAGTCACTGCAATATGATCCCGAATCAATCTCTGTTGTTGAACCAAAGCTGTATTCTAGGCGTTTCTCTGTTGTTGAACCAATCTTGACAGTTAAACCATCTAGATGATTAAATCCATTGTGCAAGCACTTGACCATCATTGTAGGTGGGACCCCAGCAAATCCCTTATCCTCCCCACAAATAAAGCGGCGCCCATTCTTTGGATGATCTAAAATGTAGGCAGCAACTTCCCTCAATGCACCTTCCCCGACTCTTGTTCCCTTCTTTAGTCCTTTCCCATCCACTAAAATAGGCAGCCCTCGAGGGTTGTTCATAGCCATAGGCTCCTCATCTACTGGCTTAAAAACAGATATATACTTTTTCCCCAATGCATCAAGCATAAAATATGCTCCACCTGTACCTTCTGAAGACCTAATTGGATAGTTCCCTCTATCTAACCCATCAAATGTTGAGTTAAGCAAATTCTCAAGGACCAAAGGTATTTCAATATTCCGATTAACAATCAGGTTGTTCACAGCCATAGGCTCCTCATCTACTGGCTTAAAAACAGATATATACTTTTCCCCCATGCATCAAGCATAAAATATGCTCCACCTGTACCTTCTGAAGACATAATTGGATAGTTCCCTCTATCTAACCCATCACATGTTGACCATCCATATTTATAGGGTTTCGTAATTACGATTTTGAAAACAGATTTTGAAAAAGACAGAACAATGTCATAATCCGATTGACTCTTTTAATACTCTAATTTGTGAGGTATGCTGAATGATTTACCCGATTTTATTCCAATCTGGAACCAAAAAAATTGTGAGAATTTTCGGCAATGGTACAACATATCTGCTAATCCAATAAACAAGGGGCAAAAAAATTCAAGCTCCCATAGCTTTAGTTTTTATGGATGGACCAGGACTACAACCGTATTTTGTAATCCAAATCCCTTAAACAAGAAACAAAATAAGCACAATATTGATTTGAAAAAGTAAACAATAAATAACACAAGATTGGAAAATTACCAGAAACAGAAGCTAAACAAGCTGCTCTCTCAGTTTTTATGGATGGACCAGGACTACAACCTTATTTTGTAATCCAAATCCCTTGAACAGGAAACAAAATAAGCACAATATTGATTTGAAAAAGTAAACAATAAATAACACAAGATTGGAAAATTACCAGAAACAAAAACTAAACAAGCTGCTCTCTCAGTTTTTATGGATGGACCAGGACTACAACCTTATTTTGTAATCCAAATCCCTTGAACAGGAAACAAAATAAGCACAATATTGATTTGAAAAAGTAAACAATAAATAACACAAGATTGGAAAATTACCGTAAAAGAAACTAAACAAGCCGCTTCTCTCGGTTTTATGGATGGACCAGACTACAACCTTATTTTGTAATCTAAATCCCTTGAACAGAAACAAAATAAGCACAATATTGATTTGAAAAAGTAAACAATAAATAACACAAGATTGGAAAAATTACGAAGCGAAACTAAACAAGTTGCTCTCTCCATAAACCTTAGCTATCATAAGTACATATTATTTAAGACAATGACTTTGTCCTCAATACAAGTTCAATAAATTGTATATCAAACCCAAAAAATAGAGAGGATAATGTGGCAAATGAATCAAGGTATGAACTTAATGTTCAACCTCTTCAAGTTATTTGTGCATTAACTGCTGAAATAATTGAAAATAACAAATAACCCAAGAAAATTATATTTGGCAATGTACGGTAACATATGTGCATATAGACATGCATTTATCCAATTTTCTCCATGGACATTTTTTTGGCAATCTTCTCAAGGTGGTGATCCATGATGTGGGAGACTGCTTCCATGAAAGCGGCTTCGCTTGTGCCAGAGAGCATAGAATCCAATGCTTCTTGGACAATCTCCTCGATCACAGATTCCTTCTTCAAGCTTTCCCTGCACATGATGCTTCCGATGGCAAAGGGAGTAAGCCCTCGCTCCACCCCTTTCTATAGAAGCATGGTGGAGATACGGAGGCGTCTTGGCGCAAGATTCAAGTGGCGATCCCATCCGTATAAGTTTAGGAGGGCAATGTCTTCTTCAAAGATCCAGTGATTTTATGTACTCAATAGTGTCCGCATTGTAAGGCTTGCGAGCTTGGCCAATCTGACCGATCAAACGTGCAATCTTGACTGCGTGACAAAAAAAAATTTGAGCGCAACTAATAAAGCCAAGGCATTTCTTGACATACATAAAGCTAAAAAGTTATCAAAAGTTTCAGACAAGGCAATTCTCCAAATCAATCAATTGGATTCCTAACTAGTAAAGACAATGACAATTTGAAGCTTGTGAAAATATTTGTTCTTGTCAATCGGAAAAACTAGCCATATAAACAAACAACAGAGAAAAAAGCTCATAGACAGATCTAACAAAGAAAGTATGGCAAAGCAGGATTAATTTTCGAGGGAGGAAAGGGATTTTCCTTGAATAACTTTTCATCCACATAGTATAAAAGGTATTGATGAGATTGTAAGGAGAACGGCTGTTGAGTTTTCAAAATGTTGTAGAAAAATTTGTATGCAAGTAAAATGGGCATGAAAAGGAAAGAACAGAAAATTTCTTGCATCTCAGAAATGGCCTTTCTTTGGGGAAGCAAAATTCATGAGTCAACTTTCTATTGAAGAGTTTGTAGAGGTGACATATTCAAGTTAAGTTATTTAGGGAATTGTATCTTTATTTATTTTCTTTGTTGCTCTAATTTCTTCAATTTGTACGTCTTACATGTAGATTATTGCACATCCTGGGAAACATTTATTTTATTATCTGCCAAACTTATCTACATAAATTCCAAGCAACTAGATAGACAAATAACATATAAATTCACCATGTCACCATTCAAAATGCATTCCAGATCCTTACAAAAATATTTGATGAGACTTGAATTTTATTGTCATAACTACTAAACTTCAATTTTATATAGAAAAAAGAAAGCTAGGAAAGCCATACCATTGACAAAACCACTCAAGAATGAAGCTAATAAATCCATAAATAGCAAAAGTTATGAGTGTTGAAATTAATACAATAATCAAGCAAAAAATGAAACACAAAAAGAGGAAGAAGAGTACTCACGCTGTCAGGAAAGCAATATCTATGATCAATTGGAATCAGCACAGTTCGGCCATCTTCACCTTTGCTCATCAAAATGTTCCCAGCATGCTTATCTGCATTTTCCATCCTTATATCCAACACAGAGATTTTATGTACCTCCTCCACTGGGAAAGCACTAGGACCCATGTCCTCACAACTTCCATGGTTCTCCATGAACATCTGCAAAGACCCAATCTTGACAGTTAAACCATCTAGATGATTAAATCCATTGTGCAAGCACTTGACCATCATTGTAGGTGGGACCCCAAAGAAATCCCTTTATCCTCCCCACAACTAAAGCGCCCATTCTTTGGGTGATCTAAAATGTAGGCAACAACTTTCCTCAATGCACCTTTCCCGACTCTTGTTCCCTTCTTTAGTCCTTCCCCGTCTTTGAAATAGGCAAATTTCGAGGGTTGTTCACGATCATAGGCTCTCATCTACCGGCTTAAAAGAGATATATACTTTTTCCCCAATGCATCAAGCATAAAATATGCTCCAATGCATCTTCACGAAGACCTAATTGGATAGTTCCCTCTATCTAACCCATCAAATGTTGAGTTAAGCAAATTCTCAAGGACCAAAGGTATTTCAATATTCCGATTAACAATCAGGTTGTTCACAGCCATAGGCTCCTCATCTACTGGCTTAAAAACAGATATATACTTTTCCCCCCATGCATCAAGCATAAAATATGCTCCACTTGTACCTTCTGAAGACATAATTGGATAGTTCCCTCTATCTAACCCATCAAATGTGGACCATCCATATTTATAGGGTTTCATAATTACGATTTTGAAAACAGATTTTGAAAAAGACAGAACAATGTCATAATCCGATTGACTCTTTTAATACTCTAATTTGTGAGGTATGCTGAATGATTTACCCGATTTTATTCCAATCTGGAACCAAAAAAATTGTGAGAATTTTCGGAATAAACAAGGGGCAAAAAAATTCAAGCTCCCATAGCTTTAGTTTTTATGGATGGACCAGGACTACAACCGTATTTTGTAATCCAAATCCCTTAAACAAGAAACAAAATAAGCACAATATTGATTTGAAAAAGTAAACAATAAATAACACAAGATTGGAAAATTACGAAGCGAAGCTAAACAAAATTTGCTCTCGGTTTTATGGATGGACCAGGACTACAACCTTATTTTGTAATCCAAATCCCTTGAACAGGAAACAAAATAAGCACAATATTGATTTGAAAAAGTAAACAATAAGGTGTCGTTTGGTAATACTTACGTTTTCAGTTTTCTGTTTATATTTACAAAAATTTTAAAAACTCAAATAAAAACTTGTTTGGTAAAATTTTTGATTTATAAATCAGTGGTCTCAGTTTATAAACTTGGCCAAAAAATGAAAACACAAAAAATGGGTTTTCATTTTGAGTTTTCAATTTTTTTTTTTTTTACCACCCAACACTAGCCACCACCCGCCACCATTTTCCACCATCGTCTTCCGCCACTACCACCCACCCACCAGCCACCACCTAGCTGCCATCCACTCGCCACTACCACCCACCCATCGCCGCCACCACCGCCACCACCACTTCCACCACCCACCTGCCATCCACCCGCCACTACCATCCACCGCCCGCCACCTACTTGCTACCACCACTCACCACCCACCTGCTACCACCATCCACTCACCACCACCAGCCACCTGCCACCCATTCGCCACCACCACCCACCACTACCACCACCACCACTCACTCGCTACCACCTACCACCCACCACCGTCACCCACTCACCCACCACCACCCACTCTACCAACCACCACCACCCACCCCCCGCTACCCACCTGCCACCACCACTCACCACTCGCCTCCACCACTACTACCACCCATTCTCTACCACCACATCACACCCACCCACCCACCACCCACCCGCCACCACCACCACCACCACTACCCACTCGTTACCACCCACCATCCGCAACCGTCACCCACCCACCCACCACCACCACTCACCCGCCACCACCCACCATCCACCCGCCACCCCCCACCACCCACCACCCAATCACCACCACTTTCCACCACCGCCTTTCACGCCACTTACCACCACTTGCCATTTCTCACTCTTTTTTATATTTAAAATTTTTTTAAAACATTTTGTCAATTACCAAACGCATTTGTAGTTTATGTTTTTCTAAAAATAAACAAAAACCAGTTTATAAAATTTTTGTAAATATAAACTGAAAACGTAAACATTACCAAACACACCCTAAATAACACAAGATTGGAAAATTGCCAGAAACAGAAACTAAACAAGCTGCTCTCTCAGTTTTTATGGATGGACCAAGACTACAACCTTATTTTGTAATCCAAATCCCTTGAACAGGAAACAAAATAAGCACAATATTGATTTGAAAAAGTAAACAATAAATAACACAAGATTGGAAAATTCCCAGAAACAGAAACTAAACAAGCTGCTCTCTCCATAAACCTTAACTATCATAAGTACATATTATTTAAGACAATGACTTTGTCCTCAATACAAGTTCAACAAATTGTGTATCAAACCCAAAAAATAGAGAGGATAATGTGGCAAATGAGTCAAGGTATGAACTTAATGTTCAATCTCTTCAAGTTATTTGTGCATTAACTGCTGAAATAATTGAAAATAACAAATAACCCAAGAAAATTATATTTGGCAATGTACGGTAACATATGTGCATATAGACATGCATTTACCCAATTTTCTCCATGGACATTTTTTTGGCAATCTTCTCAAGGTGGTGATCCATGATGTGGGAGACTGCTTCCATGAAAGCGGCTTCGCTTGTGCCAGGGAGCATAGAATCCAATGCTTCTTGGACAATCTCCTCGATCACAGATTCCTTCTTCAAGCTTTCCCTGCACATGATGTTTCCGATGGCAAAGGGAATAAGCCCTCGCTCCACCCCTTTCTATAGAAGCATGGTGGAGATCTTGTAGCGCATTCAGCTGCAGATCCCATCCGTATAAGTTCAGAGGGCAATGTCTTCAAAGATCCAAAGGATTTTATGTACTCAATAGTGTCCGATTGTAAGGCTTATGAAGCCAATACTGACCAAATCAAGCGTGCAATCTTGAACTGCGATGACAAAAAAAATTTGAGCGAACTAATAAAGCCAAGGCATTCTTGACATACATAAAGCTAAAAAAGTTATCAAAAAGTTTCAGACACAGCAATTCTCCAAATCAATCAATTGGATTCCTAACTAGTAAAGACAATGACAATTTGAAGCTTATGAAAATATTTGTTCTTGTCAATCAGAAAAACTAGCCATATAAACAAACAGCACAGAAAAAAAAGCTTTTAGACAAATCTAACAAAGAAAGTATGGTAGCTTAAGCAGGGATTAATTTTCGAGGGAGGAAAGGGATTTTCCTTGAATAACTTTTTATCCACATAGTATAAAAGGTATTGATGAGATTGTGAGGAGAACGGCTGTTGAGTTTTCAAAATGTTGTAGAAAAATTTGTATGCAAGTAAAATGGGCATGAAAAGGAAAGAACAGAAAATTTCTTGTTTGGGGAAGCAAAATTCATGAGTCAACTTTCTATTGAAGAGTTTGTAGAGGTGACATATTCAAGTTAAGTAATTTAGGGAATTGTATTTTTATTTATTTTCTTTGTTGCTCTAATTTCTTCAATTTGTACGTCTTACATGTAGATTATTGCACATCCTGGGAAACATTTATTTTATTATCTACCAAACTTATCTACATAAATTCCAAGCAACTAGATAGACAAATAACATATAAATTCACCATGTCACCATTCAAAATGCATTCCAGATCCTTACAAAAATATTTGATGAGACTTGAATTTTATTGTCATAACTACTAAACTTCAATTTTATTTAGAAAAAAGAAAGCTAGGGAAACCATACCATTGACAAAACCACTCAAGAATGAAGCTAATAAATCCATAAATAGCAGAAGTTATGAGTGTTGAAATTAATACAATAATCAAGCAAAAAATGAAACACAAAAAAAGGAAGAAGAGTACTCACGCTCTCAGGAAAGCAATATCCATGATCAATTGGAATCAGCACAGTTCGGCCATCTTCACCTTTGCTCATCAAAATGTTCCCAGCATGCCTATCTGCATTTGCCATCCTTATATCCAACACAAAGATTTTATGTACCTCCTCACAACTTCCATGGTTCTCCATGAACATCTGCAAAGACCCAATCTTGACAGTTAAACCATCTGGGTGATTAAATCCATCGTGCAAGCACTTGACCATCATTGTAGGTAGGACCCCAGCAAATCCCTTATCCTCTCCACAAATAAAGCGGCGCCCATTCTTTGGATGATCTAAAATGTAGGCAGCAACTTCCCTCAATGCACGTTCCCCGACTCTTGTTCCCTTCTTTAGTCCTTCCCCATCCACTAAAATAGGCAGCCCTCGAGGGTTGTTCACAGCCATAGGCTCCTCATCTACTGGCTTAAAAACAGATATATACTTTTTTCCCAATGCATCAAGCATAAAATATGCTCCACCTGTACCTTCTGAAGACCTAATTGGATAGTTCCCTCTATCTAACCCATCAAATGTTGAGTTAAGAAAATTCTCAAGGACCAAAGGTATTTCAATATTCCGATTAACAATCAGGTTGTTCACAGCCATAGGCTCCTCATCTACTGGCTTAAAAACAGATATATACTTTTTCCCCAATGCATCAAGCATAAAATATGCTCCACCTATACATTCTGAAGACATAATTGGATAGTTCCCTCTATCTAACCCATCAAATGTTGACCATCCATATTTATAGGGTTTCGTAATTACGATGTATTACGAAATTAGCTGTCCCTTGCCTTATAGAGATTTCCCTTACCTTTTGTCATTTAGATTTCCCTTACCTTATATGTCATTTAGATTTTCCTTACCTTTTGCTTTTCTTTTTTCAAATTTCTATCTAAATTCATGTTTCAAAACACAACATAAAAAAAGAATAAAAAATACATTACAAATGGAATTATCATTCAATATTGTAAAAGAATGGTCATTCAATAAGGAAACAAAATGAATGATCATTCTTGTTAGAAATGGGCGCCCATGTGGCATGACCATTTCAATGCTTTGAATTTATAACTGTAACTCCTGCGTTAATGGGGTTTGTAACTCCTGCATTAATGGAGTTTGTAACTCCTACTTTTATTGCAGAGGTTAATGGTGCATTAATGACCAGCCATAAGGCTGGAGGCTTTTCCTCTCTCCCCTATACATGTATAAATTGAGACCCTCCTATCAAGTCTAACACACAGAAATTTCCCATATTCTGACTCTCTCCCAAAATCAACGATCAAAGCCGTTTGCACTGTGATTTGTGTAGGTGATATTCACTGTTGTAATATCACCCCACTGCTGGGTTGACTGATCAGATTCAGGAAGCACGTGATTTACCCACGAGATCCTTTCTATTCAGACTCTGCAGGAAAGGTATGACCATAATTTTTATTCCGCTGCATTATACTGCTGATTTACATTGGTATCAGAGCACAGTTGGGTATTTTCGTGTTTTCTTAATCATGTATATATATATGTATATATGTACACATTATATAGCATGAATTGTTTGTAAATTTACATTAAGATGCTATTGTATGGAATTTATCATGCTTTGTATATGCCATAGTAAGTGGGAGGTTATTCGGTTGAGAGAAATCTTTGTAGATTAACTCCTGAAAACCAATATTTTGCACATAAATTAAATTAAATTTTGGATAATTGTCACTTGTGGTGCAAGAGATGATTACGAGCATAGCGGATTTTCGATCTTGCGACTTGTGTAATATTGTCACTATTTAATTTAGATTTTTGTGGCAAAATTATATTATGCTAATCAAATTAATCCCAATGCGAATTTCTTTCTAAATTGACTTAGCTTATGGAAGTTAATTGGTTGACCTAGACGTAGTAAAGATGTTCAAATGTGAACAATGTAATCCCATTCTTTAGATGAGCAAAAGTCTTGGAAACTTTAGGTCAAACCTTAATTGAGCCAAAGTAAGGAAACATGACTCAAAGTCGCCGTGATTTTGTTGCCTTATTTGGCACAATAAAAACTAGTGTGTGCGCTATGGTTAGCGGCATGCTACGTAGTTTTGGTTGGCGAGTTTTGGAGTTATGAAATTAATGAGCCCTCAATAGATCTGTATATGATCTTGACTATTGAGCTGCGCGGATTGACTTTGTAATTTGACTTGTAAATGATGTTACATCATTGGATGAAGTAATATTCAAGAGTCACGTCATCCAAGAAATGCAAGCTTAAATAAATTAGTCATTAAGTGTAAGACGAGTAGCCAGTATAAGCAGTGTTTTGCTCTCTACCCAATAATTGGGAGTGGATGGAGCAAAATTTCATGCACTATAATAGTGTGCGTTAAAATATCACGTAAAGTTAAAAGATTAGCACTTAGAAGCTGCGAAATCTATTAACACTAAGTGAAAAGATTAGTGCTTAGAAGTTGCAAAATCTATTAGCACTATGTGAAAAGATTAGCGCTTAGAAGCTGCAAAATCTATTAAGACTAAATGAAAATTTTAGAGCTTAGTGGCTGCAAAATCTATTAGCATTGCCAACTTGTCTAAGTCTGGACACTTTCTGTTTCCACACTTGAGTGTGAGACATGAGGAGGGACTTCTTTGTATGATTCCTTAGCTAGGCTAACGTTTTTTGAATAACGTTTACCACTAAGCGCAAACGTTGCAGCATAGTAATGAAAAGGTCAAGGCCGACAAGGTTGTTATGACTCTAAGAATTTGACGCATCGCTTGTGAGAGCATTGTGTTGAATTAGACTCTTTAGCCTAATTCCCGCTTAAGTTACTTCAAGAGCTGTCAAAGATTGATAGCTTATTCTCTCCTTCTTGTGGATAGTAGAATTAATTGTAAGTAACTATGAAGCGAGAAATAGATATGGCAATAGGAGTATCGTCATCTTTCAACTAGATACATTAAAGTGTATGGAGAATAAAATTGACTTGAAGGTGCAGGGGATTAGCACTTACTAGTTAATTTTGCGACTTAGGCGCATTTGATATCTCCATGACATCCTTTTATGATCTAGTGAATATGAATTAGTCCTGAGTCATTATCTAGTTGGGCCTAAACCTTTTAAACTTATCTTCCAGAACTCACACATTAAGATGATTGGAATTAGTTTATGACATTGGTCATGAACCGGTGGCTTATTATACTTAATCATATTAATGAGATGATGACACGATGGTTTGAGTAGGCCTTCTCGGGCCCACTCGCTTGTGACATCCTGCTCTCATATGAATGTGTAACTTTGTTTGCAATGGTTGCGCACAAGTAAGTAGGAAAGTTGGCGCATTTTAGTCCGCTATGATATTTGTGACTAGATATGTGTAAGGGTATGATAGCTAAGCCTCAATCTCGATACATTTATAGATTACGATATGCATCTGAGTCAAGACTATTTGATCTCCCATAAATCAAAAGTTTTGAGATGATTTTTGGCATTGCACATATGAGGTTGAGATCAATTAGATAATAGCTTTTGTGCTTTTAGTTTTGATCAAGGTGGCGAGTATCTATTTGAGTTATTTTTAGAAAACTCTGTGAAGAGAAATGGATGCTTAGAAAATTGATTATTCCTAATACTTAACAACACAATGGTGTAATAGAGATAAGGAATTAAATATTGTTAATGTTAGGTGGATAATGGCGCAAAATGTTTCCCAATTGAGAATTGCACTAGTTTGTTGCCTATATCCCTAACTGAGTGCCCTCCATATCAGATTTTACACTCCATTTGAGTAATGGGTTAGCGGAGAGCCATCTATGGGCAATTTGTAACCGTTAAGCAGCTTATCTTTATTTTACTTCTCATAAAATTGTAAAGTTAAGACCTAGGGTTCTATAGCGCATTATTGTATGCTGTCTTATAAACACATAGGGTCGTGTGGCGCATTATTGTATGCGGTCATATAAATCCTCCGGGTCATGTGCATATAGGTAAGCAGCTTTGTGGCAGTGTAACTAAGTCACATAAAGTTTTCTTAGTAAAAGTGACGTGAGTAGAGTTTTTGGAACTCTATAAGATAGAGAATTCTAAGCATAGCGCTCTATATAGTCTAGTTGAGAATGGAAAGAAATTTCCAATATCCTAGGGACAGTGGAAGCGATGTGCCTACTAATGGATTACTTCATTAGAGAAAAATACTCTACATTCTTAGTTGCGTGATAGCGAATGTAAAAATTTTCCACGTCATCACTGGGTGATTGAGAAGGAAACATTCATGATTGCTCCGCAAGATGATAAAGAGCCTAGGATAATGCCAAAGGCTCTAGTCTCCTGTTTTTAGAAAGTGGATTAATGTTGCGTAGTTTAAGACAAAGTCTTTGAGGATTAACCATTTCTATAATTTGGTTGACTTTCCATTATGACGCGAAACTGTTCTAAAGTTATGCGTAATTTGGATAGTCATTGTTGAGGCATAAGGCTTGCTAGATACCGAAAAGTCGCACCATTGAGGAAGGTGTAGACCATGAGAAGACTTCCTCCTGGGGAATGAAGTTATTTCGACTTAGGCTATGATTGACATATGTTCGGAACATTGATTTATGAACGTTGTGACCTAACTTCTCATTGGAGAATTGGATAAGTAGATCCGTAGGGATTTACCTTCTGCTTTTATGGTGAAAAGTTAGGAGCGCAAAAAGGTTGCTAGTTCCAACAAATCTTTTCTGACCTAAACAGTTATCCAAATAGTGGTTCTTAGATTTCGTTAAGCCATGATAGGCCGACGATGATCGATGAAGACCACTGAGGCATGATCAATGGTCCAAAAAGAACTTTTTCCTTACTTAGTCGTTATGAGCCAGGAATTTATAAGGTTGTCGCCACCTAGGGTGGGCAGTCCTCTATTTTAGATATAATGGACATGGGTGATGTAATTTATATGCTCGGATGAACGATCCTTAGGGATTGTTTTGGGAAAATTCTCGGTTTGTCTTTAATGACTTACATAAGGAATATCCTAGAATGATTCTAGATGCAAAATTGCAAACCCATTGACTTACCTATCGGTAAAAGCTAGAGCCTTAGCTATTGAGTGAATCCTCGGATTGTCTTTGGGAGAAACAGATGACCTATATTCCTTGATCTTTTCTTTGTTGTGGGAGTCTAAAGTACGCTATGTGGGCGTATTCGGCATGAAAAGTGTTATCTTTGGTAAATGGTCAACTGAGTTGTTTAGACATTGACCTTGCTCATTAGACTGTGGATAGAATGCTTAACTAGTAATATATTAATTTGCTCATTGTAAGATTCAATGCGCTAGTTGGGCGCATCAAGAATGAACGCAAATTGGTCACCAAACCATCTTTAGAGAGGTAATTGCGCAATAGGTAGTGATCTTGAATCACTTCATGTGAGGCGCAAATGGTGGATTTCGTTGTATATGCTTATCGCAAGAGGTGCTGATAAGGCTTATGCTTGGAATCTATAATTGCGCAGACTGTGGTCATTTTTTAGAAAAATCGATCACTTATTTGTTATGAAATGATGGGATGTTGACACTATTATGATTTGTGTCATAATGATTAGCAGATGATGATGTCAGCAGGAAAGATTGGCTCACTCACATGAGCAATCGCCCTTGGCGCTTGGGAGCGAGCAAGGATGAGACTAGTGGTTAATTTTTGGAGCCAAGAGAGACTTAAATTATCCACTATGCATGTCGCCTTAGTTACAACTAAGATGAGGTCGTGTTAAGGACCAAACATGGATGTTAGTACCCACTTTCCATGTTGTGCCTGTTATGATTAGCCAGATGCGAGATCTCATTTGGCGCCTAGAAGGCGAGCAAATAGAGAATTCGGGTTAGGCGCTAGAAAGCGACTAGACTAATATCTGTACGGTGTATCGAGGATGACATCACTCTTTTGGAAGAGTTACTCCACCGTAACATGTATTCATACTATATGTGCTTGGCGACTGAGTAATGAGGTGAGAGAATGGATCCCTGTTTCCTCACCGTGTGAGTCTTACGTGTCATTATTGATATGACTTTCATTTATATACCCTTTTGTGACTTTTGACTATGTCATAAGATAAGGGGTTGATGTTCTGCTACTTTGGTATGTTGCCTGCGGTCATGTATGATTCAGCCTTAAGGGACATCACTGGGAAAGCGGTTAATCCTAAACTAAATGGCATGAGGGCAAAGGGAAGATCATCTAGTATTACACCACTGTTGTATATTCACTGCCGGCAACTCACATCGCTCTGTATGAGAGGCGGATTGAGTGTGAATATATTGCAAGAATTGAGAGGGTCAAACATGCTCTTTTTGAGGGATTAGAGATGTTTTTTTTGGACCGGTGTAATTAGATGGGTCTGGGGTACATGAGACACTATTTCTATTTTTTTTGGGTTGATGTCTCTATGCTGACTCATATTGAGTTTCTAGTATAGAACTCCCACATGCAGGTGTTCTCAGCGGTCGCACGGTGCATTGGCTAGTATGAGATTGTTCATTTTTTGGGGAGATTGAGATAGAGATGTGGCAGTGTCATGCCAACTCATGTGCGAGTGAGAGATGTTAGAAATGAGCGCCCATGTGGCATGACCATTTCAATGCTTTGAATTTATAACTGTAACTCCTGCATTAATGAGGTTTGTAACTCCTGCTTTTATTGCAGAGGTTAATGGTGCATTAATGACCAGCCATAAAGGCTGGAGGCTTTTCCTCTCTCCCCTGTACATATATAAATTGAGACCCTCCTATCAAGTCTAATACACAAAAATTTTCCATATTCTGACTCTCTCCCAAAAACAACGATCAAAGCCGTTTGCACTGTGATTTGTGTGGGTGATATTCACTGTTGTAATATCACCCCACTGTTGGGTTGACTGATCAGATTCAGGAAGCACATGATTTACCCACGAGATCCTTTCTATTCAGACTCTACAGGAAAGGTATGACCATAATTTTTATTCCGCTACGTTATACTGCTGATTTACAATTCTATTCCAATTCGCCTTCATAATTAGATTGTCCAATTCGCCTTCTAGAAAATTTGAAAAAGAAAAGCAAAAGGTAAGGGAAATCTAAATGACATATAAGCTAATTTTTTACCTGAAATGACATATAAGGTAGGAAATCTAAATAACAAAAGGTAAGGGAAATCTCTTACCTAAAAGAAAGAAAAAAAAAAAAGAATACTCAGTTTTTTAATTTTGGTTTTTTTGATTTAATGAATTGGTTTAAGGGGCATGCACCAATAAATCCCAAATTTGTATCTTGTAACCCATTTGGTCCTATGAATTTTCTTATGAACCGTTAGGTCCTATCCCAATGTTAATGACCATTGAACATCATCGACATCAAATCATCAACATTAAACATCATCAAACATTAAACATTAAACATCATCATCAACATTAAACAATAAACATCATCAAACATTAAACATTAAACATTATTCATCATCAACATCAAACATCATTGGCGAGAGAGATATTCGAAGGCATAGGAACACTGGGGGACCCAACTCCGAACTGGGTACCCACCAAATCGATCTGAAAGAAGAAGATGATCGTCAACATTTAGGGCTTTTATATATAGATATATATGATCGACATTGATTATATATATATATATATGATCGTCATTTAGGGCTTTTGAGTTAACATTCGGTTTTTTTTTTTTTTTTACATTGATCGACATCTAGGGCTTATATATATATATATATATATATGTGTGTGTGATTGCGTATCTGTTTGTGTTTTGAATTGTAATCGAGACTGTAGGAGGAATTGATCTAGAAATTAATGATGTTCACATATTTTTTTTTTAATGATGTTTTGTTAATGTTGCTAATGTAGCTAATGTTTTGATGATGTTAATAATGTTGTTGATGTTGTTGATGTAGATAGTGGGACTAAATGGTGCATAAGAAAATTCATAGGACTAAATGGTTCAACTTTCTATCATATAGGATTTACTAGTAATTTTTCCTAGTTAAAAACCCTTAAATACCGATTACATATTTTAATAGTCTGCAAGTGTATATATATATATGGAACTTCATTACATATGTAAGTATATATTTGTTTATCTATGCATAGGTCTATAGTGTAAATAGAATCCCCCCCTGATTTCCTCTGTATCAAAAAAAAAATAGAATCCCCCCACTTTAATACGAGCTTCGATCAAGAATGGAAGCAGATCAATACTTCGATCCTACCCCCAATTTTGCTTCCCTATCTGAAGATACGGGCTTTAATTCCTTGTTTCACGAGACTATAAGTATGGGATGGGAGCCATCACTGAAATCGCAGAACCAAACCCAGACTCACAAATGGATTATGTAACGCTTACAGCGGTGGGAGAATTCGTCCCCACAGGCGATTCTTGAGGGTCGGCCACAATGATCGACCATTGGAAACGCCGGAGGGCGGAGGCGGACATCAATGATCGCCCCCAGAAGAAGAGGAGGATCGACCGCGATGGAAGATCCGTGGACTGTTTTTTGGGTGCTGAATAGACCGTGGACTTGATCTTCGTGGTGTTTTTTGTATATAAATAATGTGGTATTTTTTTACCGTTTGTTTCCGATCATGTGTTTCAATTTTTATATATAAATAAAGTGGTATTTTCTTTCCCTTCGTTTCTTATAATCTGTTTCAATTTTTAATAATTGTAACACAATCCAATCAATTATCCAAACTTTTTTTGAATCACAAAATATGTGACACTATTATAAAAATATTTGATTTATCATAAAAATATGCAAGTTTATTTTAAATCATAAAATGTCATAATATTGTTAAAAAAAAATTATGTAACATTTGACACAAAATTGCGGAATCCCTTCCATCTATTATATGTTAAAATATATTCTTGTGGTTAATGTTATATTAAGGATTAAAAAATAAAATCAATCAAATTAGGATTGAGATCATCACCATTATATCATCCAACAGTTGTAAAAAAAATCACCTTAATGAGCGTAATGACTTTTTCCTAATTTGAAAAATGATAAATTCATATGTCTATTTTATTTATAGTCATTAGATATATAATTTGTAATGAAGAGAATTTAGATGTCAAAAAGTGCTATGTTCAGTGCCCATTTCACCTATGATCTTTGAAAAATTCGATTGCACATGTTGTATATATATAAAATTTTACAATTACAAAAAGTGGCAATGTTGTATTTATATATGAATAAAATTGTGATGATCTATCCTTTCTTAAATATGTTAAAAACATTTCCAACTTCAATTTCATTTTTGACAGTGTTTGTTTAACATCAAAACAGTAACAAAATTAATTATGAGTAACTTGTTATTAAAAACAGTTTGATCTATCCTTTTATTTGAAAATGACTTGAAAAATGCATCAAGTCGGGACACCAAGAAATTGATATTTAAATGTGCCAAACATTCCTAAACAGTGGCACTAGGAAATCTGGAGAAATTTGTAGTTTTTAAGAGACTGTTTAGGAATGTTTGGCACATTTAAATATCAATTTATTTTTAAGGGTTTATTCTTTTTGAATTGATTTGTTTATTATTTGGGTGTTTCACAATTATGATTGGTTTTAATGTAATTTGTGAAAAAAACATAGGACATATTGAGAGAAAATTATAACCTAAATAATTTAGTAGAGGATACTAAAAAATGGGGCGTACTAAATGATTTTTGGGTGCAAATAGAATTATCGTATTTTTTTAGGTGCCAAAGGGCACTTGTTAGCGAGAACCATTTTAAGTTTTATGAATGAATAAATTACATTTTGTCTCTTTATGTTTGATCATTTTACACTTTTGTCTTTCATGTTTTAATTTTTTTCTAATTTATTGCTAAAGTTAACTTATGTTTAAAATTAAATAAAAACAGCACATTAACTTTTACATAATATAAAAAATATATTATTATGTTTTGATTTGAATTTATATTAGAAATATGAATTATATAATAACATATTATTATGCCATATAACTCATTTTTCATCTAATTTTAAACATAAATTAATTTTTAAATAAACAAGGCTGTGCGTTGTCATATCTCAACGCAAAGGACCCATGAGTGTGGGCCCAACCCAACTCCTTTCAGCGGTTTGAGCGAACTTTTCTAGGCGTGGTTGGCGGAATGTGAACTTGGGCTAGCCGCCTTCGATCACCCATTTGCCTATTTGACTTGGAATTTTTTAATAATAATAAGATAAATTACAAATATATTTCATAAATTTATTTAAAATATAAATTATTATTGTGATTTAAAAAATTAAACTATATTCATTTAAATTTATAATCACGTAATAAATGATTAATTTTATTAATAAATTATTAAATTAATTAATAATTTTTAATAATATTATGAAATTTTAATTAATGATTCAAATCATTTAATTATTATATAGAGGAATAATTAAAAATTTTATTTTTTCTGTTAATTCTATTAAATAAAAAATTATAACAAAAGAACATTTATAATTTTTAAAATGATAAAAAGTAATTTATATTTTAATTAAACCTAAAATATATTTGTAATTTACTCAAAATAATACTCTCTCTAAAATATATTTGTAATTTACTTAAAATATAAATTATTATTGTGATTTAAAAAATTAAACTATATTCATTTAAATTTATAATCACGTAGTAAATAATTAATTTTATTACAACTACTCTTTAACAAATTGAGAATTTTTTACAGAAAATTACAACGTAGTGAAATTTTTAAAAATTAATTACTGTTGATGAAAAAAATTATCATTTTAATGTTTGTAAATTTTTTTAAAAACGTACCCTTGTAATTTTTTCAATTTTGTAACCCGTCTTTAATCCACTAATCATCTACCTAATTCAATATTTTAACCATCATGAACCAACCAATTGGATTGGTTAAAAATATAAATGGAAAAGAATACTAATGAATATATAATCATAATTTTGTAATAATTTCAACAAAAAAATTATTTATTCTAGATCTCAATACCAAACTCACAAATTAATCAACTTCATGATTTTTGATTAATTTTTAGCTCAGAGAGAGAAGACAATGGGAAAAGAAAAGAAGAAAAGAAGAAAGAAAGAAAGGCAAAAAAAGAAAAAGAAAAAAAAGACCAAAATACTTTTGGCACCACGGCAACAGAGGATCTGAACTCTACTCATCCCCAACCCGATCAATCTTCCTCATTTTCCTAGGCCGATCACTGTCATCTGCCTCCGCCGGCCTCCGCCGCTTTCTTGAAGTTTCGGGGGCCTGGATCAATGAGTCTGTAACCCGAGGAGGCGGAACGACCCACTCATCGTTGAAGTTTCGGGCGCCTGGACCATCCATGATTCAACTCTGTCTGTAATTCTCTGTGTGTGTGTGTGTCTGTGATTGCAGTATTGAAAATAGTGATGACATCTGTGACAACCCTCACCTCTGATTAATGCTAAACTGTGACTGAGAATGATAAGTGACTGATTTGACTGAGATTCTGAATTGATTGCAAGAGTATACTGTTTTAAATGCATTTCTATCTGTTAGTCATTAAACGATCTGTTCATGTTTTAATTTCGAATTGCAAATTGAAGGTCCTATCGGCGACCGAATTAGAAATCGATTGGAATTTTATGTTAATTAGAATTTATGTGATTTTATGATAGTTTTAACTGAAATTTGATTTGGAATGATTAAATTAGATTAAATAATGTTAAATTATTGAATCAAGGTTAATTACCAAATTACCATTATAGTGGGCCACTTTGTTACACATTGTTTAGAGCTTTGTTTCATATCATTTGCTCATATTTGAAGACCAAACCGTGGGTGAGAGGAGAGTGAGAGGAAAGAAGTTGAGTTCACCTAGTTTGGCTTGGAACTGAGGAGAAATTGAAGAGAGATTGTGTAATTGAAGCTTTAAAACTTGGAATTCAAAACTTAGGTAAGGAATTCATCCTCTCAATTGTGTATTTAAGTTAGTTCTTGCATGGTTCATGGAAGATCAGAGTTTTAAAGTCATAAACTGGTTTAAAATGTTGAATTGAGAGCTAGATCAAGCATGCATGTGCACATTCTTGAGTTTTGAAGTTGTTTCATGAGAATTTCTACTTGTATGTTCATATTTTGGGTCTTGATCCATGAACTCACCATGTTTTGAAGTTAAATCTTGCATTTGATCTTGTTTTAGAACATTGGAGTTCCTAGGAACCCATGTATGTGTTGAATTTGCATTGTTTTTCAAGCCTCTTGAAATTTGTGTTTAATTGATCTACATTTGGGCTTTGATTTTGCAAATTGATCTTTGAAACATGTCATATTATGGGTTTTATAGTGTTTTCCAGAAAATTAGCCCAAAAGGATCGAATTTGAAGTTTTAAAAGTTGAATTTTGTGCTTGAGGTTCAATATGGAAATTCCAGACTTTGGACCCATGTTCGAGCAGAGGACTTCACGCTCGAGCGTACACTCTGAGTCTTGCACTTCCGCTCGAGCGTAGGAAGCCACGCTCAAGTGTGAAATGCATATGCCCAGAAGTTCATTTGTTTTGCAGTTCGCTCGAGCGAGGGACTTCACGCTCGAGCGTGGACCTGAGTCTTACGCTCGAGCGTGGATCGAGCGCCCATCGAGCGTGATTTTTGTGCATCCAGTACTTTTGCCTGAGTTTGCAGTCCGCTCGAGCGGGGAAAGTCACGCTAGAGCGGAGCTCCTTTGTCTGCATGTCCGCTCAAGCGTAGAAAGCCGCGCTCGAGCATGGACCCCTATTTCAGCAAATTTTGAAAAGTGTTTTAAAGTGCATCTTTGCATCCTCTTTCCATCCTAGGCATTCCTAGGGCATGTTTAAGGCATCTTAAGGAAGATATTGATGTAGAACCACACCGAGTCAAGTTAGGGATTAATTTATTAAACCCAAGTGTATAACTTAGTGTGTGTTCGTTCTGTAACTGTAGGGTTGGCATCCGAGGACGCGCATTGGCCTATCTGTAGCCCAGTGCTCTGTGAGTAACAATGTTGTAAATATATGTTCAATGATGATTATTTTCTGAACAATCAACTGTACTGTTTTCTGAAGTAATATTGTTTACTGTTTACTGAATGAATGATGTCGTAATTATGAACTGTACTCGTGGCATCCATAGCAACTTATTGCTACTGTCACCGAGATCTCTGTCGGTTTCCATGTTTGGAACCATTACTGTTTACTGTTATGATGGCCATCAACTGACTGTTCGGTCTGTTAAGACCTACTGTACTGTTTTGCTATTGGATGTACCACATATAACTGCTATGAACCAAAGCTGTATTCTAGGCGTTTCATCAATTTTCTCGAGAAAGTTTTCCCCAACCCTGAGCAACCTTGATGAGGGAAGATCTTGGTTTTTGTTCTGTTAAAGGTATCATATGGTTTTACAGGTATGGCTTTTGTAGTTACTGCAGAAAATTTCAACACACAGAGTTGTCGATTTTTATCCAATTTCTTTTTTATTTTATTTTATTTTTCTAGTGTATATCTTTCAGCTTGAAATTGCTTAATATACATATTAAATCCGTAACTATTTCGGTGATCATAATGTTGATTTTCAGAGAATTTTGCTTTGCATTTTGCCAAGAAAGCATGTGCCACTAAAAAAAATGATTTTATTTCTTTCTTTTTTGAGTATGCTTTCAAGAGAAGGAAGATTTGTACGAAAAACTAAACAGGTTTACATTTTTTTTAATTTTTCGGTATTGTAGGGCTTGTGAGTTTGTTATCCTCTGTTCGTGAACATATGTTTTGCATCATCGGAGTAAATGTCTAATTCATGTTGTATTTAGGTTGTATTTGAATTTCAGATTTGTTAAAGGACAAGAAAATTAAGTAGAAAATACTCCTTTTTTTCTCCCTCTTTTTTAAAAAAAAAAAAAAAAACTGGGTTAGGGAAATGAAGAGAGTGATAATTTTTTAAAAATCCATTTTTTCTTTAGTTATAAAAATTAAATATGTGAAGCAATTTTAATTCCTGTTCACTTTTCTCTGTTTGATAAATCAAAATCCATATATGGTGGATTTGACATGAATAGATTGAAATTTGACGAATCCACTTGCATAAGCTTCTCAAATATGTTGGGCACTTTCTAAAATTAATCTATTTTTTATTTTTTCTTGGAAAAAAAATAGGTGTTTAGAGTTGACCTTTATAGTAATTTTTTGTTGATTTTTTTTTCCTTTTTAGTGAATTTTTAAATTTTTTTTACACATTCTACTAAACTAAACCGATCAAAAAAGTATTAAAAAAAAATCAAAAATATAAAAAACAATCTACTTTTTTTTTATATTTCTTTTAAGCTTTTTTTCTTGTTATTTCTTTTGATGTTTTTTTTAAAAAATTACTTTCAAATTTTGTGGATGAAATTAAAAAAAGTAAACAATGACAATTTTGTAAGAAATCACTAGAAACCAAAACGAAACCCCCAAAAAAACCAAAAAATGAAAAAAAAGAAAAAAGAGAGGACTTTTAATTGTATGCCCCAAACAAATGAAATAGAGTAATTGTATTTGTCTATTCAAAGAGATACACCTACAAATATATCACTTGGCCATTGGGCATACATTCCATTGATGAATTTAGAGTGATTTCTTTAAAAAAATTTAATAATTTTGATATGCCATTTACTTTTTACAATCCCGCTAGATAGTTTAAATTTACTGTGGCTCAAATGGCTCGAGGTGCCAAAAAGACATCGTTTTGGCTTCTCTTTTTGTTTTTCTTTTTCCTTCTCTTCTTCCATCTTCTTCCTTCCCCCTTTGATGTGCTTTGAGAAGGAGAACCATGAGGAGTCACAAAGAGAGTCGGAGTAGAGTCAGAAGCGGTGAAAGGACCCGATGGCGACTAACACTGGAGGCGAGTCGAGGTGGTGAAGGTAAGACCCCGATAGCAGCTAACACTGAAGAAAAGATAAGGAAGTCTTATTAGGGGTAGGGAACATAAAAGCCATTTGAATAAAGATTTCTCACGAGATAAGTAAATGACAAACTTGAAAGAAAGATTACGAGAGGAGAATCAATATGCAAAGCAAGCTGAAGGACTCCTAGCATCAACAAAGTCACTTGGCCGTATAGAGAGCACCTGATCGATCTCAATGTCTGATGAAGCCTGAACAGTAGCAGTCATCCTTGAAGAAGGAAGGAGGGCCGGGGGATAAGAATCACCATAAGTGCCAGAGCGAGTCTCAGAGATTTCTAGCACATCCACCTCCACACCATGCCCAGAGGCGCACCTCATCTCTATATTGCTTCTAGAAGCATGGCCTGCGGCATCAGTCCCTCTAGCAATCTCAACATCAGAACGGTGAGCCCCAATAACCTCGTCACCAAGATAGCGCTCCTCCTCCGACTCTGATGAGGCGGTGACGACGCATGCGTGGAATAAGGTCACAAAAATGATCGGTGGACTCAACCTCATCATCATCGTCATCTATAACTGCTATACGAGGGGTGCGCATCTTCACAAGTCTCGCAGACAAAGGTAGGGTGTCGTCCAAGTCTGAGTCCGGCTTGGGAAAGGCAGCATGGCCAGGAGCCACGGTACTGAGAACGTCAACAACCGCAGGGTCCTACACAACATGGGCAAATAAAAGTTTTCATTTTAGAAGGTATGGTCACAAGAAGGAAAGTAACTTCAAATCAAAAAAATTTGGATACCTCATGGAGCCTTTTGGAAAGGCGAGGAGCGGAAGGACTGGCATCAGAAGCCCTCTTGTGAGCCATCTTCTTAAGGCGGGTCGTCCGAGGACCAGAGACCCTATTCAAAGGGACGGGCTCTAGAGAAGTAACTGCCAAGCTAGAAGCAGACGCCCGAGTCGAAGGGTCAGTTGGAGCAGATGAAGTGAAGAAACTCTCGTACATGTGATCCAATTTCCGGCTCTCAGACAGCCGAAGAGAAGAGTCCTTCTTATAGATCGGTGGAGGCAAGCATATGGTCGGTTTGCTCTGGACAAATGCAATAAATACATCGATATTCTCCCGCCAATATCGCCTAAAAGAAGGGGTGAAACCCCCTACTCGGCTCAAGCCTGGCATCGTCAAAGAGCCGGATATAGGAAGTACGGTGTGTACAAGCCCGCGACTGAAGCACCCGTAGCTCTCTGAAAATGATAACAAAGGAGGTGCTGACCCCGGGGCACATTGGTCAAACCCGAACTGACATGCTACACGGTCAGGCTTATAAACGGCACTATCAACGCCTTCTTCATGCCATACCGGTAATGAACTCGGATGGATCATGATTAGCATATCAACAAAAGGTGTAGGGATGTTCTTCGGCAAAGGAAAGGACACCGAGCAGGAGGAACCATGATAGATAAGCGGTGTGGCCACACCCACCGGTGGGCATACATATGGTCGTGCCACAAAGTGTCGGGGATCATCCACCAGAGTATTCAAGGATAAGGTGGAAATGGTACGTGACCAACGTGTAATCAACGACTGGCAAGACTTCGCTTTCTCAAATGTCCGAGACCCATCAGTACCGAGCACGGGGATGCCATCTTTATCCACTATCTCCCAAAAAACCTCTGCCTCAAATGTAGTTGGGGTAGGGGCAAATTTGGGAAACCTCTCGAAGAAGAAACAAAGCAGGAACTGGCTGTGAATAAAGGAGATAGGCTCATATCGACCCACGGAACGAACCATATCTCTATGTAGTAGATCCAGCCGGTAATAGAGATTCCCAAGAAATAAGCAGAAAGGGATCCGATCCTCTGAAGAGCCCTGTTGAGGAAGACAAAGGGATTGAGAGAATCCGGAGGTGTGCTCGGAAGAATGAAGAATGAAAGGAAATTAGTTTTTTTGCCCAAAGTTTGTCAAGCAGCAAAGTAAAAAAAAGCTGAAGCACCAGCAGATTTAATCTAAAGCAAGCACCAGCAGATTCAAAGCTAAAAAAAAAAATACAATAAAATAAAATATAATATATATATATATATACATCATAAGCCATATATATATATATATATTCGAAATGCCTACTAAAAACGAAGATGAGGAAGAACGCTGGACAGTAGAGGAGCAATGATATTGCAGAAAGGTTGACTGTGAGTTGGCAATGAAGTCGGGCAATGAAGCCGTGATAGCAGTGGCGTCGGTCTTGGCCGTTAGGCTGAGACAAGACGATGGTTTGTGATGTTCGCGACGATCGAGCTATATGGATGGCATTGCAATGGCGGTCGGTTTGTAGTAGGTCGTAGTTGGCGTTTGCGATGGTAGAGCTGCTGACAGACGTTGCACGAGCGGGGGCATCAAGTGCGCTCTTGTTACCGTCATGACAACATATATTTTTTTTGGGAAACGTGATGTGAAGCCGGGCCGAAGAAGCGACAGTATGCATGTCCGAGAAATTTAAAATTTCCCATACACGCAAGGGGCAAATGTAAAAGAAGCTATTTGGGCCCACTAAATTAATTAGGCCCAATAGCCCAAGATTAGTGGGCCCAAATTTATCGCAAGTCTAAGATTGGTGGGCCTGAATTTATCGCCATCAAACGGGCTGAATCGCTCTAGGCCTCGAAAGGGGTTCGGATCCACGAACTTAGAGACTTACTCGGACCCGGACTTGAAAAGGTATTGAGCTATCCTAGAGATCCGAGGCATTCGGACTTGAAAGGATTCGGATCCACGAATCTAGAGATCCAAAGCACTTGGCTTCGAATTGATTGAAACACAATCTAGAAGCCGCTCCGTTAATGAGTCCCAGAACACTTGCGGGCTCGGAGCTTTCCGGGATCTACGCATCAGAACCATGGGTGTAATGGAGTTCGAACAAAGGACCCAATCCCGAAGACAGTGAGTGGAGATAAATTCACTCTTCGGTTAAACTAGCCTATACCCGGGTCGAGGTGGCATGACCCCGGGAGGTCCATGAGACTCGGCAATATTTTGCGGCAGGACGTCCTCTGGGACTACCCCTGACCCTTTGGGATGATTGGGGATCATTGGTTAGGTGTGGCTAAGAAGAAGGGTTCGCCGAGGGGTTGATCTCCTCTTCGGGGTTTTTCTCATCCTCGGAGAGGTCACCTCCTCGGACAAGGTGGGACCTTTTATCCCCAAAATGATATGATCAATCATGTGTTTTTTTTTGTTTTTTGGTTTCTTCCTTCTTGACTAATCACATATGAGTAGAATTGTGAGGATTGCGTTTTTTTGAAAGTATGTAACATTGTTATTGTTATTGTTTTTTTTTTTTTTTTTTTTGGAGTCCACTGTGGATTTATTTGTTGTGAAGGGTGACGTGTGATTGTGAGGGTTGGGTTCAATGTATTTGTAAATAACAAAGAATGCGAGGGGGAGCAAGTTGAGGTAAATGGTACGGTGATGGAGAGGGTTCTTTGACACTGTCAATGGCCATATGATTGTTGTGATTGCTATGTTGATTGCTGGGAAACCACAAATGGTGGTCATGCTTGGTTCGACGATGGTGGAGCTATAGAGTTAAGATGAAAGAGGATGAAGAGTTGGGCGTGTACGTGATGGTGAAGATGACGGTGGAAGCGGGCCGATTAGGAGGAGTGAGGTGAGAGCATTGAATAGTTGCATATCTCTCTTTTTTCTTTAACTGGCAACACAGTTTGGGGAGGTGGGGTTGCCCACCAAATGTTTGATGAAATGTGTTGGTTCCAAAATTGTGTAATAGCTTCTCTGGTTGATGAGGCGATGGGTACCCACAAAATGTTTGATGAAAAGTGTCAACTTTCTTCTGTTTTTTGTTTTTTTTTCACTGAGTCATTGCTCTTGTTTGCTGGGAAAGTTCCTGGTAGAAACCACGATAAGGAAATGAATATATTAAGGGAAAATATACACTTGCTAGAGATTACATTTGTGGGGGAAATGTTTGGTTTGAATTTTTTAGATTAAATTTTTTGAAAATTGAATTTTTTTTATTTTTGTATTTTTTTTTTTGTTTTTAGTAAATATTTTTATAATTTTAAACATTTTTTTTTTTACTTTTTTTAGATACACCTTACTTAGATGTATCTAAAGATTAAAAAATTTGTGAAAAAATATTTTAAAAAATTAATAAATACATAAAAATACAAAAAAAAATGTATTAAATTCTCGTTTTTTTTATTTTTTTATTTTTGGTATTTAGTGAATTTTTAAAAGGTTTTTTTCACAAATTTTTTACTTTTTAGGTATATTTATGTTAGGTATGTCTAAAAAGCAAAAAAAATTACTTAAAATATTAAAAAAATTTAGTAAAAACAAAAAAAATACGGAAAACAAGAAAGTAGAATTTTTTGAAAAGTGTTTTTTTGAAACAACCGCGATTGGGACCTCGAATCCGAGGTCCCGAATCCGAATCCTTTTTTTCTTTGCAAGTCGAAGAGGGAGGGGGAGGGGGGAGGAGCAGGGACTGGAGGGGGCCTAAAAAATGGAGGAGGGAGGCGAGGCAGAGGCGAGGCGAGGCGAGGCAGAGGCATAGGCATGGCGACGCGATCGGCGGAGCTGGCGAGGCGAGCGGCGAGGCGAGGCGATCCTCTTCCCGATCTTCTCTCTCTCTCTCTCTCTCTCTCTCTCTCTCTTCTTCTCCCTCTGTTTCACCAAATCAAGAAGAAGAAGGAAAAAAAAGGCCTAAGCCCAAAACGGCGTCGTTTTGGGCTTAGGGGCATCCCAGTTCGAGGTCCAAAACATTTTTCTTTTCAATACAACTAAAGTCACCCAAAAAAAAAAATTTTCTAAACACATTAATTTTTTTCCACGTAATAAAAAAGATAAAAAAAATTATTAAAAAAATCTCTCCAAACCAAGCCTAAATATGTATGATGATCATATTGTTAATTATTTTTTTAAAAAAGGATAAATTACATTGATACCTCTGAGGTTTGCGTTTAATATAGATTCTCCCCTCACATTTTAAAAATTATATTTTCTTCCTTGAAATTTATATTAACATTATAAATTGACCCTTCCGTTAATTAACCGTTAAATTAGTTAATAGATTTGTTGATGTCATCTATTGATTTTTTTGATTACCATTCTTGGTAGGGTGAGCATGGTCCGGATTGGATCGGATTGGGATAAAACCAAGACCAATTCGTTATTTACGGTTCCTGAAAAATTGGAACCAATCCAATCCGTTTAAATCATGGAACCAATCCGAACCAATCCATTTAAATACGGATTGGATCGGTTTAGGACCACGGATTCACATAATTAAATAACAAATATATATATATATATATAACACTTTAATTTCATGAAAATATAAACATAGCGTTATATTAGTTCCACAATAGTAACATGTTTTTCTATAATAACGACATACTGTTCTAGAATTTAAACAACCATAAGAAAACTAGTTTCACCATGAATATTTAGACCATTACAAATTAAAACTAAAAACTAACAAACAAAAGTAATAAAAGAAGATATTATATGGTTTTAGGTTTGAGTTTAGATTTTATATAGAATAAGAGAAGATACTATGGGGGGGATGTATAATAAAAATATAGACTATTTGTATATGGTCCTGATCGGTTCCAATCCGGAACCGTGGGGTTCAATCCGGAACCAATCCGTGGACTACGGATTTTTAATTTTTTAATCCGGAACCGAACCGCGGATTCAAAAAATCAATCCAAACCTATCGGATTGGACTGGACTGGACTGGACTGGACTGGATCGGATTACGGATTTCACGGATTCCTTGCTCAGCCCTAATTCTTGGATAGGTTTTTCAAAAAACACTTTTCAAAAAATTCTACTTTCTTGTTTTCCGTATTTTTTTTGTTTTTACTAAATTTTTTTAATATTTTAAGTAATTTTTTTTGCTTTTTAGACATACCTAACATAAATATACCTAAAAAGTAAAAAATTTGTGAAAAAAACCTTTTAAAAATTCACTAAATACCAAAAATAAAAAAAAAATAAAAAAAATGAGAATTTAATACATTTTTTTTTGTATTTTTATGTATTTATTAATTTTTTAAAATATTTTTTCACAAATTTTTTAATCTTTAGATACATCTAAGTAAGGTGTATCTAAAAAAAGTTTAAAAAAAATGTTTAAAATTATAAAAATATTTACTAAAAACAAAAAAAAATACAAAAATAAAAAAATTCAATTTTCAAAAAATTTAATCTAAAAAATTCAAAACAAACATTTCCCCCACAAATGTAATCTCTAGCAAGTGTATATTCTCCCTTAATATATTCATTTCCTTATCGTGGTTTCTACCAGGAACTTTCCCAGCAAACAAGAGCAATGACTCAGTGAAAAAAAAACAAAAAACAGAAGAAAGTTGACACTTTTCATCAAACATTTTGTGGGTACCCATCGCCTCATCAACCAGAGAAGCTATTACACAATTTTGGAACCAACACATTTCATCAAACATTTGGTGGGCAACCCCACCTCTCCAAACTGTGTTGCCAGTTAAAGAAAAAAGAGAGATATGCAACTATTCAATGCTCTCACCTCACTCCTCCTAATCGGCCCTCTTCTACCGTCATCTTCACCATCACGTACACGCCCAACTCTTCATCCTCTTTCATCTTAACTCTATAGCTCCACCATCGTCGAACCAAGCATGAGCACCATCTGTGGTTTGCCAGCAATCAACATAGCAATCACAACAATCATATGGCCATTGACAGTGTCAAAGAACCCTCTCCATCACCGTACCATTTACCTCAACTTGCTCCCCCTCGCATTCTTTGTTATTTATACATACATTGGACCCAACCCTCACAATCACACGTCACCCTTCACAACAAATAAATCCACAGTGGACTCCAAAAAAAAAAAAAAAACAATAACAATGTTACATACTTTCAAAAAAACGCAATTCTCACAATTCTACTCATATGTGATTAGTCAAGAAGGAAGAAACCAAAAAACAAAAAAAAACACATGATTGATCATATCATTTTGGGGATAAAAGGTCCCACCTTGTCCAAGGAGGTGACCTCTCCGAGGATAAGAAAAACCCCGAAGAGGAGATCAACCCCTCGGCGAACCCTTCTTCTTAGCCACACCTAACCAATGATCCCCAATCATCCCAAAGGGTCAGGGGTAGTCCCAGAGGACGTCATGCCGCAAAATATTGCCGAGTCTCATGGACCCCTCGGGGTCGTGCCACCTCGACCCGGGTATAGGCTAGTTTAACCGAAGAGTGAATTTATCTCCACTCACTGTCCTCAGGATCGGGTCCTTTGTTCGAACTCCATTACGCCCATGGTTCTGATGCGTAGATCCCGGAAAGCTCCGAGCCCGCAAGTGTTCTGGGACTCATTAACGGAGCGGCTTCTAGATTGCGTTTGAATCCATTCGAAGCCAAGTGCTTCGGATCTCTAGATTCGTGGATCCGAATCCTTTTAAGTCCGAATGCCTCGGATCTCTAGGATAGCTCAATACCCTTTCAAGTCCGGGTCCGAGTAAGTCTCTAAGTTCGTGGATCCCAAACCCTTTCGAGGCCTAGAGCGATTCAGCCCGCTTGATGACGACGATAAATTCGGGCCCACCAATCTTAGTCTTGCGATAAATTCGGGCCCACTAATCTTGGGCTATTGGGCCTAATTAATTTAGTGGGCCCAAATAGCTTCTCTTACATTTGCCCCTTGCGTGTATGTGAAATTTTAAATTTCTCGGACATGCATACTGTCGCTTCTTCGGCCCGGCTTCACATCACGTTTCCCAAAAACAATATATGTTGTCATGACAGAGCCTATGGATAAAGTTGATGACGCACTTCAATTTACAGAAAAAATTGACAAGCAAAAAAATTTTTGGTACTCTTTTTTTTTTCCACTGAAATATAGATTATTATAACATCTGAAAAAATATATATATATATATATATATATTCATGCATATATTTTAATTTAACCAAAGAATAATAAAGTATTTTTTTTATTCTTAAACAAAAAGAAAGAAATGATAATACCATACACTTTTCTTGTTTGGCAAAACAATGAGTCAGCAGCCGTTATGGATAGATATATATGAACATCTGATGGAATATACCAAGCATGATGCCTCTCTTTTTTTTCTATTTAAAGAAAGGCTCAAAAACCCTATTTGGCTCACCAAATTTTGCACAGCCGCAATGCCCATTTCAGCCTACTCTCTCTCTCTCTATATCGAGAGTCCCAGTTTCTTCCCCTCTAAGAAGGCTTCATTTCTGCATTGCCAAGGCCACCGCCGTGCTCTTCTTCTTCAACAAACCAACACTGCTGCTATTTGCACAGACCTCCATTGACTTCAGAACGCCATCAAAGACCAACCCATCACGGTAGGCGGCCGGCGCCCGGCTACGTCACGATTCTTTGCCGCCTCGTAAACGTCTGTCGCGCAGCTCTACCCATCGCAAGCGTCAACTACGACCTACTACAAACGCCGATCGCCATTGCAATGCCATCCATATAGCTCGGCTCCGATCGCGAACATCACAAACCGACCATCGTCTTGTCCCGGCCAACGGCCGATGTTAGCGCTATTGCGGCTTCGACCGCTTGACAATTTCATTGCCAACTCACAGTCAGCCTTTCTGCAACATCACTGCTCCTCTACTGTCCAGCGTTCTTCCTCATCTTCGTTTTTAGTAGGCATTTCGAATATATATATATATATGGCTTATGATGTATATATATATTATATATTTTATTTTATTGTATTTTTTTTTTTAGCTTTGAATCTGCTGGTGCTTGCTTTAGATTGAATCTGCTGGTGCTTCAGCTTTTTTTTACTTTGCTGCTTGACAAACTTTGGGCAAAAGAACTAATTTCCTTTCATTCTTCATTCTTCCGAGCACACCTCCGGATTCTCTCAATCCCTTTGTCTTCCCCTTGGCAGTCAAGCTCTTCAGAGGGGATCGGATCCCTTTGGCTCCGTTATTTCTTGGGAATCTCTATTACCGGCTGGATCTACTACATCGAGATATGGTTCGTTCCGTGGGTCGATATGAGCCTATCTCCTTTATTCACAGCCAGTTCCTGCTTTGTTTCTTCTTCAAGAGGTTTCCCAAATTTGCCCCTACCTCGACTGCATTCGAGGCAGAGGTTTTTTGGGAGATAGTGGATAAAGATGGCATCCCCGTGCTCGGTACTGATGGGTTTCGGACATTTGAGAAAGCGAAGTCTTGCCAGTCGTTGATTACACGTTAGTCACGTACCATTTCCACCTTATCCTTGAATACTCTGGTGGATGATCCCCGGCGCTTTGTGGCACGACCATATGTATGCCCACCGGTGGGTGTGGCCACACCACTTATCTATCATGGTTCCTCCCGCTCGGTGTCCTTTCCTTTGCCGAAGAACATCCCTGCACCTTTTGTTGATATGCTGATCATGATCCATCCGAGTTCATTACCGGTATGGCATGAGGAAGGCGTTGATAGTGCCGTTTATAGGCCTGACCGTGTAGCATGTCAGTTCGGGTTTGACCAATGTGCCCTGGGGTCAGCACCTCATTTGTTATCATTTTCAGAGAGCTATGGGCGCTTCAGTCGCGGGCTTGTACACACCGTACTTCCTATATCCGGCTCTTTGACGATGCCAGGCTTGAGCCGAGTAGGGGGTTTCACCCCTTCTTTCAGGCGATATTGGCGGGAGAATATCGATGTATTTATTGCATTTTTCCAGAGTAGACCGACCATATGCTTGCCTCCACCGATCTATAAGAAGGACTCTTCTCTTCGGCTGCTTGAGAGCCGGAAATCGGATCACATGTACTAGAGTTTCTTCACTTCATCTGCTCCAACTGACCCTTCGACTCGGGCGTCTGCTTCTAGCTTGGCAGTTACTTCTCCAGAGCCCGTCCCTTTGAATAGGGTCTCTGGTCCTCGGACGACCCGCCTTAAGAAGATGGCTCACAAGAGGGCTTCTGATGCCAGTCCTTCCGCTCCTCGCCTTTCCAAAAGGCTCCATGAGGTATCCGAATTTTTTTTATTTGAAGTTACTTTCCTTCTTGTGACCATACCTTCTAAAATGAAAACTTTTATTTGCCCATGTTGTGTAGGACCCTGCAGTTGTTGACGTTCTCAGTACCGTGGCTCCTAGCCATGCTGCCTTTCCCTGGCCGGACTCAGACTTGGACGACACCCTACCTTTGTCTGCGAGACTTGTGAAGATGCGCACCCCTCGTATAGCAGTTATAGATGACGATGATGATGAGGCTGAGTCCACCGATCATTTTTGTGACCTTATTCCACGCATGCGTCGTCACCGCCCTACCAGAATGAGGAAGACCGCTATCTTGGTGACGAGGTTATTGGGGCTCACCGTTCTGATGTTGAGATTGCTAGAGGGACTGATGCCGCAGGCCATGCTTCTAGAAGCAATGTAGAGATGAGGTGCGCCTCTGGGCATGGTGTGGAGGTGGATGTGCTATAAATCTCTGAGACTCGCTCTGGCACTTATGGTGATTCTTATCCTCCCTCCTTCCTTCTTCAAGGATGATCACATCGCTCAGCTTCATCGACATTGAGATCGATCGTGTTCTCTATACTGGCCAAGTGACTTGGTTGATGCTAGGAGTCCTTCATGTTCTCGGCTTTGCATATTGATTCTCCCTCTAGTAATCTTTCTTTCAAGTTTGTCATTTACTTCTATCCTGTGAGAAATCTTTATTCAAATGGCTTTTACTTCTACCCCTAATAAGACTTCCTTATATTTTCTTCAGTGTTAGCTGCTACCGGGGTCCTACCTTCACGTGCCTCAGACTCTGCTCCAGTGTTAGCTACTACCGGGGTCCTGCCTTCACCTGCCTCGGACTCTACTCCGACTCTCTTTGTGGCTCCTCATGGTTCTCCTTCTCAAGAGGGGACACCTGCCTTTGAGACGACTGCTAGAGGTTCTTCATCGCCAGTGCCTTCGAATATTTTGGATTTGAATCTCAGTGATTTCCACATTGATAGTGATACTTTTGGTCTTTGCCCTTATCGCTCTGCATTCTCAGGCTCGGGACCTCTGCCGGGAGTTACCCCTCCGGGTGGTTCATCTAACCCGATAGACATTGGGGAGATTCCTGAGACTAGCAGCTTTCCGGCCCCAATTCCTCCTTCGGCTTCTGGCAAAGTATTTTTTCTCCATTATTGGGTAGCTCCTGAGTTTGCTTCAATTCTACAGCTTGTGCATTCGAGTTACCCAGAAACCTTTGCTTCATTTGCTTGCCAGTGTCCACTCATTCAGACTGCTCTTCTCGAGTCTTTTGCCATTATCTTATATAGGTTGGACAGGCAACGGTTGTGTGATCTTAATGGGAAAGTAGTCGAGACGGCGTATCAGGGGATCTCTGACATGGAGCGTCACCAAGTGGACTTATCATGGCTTCGGAAGTGCCTGGATATAGCTTCAAGCGCCAGTCATCGGGTGGAACTTATGTCTGTGCTTGCCTCTTATCGGACCTCTATAGATGAGACAAAGGCAACTCTTCGTGAACTTGAGTCGGGTTATGCTCGGGCCTTGGAGACTTTAGAGGCACACTCTACTGTTTGTCCTCCAGATGTAGATGTGACGGGCAGCTTCTTCAAGGATGTCTTTAGGAGAGGTTGATTTTTTTTTTATTACTTTCTTGCCCCTTTCGATAAAAATGTTTTATCTAGGACAATGCAATGAAATGACAATTTTTGCTGTTTGGATACTTTCGCATTGTTTTCTCATTCTACTTGATAAAATATTTATTTCGAATGATACAATGGAAAGAACAATCATACGCACATGTTTATAAAAGCTGAAATATTCTCATTAATTCTTCAACTTTCTTGACAAAAGTATAATAGATTCACTGCAAGTGATGGGATATAACATACACCATAAAGAAAACCAGCTTCTTCATAACGTAAGGGAAATACAACTTTTAGACAAAGTATGAAAATGAAAATGAATTTCAACATAGATGAGTCTAACTATGGGTAATAATGCTTGATAAACTTTGCATTGAGCGGGCCAGTTCGGAAGCCATCTTCAACCCTTACAAGCTTGTAGTACCCGCTTGAGCTTGCCTGAACCACCCTGTAGGGCCCTTCCCATTTTGGAGAAAACTTGGGCAAAGGTTGTCCTTGCATGATTAGGTCTACAATCTTCCATACTAGATCACCTTCTTCAAACTTCCTTGGTACTACAGTCTGGTCATAGGCTCGGGCGATGGACTCATGATACCTTTCCATGACTTTTGCAGCTCTGTCATGCTTTTCCTCTAATGCTTCCAATCTGGTGGTTCAAGGTTCCAATGCCATCCCCGAGGCGAGTGCCATCCGAGCAGATGGCTATTCCAACTCTATAGGTGACACTGCCTCGACCCATACACAAGGGAGTAAGGAGTTGCTTGAGTGGCTTTCTCTTTGAAGTGCGATATACATAGGGCTACTATCAACTGTTCGGACCAAGTCTCCCCAAATTCATCCATCATCTTGCTCAGAATCCTTATCAGTGTCTTGTTTGTGGCCTCCGCTTGCCTGTTCCCTTTTGGATAGTATGGTATGGATTTGTGATGTTTCACTTGGTAAGTTTCTAGGAGGCTCTTCACATATTTGTTTATGAAGGGAGTGCCGTTATCCGAGAGGATGGTGTTTGGTACTCCAAACCGGTAAATGATATTCTCCTTGAGGAACTTCTTTAACTCCTTCTGAGAATGTGGGGGAGGCATTGCTTTGATAGACTTAACCTTGTCTTCATCTGCCTCGATACCATGCCTATGTACAAGAAACCCGAGGAACTTCCCGGCTGTCACCCCGAAAGCACATTTGAGAGGATTCATCCTCATTTTGAATTTCTGGCACCTCTTGAATACCTTCTCAAGGTCTCGGAGATGGTTGTGGGAGCCGAATAATTGGCAAACTCGGAGGGCTCATACTTTAAGGCTGACAGTAGCCGACTGAATCCCGCAAGAGTAAAGGGCCGAATATGATAAGTAAGCCGAATAAAGAGATAATCCTAGGGCCGAATAGTAAAAAGGGTAATGATTGAAAAGTAGGCTCTAGTCCCGAGAACTAGAAGAAATAGGTATAAATATAGGAACAACGGACTCTAAAAGGTATGTAAGAATCACTTCACAAAACTTAGTAGACAAGCTTTCTTGAGCAGCGGAACTGACTTGTCCGTCGGAGTGCTAATCCCGGCACCCCCGACCGGAGTACTTGTTTCTTTGCAGGTGACTAGCTGAGGATCAATAGCGTCTCCCAGGATCTGAAGAGTATTTCCAAACCACTTCCCCACAATTGGCGCTGTCTGTGGGAATACTCAAATACATCCATGGCAGGCGTGACTGAAGATCCTCCGATAGCCACCGACAAGATCACACAGAGAGACGACCTAACTCCGACAAATATGCTCGGGAAGGAAACCATCGCTGCAAGACGCGTCTTGAATTTCGATTCACCAACAACTTCAGCGCAGGAGACAATGCAAGCCATCGTGGAACAAGCTAAGCAGAATGAACAAAGGATGGAAAATATGATCGCAGAAAACGAACGTCTCCGTCAAGATTTGGCCCTGGAAGTAGCAAAATCTAGAGAAGTCGTGCGCCAGGACCCCGAACGACCTGTGAGGTTAGGAGGACAACGACCTCAAACCCGGCCAAGGGAAATCGATAGCAACTCTAACTCGTTATCTACGAAGCATGACAATAGGGAACGATCCAACACTTCCAGCTCGTCTGAAAAAAGTCCACAGACAAGAAACAAGCGCATAAGAAGCAGTTCAGACGAGGAGGACCGACACGATCCTTTTATCCGACGGATTGCAAGGGCGGCCCTATCCAAGAAGTTCAAAGCTTCGTCATTTACTCTATATTACCGAAAATCAGACCCCACGGATCATATACGTCATTACAAGCAGGCCATGACATTGCATGCAGACAACGAAGCCCTTCTGTGCCGAATATTCCCCAGCAGTCTCGGGCCATTAGCTGTCAGATGGTATTACAAGCTAGAGCCAGCTTCAATCAGAAGCTTCCATCAATTACAAAAATCCTTCAGGGCCAGGTTCATCACCAACGAGGTACAGCCGAAATAAGCCGACTCTCTTTGGGCCATGCAGATCCAATCGGGAGAAACGCTCAGAGCATATTCAGCGCGGTACTGGGAATGCTTCAATCTCGTTGACGACGCTTGCAACGACTCCATGGCCATCACTGCCTTCAAAATGGGACTGTATCCTGACAGCGCTCTCCGCAACTCCCTAACCAGAAGACTCCCCAAAATAGTCTGGGCATTGATGAAGAAAGTCGAAGAATATTGCAAAGTAGAAGACGATGCCCTGAGGATTAAAGCCAGGCAAGTGTCCACCAAAGTGACCCCTCTAGAAATTGCTCAACCAATAAGTTCCGCGCCGCCTTTGAGCCCCGAGCCACGACAACGTGCTAAACGAGACAAGAGACGGGACTCTCGCCGATCGAGCGATCAGTGCTCCCATCGGGCGAATGAACAACTGCAAGTCGATAGTAGACGTTCGAGACGAGCCGACAAGAAGTACACAGAACTGTCAGAACCAATCACCGTGATAATGGCCAAAATTCAACATCTTCCATTCTTCAAATGGCCGTCAAAAATGGTGGGACCTCCTGACACGCGCAGAAGGGATAGACAGTGCCAATATCACAAAGACCACGGCCACGAAACTGAGAATTGCTATGCACTAAAGGATCATCTAGAAGAACTGGTGCAAGACAGCCGACTGGAGCAGTACGTGAATAAGGGCAAGCCAACCAAAGCACTTGCCTTGGCCTTAAGGCACGACTCCCCTCCGCTTGGCGTGATACATATAATCTACAGCCCGCCGGCACCCCAGACCGTGCACAAAGTTCAATCGCATTCGGTCCCTCAAGAGCAGCGTACTTAGACCAGATGGCACGGCGGAGTTCCAACAATCACGTCAGTGACTACGACCTTAGCGACACAGCCACCTCCCACATCGATCCGTTGGTCATCAGCCTACGTGTAAATCGGTTCACCATTGAACGCATCCTCATTGATCCAGGGAGTACTTCAGAGATCATGTATTATAAAACCTTCGTAAAGCTCGGCTTCAACGAGTCAAATTTGTCTCCGGCACCCCACCCATTGTACGGCTTTAATACAAATCCCGAGTACCCATTAGGGAAGATCACATTACTGTCGGCGGGCTCCGAACAATCGGTGGAATTCGGTCGTAAAGCTCCTTCACCGTATAATGTCATCATGGGGCGAACTCGTTACACCTTATGAAGGCCGCCCCAAGCACCTATCATCAATTGCGCGCTCGGCTGTGTCACGCGGATTGAAGAGATACGTGGCTCCCCCCAATCGGCATAGGTAGAGCTTTTAAGAAAACCCTGTCACTGACCCGACCTGTGGGCTTTGACACTTGTAAATGTATTTCGCTCCTACAATATGAATTATTTTCTTATCCGTCGCTCTAAATCAATTACCGGTGGGGTGCTCGTCAGGATATCAATATAAGCCTCCGGATTTGGAGCCCCTTAGGATGCATGACATCCAAGGGCCGATTAAGTCTCCGGATTCGGAGCGCCTTTCGTGAATTACGTGATTGGCCAAGCCAAGTCTCCGGATTCGGAGCCCCTTATGATGCATGACATCCAAGGGCCGATTAAGTCTCCGGATTCGGAGCCCCTTAGGAGGCATGACATCCAAGGGCCGATTAAGTCTCCGAATTTGGGCGCCTTCGTGAATTACGCAATTGGCTGCCAAGTCTCCGGATTCGAGCCTTAGGGTGCATGACATCCAAGGGGCGATTAAGTCTCCGGATTCGGAGCCCCATAGGAGGCATGACATCCAAGGGCCGATTAAGTCTCCAGATTCAGAGCTCCTTACGATGCATGACATCCAGGTCGATTAAGTCTCCGGATTCGAGCGCCGTGAATTACGCGATTGGCCAAGCCAAGTCTCCGGATTCGAGCCCTTAGGATGCATGACATCCAAGGGCCGATTAAGTCTCCGGATTCGAGCGCCTGTGAATTACGCGACACAAGCCAAGTCTCCGGATTCGAGCCCCTTAGGATGCATGACATCCAAGGGCGATTAAGTCTCCTGATTCGAGCCTTCAGGAATTTCGCGATTGGCCAAGCCAAGTCTTCGAATTCGGAGCCCCTTAGGATGCATGACATCCAAAGGCCGATTAAGTCCCCAGATACGAAACCCTTCCCCTTAGTGCATGACGCCTTATGATTGATTGATTCATTAATTTGCCCGGCCGTGGTTTTATGCATGAAAGCCAAAAAGTATGTGCCTCAGCCGGTTCACGAGTACGACCCATTCAGGTTCTCAAACTCGCGCCCCAGCCGAGCCAAAGGCCGATTCATTAATATAGGACGAATAACTAAGTTACATGGCCAATTCAATCATAACTTCAAACAACATCACTAATCGACAATCTTTTCGGAAACGAGCTGAGCACAATCCGAGAAATTTTATATACGCGAATTGTCGAATAAAACATACCAATATTCGAAATAAGTGCCTAACCAAACAAAAATGATTTTCAGAATAGGACACAATTGTTTGAAATGAAACTTTTTATTTGATCAAACAGTTGTTACATAAACGCAATCCGCGTTCGAACATTACAATATCTACCTCTAACTTCTAAGACGAATCAACGTTTGTCATTCGAAGAGCCTTCACAGTTCAAAATGCCTTGGCCCAACCGTGCCCAAATCAGCGTATCGCTGGACCTTCCTCTGACACCATTGACAATGTCAAGGCCAAGATTCAAGACAAGGCCATCGACAATGTCAAGGCCAAGATCCAAGACAAGGAAGGTTAGTGGCAACGGTCGTTGTGTTTCCTTTCGGACGATTTGCTTGACGACTTGAGATCGACGCATTTTCGTTCCACCTCCCACACCGGCGAACTCCCCGCCGTGATCCATTGCGACATCAAGCTCGGCCAAGATTCGAGTTTGCCTAATTAAAGAAATTCTGTTTTACATGCAGTGTTATATAACCCCGCGCGACAAACAGTGTTAATATCAATAAGGCCATCAATTCGAAGAGCTCATTCCATTTATTCCATTAGCACAAAACCCGATGAGACGAACGTCGGTTGACATTCACCTTTTAAAGCATATACGCTGGCCAAAAAACTAGGCTCTAATGACCAATATATATTAATCGCCAAGCCGCCCACGCCGCTGAAGCTTCAGCACCAAACTATTTGGCTCCCTCAAATTACGATGGCCTCATTCGGCAACAAACGGCTATAAACTGGGCCGATCCTGAACGTTTAATGAGTAGGAGGGCCGATCAATATCCATGTATCCATTCAAAACACCTATATGCGGCATACGAACAATGACGAAGTATTCTTAATAAAACAGTTTTTATTATTTCATTGAAAACCATAAATTACATAGTATCAAACGCAACCTGCGTTCGGACCTCATACAACGTCACCCTCATCCTCACTCTTTTCTACTTCAAAAGCGGAAAACGGAAAATGTTTGCTTTGGTAGAGTGGTGATGCCGAATCTTTGCCCGACGCTCGAAGAGTCTCCACGACTTGACATGCCTTGATCCAACCGTGCCTAAACCCACGGTTTTCACATCGGCAAGCTTCTCCGGCAAGCTTCTCCTTGGTCTTTTCAATTCCAACTAATCGGTCATCGTGAAAACCTCTTTCATACGCCCTCCCCTTTACGTTCTCCAATGCGAACATACTCGCCGTCTCACGATCGGCGATCGCAAGATCGATAGTCGACTAGTAACCCTCTTCCACGATTGGGTTACCCCGCTGAGTTGTCCTGAACCGCCTTCATCTTCCTTAACTCGCGCTCGGCCGACTCCGCGTGAGCCTCCAAACTTCGTATACGTTCCTCCTTCTTCTCCATTTCTCGTCGGGCAGCGCGCAGACGCATACCGACTTCGTAAGCAGTGTAAAGCCCCTTCACCGCACCGTGAATACCTTCGCAAAACACTTCATAGTCCTGTCGACCCACCATTGATTGCTGAACCTTAAGAGGAAATATTTGTCGAGCAAACTCGACCGCTACATCGGGGTCTCGAACGATCGAGTCCGCCTCCGTCATGGGTCTATTTTTCACAAACACTGCAAAGCTTAATGGGCACGGATTCGCATCCGACCCCCTCTCGACCCGGGGTTGTGGAGACCTACCCTACGACTGTCTGTCTCGCCTGGGCGACCTGCTGCGACGTCGAGGAGAATGACGCCTCTCTCGACCCCTAGAACCCCTACTTCCAGTGCGCGAGGGTTCATCACCGCGATTCATGTCTTCGCCCAGCTCAGTTAGCATCTTCGTTTCCCCTTTACTGTTGAAAAAGAGTCGATTCGACATTCGCGCGATAAGTCGTCCCCCTAGAGCTCCAGCCAGTTGATAAACAAGCTCATCAATGTTATACCTTTGTTCATTTATCCTTCACAGAGGCAACACAATCGAGGCAATCGCATTAATTGTGACAACCTGAATCGCCCGGCGCCGGCAGATTCAAGGGCAGATTCATGAATCTATTCAGCTCAATTACCCCAGCCGGTTCACGCATACTTGACATTCATATCATGAACCCCCTGGGGCAAGAGCAGATTCATCAATCTGTTCGGCTCAAGTGCCCCAGTCGGCTCACGCATACTTGACATTCGTATTATGAACCCCCTGGGGCAAGGGCAGATTCATCAATATTTTCGGCTCTAGTACCCCAGCAGGCTCACGCATACTTGGCATTCGTATCATGAACCCCCTGGGGCAAGGGCAGATTCATCAATCTGTTCGGCTCTAGTACCCCAGCCGGCTCACGAATACTTGACATTCAGATCATGAACCCCCAGGGCAAAGGCGGATTCATCAATCTTTTGGCTCAATTACTCCAAAGGCTCCACGATACTTGACATTCAGATCATGAACCCCTGGGCAAGGCGATTCTTCAATCTTTTCACTTCAATTACCTACCGGCTCATTTAATACTTGACCCCCTAGGGCAAGGCGATTCATACAGAATATTCAATTTTAATATCGCTAACAGAGTGAAAGGCATAAAACTTCATTAACTTAACCACACAAATTGTGTACAAGTAGTAGCGAAATCACAAGGCAATTTTCATTAATAAATTGTGTGCAGATAGTAACCAATTTATACATGAAAACTACCCTGAACTAGCAAAACACTACCAAAAAGAAAAACAAAAAAGAAACAAATGTCCCCCAGTTCACTTCTCGGTGTCGGATTCAAGTGGCTCAACGTCAACCTGCTCGTAAGGAATCGGCAAATCCAGTGTAACCCCAGCAGCGGCAAGGGCTTTGAGCCACCCATGTTTGAGCCCCCGATTCTCAAATTTGGAGACCTCATCAACGTATTCCCAAAGCGCCGCTTCCGCCTCAAAAGCCTCAGACTCGGCTTTTTGGCCTTTGAGCTCCTCTAATCGAGCCTCCGCCTGCAAGCGCGCCCTTAGTGAATTTTAGAGATTCTCGATCGTGATTCGCCCAAGACTTAGCGTCAACACGGTTGTTCAATGTGCAAGCCCTTTCCTTCTCCGCTTCGGCTCTCGCACCCTACATTTTGGCTCTCATTATTTCGAACTCCGCCCTACTCTTCTGACCGTGCACTTCTGTTTGCAAACGGTCAATTCTTCCCACAGCATCATGCAGACGGCGGCCCAAGTCGGCGATCCTACCGACCGTCTGGAAAACAAGTCGGCATCGTTAGATACCCTTACAAAACAGATTTAAGCAAAATTAAGGACCTACCAGAGCGCCGATCGAAGAGATAGGGCTACGCCATTATATCTGGGACGGCCCCGAAAGCCACATTGTCAGCGCAGAGAAATTGAAGCCGCCAGGCTTAACGCCACGACCGGATCCTCAATAGTGAAGCGCCGGAAAAATCGGCGATCCTCGATTTTTACTGAATGACAAAGGCACCACGCCCGATTCCTCAAAGCGAGGCCGTTTATTTTCAGAACCAATTTCTGAACTAACCTCTCCTTCGGCAATACGCTTCTAGCCCCGCTCCTCCGAAATCTGTCGTTCCCCACCGACCAGCTCACCCTCTTTTTTCGCTTCGGCCACAGCAATCTCAACCATCCCTTCAATAACGGGTGCGAAGGGTTTAGTCAAGTTGGGATCGGATTAAAGCCGGTTTTTTCGAAAGCACCAAACGCCGGCATTTTGTTCAAGGCGCCATCTGCGAGAGGCTTTCCTTTGCCATACCTTCGAAAAAGTCTCCGGGTAGATCTCCCAAATTCACGAAAATATCTCCGGATGAGAACTCTGCTCGGCCCGAAGTGGATGGTGAGGAAGGGTGGTTAAGTCCGTCAGCCTCTTCACCCTTTTAGGCCTCCTCAGCAAACTCTACCGCCGGCTCAACGTTTTGCCCCGAATCGGAATCTTCGAGACCAATTTGCCTAAGGTTCTTGAAATCGGGAAAGATAAGAGCCGAGAGGTGTTGATCGCCGGGTGGAATTGGGATGCTGTCCGCTGCCGAGAATGTAGTATAAGTAGGTTCGTACCGAAGGAGAATGTGAGCGGCTCTCCCCTGCCTTTCCACGTTCGGACGTCCGAAATATCCGAGTGCGCCTTTGACTTCTAAGGACTACGTCAACTGAACTCAGAATCTTCTTCAGTTTATTACCTGCAAAAGACAGGGACTGATTAAGGCAAGAAAGCCGATTAACAGACAGATCAGCAAACATAAGATATTATGTGGCCACCTAGGTCACCCCTATGTCTGGGAATAGGGTCTAGGCGATCTTCGCCTTCGGCGAACTCCCAATTACCTCGGACATTGACCATTACATCGTCAACCCTCTTACCAGAACTGGCAAGCATAGTCACCAAGTGATGGTCAGTATCCTTGGCCCTGAGAAAGTATCGCCCCAGCCGACCAGAGGATTTGGCCAAAGCATAGCAGTGCCGAATGGCAGGAACTCCAAGATTGAGCCCAAGGCATCGATTCAATTCTATAACCCCCATAATGATTCGAAAGAAATTTACATTAGGTTGAGAAGGAATCAGACCCCAATAACGGCGATACCGAGCAATGGATATAAGGAAACGGACTCCGCCCTCCGCGATGGACAAGAGGGGGAATACGATCGTATTTTGGTCCTCCCTCTCCATATCAAGGGTACTATCCTTTACAAAAGATAAATGGACATCGTTGGGAATGGAAAAGTGTCGCCAGAATCTGGAGATGCGACCCTCGGAAAAGAGGCCTTTCAAGTGTTTAGACATTTTTACGGGGATCCAAGGATTCACCGAAAGTAAAAATAGCAAACAGAAAGCAGGATTACAAAGAAAAGGGAAGAAGACTTACGAGGAGAAGGCGAGACAGAGGTAGACGGACAAAAGTTCCAGAAAACACGAGTCAGAGACGGGATACGTGATGGCGGTCCAAAAATCTCTGATAGTCACCCAAATATGCACCCGAAAGGACTGAGGTTTCAAATCGTAATAAATGCGAGAGACGGATGAATGAGACGAGAAAGTGTAATGATGAGCGAAAAGGTATGCGCCTTGTGACGTCTATATGGGAATACGTGAAGTCGCTTGACTTATTTTAAAACTTTTCGAATTCTAAACCAAACACACCGATTAACTATCGTCAATAGGGAGTTCGGGGGGCAATTATGGGAGCCGAATAATTGGCAAACTCGGAGGGCTCATACTTTAAGGCTGACAGTAGCCGACTGAATCCCGCAAGAGTAAAGGGCCGAATATGATAAGTAGGCCGAATAAAGAGATAATCCTAGGGCCGAATAGTAAAAAGGGTAATGATTGAAAAGTAGGCCCTAGTCCCGAGAACCAGAAGAAACATGTATAAATATAGGAACAACGGACTCTAAAAGGTATGTAAGAATCACTTCACAAAACTTAGTAGATAAGTTTTCTTGAGCAATGAATCGACTTGTCCGCTTGAGTGCTAATTCCGGCACCCTAACCGAGTAAGTACTTGTTTCTTTGCAGGTGACTAGCTGAGGATCAATAGCGTCTCCCAGAATCTGAAGAGTATTTCCAAACCACTTCCCCACAATGGTCTTCTTCTTTCTTGGATTTCACCACTAGATCATCAACATAATCTTCCACCTCATGATGGATCATGTCATGAAAGATTGCAGTCATAGCCCTTTGGTAAGTTGCACCGGCATTCTTGAGTCCGAAAGGCATGACTGTATAAAAGAAATTTCCGAGAGGTGTTCTAAAAGTAGTCTTTTCTGCGTCCTTTTCAGCCATCTTAATTTGATTGTATCCACTGAATCCATCCATGAATAAGAACATCTGGTGTCCCGATGTGGCATCCACGAGGGTGTCGATGTGAGGAAGAGGGAATTCATCCTTCGGGCAAGATTTGTTCAAATCTCGAAAGTCTACACATACCCTAATTTTGCTAACCACGTGGGGTACTGTATTGGTCGGATAAAACCAGCCTGTTGAAGTTTTTCAATCTCCTCCTTAATCTTCTCTTCGAGATCTGGATGATATTTTCGAGAAGCTTGTTTAATTGGCTTGGAGTTTGGGAACACATCAAGATAGTGGGAGACTAGGTTAGGATCTAGTCCGGGCATTTCCTTATATGACCAAGCAAACACATCTGAGTATCGGTTTATCAACTTTAACAACTGTTCTCGCTTCTCTAGGCTAAGGCTCGAAGTTACGAATATCGGCCTCGGTGCATCTTATCCATCACTCAGATCTATTTCAATAAGTTGTTCAGGCTGAGGCTGAGGCCCATCTTGCATGCATTCTGGAGCCACTTCAGGCTTTATCACTATGTCACTGTCACTGTCAGGAGGCTCTTCTTTTGACTCGGAGTCAGTGACTGAAGAAACTGACTCCCCGCACCTTCATAAATAGTACACCATCTTGCCCCCTTCTCGGACTTTCATCACCTTCCGAGGAATAGGCGGACTTTCTAGTCTAGACATCGCCCGTTTACTTGATTCTGCCCTTGGCTCCTTGTCATCTTTGATATCCTCCCAACGAGGAATTTTGACCCCCCGAGGCTTAGAGATGGTGGGAACTTCTTCGACAGCCAATTCGGTGAAGTAGATGGCATCAGAATAATGAGCTTCATGGGTCTCGAAAGGCCTTTCTATAGCCTGAATTGTCACCGTCTTCTTTTCCCATTTAGCCTTAACACATTGATGATAACTCAATGGTACAAATATCTATACATCCAAGTCCTCCCTAGAATGATGTGATAATTTGCCTCAGAATCGATAATATGGAACTTGGTGGCCGAGCGAATCTCTCCAACGGCTAAATTAACTGTCACGCATCCGATAGTAACTCTCTTTTCTCCACCGAAGCCAGTGATGACTATTGGTTGCTTCACAATGCGCTCTTCAGGAATTCCGGCCTTTCTAGAGTAGCGAGTCATAATGTTGATAGAGGCTCCATCGGAAAGGCCCTTTTGAACTCAACCTGTTAATAAAAGCAATACATAAAGCGGCACAGAGAAAAGGGATACTTTCGATCGATCTCGGAGAAAGTAATGGCACTAGATTGTTCTTTGCCTTCCTGGAATAGATCCTCCGACATGCATTCCTCATGGTGTGCCTCACTATATTGATAATAGACTTGGTGATTGCTTCTTGCCTCGGAAAGTCCAAGCCGGTCAAGAATTGCTTGAACTTTACATACCTTGCAAGGTTTTGGCATAGTGATCCGGATCTTTTTCCACTCTTGGAGGCTCGTAGTTAACCATCTCCTCAGTCTCTTCAAAATAAGATGCCATATAAACATGGTGTCCTCCTCTTCCATAGTACTCTTCTCCTCCTTCTGGATCAAAGGGATCTTCGCCATGAGTCATAAATGCTCTGCCATCTGGATCGAGAGCACTTCCATAGTAAACTTGCTCACACTCTGGCTCGAGGATGTCATCCAGATAATAATCATCGTCATCGAGATTGGCAATAGCCTCAATCATCGGGCCTTCATAAGCTATCATAGCAACATTCTTGCCCTTGTCTCGGTGCTGAGGATACGGTTGTTCTCGGATGTCTTGAGTCCCTTGCTTTTTGAACCTCAATTAAATGCCCCGCTTTGGCTTTATCTCTGAAGATTTTCCTGAGAGTCCAACACTTCTCAGTCGGATGTTTCAATGTACGATGGTAGACACAAAATTCAGGGCTCTCACGGTCCTTTTTGGATGGTATTTCTTCAACATAAAGCAATTTTAGCTCTCCGTCAGCCACCCATTCCTTAACTAAAGCTTTTACCTCATCGATTCCACATGGATAAGAAACATTCCCCTTTTCACCATTATATTGCTTCCTTTTCTGGCCTCTATGACCTTCTCCTTGTGAATTTCGGGTATCTGGGGCAGAGGCAGCAGCAACAATAGGTCCACGAGACGATTTGAAACTAGTCTTGTAACTGGCCTTAAATCCGGACTCCTGAGCCTGAGGAATGCTAATGTTCCGAGCTGCTTCTATTAATGCCGAGAATGTGGGTAGCTTGTGATTAACTAGAAACATTTTGTACCGCCAATGCCCTCTAGACAGATTTGAACCAGATAACTCTCTTCCACTGCTTCATGGCAATCCACAGCCTTGTCCTGAAACCTTTTGACGTAGTCAAGGATGTCTTCACTTTCCTGCTGCTTTTCTTTACACAATGTAAGTGTGGTCACATTCTCCGCCACTTGAAAGAACTTAGAGTGGAATTTGTTAACTATTTTCTCCTAACTTCAGACAGAGTTTGGGGCCAAATTGACATACCAACTATATGCTCGGTCAGTGAGGGATTTAGAGAATTCTCTCAGCCGGAGGACATGGTTTGGACCATGAATACCCAGAGTCTTGATGAATCGCACAACATGTTCTCGAGCATTTCCTTGTTGCCATTGAATTTAATGAACTTCGGCACTGTATACTCCTCGGGATATGGATAACTCAGCACTTCAATAGGGTAAGGCGGCTTGACATCTGGATCAGGCAAAGAAAGTAAAGTCCTCTTGCCTCGTTCGAGATCGAACATGGCTTGCACATCAGCGAGAGTGAGAAACTGTTAAGGGAGAGAGTTTGATGGTGGTATTCCCAGAACTTGGCTTATGGACCCGAAGACTGAGCTAGGGGCGACTTGGCCATTTTGGTGCTGCGAATTCATCATTGGTGAGGACATTTGACGATATTGGCCATCAACGCCTATAGACAAGCCAGTTGGTGATGGGACATTGAATTGAGGCCCGTAAAGTCCACCACACGGCGCCGCTATTCCGGGTTGTGCTTGCAATTTTGTTGTTGGCACCAAAGGAGGCCTGTCTGGTACTTGAGTAACATTTACTGGTGGCGTAACAAGATTAGGTACGGGCAAAGTTCCCTTTTGCGCCATCATGCCCCTTGTATTTTCCTGGACACCAACAGTCACCGGAGCGCCATTCATTACACCAGAACCTCCCCTAGTCACCATTAGATCTTGGCTTGGCACGCCATGGAGCCCGGGCACGGGCAAACTGCTGCCGCCTACTGTGGTTTGAGCATGTGTTACTGTGGCCGTGTTGCCATGAGCCATAGGTTGACTGGGGCCTACTTCTCCTTGGATATGATTTTGCACTCCGACGGGAATGACTCCACCACCAGCTTGATTTCCATTTGGTACCGGCGCAAAATTAGAACTCATCACCAACATGGTGTGAGTGAGATTCTGAAGAGTGGTGAGAATCTCTTGCTGAGTATTTTGAAGTCCTTGAATGGCTTCAAGCAAAAGTGGTTGATCTGGAGCCATGGTCCTGTCATCACCACCATTAGAGGATCCTTGCTGGTGAACTTCATCTTTTCTTGCCATTCTTGTTAGAGTTGTGTGGATTCCAGATCTCGGTGAGACCATTAACCAATCCGCCTCCCCAGTGAAGTCGCCAAATGTATGAGAGGGTTCAAGAAAGGGGTTGGAAAATTCGAAGATCTTCGAAAATCCTTGAAGAACAACTTCGAATTCTCTAGAATATGATAAGAGGCTTAGATTCTTCAATAATCTCAACATAGGAACACAAAAAACAAAGGAGATGGTGGAGATAAGAAATTGGGTGAAGAAGAAGGCAAAATGGCTAGAGAGAGAATAATGGCAAAGCTTTCCCATGGATCTCCCACTTTCACTTTCAAGGTTGATAATTGAGAGGGGAAATTAGTTCTTTTCCAAGAGTTGAAAAATCTCCAAAATCCATCCCTTGTAAAGCTATGGGTGGGTGCTATTTATAGGCACCTCATGATGTAGGATGGAGCCCATGTGCAAGGCACATGGGGAATATTCTCTCTAACCACCTTGTCCAAGGAGGTGACCTCTCTGAGGATGAAAAAAACCCCGAAGAGGAAATCAACCCCTCGGTGAACCCTTCTTCTTAGCCATACCTAACCAATGATCCCCAATCATCCCAAAGGGTCAGGGGTAGTCCCAGTGGACGTCCTGCCGCAAAATATTGCCGAGTCTCATGGACCCCCCGGGGTCGTGCCACTTCGACCCGGGTATAGGCTAGTTTAACCGAAGAGTGAATTTATCTCCACTCACCGTCCTCGGGATCGGGTCCTTTGTTCGAACTCCATTTCGCCCATGGTTACGATCGTAGATCCTGAAAGCTCCGAGCCCGCAAGTGTTCTGGGACTCATTAACGGAGCGGCTTCTAGATTGCGTTTGAATCCATTCGAAGCCAAGTGCTTCGGATCTCTAGATTCGTGGATCCGAATCCTTTCGAGTCCGAATGCCTCGGATCTCTAGGATAGCTCAATACCCTTTCAAGTCCGGGTCCGAGTAAGTCTCTAAGTTCGTGGATCCAAACCCCTTTCGAGGCCTAGAGCGATTCAGCCCGTTTGATGGCGATAAATTCGGGCCCACTAATCTTGGGCTATTGGGACTAATTAATTTAGTGGGCCCAAATAGCTTCTCTTACAGTGGGCAACCCCACATCCCCAAACTGTGTTGCCAGTTAAAGAAAAAAGAGAGATATGCAACTATTCAATGCTCACCTCGCTCCTCCTAATCGGCCCTCTTCCACCGTCATCTTCACCATCACGTACACGCCCAACTCTTCATCCTTTTTCATCTTAACTCTATAGCTCCACCACCGTCGAACCAAGCATGACCACCATCTGTGGTTTGCCAACAATCAACACAGCAATCACAATAATCATATGGCCATTGACAGTGTCAAAGAACCCTCTCTATCACCATACCATTTACCTCAACTTGCTCCCCCTCGCATTCTTTGTTATTTACAAATACATTGGACCCAACCCTCACAATCACACGTCACCCTTCACAACAAATAAATCCACAGTGGACTCCAAAAAAAAAAAAAAAAAACAATAACAATGTTACATACTTTCAAAAAAACGCAATCCTCACAATTCTACTCATATGTGATTAGTCAAGAAGGAAGAAACCAAAAAACAAAAAAAAAACACATGATTGATCATATCATTTTGGGGATAAAAGGTCCCAACTTTGAGTTCAGATGATTTCCTTGAGAATCCTCCTTCATTTCCTCCCCGCAACGGCTCAGATCCAACGATTATTAAAAAAAATAAAAAATTAAAACAAATTCAATTTTTGTATTCCTGTCCAAACGGATATACAGGTTTAGCTATCATTCTCACCCAAGTCCATTCGAACTTAGCCCTTTTTTCCTCTACCAAACTTTTCCTTCATCGGCGACCACCCTCACCGATGACCCACCCCCAACGACGACGAGAAGCTCGTCAAACCCAACCGACCTACGCCTTTCATTGGTTCTCCTTACACAGGCAAGCGCTCTCTCTCTCTCTCTCTCTCTCTCTCTGTTTCAGGAATGAGTTTTTGATATGCAATGCTTCATGATCTGAACCTGGTTCAACCTGTTTTTGATTTTCTTTGCCCTTTTTTCTTGTTTGAAATTTCAATGATAGATAGTTGAAACAGGGGATTGGAACAGTGGATTAGAAGCAAAAAAAGAACAGTGGTATTTTCAAAATATGTAACGGACAGATTTAAGGCGAACAACCTTGAAGGGCTCATTGTCTATTTCAAAAGAAATGCCAGGAACATATGTCAACCAAATAGGAAATTCCCTGTTTTCAAATAGAGCACAAAACAGAGATTCATTCATTCAATATATAATATAAATATAAAAGTACATTTAAAATAAAATAGATTACTAAATACATCTATACATATACATTATACAATAGAGGTTTTCTTTTTTTTTTTTTAAATCAAACCCACTAATTTTTTAATTTTTTTTAAAGTGGTGTAATAAGTTCAAAACAACATTCATTTGGCAATTAATTCTTAAAACTACTTGGGTTTAATTATTTATTAAAAAAAATACAACAAATATTAAATGAATATTGTAAGTAATGCCCAAAATTCCATTCAGCACAAATATAGGGGCCAATTCTGAGATGGAGATAAAGGCCAGCTTGTTGCACCAGTTTGATGAACTTAACCAAAGCTTGGTTGGTTCAACTGAATATGATTGTCTATGATCTAATCAAGTGTTTGATTGAATAATATTAATCCAAGTCAATAGTGTCTTTGTTCTTGGTGCCAAAATAATTAAATTGATTCATAAACAGTTATTTTTCCTGTTTGTTTTTTAGGTGGAACGCACTACAAATTTCGATCATAGCAGCTGATAAATTTTATTGTTACTGCTGCTGTCCATGTGTTGCTGATAAATTTCATGTATGTTGTTGCCCATGTAGTGATGCTGTCCATGTGTTGCTGCAAGTGTTGTTGGCCCTGGCCATATTTTGCTGATGTCCATTTTTTGCTTAAGTGTTGCTTTCATCTATTCTGAAAGTCTTTGGTGAAGTGTCATTCTTTGAAATAGTTTTTTTTGTGCATTCTTTGAAGCAGCTTTTTTATTGTTGCTTAAGTCTTCTTCTTTGAAATCTTTTTAATCTTGTTTTATTAAATTGCTTAAGTTCTTATTTTTTGTGTGAACATGTATGAGGTTGGATAATATTTGTTCGTCTTCTTTATGTTGATTAACATTTGAACATGTATGAGGTTGGATAATATTTGTTCTTCTTTGTTATGTTAGTTGGTATGGAATCTAGTTAAAGCTCTGCAGAAGTTGCTGAAATTGGCCTGAAATTAGTGTGTTATGGAACTGTTGTTTACTACAGTTTTTGTTCTTGTTTTTATATGGTCTATACGGATGGTTTGAATGGTTTTCTAATATAACTAGTTTGATATAACTAGCTTAAACAGTTTGTATGTTGGAGCTTTGCATTATGTGATTGTTTGGATGATAGGTCTATATTAATGAGATGAGTGTTGTATTGACCAAGTCCATCAGATGAATTTCAAATTGGGTCTATATGTTCTTTACCCATCCATTCAGTGTACATGCTGTTGCCCATCTGCTCAAAATGCTGCTGCCATCTAAATCAAAACCGTGCATATCATAGAATCATAATATACACATAGAAGCATTCCATGCTGTTGCTGCCATACTCATGCTGCTGTTACCATCTGCTGAAAATGCTGTTGTCCTACTCATAGAAAAAAAAGACATTTTTTAATCTGATGTTGATAATTTTTACACTAGTTTTAACTTGCTATAAAGATTTTTTCTTTTGTTGCATGTATTAAATTTCTTTACTTTACTTTGTATAACTTCCACTTGTCAAGGAAAAAATATGACGTTTAATATTGAAAATGGAAGTCTCTCATATGCATAAGTTCATAATACAAATTCAACATACTAATGTAAAAACACATAACATGATATCTAAGCTTTTTAACAAATTTAACTTAAAACTAAATCAATATAAATTAATAATCAAGGAATAACTAGAGGAGCCCAAGCTCTGGATTTTAATTGCAGGGCATTAATAGAAGCAAAAGGAATGCTCATCAAGGTAAGGAAACTAATAAAGAAAATTGGGTATGGGCAATGAAGGACTCATGTTATGGCATTGTAATCCTACAGATAGTGGTTGCATTGTATATGCTATTAGCAGAAATTAGATCCTTGAAAAACATATTACTCTTCCTTTATATCTGCTGAAGCAAGTTAACCTTAAGCCATGACTATTTTTTTTTTACAACATAAACTAGATCCTTATGTAGAGACATATACACATACCAAAACCAATGTACATCAATCTAGAAGTCAATTATTAACAAAAACAAACAGGATTTCAAGTACCTACCTTACTATCAACTGGAAACAACAATTTAGGGATTGTGTTTGCATCATGTTTTTCGTTTTCATTTTTCATTTTTTGAGTTACGAAAGATACAATAAAAAGTTTGAAAACACAATTGGCATCATCTCATAAAATCATAATCGTATCTGTTGCAATGGATTCAAAAGTAGTAATTCTTTAACACTTTTGAACATGTAACTAAATCAATATTTCATTGAGGCATTTGAACAAACATCTCAAATTCACAAACAACTCAACCCAAAATTCTACAGATCAATAGCCACCGCAAATCCATACTTACAAATGTAAGAATAGTTCCAAATGGGTTAGAGAAAACACTCTATTAATGCTTCAATCAGAAAGAGTGATTTGGTCCAAGTTGACCAGAAAATTTTCATTCACTACAAAACATAAATAAAATAAAAAATAATTTGCACTTTATATCAGAAAAAATGAACAGAGTATGAGGAACTTGTTAACCAAAATAAAACTATCCAATCAGACATTTCTTCAAACATTTGCAATGCATTGTCTAACCCAGATTTGAAATCAAACAACTATGTCTATTTTGTGCCATCAAAAAAGAAAGGGAAAATGAAATAGTGCAAGGCACACTCACTGAAATACAGTTTCACATGGTGGTGGAATTGTTTGTTATTGGTAGTGATGGGTGTGGACGTTTTGAACTTCAATCATCGTTTGCAGGAAGCTTCCCTAAACAGGTCGCCTAATAAAGGTGATCTCCTCATCCTAAGTCTATATATAGAGTAGGCCGCCGATCGCCGGTGAGGCTGGGTTCGGTGGAGGCTCTCTCTCTCTCTCTCTCTCTCTCTCTCTCTCTCTCTCTCTCTCTCTCTCTAGTGTTTGTGCCATCGGGGTGAGTTTCAAGAGTGTCGCCATGAGGTGGAGTGCGTCGATGAAGGTGGTAGAGGTGGAGAAGGAGAAAGTGAGTGAGAAAGTGAGTGTATCAAAGTTGTGGTCTTGATTGGACGGAAAAGCGAAAATGAATTTGTTTTGAATTTGTTTTTGTTTTTTTTTTGTTTTTATAGCCGTTGGATCTGCAATGGCTGATCTCAGCCGTTGCTAGTAGAAAATAAATGAGGGGCATCCGGACTTCCAAATTGGGGTTCCCAAGCATTTTTGTCCAAAAAATAAATCCTTGTATGTTTTGGCTCAAGATTCTCTCTCTCTCTTTAAATAATAATAATTATTATTCAAGATTTGATCTAAATTATTGAACTCTGTTTCTTTTCAAAAAAATAAAAATAACAAGTTTAATTTTTTTAAACTTTAGCATGATTATTATTATTATTATTATTATTATTATTATTATTATTATTATTATTATTTTACTCCTTAAGATCAAAATTATTGAACTTTATTTTGGCAAAAAAATGGTGGTGGTAATTGGTCTGCAACAATAGTTTTGATTGGTGCTACAATCATGCATTATGCTACTGTAACGGTTGTGGAGAGAGAGAGAGAGAGAGAGAGAGAGAGAGAGGGGTCGCAATGGGTTGTGAGCTGTAATGGTATCAATATGGTTGTGATGTGAGTTGCAGTAGTGAGTTGGAATTGAGATTGGTGGTGGTCGGTGACTGTAATAGTGTTATGACAGTTGTAACAATGTTGCTACTAGGCACTATTTGGCATCTTCTATGAAAGTGTATTTTTTTTAATCATTTTTTTTATCTTATTTCCAAACACTCTCTTAGTATATGCTGATCGTAGCTTACGGTTAGAATTGATAAGGGCAAACCAATGAGAAGTAAGGATCATCTCCTTATCTTATTTACTTGACCCCTCCTTATAATGGTCAAGATTCATTCAAAGAGAATTTAACGGCTTAAATCACTTTATTAAAAAAAACAATAAATTACTTTTTACTTTTAATTTTTTTTAATCGAGTGGTTTGCACCGTTAGATTCTCTTGGAATGAATCTTGACTGTTGCAAAGAGGGAGGTCAATAGAGACACCAAGGAAATAATTGTTGCTCAATCAACGAGAGACAGAAAGAAGAAGATTGAAGCGTATTATAGGTTATGGATCATTTTGGCCTTATTTGTTATAACCTAAAAAAGTTAAAAATTCAAAAAATCACTATCCTATTTAGGATTGTTTGGGATGATCTAAATAAGTGCACTTTTTGACTTTTTATGAAATATGGGTTGGGTTTGGATTGGATTTGAAGTGATGTGTTAGAGAGGTGATCTGACTTAAATAAGATGATATGACTTAAATAGGATAGTGACTTTTTGACTTTTCATCTTCTTTCAAGCATGCCAAACTTGGCCTAAGTCACATCATCTTATTTAAGTTACATCACCTTTCAATCACATCACTTCAAACTTAACCCATATTTCATAAAAAGTCAAAAAATATACTTATTTAGATTATCCCAAACAATCTCTTAGCCTCCGTTTGGGAAGTGGGTTGGCTTTTTGGCTTTTTGGCTTTTTTGGCTATTTTAGCCTGGGCTTAAAAGTTTGATTTGGAAAGGACTTTTTGGCTTTTTGGCTTTTTTGACTTTTTTTGTGAGAGGGGAGTGTAATGATTATGGGTTGGATGTGATGTTTTGTTTTTTTGGCTAAAAAAGTCTATTTTGTCTTTTGTGGCTAAAATAGCCAAAAAAGCCCCAATAAGTTCTTCCCAAACACCACCTTAAAAATTTCACTCTATCAATGGAGGAGGGGATTATGGTCATTGTATATTTTCTATCACTTGCGGTAAGAGGGAGTGTAGTGCAATTTCTCAAATGTGAAGGGTAGCTGTATTAAGCTGGGTGTCAATGTAATTTACCCTAAAAAGTCGGCAGCCCATGATTAAACGGGTCGAGCCTAGCAAGACGGATGTGCCTTTTCTTTTTAATTCTAGATTAGACAGAGCTAGGGTTTTTCAGTTCTGGTAGAAGCAGAGGGAGAGAGATTTGGGGCTCGTTTGGTTTGTGTTTCTCAAAAAATTTTGAAAAAAATTTTCTACAAATAAGTTTTCAAAAGTAATCAAACCAAATAAATTTTTTCAAAAAAATTTCTCAATACTTGTTTGGTTTACAAGTTTTTCAAACAAATCTCTCTCATACACATCAAATCAATCACTTTTTCCAAAATTCTCTCTCAAAATAATTTTCTAAAACAACTTTTAAAAAAAACCAAACCAAACAACTTTTCGTACTTTTTATCTCTAAAACTCATCTTCCAAATTCAAACCAAACATACCCTTGGAGTTCGAGAGAGACTGAGAGGGTCTTCCAATCTGCAGCGATCATCAAGCTTTAAGGAAATTGTGTTTTTTTTTTTGGGTGTTGAAATCGATCTTTTAAGCAATCCACGAATATATTGCTACTCTTTTGTTGATTTGATCGAATTGAAACCCTAAATTTGTTGGAAAAAGAGAAGAAAGATGAGGCCGATATTGATGAAAGGACACGAGAGGCCATTGACATTCTTGAAGTACAACAGGGACGGTGATCTCCTCTTCTCCTGCGCCAAGGATCACACCCCGACCGTCTGGTTCGCCGACAACGGCGAGCGCCTTGGCACTTATTGCGGCCACAACGGCGCTGTCTGGTGCTGCGATGTCTCAAGCAAGTCCCCTCTTCTCATCTCTCTCTCTCTCTCTTCCTACATCAATATATATGCTTGTTTTGTTTGTTTTTTGAGGATTTGTTTGTGATTAAGAGATTTGTTTATATGCCTGATATAAACATGGATTCTGATTTGCTCATCTCATCTATGTGGTTCTTGAGACCCATTTGTTGAATGTTTGTTTGTATATATGAAAGAAGATGTGGGTTTTGTGAGCATTTACGACCCTTTAGTATTTTTTATTCATCAAATTTGTTTAAGAATTTATACCAAAATCTTGATTTGATATATCTTACATTAATGTTGTGAATCAATTTTTTTCATCAATTTTTTTTTAAGAATACCAAACCTATCCCAAAAACCTACTCTAATTTAATTAAGGAGAAAAAAAAATAACCATCTCCAATGCTTTGTCTTTTAACAATTTCGTGAATCTAATGAAAATTGGGATGTTGGAAATTTGGTGAAAGATCTGCTTCATACCTGATTTGATACAAGTTTAATAAAAGAATTGGTTGAAGGATTTGTTAAACGATTGAAGATAAGAGATCCATGTATAAGTTATTTGCTTATAAACCTGACGGAAACATGGGTTTATGCTACTCAGCTTGTCTTTCTCTATATATGATACTCTCGTAAGGGTCTTTTTGTTGGTTCATGAGACCCACATGTTGGATGTTTGTCTATATGTATGAAAGAAATATCATTGTTTGGATGTGAGATTCTGTGCTGGTTGCCTCATATATCTTTCTCTCCTGTCTATATTTGTTTGTGTGATAGATTTTAAACATCTTTTGTTGATATCTGATGCTAGTGTGTGTTGTTTGTTTATATGACTCAAATGAAACTTGGGTATTACGCATTTGGTTTATTAGGAGATTCTATGATGCTCATTACTGGAAGTGCTGATCAGTCTGCGAAGCTGTGGAATGTTCAGACAGGGGCACAGCTTTTTACTTTCAATTTTGATTCTCCAGCCAGAGCCGTAGATTTTGTCGTTGGTGATAAGCTTGCGGTGATCACTACTGACCCCTTTATGGGATTACCTTCTGCTATTCACATCAAACGCATTGCCAGAGATCCCAGTGAACGTAATTTTTTCTTATAAAATTTTCTCTCGTTTATAGTTTTTTGATTTAATTTAATGTGATTTAACCATTGGGATTTGAGTTGATTTTAATTTGGACCTTCTTTGTCAAGTTTGAACTTAAGATCTCTACAAGACTTTTTTATGGTTGCTTTATATGGGATGCAATATATTTTTGAAAATTAAATTAAAATATATAAAAAGATTGAAGAAAGGCTTGAAGCGAAAGGGTCACAAATTTCATCACATGCTATAGATGGACCTTGTTAGTAAATTTATTATTGTAAGAGGAGGAGGCAATGAAGGCTTTCTCGGACCTATTGTAAAAAAAGATGTATGATTTTTCGAGATACATTTATTGCATTTGTTTATCTTAATTATTAATGTATCTCGAAAAACCATACATCTTTTTTTACCATAGGTCCGAGAAAGCTTCATTGCCTCCTACTCTTACAATAATAAATTTACTAACAAGGTCCACCTATAACATGTGATGAAATTTGTGACCCACTTTTAGAAGCTTCATTTAGTTTCAAGCCTCTCTTTTTTTCTTTTAGTGGTACCCAAAAGTTTTTTCTTCAATCTTTTTACTCCCTCCGTCCCAAAATATTAGTCCCTTTTTCCATTTTTCATTGTCCCAAAACATTAGTCCCTCTTCAAAAATTAAGTACAAAAATAATATAAATTTCCTATTTTGCCATTCTTTTAAATTAATAAACAATATAAAAAGTACAATTATGACATTGATATTTTCAAAAAATGTACTATCAAAAGGGTAATTTTGGAAAATCAACTTTTTTCAAATCCAATAATTGTACTACCAAAAAAAGTTAGATTTTCCAAAAAGGACCATTATTTTGGGACGGAGGAGTATATATTTTAATTTAATTTTCAAAAATATATTACTTTTGACCTGGTGGTGGCCAATACTATGTATGAGAAGAGGGAGGAGCATTTGATAGCCTTTAAGAGTGGATCAGTGAAGAACCAAATAGATTACTTCTTAGCAAGAAAAGTGGACTGCCTAAAATGCTATGATTGTAAGGTGATTCCTGAAGAGAGTCTGACCTCTTAACATAGGATTTTGGTATTAAATTTATGTTTTAGAGGGCAATACCAAGCTATGAAGGATGGTGGGCGTCGTAGGACGAGATGGTGGGACCTAAAAGGAGATAAATTAGAAATATTTAAGAATAGAATGGATAAGAAGGTACTTAGGACCTAGAAGATGATGCTAACACTATGTGGAACTCGATGGCCAATTGTATGAGGAGAATCTCAAGAGAAGTGCGTGGAGAGTCGAAAGGAACAGGACCCAGCTCTAGGGAAACTTGGTGGTGGAGGGAAGGGGTTCAAGCAGTAGTTAAGGCAAAAAAAAAGTGCTTTAAAAAGTGGCAAAATGATAGAACTGAAGAAAACCTTAAGAGCTATAGATTGGCTAATAAGGAGCTCAAGAAAGTAGTGAGAGAGATTAAGTCGAAAGCTTATGATGATCTATACACTAGACTAGATAGTAAGGAGGGAGAGAAAAGGGTATACAAACTTGCTAAGATACAGGAGAGGAAAACAAGAAATTTTAATCAAATTAAGTGCATCAAGAGTGAGGATTCTAAGGTATTGGTGAGGGATAAAGATATTAAGGGAAGATGGAAGAAATATTTTTAGAAACTATTAAATGAGGAACATGGAGGTACGCATAGGGGAAGAAATAGCCAGTAATACGATAAACCAAGACTATAGGTTCTGTCGCAGGATTAGGAATTTTGAAGTGAAGATTGCACTTAAGAAGATGAAATCTAATAAGGCTTTAGGACCAGATATCCCTATTGAAGCTTGGAAGTGTTTGGGTAAAAAGGGGATTGCTTGGTTGACTAGGTTGTTTAGCAAAATTTTGTTGACTAGGAACATGCCAGATGAGTAGAGGAAGAGTATTTTAGTGCCAATCTATAAGAATAAAGGAGATGTCCAGAATTGCAACAACTATAGAGGAATCAAGCTATTGTGTCATATAATGAAAGTGTGGGAGAGAGTGATAGAACGTCGATTGCGAGATATAATAGAGGTGTCAGATAATCAATTTGGGTTTATGCCTGGCAGGTCAACAATGGAAGCGATCTATTTTTTGAGGAGAGTAATAGAAAAGTATAGAGAAAAGTAAATAAACATTCATATGGTGTTTATTGACCTTGAGAAAACATATAATAAAGTGTCCCGGGATATAATATGGTGGGTGTTACCGAAGAAAGGGGTGACAAAATGTTACATTGATGTGATTAGGGACATGTATGAAGGGGTGGTGACCACTATTAGATCGCTTGTTGGAGAGACAAATGAATTTCCTGTCACTGTAAGGTTACACCAAGGATCTGCCTTAAGTCCTTATCTTTTTGCTTTAGTTGTGGATGAGTTGACGAGAAATATTCAGGATGACGTGCCATGGTGTATGCTTTTTGCAGATGATATAGTGCTAGTGGATGAGACTAGAGAAGGAGTTAATACGAAGTTAGAGATTTGGAGAAAAACTCTTGAATCTAAAGGATTCCGGATAAGCAGAACTAAGACTGTGTACATGGAGTGTAAATTTAGTAACAGTAATAATGAAAGCAGAGGAGAAGTGAAGATTGAGAACCAAGAATTGCCTAAGAGTGAACATTTTCGTTATTTAGGATCAATTATCACAACAGCGGGGGAGATTGATGCGGATGTGGCCCATAGGATTAAGGCGGGATAGTGTAAGTGGAGAAATGCGTCTGGGGTATTGTGTGATAGACGAATATCCACTAGACTTAAAGGTAAATTCTATAGAACGGCTATTAGACCAGCGATGTTGTATGGGACGGAGTGTTGGGCAACCAAGAAACAACATGTAGACAAGATGAGTATGGCTGAGATGAGAATGCTAAGGTGGATGTGTGGCAGGACTAGACAAGACAAAATTGGGAATGAGTGTATTCGGGAATGAGTAGGAGTAGCACCGATAGAAGATAAGTTGAGAGAAAATCAATTGAGATGGTTTTGGTCATATTCAACGGAGACCAACAGAGGCAGTAGTGAAGAGATGCGATGCTGTGATGGTAGATGGAAGTGTTAGGAGACGGGGTAGGCCTAGATTAACGTTAGTTAGCGTTGTAAATAGAGATATGGATCTACTTAATTTGACTAACGAAATAGCCTTTGATAGGGCCGCATGGAGAAGAAGGATTCATGTAGCCGATCCCATTTGATGGGACTTAAGGCTTGATTTGGTTTGCTTTATTGTTTTCCTTTATTGTTGATGAAATTTTTACAGGCATGCAAGTACTTTTGATTTTGAGTCTCTTAGCTCTGCTCATAGAAGAGATGTTTACTCGAGTGGAAATTAATTTTAAAAAGCAATGGCTGTGCCTTTTGCAGTAGTGAAAAAATTGATTTGTTATTAATTATTTGGGGTTGGAATATATATATATATATATTTTGGGTAAGAAAGTTGGAATATATTTAAAATTGGTGAGAATTGTTAATTTTTAGAAAATGAGGAGGGCGTTTTTTAATTCTATGGTTTTCAGTGAAAGAAAACCTGGAAATTACGAAAGTAATTTGAATAAGGTTTCCAATAGTTGTGAAATTCAGGAGTCAATAGAGTTGCATTGGGTGTTGTTTCACTAATAAGAAGTTCAGGTTAAGTTAAAGATTTTGAAGTCATTTGAGAATTATGCTAACATGAATTTCACAAGATTTGTGTCGATGAAAAGTAGGTTTTGAACATTTACAGAATTATAGTGACTCAACTAAGCAAAGCTCATCATCAAAGTTTACTCTCAATTATTATGTGGTAGTGACTTGGAACTCTATTCAACACAACAAGCCTTTGTCCCAATTACTTGGGTTGGTCTCAGTATCTTTACCCTAAAAGCCATTTCGTTTATAAAGCTTAATACAATTGTACATATTCTTACTGCTTCATACATATTCTTGGCCTCTCTCTATTTCTTTTAGCACCCTCATCGTGAATGTGATTACTCCTCTCACATCACATGCATGTCAGTTGGTGTGATGGTGATACCATCTCCAACAAGCTTCCTGCATTTTATTTTCTATTGGTGCCACTTCTTATTTCCATTTACTGCATTCATATTTTGTTTTGTCTTTTCATGCAACACCACTCATCATTTTCAACATTTTCATTTTAGCGACTCTACAGATGGTGGGATGGTCGACAAAGACTATGTGGTCTTATATTGATTTGACCTCTTTTTATCACAGATTTGTAACTATCAACTTTTTAAAGTTTTAAGTTTAGGCCCAAGCCTACAGGATGTTGATATGGACTAGAGTCACAGGCTGTTTAATTAGGATATATTTGGGCAGCAGAACACTCGTTTCTAATATTGGCTTATAGCTCATTGCTTTTCATGGTAGAATGCCTCTTTCATTCAACGAGACAATGGTTTGCAAAACGTCTTAAATTATTATTGATTGTCATTTGCAGAGACTGGTGAGTCTCTGCTCACAATCAAGGGCCCTCAGGGAAGAATAAATAGAGCTGTCTGGGAACCCCTGAACAAAACTATCATAAGTGCTGGTGAAGATGCTGTAGTTCGTATCTGGGATTCTGAGGTGAGCATTCTACATGTTGTCCTGTGTTTTCCTTCGTGGACATAATTTATGGAAACAGAACATTTTGAACATTGCAAATTTCTGTATGCAGTGTATTTTTTAGTTCTTTGTTTTTCCAGTTGTTTTGAAGCAGTACTTTAGATTTAGTTTTGGCATTTGGCATTTGGCATTTGGCATTTTTTCCCCCAACTATGTTTTTATTTATTAATGTTTACTTGTTAATTGGCCTGAAGTTGAAGTTGTGGATTGTTTTCCCAACTGGCAGACAGGAAAATTGCTTAAAGAGTCCGACAAGGAAACTGGCCACAAAAAAACAATTACATCACTCACAAAATCTGCAGATAGCTCACATTTTCTCACTGGTTCCCTTGAACCTTCGATGCGGCCCTGGATCAATCGTTCTGTAACCCAAGGAGGCAGGACGACCTGCTCGTCGTTGAAGTTTCGGGCGCCTGGACCATCCATGATTCAACAAATATTCTCTCTGTCTGTAAATTCTCTCTCTCTCTCTCTCTCTCTCTCTCTCTGTGTCTGTGATTGCAGTAATGAAAATGGTGATGACGTCTATGTATTTATGTAGTCTTTGTGATTACCACACATGGTGATGTATTAAAAACGAGATTTCAAATTGGGAAGCATATGATATCAGGAATAAAAAACGGAGAAGATCTCAAAAACAAAAATTGCCCCACCAAAGATAGTAAGGACAGAAGAAGAAGAATCTGAGATACTTCCCATATCAGATGTGGTTGCTAAAGTACATGGCTTAATGAATTTGATTCAAGTACATGATGTTATTCAAATTACATGATGCTATTCAAATTATTGGATTTTTTTAAAACACAGGGATCACTTATTCGAAACTAATTTACCGAAAAATTCAAAGCCTCTATAATTATGTGTTCCAAAAAATATACCAAAGTGTACCCAAAAAATAGACTCAAAGATTCGATAATTATGTTTATGAAAAAATATTCGAAAGTGCACCAAAAAAGAATTAAATGATCAAACTATTTTTTTTTCCCTACTACATACAGGGTGATTATTCAGTACTCCTGAATTATAGACACGTGGTGTTTCATAAGATTTTGATTGGTGGAAAGTCACAAGGGCCCACGATTTATGTTGGGGATGGGAGGAACAACATGAGGCTAATTAATTAGTGATTGGTTTGGAGTATGAACACGTGGTGCTCCGGGAATATTGAATAATTTTTCATAAATACAAGTGTCATGTTCGAATGTGGGGCATGTTATTTTACTTATCATCAACCAATTAGTATTTTAATGTGTCAATTGTTGAAAACCCATTATAATAAATGTTTAGGAATCTAAGAAGAAGAGGAAAATAAAATGAAACGGTGGTGCTATATATATCAATTAGTATATTAATTAGTGTATCAACATATGTTATGGTATTATTGTTGACCTCACTCATTATATAAATTATAAATATTAAAGACCTCTTAAATTTTGCCATATCATCAATTGGTATACTAATTGTGCGGACCGGTTTCCGCAATAGAGTAAGATGGAACTTTGTGGGCCGAACCTGGTGCACGATGGTGGAGGCTGCACAAGGAACAAATAGTTAAATTGCCGGATCGGGTTGGTGGGAAACCCTCCGACAGTCGAGTCGATGTGAGTTTGGTAAAGACAAGATAAAGAAGACCAGTGTCTTTTTAGAGTTCAAAGATCCCCCTTCAAGGAGAGTCCGGTTACCTTTTATAAGGATCATATGACTTCTTCATCAAGCTCCCTCCTTCTACGCCTGGTCTTCAGCCGTGATTGTAGCACATCCTTTCATAGAGGGGAGCAAGATCCGTCATTCGCGGACACCACATGCTTTTTACTTTCTGAGTATTGGTGATCTGTTAGCACTCATGTTGTCGTTGAGTGGGAGCCTTGGATCCCATGTTATGGACTTACCCGCTTCAGAGTGGGGAGTGGTGCTATGGCCAGGCCCATGGTCTTTCCCTTTTCGGAGTGGGGAGTGAGGAGTGGTGCTAGGGCCAAGCCCATGGTCTTCCCCTCTTCGGAGTGGGGAGTGGGCCAAGACTGATCCCTTAGCTCGGCCCATCATAGAGTGGAGAGAGAGAGCCTACTTCGGAATGGGGACCTTCGTCCAGTCCAATAAGGTTCCATACAACTAGGCTTGAGTACGGAGTAGGGACCTTCGTCCAGTCCAGTAAGGACCTTCGTCCAGTCTAGTAGGGACCTTCGTCCAATCCAACAAGGTTCCATACAACTAGGCTTGAGTACGGAGTAGGGACCTTCGTCCAGTCTAGTAAGGACCTTCGTCCAATCTAGTAGGGACCTTCGTCCAGTCTCGTAGGGACCTTCGTCCAATCCAACGAGGTTCCATACAAATAGGCTTGAATAATTATGCCCCCCTTCATTTGCCCCCTGGCTTGCACTAAAAATTATTGAGTGGAAGTCATTATTTATATTCAGTCTAATTTATTCAAAGTATAATCTGACCTTCAAATTTAATTATATATACATATATGTATATATTTTTAATCGATATCGGGGGCTGTTTTATTTTGGCAATTTGAATTTGTCTCTGATGTTCAATTGGGAGTTGTAAGGATGTATATTCGTATTTCAGTAAGGAGTTTTAACGATGTATATTCGTATTTGATGACAGATGGCAGCACTGTTTAGAATTGGCAAGGGTGAACCTCCTCCTATTCCTAATTCGTTATCAGGCGATGCCCAAGATTTTATCTTCAGGTGCTTGAAAGTTTACCCGAATTATCGGCCTACTGCTGCTGAACTATTGAACCATCCATTCGTGAAGAGGCCACTGTCAACTTTCTTAAGCCCTGCATCTCCCTACTACAATGGCACAAGGGCTTAAAAACTTTGATCAACCTTTGGCGATTGAAGATGTAAGATTTTGAGGTAAAAACATTCATTTTGCTTTAGTTTCACACTGTTTCGCATTCTTTGTCCTGGCATTTAAATTTGTTTTTAACATTAGTAGTTCTCTTCAATTATTTATTTATTTATTTTTTCTAATTACTTGTATTTTACTATGCAGGCCTCGTCTATATGGAAACACAAATGTGGTCAGGCATGTTGTTAGCATCCGTGGGATATTTGATCAGCGCAACTGATTTTGTATAAATGAGCAGTTCTTACAATGTTAAACATCACACTTTCAATGTTGTCTAGTTGACATGGAATTTCAATTTTTTTTCTCTTTCTTTTGTTCTTTTCTTGTCCTTTTTCCATATTTTTTTCAGCAATAATGTTCTTGTTTGTTATGAGTACTTGTATATATTTGATCAACACTGTATATGAGTTATCCAAAGCCAAAGTAAAGTGTTGCCAATTGAGCTGGTACATGTTCTCTGTTTCATGCATGACTACCAAAAATCATCTATTTCATAATTTTGATTATGCTTATTGTTCTGTGATTTTCGGCCGCAATGGAAACAGATTTAAATGTTGTTCTCCGAGGCGAAGACTTTCGGATAGGTGTCACGGTCTGAGATTTGTGGGCCAGACTATGCACAAACACAACCTCGTGTGGCACATGCCAAGTCCTGCTAGCAAATCCACCAGTATTTTCTTTTCCCTGTTAACATTTATGGCTTGAGATGTTTGAAGTCTTGTTGAATTGCATAAGCATGACAATAATAGAACTATGATAATCAAACAATTTAATCGGACTAACTGTAGTCCTACTCAGAGCAGACTCAGGTTAAATTGAGATTTTAAACCAGTCCTGTTCATGTTGAAATGCGGATTTTTTGAGTCCTTAAAAAAATATGCAGATTTTTTACCATGTCCTTTGGCCAATTAGATGAAAAAATTGTCCATTTTCACGTACATATTGTTCATTGCTATCAAGTCATCATAATCATAAATGAAAATATTCAAAATTACATTTTCCTACATCAACGTCCAACAAAAAATCAGTGTCTAGAGAAAAATCAAATTCAGATTAAAATTTGGCAATGCTGTAGGCATGAATCAATGTCCTTACATTGCCAGGTAGTGAAGACCAGATACATGGGATTTTTCTATGTTACAAAAACATATAGTTGTTGGGTACCATATCCAAAATTCACTTCTATTCTAACTGTTAGATTTGGATAAGGAAAAAAAATACAATATTTAATTTATAATTATTAAAATCGGATATAGAAAATGAGGAAAACTTAACCATTTACCAGACAATATGATTGCATATTCTTACCACATAATGTGACTTAGGACTGAACTAACCTACTTACCATACAACGTGACCTTACTAAATTTTTTTTTCCTAGTATGGTACTCACAACCACTAATTTTGTATCATAATTAAACCCGAACATATAGTTAAGCTTTTCAGAGCCAACCAGCATAGCAGCATGACATCTCATGTTTTAATAGGGTAGCCCTAGCTTCATTACAAAGCCACCCTCTCAAAATGAACCAGAGTCATTAAACTGCTAGTGACAAAAGAATCATATAGATATTAAAATCAGTCTTATCTCCATAAGATAATTAAAAGCCACAAGCTGCGACGAAGTCAACATAAAAGAAAATACAAGCTTGTCTTCTATTTTGCTAAATAAATAAAAATTACTGGTAGGATTTTAAGCAAGGCAAAAGAAGAGAGATGTAGACACAAATTTCACCTACCCATTGGAAAAACTATACGTCAGCCGATTGTGTCAAATTGTGCTTTCAAGGAACCCTTGTACATATCTGACACAGATTCAACCGTTTCAGAGAGAGCACTCTTCATCTCTAAAATTTTTGATGCCATATACTCTTTGTATTTTGAAACTGAATCAACCAATTGGAAGAGTTCTTGAGCACACATCTGGGTTTCTTCTTCATCTTGTATGATTGCTTCCTGCAACTTCTGTTCGGAACCCTTCAGGAAAACATATAAAAGTTTATCAGAATGTGATGGATGAACTGTATATTTGTCTTTGTAAACTATCTACTTTGAAAAGTCCATTTGCACTTGGATTATCCAGCTTTATACAGAACCTTAACCATCTAATCAAGGGAAAAAAACAGGGCCATACCTCCGAAAACACTGCTGCTTCTCTTTCAACAATATCCAGCTTGTGAGTGTCTGCTTCAACATCCCCTAAAATCTTTTTAGCTTCTGCTACACATCTTGAAGTATAGTCCTGCGTTTCCTTCTTCAATAAGTTCAATTGAGCTTCCACCTGACAAATTGATCATCAATGCAATGAAGGATCAACCTCAGACAACACTTCAAAATTGGATTTTGTTGGGCACAGGTTCATAGGCTTGGCCATGTTTCGGAAGTTGGCTCTTTTAGTAGGCTATTTTAATTTTTGACTATTTTAGTAGGCTAAAATTTGTGTTTGGGAAGATGAGAGGATTTTTTTTGTAGTTGGATATGATGTTTGTGAGAAAAAAAGTAAAATGAGTATGGATTTGATGTGACATTTTGTCTTATTGGCTATTTTAGCCTATTTTGTCTTTTTGTGAACTTTTAAAAAGCCAAATTTTAGCCTTTGCCAAACAAGGCCTTAAAACGATTGTACATTTTGAACGAAAATGCGTGTAATAAATAATGTACTATCTTTTTAAGCATTCTTAACATGTACCTAAGGGAAAATATAAACAAGACTTTTCAAAAATATATCCCAAGCACAAACATTAGAAAATTACAAATAGACGGGCAATGGTTACAAGAATTTATGCTTTAAAATCTAGTGAGATGCCTTGCCAATAAGTACTAAATAATGGTTTCATGACACAAATGGCTCAGGTGTCTCAACAAAGTTGAGAGTGACTGAGAGATTGTAGGCAATTCCTTAATTTAAGAGTACAAAGAGATGGGAATGGTCGCAAAGTTCATTCAGGATTTCAAATTTACTAGGTTCTTCTAAGATTTCTTTCCAAAAATAGTTCAAAATGTGAGTCTATGAATTGCAACGCCCTATGGAGGCCATTCAAAAGGAATAAAGTTTGTGTAAATTCAAAAACTAATCATTCAAGGAAAGAAATAACGTGAAGAAAAGGGTTGATTAACGTGACCTTTGACATACAATGGCATTGGTGAAGTCAAGGTTTGATCAAGTTCAACCACGTGTTTGCCAGTGAAGAGATGTGATACAGTAATGGTAGATGAAAATGTTAGGGGACCGAGAAAGGCCTAGATTAACGTTGGCTAGTGTTGCAAATAGAGATATGGATCTACTTAATTTGACTAAAAAAATGACCTTTGATAGAGCCGCGTGGAGGAGGATTCATGTAGCCGATCCCATTTGATGGGACTTAAGGTTTGGTTTGGTTTGGCCAATATTTTCATACCCATGTTTTTTCATAGAAAAAAAAAAGAAAAAAACTGTAACGTAATTTTCCATTGTGCCAATATTTTCATGCCCAGGTTTTCATAGAACATAAATGGAAAAAAGTTTATGACACATTTGATGGCATTTTTTTTGCTACTTCAAGAAACATCAGACATATGATACTGAGGTTCAAACCACAGCCAGATGAGTTGGGGTGCAGCGCTTCCCTACCACTGGGCAATCCCCATGTGCTCCACTTCGATGACATTAAAGTATGTAAAAGCACAAGTATTGGGAACTATGCAGAAATGCATCATTCATTTTATCTATCATATAAATAATGATGTGAAGAGCCATTTGCACTGCACTTACTTCATCAATCCGGGACTGAAGTGCTGTTATACGGTTCTTTTTTTGCTCAATCTTTGCAGCAGTTTCAACTGATTGTTGCTGAAGAGATATCAACTCCTCCAACTTTGCCATTGAGCTTTTCTTTATGTCATCAGCAAAGGAGGTAAGTGCAGGTTTTACTGTTGATTTGTAGTCAATCCCTAGCACCTCGGCAGGTGTGGATCCTTTGCCATTCAACACATACTGGAAACCATTTCCAAGCTTTAACCTGGAAATCTCCAATGAAGAAATCAACTTGTCAGATTCATTAATGATCGTACTTGGGGAGAATTACATGAAGTGGCAAGCGTATCTTAATGTAACAAATTGCAAACAACAGGAAAATATTGCTTCTGTCATGGATATTGGATTTTCTCACTATTAAAACATTCTCCAAAGGAAATGATATGCCTAATCTTTGCACAAAAATGACTAGAAATGATAGTTAGTTTTTCTTTTCTTTCAAACTAACAATATGACCAAAAATGATTGTTGAGTTTGGTATGACCCATTAGTTTCCAGATATCAAATAAGAGGCATAGCCAAAACAGAAGCTACCGTGACTCAAATACATGCGTAGGAAATAATGCCCGAAAACAATTCTTTCTTTCTTTTATTCTTTGTTCAAATGTTTAAAATTAATCAAAACTACAGAAAATGCAATCTAAATTCTCCGTAAGATCGTACACTGAATATGTTATTTGACTTTAACCTTGAGTTGGCTTCTTTATAACTGTAGATGTTGACTGACAGATAACCAAAAAATAAACCTTTAAACATATGTTGCACATATACCTGCAACAACATTTTTTTGTCAAACTTCACTCATTACTCATACTCTTTTTCACATAGTTCTAACTTCTATTCTATTAATTAATGATATAAATAACAAAACTTGATCATATATATGCCTAAACAGAAAAGGAAAAAAAATGTCAGCAACCATAAGAAAGAACTACAAATACCACCAAATATGCATGTATTCTTATTGTTAATAATAATTGCAGTTCATTTAAAAACATATTGAACCAAAACAATAGTCTATATGAAGAAGAAAAAACAAAACCTCTTGATGGCTTGGTTGCACTCAATTGAAAGGGCCTCAAGCTCCTTAAACTTGTGCCCAATTGTCGCATCAAGATCCCAACACTTCTCCTCCCACGTGTTCCTTGCAACCTCAGCTTCCCCGATATCTCTCTCCACCGCCTGCAACTCCCTCTTCATCCTCTCCGCATCCCTCGCATTAATCCCCTGCAAATCAACCCTCTTCTTCAACTCCTCATTCTCCTCACAAATCTTCTTGTTCTCCCCAACCTTCGCTTCCAATTCCTTCTCTTTCTCCTCCAAAACCTTCTCAACCGTCGTAATATGCCCATTCAACTGCTCAATCATCGAGTGGAACTTCTTCACATCCTCCTCCAACACACACTTCTCCTTCTCAAGCAATTCCTTCGCAGACGGCTCAGTCCTCAAACTCTCCAATTTCGCCTCCAATTCCCTAACATTCGCCTCCACCAACTTCAAACTCTCCTCCACCGACTCCCTCTCGTACTGCAACTTCTCCATAAACTCCCGATCAAGCATTTCCATGGAATCATCATCGCCTCGAATAAAATGCAAATAACTATTCATAGTATAAATAAACATACTATTATCTTCGAAAATCGATCGCACTTGTGACGAATCGTTCAAATGATCGTTATACATTGCGACTTGAACAAGCCAGTGAATTACAGCGAGGAGATTGGGCCATGAGTGAGGAGTACCAGGGGCTCTGAGAGCGGACTTGTTGAGTTTAATCGGACAATTGAGGTGCTTGAGAACTACGTAGAGATCTTCTTCGAGTTTATTCGAAGGGAATTCGAGGCGAGAGATGACGAATTTTAGGGTTTCGGTGATGTCTTTGGCGGATGGGAGAGGGGGTTTGAGGGAGATTTGGGAGGAGTGAGAGGAAAGGTAGGAGTTGATGGTTCGGAGGGCGGAGAGTTGGTAGCTGCGGTCGGTGATTGGGACGGAGGCGGAGCGATTGATGCTGCTGCAAAAGCTGGCGTCGGAGTCGCGACTGGTGGTGGTAGCGCCGCCGTGGAACTGCCATGGATCGGCGGCGGTGGGGGTGGGTGGTGGTGGTGGTTTCCGGTCCGGTGCGAAGGAGTCCTTCAGACGGCGGCGCCCGGTTCCGGCAGCCCTCATTTTTGGAGATTGTGATGGGGTCCTCTCTCTGCACTGAAATTTCCCGCCTGTTTTCTGGTGACGATTTTTTGGGGTTACCCTCGCCCTTCTCAAAATAGTTTCCCAAACCACCAAAATTTTGAAATATTTCCCAAGCCATTCAGGTCCGTTTGACAAGTTGGTTTGTGGTTATATTAGTCCAAAAAAAAAATTATTTATAATAAATAAAATATCACATCAAATTTATAATTATTATATTATTTTTTTTATAAAAATAGTCAAAAAATTTAAAAAGTCATTTCCAAATCAAGCTTTTTAGCTCAGACTAAAATAGTTAAAAAAGTCAAAAAGTCAACCCACTTTCCAAACGGAGGCTAGTCTTTTTTGAATTTATTTATTTATTTATTTATTTGTAAGTTGAGTTTTTTATTTTTTATATTTTTTGTTTTAGTAAAATTTTTTAAAATTTTAAATAATTTTTTTATTTTTTTAGATGTATATAAAAAATAAAATATTTATAAAAAATCAATAAATATACAAAAATACAAAAAATAAACTAAATTCTTATATTTCTTTTGGTATTTAGTGAGTTTTCTAAATATTTTTTCACGAATGTTATATTTTTTAAGTATATTTTATGTTACATATATCTAAAAATTAAAAACAAAAATGTTTTGAATATTAAAAAAATTCAGTGAGAACAAAAAAATATGAAAAAATTGCTTGGTTAGGTTTTTCAAAAAACACTTTCTTCAGAAAATTCTATTTTCTTATTTTTTTTGTTTTTACTGAATTTTTTTAATATTTTAAACATTTTTTTTTTTTTTACTTTTAAGACATAGCTACCATAAATATACCCAAAAAATAAAAAAAATTGTGAAAAAAAACTTTTAAAAATTCACTAAATACCAAAAAAATACAAAAAAAAAAATACGAGAATTCAGTATATTTTTTATAAAAATTTTAATTTTTTTAAAATATCTTTTAACAAATTTTTTATTTTTTAGATACATCTAAGTAAGGTACATCTAAAAAAGTAAAAAAAATGTTTAAAATTTTAAAAATATTCACTAAAAAGAAAAAAATACGAAAATAAAAAAACTCAATTTTCAAAAAATTTAATCCAAACAATTCAAACTAAACATACCGAATACTTTTTTTAAAAGTGTAAAAGAAAAGTGTATTTTTGACTTTTTTTAGTTTTTTTTTTAAATATGTACAAAAATAAATAGGTGATGTGACAAAAATAGATTAAAAGTTATAAAATTATTTTATATCCACCTGCCAAAACAAACCTTTATCCTAAACAAACTGAGCTTTTATGTTTAGTCATTTTTTTCTCTCACTTTGGTAATTTATATTTTAAGTTTTTATTAATTTACTCTAAAAACTAATTTGTATTCAAAATTAGACAAAAATGACATGTTAACAACCATGTAACATACCAAAAAAAATAAAAAATAAAAAAATGATATAACTCATAAATTTGACACAAACTTAAATTTTAATATAATATATTTTATATCACGTGGTAGTTAACATGCCATTTTTTATTTTGAATATAAGTATGTTTTAGAAGTAAATTGACAAAAACCATGAATAGGTAAAGTGTGAAAGTGTCCTAATATAAAGAGGACAAGTTTGATCCCATTACATCTTACTCTTTTGACATTTTGAAAATTACATTTTCATCCTAGTGGTTAATAGTTTCATTTTACAGCTCCTTACTTATATAAAAGACAACAACTCCTAGTAGAAAAATAGAGAAAATTATATTGAAAAAAAGATAAAGCAAAAGAAAAGAAAAAAAAAAAAGTAAAGCAAAGCAACAAAAAAGAGAGTACATGAGTTTAATGTATTTATTTCGCTTAAATAATTACGATAACTAGGGTTAGTGTAAAAATTTAAACATTAATATTCAAAAAAAAATTCCAATATGTAAAAAATAAAAAAACTTCTAATCCCCTCACTATTTTTTAAATATCACATTTACCTCCTCCATCTCAATCCCCATTTCAACTTCCATCTTAATTTTCTCCTCCATCCTAATTCCTTCCCCAACTCTACAAACAAACACAATAATAAATAATACTACATCCATCTTAATTCTCTCCCATCTATTACAGCCCAAAATAAACGCGCACGCGGGGGGGTGGGTCGTGCTGCAAAGTGAGTTGGTCCATTTTTGAAATTGCTCATTTATAAATTATAATTAGATTTGTTTGGCTGCAAAAATAAAACAAACTCTAGAATCTATAAATTAACTTTCTTTATGGAAATTTAGATTTCTTTATTGCTTTTAAAACATAGAATTACCTAATATAGACTGGGGAGATTCCAAAATCTATTCTGTTCAATGTCTACATGGGTTTTGAATTAATTGGTTTATGTACACAGATTTTAATTAGTTAATTCAAAATGAAACTATTCAATTTGTGCCACCAAGCAGAACCTAAAGACCTTTTTCATTTTATGGCTAAATGGTGATATAATTTTATCTTAGGTTCAATTTTTTCTGACTATGGAACTTTGGTATTCAGAACCTCTATATGCTATTTTTGTTTGTACATCTGTCACATGAATGCATGTAAACTTATGTTATATGTACTGATAGGCTATGAAGCTTTTTGAATTTTAATTTTAAATATTTAGGAGAAAATTAAGAATCTTAAATTTTTATTAGATAGGCTTCATTTTACATGTTGCTGTGAATTTCATGTAATGATTTTTTTGAAATGTTTAGATTTTAGAAAATCCATCTTCATGTAATGATTTTTTAAAATGGGTTAGATTTAAATGTGTTTATGAATGGTTTTGATTCCAAAAATATTAAAATGATAAATGAACCAGCACAATTATTAAAATGGGTTTTTGAATGGGTTTCTAAAATCAATTTTCATGTATTGATTTTCGGAAACTTATCTTTATTTTGTTTAATTTGGTTTCCCTATTTAACTATTTTGTTTATATCATTTGGAGTATTAATTATGTGTTTCTCATTCTCTTTTTAACTGTTCTATTTCTCTACTTAATTATATTTAATTCAGTTTCATTCTCTCTCTTCCGTTTTTTAGTTATGGTAAGTATCTTTTATAAGTATTTGGTTGTAATCTTTGTTTAAAAAAATAGTACACTTAATTTTATTTAATGAACATTGGGTTTAATTTTAGTTAGATTTGCCCATTAACATTGATTTCAAGTTTGTTTTTTTTTTTTTTTTGCCTACTAATTGTTATACATAATGCTTCAACTAGAAAATGAGTTATGCATTATCACTAGAATGGAAACTCAAAGGACCATGATCATCCAAAAATGGATACTTCACACATGGTAAGCTTTAATTGTTTAAAATTTTAATTTTGTTTGGTTTTATAGCCTTCAAAAATTCTCCTTCCTTATAACAAGACTCTATTAGTCTTAATAAAGAAAATTATTCGCTCCCCTTACAAAATTTGAGTTTAATTCTATTTGGAGGTTTGAATGATTTATCGGCATTCTCAATTGATCTATCTATATTATTATTTGCTTTTCTATTTATTTGTTTAGAGCATCTCCAACGGTAGTAGGCATTTTACCTATCTAAATATTACTATAAAGTATATATTTTATTTTGCCTATCAACTGTTTTATATTTTTACTCCAACCATGCTCTTTATTTTAGTTATTTATCCAAATACTATTAATTTTATAGAATGCCACGTCAACAACAAAGATGGAGGGAAATGATCCTAATGATTGAATACATTTTGCTTAGCGTTGAAGACTAGCTACATGTAGCTAGTGAATATGAGTTGAGCCAAAATGCCTAATCATATGCCTAGTGCATTGGAATTGAAAAAAGTGAATCACACTAGGCATTTTAACTAACAAGTATTATATGCCTAGTGCATTGGAGATGCTCTTACTTTAGTAATGCATACATATGTTTATTCTCACTTCGCCATTGAATGACATAATTCAATTGACCATAATAGTTATATTCAATTCTTCTTAATTCATAACTATTGATTTTCCTATTTCTCATATGTATTTTGATGCGATTTTTCATACTACAGTTTCTTTTGATGCAATTATTCTTCATTACAATTTCTTCCGATTTCTCATATGATTTTGATGCGATTTTTCATAGCTATTGGTTTTTTGAAGCGAATTTAAACGAGTGATTTTGTTGTAGGTCATTGATCCATATTGAAAACATTAGGTTACGTTGCTTCTACCGGTGTGTCATTGGTTGGCTCTCTCATGTTAAATTATTTATTTATTTATTTTTTGGTTAGCTAGGATGATTCTTTTGTATCAAAATGTTCATTGACCTTCATTTGAAGGAATTTAAACCTGATAAAGCGAAAGGGTTACCAGTTATGATACTAATTCAATAACATTCTTTTATTGAAAGTTATTCCATTCTAACTTGTTATAGTGTATAGATGTGCCATTTTGACGTGGATAAAAATTTAAAATTTGCTATTTAGACTTGAAGTTTAGCAAATATTTCTAGATTCTTTGCATATGCTACATTCAAATATATAATTCATTTTTTGGACTTTCATTTTGAAATTTGCTATTTGAAATTTATAAATACTTTCGCTAATTCAATGTGTAGAAGCAATTTCAGTTTCTTATTTGTAAAGTTTTAAGTCGGAGTGATATTACTATTTTGAATTGATTTATTACCATTGAGTTTTGTAGCACGTGATACCAAAAAAATTGTTGGCAGTGCCTTCAGGCACGGGTCATCCCTAGTCTATATATAAGGAAAATTGAGTTTTTAGAGAGAAGCCTTTTAGGAGTCACTACTATAAAAACAATTAAAGATCATAATTTGACAAATGAAAATATCTCACTTTTATTGAAAATGTGATAAAAAAAATTAGATTGATATTTTAGTCACGCTTGATTAGATTAAGTGCGATAATATTTATTTTTTATGTCACTTTTCAATTAAGTGTGATTATATATATTTTCTTTAATCAAACATTCTAATTAACATGTGATTAAAAATCACATAAGAAAAATTAAAAATATCTCACTTTTATTAGAAGTGTGATTAGAAAAACTAAAATTATTATTTAATCACGCTTAATTTAATGAGTGAGATAATATTTTTTTAATCACACATTTTAAATAAGTGTGATTATATATATTTATTTTAGGGGTACTTACCAATTAGTCCTATTAACTAGACTTATTTACCTACAGGTCCTAACTAATAAATTTAACACTATAAAAATAAGAGAGTGATAAATTTATCACTAAAAATTTATTCATAAAAACAAAGAGAGTGATAAATTTATCACTATAAATTTATTCATAAAAATAAAAGACTGATAAATTTATCTTTATCACTTAATAAATTTATCAATAGGACTTAATGGGTAATAAGTCTCCAAAATAGGACCTATTAGGTAATAAGTCTCCAAAGTAGGACCTATTAATAATTTACCATTTATTTTACTACTATCTCACACACACAATTATTTCCCAAATTAAACCCTGACACACCCACCCCTCATCTCATCGTATTCAACATTTGTCTCACTCATCTCTTGCTCCTCCGCTACGCCGCACTCATCACTTGCTCTTCCACTATGCCGATCGCCATCGCCGTCACCTTTAGTAGCCTTGCCAGTCGCCACTGTCGCTAATAGCCTTGTTGATCGCCGTCGCATCTTCTCTACTCGCTGAAGTTTTGATAAAAACTCTGTGAGTTCTACTTTTTTTTTTTTTTTTTTAAGTTTGCTTGTTTTACAGATTTTGGTAGATTTTTCCTTTCTCCTTCTCATTTTGGTAGATTTTGCTTCTTATTTGCATTCCTATTTAATTCTGTTTACTCTATGTGAGCCTTTTGATAATTGTTGGCCTCTGGTTTCACTTTCTCTTATTCTCTGTTTGGGGAGTAAATTCTATTTTTTTTTTTTAAAAGTAAAATTTTGAGTATGCTGGAGATGCCTAACACAAGTATTTGGCTCATTGAGTCAAGTTTTTCCTGCTATTAAAGCAGATCGAGCAAAATGAAAAAATTACCCATTTCAATATGCCCAGCCAGAAACTTTCCATATGCCCAGAAAATTACTGGTTTAGACAAGAAAGTGACTCAGTGGAAGCTTGGCTTGCATCAAATTGGTTTGTAATTGGTGCAAAACTGATTCTTCAGTAAAATTATTCTATTTTTTATTTTTTTGTTATTGTGGTACTGCACTGTTCACTCCACTTTTTTTGCTTCTTTAACACCACTGCAATGTGTTACTGTAAGAAATCCTAAATTGGATTGTGGATAACATTGCCCTTAAGTAGTTTCTACTTGTAAATAATTTATAGATACGTGGATGCATCTTTTGAGTGTCAAAAGGATACCTCGGGGCATATTGAATTGCCATATTGGTGCCAAAATACTAAACTAGGAGTGTCCTTGTTACATTTGAATTCACCACCAGTATTCTAATGCATATTCTATTAGGGTGATTTTATTGTTGGTAATAATCTTTTCATTGACTTCCCGTTCTTCATAACATGACTGGTGAAATTTGGGATGTAGGTTTAGATGTTATATGCACTGATCATGCTCGTCTTTTATGAAAGTGAAGCCAATCAGACGAAACTTTGGAACATTCTTGCCATTTATGCTTGGGTTGATAATTCTATTGGATATGTTCAAGGTGAGTTCCCTTGAATCCAAGGACAGTTATGCTGAAACTGTTTTATGTTTAGGTATTTTCATTTAGGTGTTTTCAATGGTTTTCACACTTTTTTCCTTGAACAGGAATGAATGATATTTGCTCTCCAATGATTATTCTTATGGAAAACGAAGCAGACGCCTTCTGGTGTTTTGAGCGGGCAATGCGCAGATTGGTATGCATCTATTTTCATTATCAAAGGTGACATTGTTATTAAAACTAATAATGTGACCCAACTGCCTACTTTATTTAATTGCTCCTTCATTCTTGAATGTAGAATTAATTTGTTTTAGTGAAAAGCAGTTACTTGAGTTAGTTGGGTTTGGTATTTAGTGAATACCAATGGGATGGGTATACTTTTTTTGCCTTTTGGTTTCAATTTTCGGGATATCAGCATTATTGCATAGCTAGTTCCTGAACACCTGGAGTGTAGAAGTCCTACTATCTAATAGTAGTTGTTTCTCCATAGCACAGAATGGTCAAACGAAATCAGGCCATGCCTGCAATTAGTAGGACTAAGGTTTTGTTAGGTAGAATTGTTAACTTCAGCTTTGATTTCTAGCTTTTTGTTGATAGGCCAAGTGGGTGACAAATCTTAGGGGAATGCCTCACATTTTTCTAGGTTGTGGTTGGTTTACATGTATGCAGTAATTAGGGAACTTTGAAGGTTCTTCTTTAGTTTTTTTTTTTTTTACTACAGACCCTAACTACTCAAGTATATCACATTTACCAAACTTGTTATTTAGGACAGGGTTACGTGATTTTGTTGCTTTTCCTCTCAAAGTTGCATCTTAATTTCTTAACTGTAAGTCATAGTGCTTTTCATCTTTCAGACTTTTTCTTGGGTTTAGGACTCATTTCCCTGCTTTTGTTAGAAAGAGAGAAAATTTCAGGTCCAATGCACATTCTATAGGTGCAGTCTCAGTTAAGTACACTTGTAGGAATAATGAAAGTTGTTGATCCAAAGCTTCATGAACACCTTGGTATGGCTGATCCTGCTAGAAGTAATTTTTAGTTTTTGTTTGAGTGGGATGTACCATGTAGAGAATTTTGACAATAGGATTGTTTACTTGTAGCTCCACTATTTGAGGAGGTTATTTTGGGCCTGTTTGGTTATCACTTATAAGTTAACTTTTATGATTATAATTTTTTTTTGAGATTATAAGCTTAATTGTTTTTTAAATAAATTGTAAATCACTTTGGTGTAGCTTTTAATAATTGGTTATAGAAGTTAAACATGTTTGGTTAAATAAGATTTTACATAACTTTTTCATTATGCAAATATCTAGAATGGCCTCAAAAGTTATAATTATGATGAAAGAGATAGGACTTTTATGTACATACATGTTTAAGAGGTCCAAATAAGCTGAAGAAGCTACAAATTATAGCTTTAAAAATCTCACTTTTTGGGTCAAATAAGTTGAAAATGTCAAATATGTTATAATTTAAAATTGCATCTGAACACCATTAGTTAGTTTTCTTTTCTTTTATTTTCTTTTTTTAAAGAAAATAAGCTAAAGAAGTTGGCTTATAAGTGCTACAAAGCGTGGCCTTTGAAGAACACTCACATTAGAATTGAGTAATAGGCTTCAATTTGAATCTGCATCCTTACTTTATGCTATATCCTGTGCTTCTGGCATTGAACTCTGAAAATATTTTTGTGCACGTATAGATGGATGTAATTTTTTCAATTCCACTTCCATGTATATTTGCCAGGATGGCCTTCAATAATAGTGTACGTCACATAAATTGAGCAGCTTTTTCTACATGAAATGACCCATTTTATCCAATTTTCACTTCTCTCGTTACATCTTGAGATATTTTGTTGTTATTAGGTACTATACTCGTGACAAATTTTTCTTCAGCTTTACAGTGTTGTCTTGCAATGTGATCAAATGTAGAAGCATTCAATTTACTCATGTAATCATTGCTTCTTCTTTACCTTCATATCGTAGGTCTTGATTGTGTTGGCATATGCATGCTATTTTTTTTTTTTTTTCTATTTTATCTATTTATTTATTGTGAATTTTCCAATAAATCCTTCTTCTCCCATAATATTTCATGGAAAAATAGGACTTATTTGATATTTCCCCTTGTTTATTTTTGGAAGCTTCTGTTGTGTATTCTGCAGTTATTAAAATGACTTTTGCCTTTGTAAACAACAGACGGTGGGCCGCAGTTAATTATGATTCTAGTTTGGCATTAGTGATGTTGGAGATGAAAACCTCAGCTCATGAGCTTTGGCAATATTTGACCCACTCCAGCTCCCCTGAATAATCCGATTTTTCCTGCACTGAGATAAGGGGGTAAAAGATCTACTATAATTCCTGTTTCAAAAATAGATAATTTTGTATCTGACGTCTTTAGGGCATAGCTAATATATGAGTGTAGAATTTGACTCTGTATAGTTTGTTAAGACACACGTTCTTTTGTAGAGGAGAAATATGAGTAAAGCACAAATAACATCAACACGAGAACTTGATAACTGAACTCTCGAGTTATAATGCCAGGACAATGTTTTGCTACATAGTGGATTACACCCTCTGCCCATAAATTTAGGAAAAGGAAAAGAGAGAAGAAATGCACAATTCATGAAAAGAATGTGTAGCAATAGATAATGAATATTCTCTCTTTCTTTGTGCACGAAAATAGGCCTTGTTTATTAACTAATTTCTTATTTATATTTTTGGCTGAGGAACTAGATAGTGGGGAGTATCTGTTTGTGCTCCGTATGCTGATGGTACTTTTCCACAGAGAGTTGTCATTTGTAGATGCATTGTACCTTTGGAAGGTAAGGGAGAAGTTATGTCCTTGTTTGATTACCCCCATAAATGACCTTTCTTCCATTTGTGAAATGCCATGATTCTAAAAGCCTTGAGATAAGGTCATGGATTTTTGCTATGTTATATGGACTCTTTTATTTCTCCTATTGTACCTGTGTCCACCAATTATGATAAGTATAAGCAACAATGCTAGGTGACCTAAAAATTCATGGCTCGAATGGCTCAAAACATTTAAAATGACATCGTTTTTGGTGCAAAACGACGTCGTTTTGACACATTCAAGCCATTCGGGCTACACAAATTCGGGCCACCAAGTATTTTTTCTAAGTATAAGGGTATGGAACATGAATCTGACACACGTACTTAGGCCTTGTTTGGGTACTCCCAAATAATCCAAAAAGCTAAAAAGTTACTCAAAAAGTTAAAAAGTTAACACCATTCACCAAAAGTCAACAATTACGGCTGCACAACTCCCATTTCAAATTTTCCTTTAAAAACCAATTTTCACAATTTTTTATTACAGATTTTTCCATAAAAAGTCAAAAAATTAACCAAAACATTCATATTTTCAACTTCAATTTTTTAGTCAAAATAGACAAAAAATGCACTTATTTAGTCTTCCCAAACTTGGCCTTAATTTAGACACTTCCTTCCTCTAATAGTATGATTTTGAAGAAAAAGATGCTAGCATATGCTAGTATTAGCTTCTCACACAAATGTGAGGTATAAATTTCATATTTTCTCCTAAATCTCATTTACATGACCTCCTTTTTGGATTTTTTGACTATTTTAACTTGGTAAAAAGCTTTGTTTGGTATAAACTTTTTAGTTTTTTTGACTTTTGTGAGAAAAAAAATAAAATGATTATCAGTGTGTTTGGTTTTAGTTTTCTGATTAAGTTTTTTGAAAATTGAGTTTTTTGTTTTTCTATTTTTTTTGTTTTCAGTGAATATTTTTAAAATTTGCAACATTTTTTTTTACTTAAGATGCATCTAAAAGTAAAATATTTGTGAAAAAATATTTTAAAATTTTAATAAATACACAAAAAAATAAAAAATATACTGAATTTTCATATATTTTTTTTTTGTATTTTTGGTATTTAGTGAATTTTTTAAAGATTTTTTTTTCAAAAATGATACTTTTAAAGTGTATTTATATTAGGTGTGTCTAAGAATTTTAAAAATTGCTTAAAATATTAGAAAAATTCAGTAAAAACAAATAAAATATGAAAAATAAGAAAGTAAAATTTTCTGAAAAGTATTTTTTGGAAAACTCAAACCAAGCAAGTGTATGGTTTTTTTTTTTTGAATTAAAAATAAGTATGGTTTAGATGTGATATTTTGTTTTATTGAGTTCTTAGCATATTTTGTCTTTTTGTGACTAAAATAACTTCTAAACATAGCCTTTGACCTATTGGCTTATTTTGAGAATAAGGTTAAAAGTCAAATTATTATTTTTTTTTGACTTTTTTAGCTCACATCATCTCTCAATTTTTTTGCACTTTTTTTAAAAAAAAAGTCAAAAAATCCAAAAAAATGAGTTTTTCTACTTCTTTTTTATATTTTTCAAGTTGGGCCGGAAAACATCTAACCCAACCCAACTGATCAAAGCCACTATGCTTTAGAATAAAACATAAATTGTTAAAATACATGTAAATCCAGCCAAACAACGAAGTTCGGTTTCTTAAAAAACTCATTCATTAAATGGTGACTTAATGGTGAGCTACCACTTGTGTAGATTCTGATTTAGTTTCTTAAATAGAATGTAGATTTTTATTTCATTTAATAATATTGTAACTTGCCTTCTAAAAAAAACAATAGTTTATAACTACTATATTGTCTTTATAAGCTCCATAACTTTTGTTATATTTAATTTAAATAAAGATTTATATCATAAATCTTTAACCACCATTGATAATATAAAAAGAATAACTCCATTCCATATGCGAAATTGCGAGAATTTAGATTCAGGTTGTATAATAGCCTGGCCCTATTTATTAATACGAGAAATATTAGAGATTTATAATTTAAATTTATAAAATAATTATGATAAAAGAGGTTTTTTTTTTGTTTATATTTTTTTATCAAATGTGATAAAGGAGTTGAATCCCATATATTTAAATGTGTGTGAATCAAATTAAAATAATTTTGAGCGAATTATACTAATAATCTTTATAATTTGAGACTCGTATTATTTTGATCTTTAACTTTTTAATTGTGACACATTTGATCATGGATTTTGAATTTTATTCCAAATAAAGACAATTGAAGATACTATTACTCCATTTCAAAGGTAAAGTTGTTAATTTGATAAAATATAAATTAATTTGACAAAAATAAATGTCAAATTTTTTTAAAAAAATTATTTCTACCCACCAAAGATAAAATTATGTAAAATTTTTACTCATATATTTATTTACCAAATTAATTTTTATTATGTTTTTGGATGATAATCATGTAATGTGTGGTTATTAGGCTTTTAATGTGTAATCAATATATTTAATATATGAAATGTTTTGAATTTTGGATTTTTTGATTTAATGAATTAGTTTAATAATGATATTAAAGTTGTCACCAAATTCGAGTTTTGAAAAAATATAAACTAATTAAATGAAAAAAAAAACTAACTATTCATTACATGACCATCATCTAAATACATAATAAAAACTAATTTGGTAATAAATAAATGTGTAAAAGATTTATCAATTGTACATAATTTTTATCTTTGGTAGGTAGAAATAATTTTTGAAGATTTAAAAATACTTTTATCTTTGGTAGGTAAAAATAATGATATTAAAGTTCACTAAAATGAAAGCGAATTGGAATAGAATGTGACATGGATAGGCCCACAAGAGCCACAGCCCACCATGAGTAAACCCAGGCCCACCATTTAAACCCCCTTGTATAACCCGGTTAGTAAAACCCAAAGATCACCGAAGCCAATCAAGTGGAAGGCCAATGATATTCGGACACACTACAGATGCAGATAAAGCCACGCCACAGACAAAGATCTCGCAAAGTTATTGCCACAAAGACATCACCATTAATGCAGCCATCACAAGATTTATCATGATAACACCTCTCGGATGGGATGGCGCCCCACCCTAACAAGGCGAACCACAGCATAGGCTTTTCGACGGGGAGGCCAGAACGACAGAGACAGCGAAATGATTACCAAGGGATATAAGCAAAGTTTGAGGACAAGAGAAAGTTAAGTTTTTCTATCTCCCCCTCTCTCTCTCTCTACATTTTTGTCTATCACCTTTTCTAATTCACACACCGGAGGGTTCAGGGGACTACTTCCTCGCTTGAACTTGCTTGCGGTGTTAACCAAAGGCTTGAGGAGCTTGGATCGGTCTAGCCCATTCACCAGGAAACACTGCATCATCAATTGGCGCCGTCTGTGGGAATTGGTTTGTCCGTGCGCCAGTTGTGTTCACTGCCGCCAGAGACCCTGTTCCAGTAACCTTTTCACCTCATCCGTCAAGTGTATGGTCACGACTAGATCCATGGCTTCCCACCATAATGCTACCGATCACCAAACCGACCCTCCCAATCCAAACAACCCACCACAGTACTTCATCGAGCTCACCAACAGCATCAATCGTATGGCCGAACAAAACCAAGCCTTAATCAATGCTCTGCTCCAGCGGAACCTCCCTATTCCTCCACCACCTCCAGATATTCCACCCCATCCAGAACAAGTTCCGGGCCATACTGTCCCACAACCCAATCCTCCCAACTCGGGGGGCTTGCAACCTCCTCACCCACATATACATCCACCTCCTCCACCCCCGCGTCCATCAGTCATAGCTCCAACTCCCGAGGGAGAAGCCAGCAGTCAACATCTCGTCTGGCGGTGACAACATTCCCTTGGGACGCCAACTCAAGCCATGAAGCTCCAGCTACAAGGGGTTATGCAGAATATCCAACATAAGCCCTCCACCACGGCAAACTCCCCATTTGTCGCCTCCATCCGAGACAAACCCCTACCCGCCAAGTTCAAAATGCCTACCATCGACCCCTTCGACGGATCAATTCAGGCCGACCACCCGAGACCTACTGCACCCTCATGATCCTCCATGCCTTCCCCGACGAAATCATGCCGAGCCTTTCCTGTGACATCGGCGGGTTCGGCTTATGGTTCGCCGATTACCACCATATTCGGTCTCCACATTTCAAAGATCTCGATGACTCCTTCCTAAGCCACTTCATCGGGGCCAACGCCACGATGCCTACGACCCAACTCTCAACATCCGTCGATCGAGGGAATCATCACAGAGCTTTTGTCACTCGCTTCAATACCGAAGCCTTGCAAGTTCTCAAAACGACGATAAAGTCATCCCATACCTTCATGGCCGGTCTGCGGTCATCCGATTTCCTCTTCTCCCTCTCTAAGAACCCTCCGACATCCATGGCAGCCTTGCTCTCCAAAGCCCAAAAGTACATGAACGTCGAGGATTCTCTAGCCGCTCGGCAGGACTCAACAACTACATATCTGACCCCCACAGAAAAGAGAAAAGACCAAGAACCTAGTAACGCCTGTCAACATAACCAAACACCCCGCCATTCCGACCCTCGCCCCGTCGGCCAAGACCAAGAAGACCCTCGGTTCGAGCGATATACACCCCTCAATTCTCCCATGGAACATGTCCTTAACCAGATCCAACGGGACTACCCCCTCAAGTGGCCTCTCCCTCCACGGAACCCTTCCAATCGGAAAGACCAGTCCAAATATTGTCGTTTCCACCAGGACCATGGCCATAACACCGACGATTGTATCAGCCTCAATGATCAAGTGAAGACCCTCATTCGCGAGGGGCGCCTAAGCCGATTCACAGACACCCGCCCTCAGCAGAGGCAAAGGACCGAGCCCCACAGAGACAATCGCAGGCACACCCCTCCACAGTAACCAGCTCAACCAGACCAAGGTCGCGACCGACCTCCTCAACAGCCTCGGCCACAAGGTAATCCACCTCACAGGAAATCAGAGTCATCTCAAAGGTCTTGCTTATGGGGACCGTCGCTTACCAGAGAGCAGAATCGAGAAAAATACGACAGGCTCGGATAAGATACCATCACGGTGGAATCCCCCAAGCAAATTCAAGCAATGACAGAGCTCATTACCTTCACAGACCGATCAGACAGCATCCGTTATCCACATGATGATCCTCTCGTCATTTCTGCCATCCTCTCCAACTATAAGGTCAGACGAGTCCTCATCGACAATGGAAGCTCTTCAGACATCATATTCCTCGGCTGTTTCAACCAACTCAAGATCGGTGAGGAAAATCTGTCTCCACTCCAAACCCCCTTGGTTGGTTTCACTGGCGACCGGGTGACCTCTATCGGCTCCATTGATCTCCCCCTCACCATTGGGGAATATCCACGGCAGACCACGAAGTTGCTTACTTTCCTTGTTGTCGATCGCCTCCGCCATAACATCATCCTCGACCGCCTCAACGCCTTCCAAGCCATCACATCCACCTATCATCTTGCCCTCAAGTTCCCTACCGATCTCGGGATCTAATCGAGGAGAATGCAGGCGTGGCTAGGGAGTGTTATGTGGCCTCACTTAAAGAAGTCAAACTGAAGGAGGCAATGATCATTGAAGGACTTGACGTCCGGGATGAGGACGAGCTGATCAGAGGCGAACCTGTGGAAGAACTCGTTGAAGTTAACATCGATCCTACCAACCCACTCAAAATTGCCAAAATCGGCAGTCAACTACCCCCCAAGCCAAGGCCGACCTTACCGCTCTCCTGACCGAACACAGAGACGTCTTTGCCTGGACTCATACAGACATGCCAGGCATTGACCCCTCTTTCATAACTCACCGCCTCAGTATCGAACCTCATTTCCGACCTTACTGACAAAAACAGCGTATTTTCCACCCAGAACGCAACAATCTCATAGCTGCAGAGGTTGACAAATTCCTCGAGGCTCAGTTCATTCGAAATGTGGACTATCCTAAGTGGCTGTCCAATGTGGTCCTAGTCCGCAAGAACAATGGCAAGTGGCGTCTCTGCGTCGACTACTCTGACCTGAACCGAGCTTGCCCCAAAAATAGCTATCCGCTCCCTCGCATTGATCTACTGGTCGACGCCACGGCCGGTCATCAAATGCTCAGCTTCATGGATGCTTTCTCCGGGTACAACCAAATCGTGATGCACTCATCCGACCAGGAACACACATCCTTCATCACCGACCGGGGCACCTACCACTACCGTGTCATGCCGTTCGGATCAAGAATCTCAGCCACCTACCAACGCTTGTCAATGCGCCTTTCCACCATCAGATCGGACGGAACATAGAAGTGTATGTGGATGACATGCTAGTCAAGAGCAAACTCTCCACTGACCACCTCACCGACCTACGAGAGACTTTTGTCACCCTCCGCAAATATCAGATGAAGCTTAACCCAGAGAAGTGCGCCTTTGGCGTAGGATCTGGAAAGTTCTTGGGTTTTATGGTCATTCAGCGCGGCATCGAGGCCAACCCTGAGAAGATCAAGGCCTTGATTGAGATGCAGTCACCCAAAACCGTTAAAGAAGTTCAAAGACTCACTGGCAGAGTGGCAGCCCTCAACCGTTTCATCTCCCGCGCAACGGATAAATGTCTACCTTTTTTCAAAGTTCTTCGGCAGACTTTTGAATGGACAACTGAATCTGAAGAAGCCTTTCAACAGTTAAAGCAGTGCATGGCCAATCCTCCTCTTCTCTCACAGGCGATCACGGGTGAGCCCCTCTTCCTCTACTTAGCAAGATTGCACCGCAATCGGTGCAGCTCATCGAGAGGGCGGCTCGATCCACGGTCTACTATATCGACGGCTCTCAGGGGAGCGGAGCAGAACTACCCCCTATTGGAAAAGCTGTCCCTGGCCTTGGTCACCGCTTCCAGACGACTCCGTCCCTACTTCCAAGCCCATTCCATAGTGGTTCTCACCGACCAGCCCCTGAGGAAGGTCATGCAGCAACCAGAGCTCTCAGGAAGACTAATGCAAGGGTCGAGAACTAAGCGATTCGACATCTCTTATCGCCTGACAAAGAATCAAGGGCAAGTCAGAGTCGACTTCATCCCGAATTCACCAATCCAAATTTCAACCGCTAACCCTTCACCCCCACCAACTCCATCAAAGCCTGAAGACCCTCATTCTTGGACACTCAATGTCGACGGCTCGTCTCGTAGGAAAGGAAGTGGGGCTGGCCTCATCCTCACCTCCCCTGAGGGGGGTTATTTCAAATGTGCTCTCCGCCTCTTGTTTGCGGCCAGCAACAATGAGGCCGAGTACGAAGCATTGATAGCAGGACTTCGTCTGGCCAAAGACATTGGTGTTAGCCACATCCGCGTGTTCAGTGACTCCCAACTCATCGTCGGCCAGATCACGGGGGAATTCGATGCCAAGGATACCACAATGCGGGCTTACAGGGACATGGCACTCCCCATTGCTCGCCTCTTCAATACTTTCCGGATCAGACACATACCTCGGGCGAAAAACTCCAAAGGCATAAGATGGCCCATTTAGCCTCACACCAATCCGACCAAACCATGGAGTTCGCCAATACCTAACCCAATCTTACCATCTCGCCCGACCTACAAGAAGTGCAATTCCTCCAGACGGAGCCCATCCTTGGGCTTCCGACGCTTTCTCTTCCCCGATCATTGAGAACTCCCAGATGACCAACAAAGAAGTCGCCAAGGTCGAGCTCTACGGCTAACTACATTCCGTCGACGGCATCCTTTTCAAGCGTGGTTTTTCACGCATCGCATTTCACGATGCCTCACGCCAAGCAACCTATGTGATGCAAGAGATCCATGAAGGAATCTGTGGTAATCATTCGGGTGGCAGGTCTCTCGCCCACAAAATACTCCGAACAGGCTATTTCTGGCCGACTCTCAACCAAGATGCCACTGATTTTGTGCTTAAATGCGACAAGTGTCATTAACATCCCCATGCTCCTCCCATCGAAATGATCACCCTACGCATTTCTTACCCGTTCGCCAAATGGGGGATCGACTTGGTTGGTCCACTTCCCACTGGCCGAGGCCAAACCAAGTTCGCGATTGTTGCCATTGATTACTTCACCAAGTGGGTCGAGGCAGAACCCCTCGCCACAATCACCGAGCGGAACACCACTAAGTTCATCTGGCAATCGATCGTCTGCCGATTTGGTATCCTCAGCCATCGCTCCGATAACGCAAACAGCTCGACAACGCTAAATACAGAAATTTTATGCAGATCTCCAGATTCAACCATGTTTTTTCCCCGTCATCCCCAAGCAATGGTCAAGTTGAGGTCACCAACCGCTCCTCCGAAGATCATCAAACTAAGCTAAGCTCGTTGCCAAAGGCCTCTGGCCGAGGAACTACCACATGTACTCGACTCTGAACCATCGCCGGACTCCTCTGGGAAACCCTTTTCGCTAACATATGGCGAAGGCGGTCATTCCAAGAGAAGTCGGTCCGCCCACCCCTGTGGTCTTACATCCAGATCTCGCTTCAAGAAAGAGCTCCATCGAGCGCACTGGACCTCATCGAAGAGCTCGAGAGATCGCTTTGCCGATTGGCCGTGCCAGCAGAAAATGAGAACACACTACAACCGCAGAGTCCGACCACGGGAGTTCTCTGTAGGGGACCTTGTCTTGAGGGAAGCAACTCTTGCCACAAAGAATCCGACCGAGGGCAAACTAGCAGCCAAATGGGAGGGACCCTACGTTGTAAAGGCCCGCCCACGGCCAGGCACTTACCGACTTCAAGACATGGATGGCCGAGACCTTCCCCATCCCTAGAATGCTAAACATCTGAAGCGTTACTATCAGTGAACTCCTACTTTTGTATTATCAAACCCGTTGTATTTTCCTTTTTCAATACATAATACAAATATCGACTGGAGTTCCAACCTTCTATAATTCAACTGTCTGAATGTCGCTTCCATGAAACTTTCATTTGCAGCACTCGAAGCCTCGGTCAACTGAAAGCACTTACAAAGCCTCAGTCCGAACTGAGCACTTACAAAAGCCTCGGCAGACCGAAAGACTTTCAAAAGCCTCAACCGACTGAAAGACTTTCAAAAGCCTCACCCACCTCGAAAGCACTTACAAAAGCCTCGGTCAGGCTCGAAAGCACTTACAAAACCTCACCAGACCGAGACTTTCAAAAGCCTCAACCGACTGAAAGACTTACAAAGCCTCGGCCAGACCGAAAGACACTTTCAAAAGCCTCACCGACCGAAAGACTTTCAAAAGCCTCAGCCCGACCTGAGCACTTACAAAAGCCTCAGTCCGACCTGAGCACTTACAAAAGCCTCGGCCAGACCGAGCACCTTCAAAAGCCTCAATCCGACCTGAGCACTTACAAAAGCCTCAGTCCAACTTGAGCACTTACAAAAGCCTCGGCCAGACCGAGCACTTTCAAAAGCCTCAGTTCGACTTGAGCACTTTCAAAAGCCTCGGCCAGACCGAGCACTTTCAAAAGCCTCGACCGAGCACTTTCGAACATCAGAAGACCCAGCGAAACAAGTACCAGCATAGCCTTGGGAGAACACTTGGTCACAAGTTGAGGTCACAAAATTTTACAACATCTCTACTTAGTCAAATTCCAACGGCGTTCCCCAATTTCTCCCCTACAGGTTTACTATTGGCCCCTTTAGTTACAATTTAAAACCTACTTTCCTGCCCTCATTCATTGAATTTTTACACAAGTTCAATCTCACTCTGCATGAAGGAATTTTATCAGTTCACTCTTACTCTGCGTGATGGAATTTTAATTTAACAAGTTCGAATTCACAAGTTCAAATTCAAATTCAAATTCACAAGTTCATCCTCTTCAATTTATCAGTCCAATTTTATCAGTCCAATCTCACAAGTTCAAATTCACTTGGCTCACTTAGCTCAAGTTCACTGTCATGAAGTTGAATTTTTTCATAAGTTCATTACTCGTTTTTATTACAAGCATTTCTCCATTTCAAACCCACCAAACAAATAAACACAGTTAATTACAAGACATAAATGGAGTTTTATTCATTCGCAAAATGTGTACATCAGTTTATTACAATACTTCAAAAACAAAACAAAACAAAAATGTGTATACAAGGATCTAAAACAAAAATTCTTCAAGTACATTTATTTTGAGATCACTCCTCCTCACCTTGGAGATGAGATCCGCCTCTCTATACCCTCATCCAGGGGGTGGGCCACATCATCCTCTTCAATCGCCACCTGCTAAAGTCAAGCTCGGAAACTTTCTTCACCTTATGCGTTTGAACTAGGGTCGCATGGTCGGTTTTTGGCGGTGGTCAAAATCAATTCGACCAAGACTTATGCGGTTGGGAAAAAATGGACCCGCAACCGCCCGCGATGCGGTTTGTGGTTTGTGCGGGCGGGTGCAGTTCGGTTTGCGGTTTTTTTTTTTTTTTTTTTTTAACTAAAGCAAATTTGACATTTTTTGTTACTTTCTAAACATTTTTTTTTTTTTAGAAGAGTTATAAATTAAATTACAAGATATACAATTCATGATCCTAATAAATAGTCCACATGTTAGATAAGATGATATGGAACCATGCTTGAGGATAGTGGATTAATCTTCCTTCTTAGCTTGCAAAAACAAACCCTTAAAAGTCAAACTAGTAACACTAATTTAAATATGCAAAAACAAACCATTAAAAGTCAAACTAGTAACACTAATTTTAATAGTGGATTAATCTTCACTGTTTAGTTTTTAATATGCAATAATGTGATAATAGAATGACAATTCAAAATATACTGTGTCTACTAGACTAATGGAATATAATGATTTTTTTTATATATATATAAATAAAAGTCAAACTAGTAACACTAATTTAAATATCATTAGATCATGATAATGTATATAAGTGCCCATATAATAAATTTTACTTTCATCCAAAATGTAAAAATAAAAATAATAACTAGTTATCTCCATCCATCCAAAATGCAAAAAAAAAAAAAAATAATAACTAGTTATTTTTTCTTTAGAAAAAAATAAAAATAAAAATAAAAAAGATGCGGTTATAATTCAACCCGAAACCCGATTATTTGTTTTTGACCAAGACCCGCCTCGCCTACCTACATCGAAATCACTAAAGCAGGTAGGGTAAGGCGGTTTGCAATGGTGGGTTTGTTGCCCTTTCTAGTTTGAACATTTTTCACCATTGTTCAAGATCGACATTTCATGCTTGTAGAAGTCCGACTGCTGGAAGCTTGCAATCACCTCAGACTCAGTTCTCCCAGCAATCGTCTTCGATGGCCAAATCTCCTCCTTTCCTTGCTAAGCAACTGCAGATCAATCGCCATCCGAACTCAGAGACCCTTTGAATTGAGTAACAATTTGCAACATAAAGATCGGGTCGCCTCTTCCGAGGTCTCTTCGTTGCTCTTTTTTGTAGGGCCTCCTTTTCACCGCAGCCTTGGCCTCTCTCCTCCAAATTCCTCTTCCAAGCCTCCCCCTCAACAATCAACTTCCCCCTCTCTGCTTCAAACTGCTTCTACAGGGTCTCCCTCTCCACAACCACCCTACTTCGCTCTGCCTCCAACTCCTTGCAGCTCTCTCCTCGCTTCCACCACTGACAAGGCTGTCTCCATCTCTTTTGAGCCTCAACCTTAGCATCTACATCATCTCTCGCCGACGAGCTCTTCGTTATTGGTCATGGCCTCTCATGCTGCTCGACCGCGATGGCATGTGCCTTTTGGGACTCCTCCAACTTTTTTCTCGCCACCAAATAATCGAACTCGAGCGACACAACCATGGCGTCCTCCAACTCCAATTGATCGATGACAATGGTGAGGGCCTTCCATGCAAAGACTCTCCTTCTTCACTTGGTCGATTCGCTTGGCCTCTTCAAGTTGATTTTGGTCAGCAGCTTTTCCTCAAAGAGGCCCCGCCAGTAGTTACCTCTATTTCATGAGCATAACCCCAACAGTCGGCCTCATTAAATCCAGAGGCCGAGCGCAGACCGACCTCCACCATCCTCACTAGGCGGTTCTGCCTCGCCTCTAGCTGGGCCTCCATCTCCTCCAGCCTCCCACCACAAAGACGCGGCAGGTAAATCGTGGCACCCAGGCCAACTCTTTCTCGAGGCACAAGCCCTTTGGGTCTGCTTCCTCCCGCTTGACTCAAATTTCAACCAACCCAGCTTCCACTTGCACTGGGGGTCTTCTAACCTCCCTTGGCTCACCCTCACCAAATTTCAACTTCCACTTGTCCTGCTGGGGTCTTCTCCACAACGTCCACCGTTGGACTAGCTATCACCACTTCTGGGGTGTCTTTTGTCACAAGGACCTTCGCCTTCACCGAGACGCCCACCCCTTCGGGTCTCGCTTCCTCTCTACTCGCTCGGCCAGACTGGCTTCTTCCATCCTCACCTCCTTTCTTCTTTTTTGGGCTGGCTCTTCTTCCCTCCGCCTCAACCTCTTCTTTTTTCTTCCCCACGCCCAGCCCATCTCCTTCAATGACCTCTCCTTCAGAGGGTCTTTGGGAGCGATCGTGGAACGAACTCGACCAAATTCTTCTCTCCCAAGGTTTGGGAGGTGGGATCCTCTCCTCGCCATCGGCCGAGGCTTGGCCGACTTGGGACTCCTTGAATTTCTGGCTTTCACCAGATGGCTTGATCCTCCGCCTCTTCTTCTTCTGCCTCCAGCCTGACGGCCGAGGTCTCCACCGCTTTACAGGACCCAACCCACTAAACAATACGACTGAACCAAACTTCGTCCCACTTGACTTTTCCTCTCCTTCCACTCCTTCACCTTCTTTACCTCTCTCCGCCGCCCCCAACTTTAGCTCCACAGACTTAGTTGGCAAGACACCTTCCATGCCTCCAGAGGTGGACACATAGAACCACCATGCCTCCAACCTTTGATGGACGTTGGTAAACCACCCACCAAACCCTTCCCCGCCTGAAGGGTGATCCAGTCTCTCCCGCCTGAAGCCTTGTAGCGACCAAAGAACTCCTCCACCGTCATGGCCACCCTCCGCTCGCCCGGCCAAGCACTTGCGCAGCCAACAGATTTTCCATGCATTGGGCATCGGTTGCTGGTGCTACCTCCGGTGGTTGAGCACATCTACCACGATTTGCGGCAGGCAACCTCACCCACCTTTTAGAGCTTCCTCGTAGAGGAAAACTCTCCTGACGACGCCGATGGTCTCCGTCGATTTTGGCACCAGCAATTCCACCTCCACCGGAATCTGATACTTCTCGCGGATAACCTCCAACTCCACCGCTGTAATAATGGATCTATCGACCGAATGCCAAAGTGGTCCGTTCCACTGGCCGATTGGTCCGTGCTGTTTATCACGGTGGAAACATGGCCCGCCCTGTTGGACCTGTACTGAACCGCTAGTTCCTCTGCATCATCTTCCCCTAGTGGATCTACCCTGACAATTGCAGTCTCTTCCTGGGCCATTTCTAAGCTATGTTTGCGAATAGCTTCTGATGCAGGTGCTAAAAAATCGAAGAAATGTTTCAACGGGGTATCGTGAGCAACGAAGGAACTGATACTTCGAATGTTTTGCGTTTTTGTAAAGAAGTAGGTGAATCGTATAATACCAAAAGCCCAAGGTTTGCTCGTATTCCAAGGATCCAAATTAATGTTCGCTAGTTTGAAAACTTTTCAAATCATCCGCCAAAACTGTATCATCAATGCCCATAATAATGCCCTGACGTTTCACTCCTAATCTAACGCTTGACCTTTCCCCTCCCCCGAAATTCTGCCACGTGTATGGTCCCGATGCACTGACTTCTGCCCTTACCTTGTCTTTTCCACTTTAAATCATCACGTGACACGCCGCCTCTTGAGCCCCGTGCCCTTCCACTCGGCCATCTCCACGGTCGGTCTTCCCGCCGGTCTTGAGCCTCTCGCCATTGGTCTCCACGGCCGCTTTCACCTCACGTCGCGCCACTGTCGCTCGGCGGCCGCTTTCACTACTGCCGCCTCACGCCGCCATCACGCCGGCCTTCGCCGTCGGCCACCCTCACACTTAGCCTCTCCCGCCGGGCCACCTCACACTTGGCCTCCCGCTTTGGCCGCCTCACGGCTTGCCTCCTCACGGTTGATTCATCTTTATTATTATTCCCTTCGTTGGACTAAAGCTGCACTCGGGAATGGAGGACTACTGACATGGATAGGCCCACAAGGGCCACAGCCCACCATGAGTAAACCCAGGCCCACCATTTAAACCCCCTTGCATAACCTGGTTAGTAAAACCCAAAGATCACTGAAGCCAACCGGCAGGAAGGCCAATGATATTCGGACACCTGCGATGCAGATAAAGCCACGTCGGAGACAAAGATCTGCAAAGTTATTGCCACAGCACATCACCATTAATGCAGCCATCACAGCATTTATTGCGACAACACCTCTCAGATGGGATGGCGCCCCCCTACTCCGAACAAGGCGAACCACAGCATAGGCTTTTCGGCGGGGAGGCCAGAACGACAGAGACAGCGAAATGATTACCAAGGGATATAAGCAAAGTTTGAGGACAAGAGAAAGTTAAGTTTTTCTATCTCCCTCTCTCTCTCTCTCTCTACATTTTTGTCTATCACCTTTTCTAATTCACACACCGGAGGGTTCGCCGGGGGACTACCCCGTTCCCCGTTGAACTTGCTTGCAGGTTAACCAGTGGGCTTGAGGAGCTTGGATCGGTCTAGCCCATTCACCAGGAAACACTGCATCATCAGAATGACCATTCATTTTGTTTCCTTATTGAATGACCATCCTTTTACAATATTGAATGATAATTCCATTTGTAATGTATTTTTTATTATTTTTTTATGTTGTGTTTTGAAACATGAATTCAGATAGAAATTTGAAAAAGAAAAGCAAAAAGTAAGGGAAATCTAAATGACATATAAGCTAATTTTTTTTTACCTTAAATGACATATAAGGTAAGGGAAATCTAAATGACAAAATGTAAGGGAAATCTCTTACCTAAAACAAAGAAAAAAAGAAAAAAAAAGAACAGCAATACTCAATTTTTTAATTTTGATTTTTTTGATTTAATGAATTGGTTTAATAATGATATTAAAGTTGTCGCCAAATTTGAGTTTTGAAAAAATAGAAACTAATTAAATGAAAAAAAAAAAACTAACTATTCATTGCATGACCGTCATCTAAATACATAATAAAAATTAATTTGATAATAAATAAATGTGTAAAAGATTTATCAATTGTACATAATTTTTATCTTTGGTAGGTAGAAATAATTTTTGAAGATTTAAAAATATTTTTATCTTTAGTAGGTAGAAATAATCATATTAAAGTTCACTAAAATGAAGGCGAATTGGAATAGAATGATCATTCATTTTGTTTCCTTATTGAATGACCATCCTTTTACAATATTGAATGATAATTCCATTTGTAATGTATTTTTTATTATTTTTTTATGTTGTGTTTTGAAACATGAATTTAGATAGAAATTTGAAAAAGAAAAACAAAAGGTAAGGAAAATCTAAATGACATATAAGCTAATTTTTTTTACCTTAAATGACATATAAGGTAAGGGAAATCTAAATGACAAAAGGTAAGGGAAATCTCTTACCTAAAAGAAAGAAAAAAAGAAAAAAAGAAAAAAAAACAGCAATACTCAATTTTTTAATTTTGATTTTTTTGATTTAATGAATTGGTTTAATAATGATATTAAATTTGTCGCCAAATTTGAGTTTTGAAAAAATAGAAACTAATTTATTGAAAAAAAAAACTAACTATTCATTACATGACCGTCATCTAAATACATAATAAAAACTAATTTGGTAATAAATAAATGTGTAAAAGATTTATCAATTGTACATAATTTTTATCTTTGCTAGGTAGAAATAATTTTTGAAGATTTAAAAATATTTTTATCTTTGGTAAGTAGAAATAATGATATTAAAGTTCACTAAAATGAAGGCAAATTGGAATAGAATGAACATTCATTTTGTTTCCTTATTGAATGACCATCCTTTTACAATATTGAATGATAATTCCATTTGTAATGTATTTTTTATTATTTTTTTATGTTGTGTTTTGAAACATGAATTTAGATAGAAATTTGAAAAAGAAAAGCAAAATGTAAGGGAAATCTAAATGACATATAGGCTAATTTTTTTACCTTAAATGACATATAAGGTAAGGGAAATCTAAATGACAAAAGGTAAGGGAAATCTCTTACCTAAAAGAAAGAAAAAAAAAATAGCAATACTCAATTTTTTAATTTTGGTTTTTTTGATTTAATGAATTAGTTTAATAATGATATTAAATTTGTCGCCAAATTTGAGTTTTGAAAAAATAGAAACTAATTTAATAAAAATAAAAATAACTATTCATTACATGACCGTTATCTAAATACATAATAAAAACTAATTTGGTAATAAATAAATGTGTAAAAGATTTATCAATTGTACATAATTTTTATCTTTGGTAGGTAGAAATAATTTTTGAAGATTTAAAAATATTTTTATCTTTGGTAGGTAGAAATAATGATATTAAAGTTCACTAAAATGAAGGCGAATTGGAATAGAATGAACATTCATTTTGTTTCCTTATTGAATGACCATCCTTTTACAATATTGAATGATAATTCCATTTGTAATGTATTTTTTATTATTTTTTTATGTTGTGTTTTGAAACATGAATTTAGATAGAAATTTGAAAAAGAAAAGCAAAATGTAAGGGAAATCTAAATGACATATAGGCTAATTTTTTTACCTTAAATGACATATAAGGTAAGGGAAATCTAAATGACAAAAGGTAAGGGAAATCTCTTACCTAAAAGAAAGAAAAAGAAAATAGCAATACTCAATTTTTTAATTTTGGTTTTTTTGATTTAATGAATTGGTTTAATAATGATATTAAATTTGTCGCCAAATTTGAGTTTTGAAAAAATAGAAACTAATTTAATAAAAATGAAAATAACTATTCATTACATGACCGTTATCTAAAAAAATAATAAAAACTAATTTGGTAATAAATAAATGTGTAAAAGATTTATCAATTGTACATAATTTTTATCTTTGGTAGGTAGAAATAATTTTTGAAGATTTAAAAATATTTTTATCTTTGGTAGATAGAAATAATGATATTAAAGTTCACTAAAATGAAGGCGAATTGGAATAGAATGATCATTCATTTTGTTTCCTTATTGAATGACCATCCTTTTACAATATTGAATGATAATTCCATTTGTAATGTATTTTTTATTATTTTTTTATGTTGTGTTTTGAAACATGAATTTAGATGGAAATTTGAAAAAGAAAAGCAAAAGGTAAGGGAAATCTAAATGACATATAAGCTAAGTTTTTACCTTAAATGACATATAAGGTAAGGGAGATCTAAATGACAAATGGAAAGGGAAATCTCTTACCTAAAAGAAAGAAAGAAAAAAAAAAAAAAAAAAAAAAAAAAAAAAAAAACAGGAATACTCAATTTTTTAATTTTGGTTTTTTTTGATTTAATGAATTGATTTAACAATGATATTAAATTTGTTGCCAAATTTGAGTTTTGAAAAAATAGAAACTAATTTAATAAAAATAAAAATTGTAACGCCCTCAAAATAATAACTTTAAAGATAACTCATATGTGGAATAAATATAAATTCATATATCAGAGTTCACAGTTCAACAGGTAATTAAATGTCATATATGCTTACATCTTTCCAAGACCTTGCTTGGTTACACAAATAGAGTCTCGCTCATTACATATAAAGCCCTTGGCTTGAAATCACATGTAACACATCAAAAGGGAAACAAAACATAAAGGTCCATTCGCCTCTAGCCTCCCAAGCTATATCTTTGGAGGTGGCATGCTACCTGTACCTGAAAATGATATTCCCGTATAGGGTGAGCTAACAGCCCAGTAAAAATACACTAAACCAGCTATGAACAATGACTAAAAGATTAACAGTTTGATAGATGGTTAACACTTTTACATTCTTTCATAACACATTACAGTTTCATTTTCCATCCCTTTTCAATTCTCAATTCATAACCATAGTCCAGAACCTGACCAAATAACCGATATGAGACAGTAACTCATATTAAACATTTCCTCATTTCACAATAGATAAGCATACTAGCTATATCAATACATCAACAGATAAGCATATGAGCAATATCAACACTTCCACTGATATATCACACTTCCCAAGATAAGCATATGTCAGATTCACGAGTCCATCCCTCTTCTCCAAGACACAACACCCGGTTTAGAGGTCCATCACCTCTCTTCCCCTAAACCATGGAGTACATCACCTCTCTCCTCCAACACAACACAATGCATATAAACAATTATTATACACATCATCAGTCAATACATAAAGTTAATGTATTCTTTCAAACGTCATACTCAATGACACATTCTAGTGATTAGTTTTAGTTTGCCTAATCATCATGCATTGTCTACAACAATCAAGACTATCCTCCACCGATAGCCCAAAGCAGTTATTTCTAAACAGAAAATAAATGCACAAAATGAATATAAAATCAACATTTCAACAAGGTGAGTGATAAATAATTCAATTACACCCTTTTATCCCATACATTCCCAATTCTAACATTCCCATTTCAATTCCTCATTTCTCACAATTAATTATACCAATTAATTAACCAATGTAATTAGGGCATTTTTCCATAATTAACATTATAACCCTAAGGTTCCATTTTCATCAATGTTTCAAGATTAATTCCATTTTTTCATGCCAAACATGCATATAGGTTTAATATATTTAAAACCCTAACTTTTGTAAAATTACACAAAAGCCTAAATTTTCCCAAAATTACCCAACAACCCCCAACATATTAAAATGCTAAAATTTAAAGACAAATCTCATAAAGAGGAGTAGGATATCCCTTACCTCAAGTTTGATGAGGAAACACGCAAAAATTCAATTTTTTTGATTTTGTCGACTTTCGATTCCACCGGTCAAAATGTTGCTCTCACCAAACTCTTTATTATGGTCTCAAGAACATGGGTCTAAAACCTTTCCAACCTTTGATGTTCGCAACTGCATCTCTTTATCTTAGCTTTCTCCTAGCTGCTGCAACATGTGGTAGCAAATCTGGATGGAGGTCCAGTACAAGACTATATCTCAAAGGCCTGAAAAGTCCTCTTGCACTCATCAGTTTGAGGCAAGATCTCATGCTTGTGCAGTGCATCAGGGGGTTCTAAGAAGGCATTCAGTTGTTCAGGAGCTCTAAAATGTAATCCCAACAAAAGGCTATAATCAATTATCTGATGAAATTCTAAGAACTTGCAGTCTAGTTTGAGTTGTCTAAAAGTGACTCTCGTAGAAATTTGTCCATATGAAATTCATAAGACAAATCAAGATCTTTCAAAGTGGTACTCTCTTTTCTTCCAAACCTATGTTGAACATTCATTCTCCAGGCTCCTCTGTACATAGACCCATCACAACTAGCAAAGGTGCCACATCCATGAAGGTAACCCCCAGAAAATCACCCTCATAAGTTGCACCTGATGGCCAAAAAATCTCTCCTTTCCCAGTCATCTTTCCTTCTTCCCAATCACCCTCATAGATTGTTCCATCTGACCAAGTATACTTTCCTTTGCCATGGGGAAAGATTCCCTTGAAATTACCAACATAGATGTCTCCATTTAAGAAGACCTTCTCACAGAACCTGCAATAGATGGATTGAACGACGTGAATAGAATCAATCGAAACCCTCGAGATTGAACAACACGACGCTGATCCGAATCGGTTTCCAGAGTCCAAGCCAACAGCACAGTGACCAGAATCAACACTTTCTCTCTCCAAAAAATCTCTCTCTCTCTCTCTCTAGATAATATTCTATACATTTTTTTTTTCATTATCACTATCCCACCGAAAGCAAAAGCAAGCACTCTCTTCTTGTTTATTTTATTTTATATCATTGACCCACATTGATCCCATTCTATTATTATTATTATTATTATAAAAACAAGACTAGGTCATCACAAAAATAACTATTTATCACATTACTGTTATCTAAATACATAATAAAAACTAATTTGGTAATAAATAAATGTGTAAAAGATTTATCAATTGTACATAATTTTTATCTTTTGTAGGTAAAAATAATTTTTGAAGATTTAAAAATATTTTTATCTTTGGTAGGTAGAAATAATGATATTAAAGTTCACTAAAATGAAGGCGAATTGGAATATAATGATCATTCATTTTGTTTCCTTATTGAATGACCATCCTTTTACAATATTGAATGATAATTCCATTTGTAATGTATTTTTTATTATTTTTTTATGTTGTGTTTTGAAACATGAATTTAGATAGAAATTTGAAAAAGAAAAGCAAAAGGTAAGGGAAATCTAAATAACATATAAGCTAATTTTTTACCTTAAATGACATATAAGGTAAGGGAAATCTCTTACCTAAAAGAAAGAAAAAAAAAAACAAACAGCAATTCTCAATTTTTTAATTTTGGTTGTTTTGATTTAATGAATTGATTTAATAATGATATTAAATTTGTCGCTAAATTTGAGTTTTGAAAAAATAGAAACTAATTTAATAAAAATAAAAATAACTATTCATTACATGACCGTTATCTAAATACATAATAAAAACTAATTTGGTAATAAATAAATGGGTAAAAGATTTATCAATTGTACATAATTTTTATCTTTGGTAGGTAGAAATAATTTTTGAAGATTTAAAAATATTTTTTATCTTTGGTAGGTAGAAATAATGATATTAAAGTTCACTAAAATGAAGGCGAATTAGAATAGAATGATCATTCATTTTGTTTCCTTATTGAATGACCATCCTTTTACAATATTGAATGATAATTCCATTTGTAATGTATTTTTTATTATTTTTTTATGTTGTGTTTTGAAACATGAATTTAGATAGAAATTTGAAAAAGAAAAGTAAAAGGTAAGGAAATCTAAATGACATATAAGCTAATTTTTTACCTTAAATGACATATATGGTAAGGGAGATCTAAATGACAAAAGGTAAAGGAAATCTCTTACCTAAAAGAAAGAAAGAAAAAAAAAAAAAAAAAAAAAACAGCAATACTCAATTTTTTAATTTTGGTTTTTTTGATTTAATGAAATAGTTTAATAATGATATTAAATTTGTCGTCAAATTTGAGTTTTGAAAAAATAGAAACTAATTTAATAAAAATAAAAATAACTATTCATTACATGACCGTTATCTAAATACATAATAAAAACTAATTTGGTAATAAATAAATGTGTAAAAGATTTATCAATTGTACATAATTTTTATCTTTGGTAGGTAGAAATAATTTTTGAAGATTTAAAAATATTTTTATCTTTGGTAGGTAGAAATAATGATATTAAAGTTCACTAAAATGAAGGCGAATTGGAATAGAATGATCATTCATTTTGTTTCCTTATTAAATGACCATCCTTTTACAATATTGAATGATAATTCCATTTGTAATGTATTTTTTATTATTTCTTTATGTTGTGTTTGAAAACATGAATTTAGATAGAAATTTGAAAAAGAAAAGCAAAAGGTAAGGGAAATCTAAATGACATATAAGCTAATTTTTTTACCTTAAATGACATATAAGGTAAGGGAAATCTAAATATGCTTCGTATGATTTCTATTTATTTTTTTTTCCTTTATAAGTATTTTTTCCGTTTGTTTTTTTGCTTTTAGGAGTGATTGTTTTGATCATTGTCACTGTTTATCTACATATTCAATATCTGCCTATGATTATGATTGTGCTATTTGATTTTAGCTGTGAAATTAAAACATTGTAATTTATTGAAAGGCCATTAGATTTTTTATTTTGATTTTTTTACTTCTATATTTATTTATTTTTTAATTTTTGTAATTATGTAAGATATATTAATCTATATTTTTTAAATATGCATCAATTAGAAGTTTAATGACTCGAAAATAAAAATTGAAAATTGAAAATTAAAAATAATATATGATTGAGAAAATATGAAATACATTTGAGGAATTACAAGTTTCAGGGGTTTTGGGTATATTGGTGCTCCTGATGAGATAAGAAGGATAGGATGTGTTTGGAATGTTGATTCTGGAACAAATGGTATTCAGAGGATTATTTGGTTTCGTTGCATTCGCCTTTTTGGTTTTTGCTTTGGTAGTAACTGATTCAGAAGGCAAGAGGAGGGCTTAGCACCGCCACTGTTAAGGTACAAATTGATCAACAAAATCGATTGCTTTCCTCGAATTGATTGATTTTTTTGATCTTTTTCTCTGCACATATGCTTCATATGATTTCTATTTTGTTTTTTGTTTTTTTTTTCCTTTATAAGTATTTTTTTCCGTTTGTTTTTTGCTTTTAGGAATGATTGTTTTGATCATTGTCGCAGTTTATCTACATATTCAATATCTGCCTATGATTATGGTTGTGCTATTTGATTTTAGCTGTGAAATTAAAAAATTGTAATTTATTGGAAGGCCATTTGATTTTTTATTTTGATTTTTTTACTTCTATATTTATTTATTTTTTAATTTATGTAATTATGTAAGATATATTAACCTGTATTTTTTAAATATGCATCAATTAGAAGTTTAATGACTCGAAAATAAAAATTGAAAATTGAAAATAATATATGATTGAGAAAATATGAAATAATAATTTTTTATACATATGAATAAATAAGTAATGTAAATTGTGGGAAGAAAATAAATCCATTTATTCATCCACAAGTCTACTATGGTCCAATTTAAGTTAGAATTTGGTTGAATTGAGCCAAATGTTTTAAAATGGCTAACTTGGAAACACCCACAAGTCTACTATGGTTAACACTCTGGTTCTCTCTTTCATTTATTCATTTAATATCTACATTTGTATCATTTTGTGGTAATATTTGCTATGGAGTTTTATAGGTATTCTAGGTGATTTTCTATCATTTGTATCATTTGCGTTTTTCTATATGTTCAAGAAACCAATATGGGTTTGTGATTCTCTATCATTTGTATCATTTATTCATCTAATATCTACATTTGTGTTTCTTTTGTCTAATCTTTTGTGATTATTTGGTGATCAAAATAGATGTGTATTATATTTTCTGTAGTCAATTTCTTAGTCTCTACCATTTCTATATCCAAAAACTAATCTCTTTTTTTGTTTCTCTAAAAAATCAAAAATAAAATGATGAGCTTATCTGAGATTCTACTACTCTCTCTCTTACCCAATTCGAAAACAACCTCTCCAGAATAGAATGATTATGTAGTTTTATCTGTTTGGTATATTTCTATTTGGTATTTTTTCACTTTTTTTTTGTTTTGTTTCTCCTATTTATTTTATTTTTTTGGCCCATGTGTGATATGTCTTAAGGCACGGGTTATATTCTAATTCTAACGATTGCCAAATTTTTGTTTTGCCCAAGAGTGATATATCTTCAAGTTTATTGGTGGAATTGAGGTCTTGATCATCATTTCTGTTGGTGGAATTTATCTTGCCATTTATGTGTTAAGCTTTATTAATCTGGGTTTGAGTTGTTTGAAGTGTGATAAAATTACCGGTTTTATTTGTGCATATCAGCTCCAATTTTGTCATTTCTGTTGCATAAATTAATTCAAAAATTCGGCAGAAAGTTTGTAATCTCTAGGTTTGTGTTTATTTATGTGTGTGAGAATATGTATTTTATCTTTCAAGTTCTATTTTTCCCTTTTTTGATAAATTTCTTGACCCACAACAATGGTGGAAACAATGTACAGAATACCCTAAAAGTTCCATGGTCATCTTCTCCGTTTATTCATCAGATCCAAAGCTCACAGATCCGTAGGACTAAAGGAGGGGTGGATTTTGCGAAGGTACTCTCAGTTTTTAAAATTTTATTTTATTTTATTTTTTATTTTTGCATAGCTGTATTGTTTTGTTTTTTTTGGACAGAGGATATTCACTCTCTTTAGCTATATTGCTGGATGGATGTTGTTGTGGTCCTTGCTTTATTGTTCCAGTCCCTTGATCTAATTTCATGATGTGTTCATCTGAGCAAACCAAATGGATAGTTAGAGTTATTTGATTTTTTTTTTATTATCAGTTGTTCATAGCATTTTAGTACACAACGTTAACTCATTACAGTCTTTGGGAGAGAGAGATTGAGGTAATAGAGAAGAGAAGAGAGAGTGGGTGAGAAAATTGAGAGATTACAATTTAGGGAAGTGCAATTTGTCTTGGGAAGATTTTTTTTATTAAAAATATAAAAAATGCTACATATTCTTAAAAAATACAACTTTATAACTCTCACTCACCTATGATTGGTCCAGGAAGGAAAGAAAAAAAATAAAAATATATAATTGATTTACATCATTTTGGGAGTCATGGAGGTTCCTAATTTTGGGGGTTCCTGAAATTTATTTGAGTTACTAATAAATTAGTGTTTCATTTAAGTTTCATGTCTTCATTTAGGAATTTTTCTCATTTCTGTGAATTCATTACCTACTATTTGAAAAGAAAAAAAAAAAAAAAAAAAAACAAACAAACAAAAAATTTGAATACATTCCTCTCTAATTTTGATTTATATTTTAATCTCATAATTAATTGTACCGTGCCTTCAGGCACAGGTATACGCTAGTATATATATATTATAAGTCACATATTTATTTTAATTTGTTACATGTTTTTTTTTATATAAAATTAAAAAATTAATTAAAATAATGGATAAATTACAAATACATCTCCTAAAATTTCTTTAAAATACAGATTATCCCCTGTGATTTGAAAAATTACGAATACCCCATTGTCATGATTTTTTATTTAATAGAATTAACTAAAAAAATAAAATTCATAATTGTTCACCTATACAATAATAAAATTATCTAAATTATTAATTGAAACATATTTATAACATCATTAAAAACTGTTAATTAACTTAATAATTTATTAATAAAATGATAATTTATTATGAAATGTATTTATGATTTATCCTAAAATACTTATTTTTCAAATGTGACCTAATTATCGTATATTATTTGACATCTTTTGAACTATATGTCCATCTAATAATAAAATTAAATGGGTTCCAGCCCATCAGAACCACAATGAGGCCCGAAATCACACGAAGCCCAGCCCACGTCAACCCAATAGATCCATGTAGGGCTGTTCAAAAATCCGTTCAAACCGGTAATCCGGACCGAACCAGACCGAATTGTACGGTTTGGTTCGGTTCTATTAAGAATTGGTTCGGTTTTGGATTAAGAAATATGAGAACCGTAAAAACGGCTCGGTTAATGGATTTTATGAAAAAACCGCGGTTGACCAAGAACAATTTAAAAGATATATATATAGAATATCAAATTTTATTTTTATTAATTGGTTTTTTATAATTTTAATGATATTAGGATGGTATAGATATGTAATATTAAGTAATGCCTTAATATTATTAGTTTTTATCATGAGTTAAATGTAATTAGTTTGAGTAATTATTTTACTAATATTAACAATTTATTATTGTAAATAGAAATTTTTGGAACCGTAAACCAAACCGAACCATTTTTTGGTTTGGTTCTAGATTTTACAAATATAACGATGCATGCGGTTCTCAAAATCACAGAATTAGGATCGGTTGATTCTTGGATTTTCTCGAACAACAATCCGGCGATGACACCCTAGATCCATGTGTGCAGTGGATGGACCGACCCGACACGCCCGCCCGACCCGGACCGCCGAGTTTTGGTGGATGCGTGTCATGTGGTGGACAGATGCGGATCCATACTTTCCATTTTATCGGGGTCGGGTCGCAGGTAACCCACTAATTTCAGTTGTTCGCCCGACCCGCCCGCGCCCCTTTCCCCCCCTGTGTGGCCTCTTTCTTTTTTTTTCATTTCACGTTTTGTAGCCCTAGGTTCTTCAACATGTCTGTCTCTCTCAACTCTCTCTCTCTCTACTACCCTACCCATCGTCGGACGATCTACATACACGGCGTCGGCGATCATCTACACGGCGTCGGTGATCGATCTACACGGCGTCGGCGATCGATCTAGATTCTACACTACTGACTGAGGTATCTCTCTCTCTCTGCTTTCCTCTTCTTCTCATCTTCTTCTGCTTTCCTCTTCTTCTCTTTTCTTCTCTTCTTCTGATGATCTGAGTCTAATCTGTTTTTTTTTTTTTTGGTTCCAGTTCTAAAACGAAATAGATGGTTAGATTGATCGATCTACAGTCTACTAGTCTACACTAACTGTAACTGAACTGAGGTACCTCTCTCTCTCTCTCCTTCTTCTTCTTCCTAACTGGTTTTTTTTTTTTTTGTTGCAGTTCTAAACTTCTAAATCTAATCTTTTAGAGTCTAATCTATTATTATTATTTTGTTTTGTTCCAGTTCTAAACACAGAGAAATGTTCTTCTGTGCTATATGTTTGATGTGCGTGTATTTTTTACACAGGTTGAGCCTGCAAAAAAGACACAAAATGGCAAGCAACAGTCAATAGGGAAGATTATCCACAAAGGTATGAAATGGCAGTAATGAGTTTCTTCTTTATGGCTCTTTATGGGAGCTAATTTGCAATGTGTCTTATAGGCACTGATAGTGGTAATAAAAGAGCTTCTGGCTCTGCCAATGTTAATCTGCCGTTGAACTTAGAGACCTCCAAAAGTGGTTCATGTGGTAGTATGAGACGCCAATGCAGCCTTCAAAGTGATTATGGTCGTGCATCTTCAAGTGGTTAGTTGATTTTTTCTAATGCTACTTCTCTAGTCAAGTTTCTAGTTGTCAATCGACTCATTCAAATCGTGTTTTGGTTCAGATTTGTCGTCAGAAATATCACTAGAACAAAACCATCATGATGCTTCCTGTACATATTAACAATGTTCTTGTTTTTATCATGAATTTCTATTGTTATCATTTGTCTACTGTGCAAAATTTAGTTAAAATCTTTGTATATAAATTCAGGACTGTGAGGCAAAGTCGGCATCCCAGATGAGCAAATCAGATCTGGACTCTGATGGATTGTTTTCTGCTTTGTATTGTGTCATATTTGTCAGTTGTTAATTGATCATCTAAATATCGACATGCTTTTTGATCATCTAAATAAGGCCTTGCATAAATACTTGGATATCATTGAAGGCTTGACTACTCTGTTTCAATCACTTTGTAATTAGAATTCTCAATTATGAACTTGTTTCAATCAGTTGGACTATTTTCCCTTATTGATTTGTTTGATTACTGAGAGGACATATCCAAAGAAATTAAACTAGCTTTTTTTCCCCTTTGATTGAGTTGATAAAAAGACATTTAAATTTTATAGTTTTATTATTTTACATGGTTTATGATTTAGTAAAATTAGTAAAATTTGTGGTATCATACACATGGAGTGCTGTAGACAAAATAGTCATTTAAATTTTACTTACCGCTATTGACTGTATCTTAATGCTTCGTCTTGCCATGTTTTGAAAGGTTTTGAACTTGGTATGGGCTTTTCTCTATTCAAACTAATTACTTTATGCATGTTGTAACTTTTATCTTGGAAAAGGCCTGGTGTACTTGTTTTATTTGAAAGTACGTATCTTTTTATTAGAAGTTAATTCATGGATTGCTGCTGTTTAAACTTACAGGTGGTTTCTAGGTTATACTTGCTGTGATGCTTGTGGAAGGTTGTTTGTAAAGGGAAACTACTGCCCTGTTTGTTTAAAGGTATCACTTGTTTTTTGATGATCTTGAATCTTTCAGCTTCTGTTAGTTTATTGAGTGGTGAACTTTTATACTGACCTTTGGTTGTGAATATTTTAATGGTATGTGCAAATGTTTAGACGTGAGTTTTCTCTTGAATTTGTAGCCATCTCTCTCTCTCTCTCTCTCTCTCTCTCTCTCTGTGGACTGGAAACTTTGATATCCTTTGCACCTGATTGCATAGAAGTTGACTAACTGTTTGCATCCATGGCTCTAGGTTTACAGAGATTCTGAATCAACACCTATGGTTTGCTGTGATGTTTGCCAGCGCTGGGTCCACTGTCAGTGTGATGGGATCAGGTATCTTTTACTTGTCCTTGAAAACCACAGGGTTTAGTTGTGACACAAGCGTGGTTGCTATTTCATTGTTTTGATTGTGTTGATAATTATGCACAGTAGGAAATTATATTCTTCAATGTTTTGTTTGAAGTTGTCATAAATGAACGAATTTGGAAGTATAATCACCTTGAAGTAGATTACTAGATATTGAAGACTTTCTATTTCTTCTTCTATATCTCATAAGAGGTACCTTAAGAAGACTCCTCTTTAAGTCCTGAAAGAGATACATATGAACAACATAAAGAAGAAAACAACAGCTTCTGTGAGGTATAACTATTTCATGAGATATTCACCTTGGATGGTTGGATCTTGCGTTCATAGTAAATTAGACTGCTAAGTTTGTGGACACTAAGGGTGTGTTTGATTGGACGGACTGGATAAGGGGAGATTAGAATCCATCGGACTTGAATCCTGCGACTGTGAATCCCCAAACTATTTGGTTGGATTGGATATGTATCTTGTGTTTGTTTTTTTATAGGATTAGATGTCTGGAAATAATTATTTTTAGTGAATCCAACGTTTGGTTGAACGGACTGGATAGGATAAATGAACAAAAGACTATTTTACCCTTTTTCAATTGTTTGCTAAGTAATAGCAATATTAAACATATCTTTAATATTTTAATTATTTTTAGCTAGATTAAATAAAAATTTATTTTATTTTATTTTTTACACAATTAAATAAATTTATTTTTTTAAAATTAAATAAATAAATAAATAAATAAATAAAATATCAATAAAAAATTATATTATTTTTTAATTAAAATTTTAAATAAATTTGTTTTTAAAAATAATAATAATTAAACAATGAAATTAAATAAAACATCTATTAACATTTAAATAATGAAATTAAATAAAATATAAACAAAATTTTAAAATAAAACATCAATAAAATATTTATAAAAAATTATTTAAAAAATAAAACATAAATAAAAAGTTAAATAAAATTATTTTATTTTTAAATTGAGACATTTAAATTTTATTAAATTTTACTAAGAGTTGGTTTGGAATGTCCTAAAAAAGTACACTTTTGACTTATTGGTGGGTTTGGGTTGGGTTTGGGTTGGATTTGATGTGATGTGTTAGAGAAGTGATGTGATTTAAATAAGATGATGTGACTTAAATAAGATAGTGACTTTTTGACTTTTTGACTTATTTAGGTTATGCCAAACTAGCCCTAAATATAATACATAATTAAATAGTAGAGGGTCAAAATGGTCATTTCACTACCTAATCCCAACAGTAAATAATCCCCCCAAAATTGTCCCACACCCCCCCCTCCCGGATAGTATTATCCCCCATATGGGGGATAAGGAGTCCCAGGACTCATGTCCGGACTAAAAAAACAAACATCGATTGATTTCTCATGCGGATTACAACCGCACAAAGAAATAATCCCCCTTATCCCCCCAATCAAACACACCCTAATAGTTCTTCAGTTTAAATCCCATGAAAAGCAACTAGGAAGTGAACATCAATGAAGATCAAGTTTGTTTGAGGTATGCTGTTATATGATATACCATGTATGAGTTAATAATTGGTTATTGATTAGGGTTGTAAACGAACCAAGCAGATTATTGTTACACTCTGGACAACCTCCATTTGAGAAACAATTCCAATGTAATGCCATCACATCGCCCGTGTTGTTTTGTTTTAATGAAAATAATGCCAACAATGTAATTCCAATATAATTCCAATATAATGCCAACAATGTAAAACAAAACATTTAATGAAACATTTGTTGCCACATTGTGAAGAATGAAAAAATATTGCATTGTTTAGGGAGGTTTTTTTTTTTTTTTTATATGTTGAAAATTTGTAAAATTTCAAACCGCCAAACCGATTTGTATCCATCCGCCAATCCGCCAAATCTGCATTCGCCGGATTGGCGGACGGATGCGGATTGATTTTATCCAATCCGCCAATCTGGCGGACGGATGGCGGATTGGAAGTTTCGTGGCCGCAACCGATCCGCGCCCACCCCTCCCTCACTTCACCATCTCCCACATTATAACTCTTTCCCCCTCAAGGTTCTGCAAGAACCCACCTCGCTTTCTCTAAAATTTCGTTCCTCCAAACCCTTCCACACAACAAAAAGAGTAAACACTTAGAAAATTGAATTATAGAGAGAAAATCGAGTTTCGATTAGGGCACCGTCATCATCATCATCGCCTTTCATCGATTCAAACCTAGCAATGGGAAAGACGGCGATGAGATGAGAGGAGAGATAGAGGAGAGATCGTAAACGAAGAGCACAAGATTTGGAAGAACACACCGCTTTGTACGATTTAGTCATCACTCGTGCTCTTGAATGGCCTTCTCACTATTGAGTGGCTTCCCGACGAAGAGCGTGGGGAAGGACTACTTGGTCCAAGATGATTTTGGGGACTCACACATCCGAGAACGAGCCTAATTACCTCATGCTCGCCAGTTCAGCTTCCACTGAAGATGCAGAGAACGATGCCGCATATTACGATGACGATCGGTCGATTTCGTGGATTTGGTCGCCAATGGCAAGGTACATGTGTAATTAATTGTTTGCATAGCAATTGTTTTTTGAGTTTTAGATTGATGATTTACTTTATGAACCGATGTGAGGAGTGATTGGATTGAGAAATCGAGAAGCTTTATTTGGTCATGTGAAGAATTTGGCGCTTTTAGGGTTTAGGTTTTCTTGCAAATTAAATTAGTAAGACTGGTTGCTTGGGTAGTTAACTTGATATTTGTATTCAAAAGGTGAAAGATTTAAGTGTTTGACACTCTCTGGGGTGAGCTGATGGGTGAGCAATGTAACCCAAAGCCTAACCTTTTTTAAGGGGTAATTCTGTTAGTAACAATAACATTAATTATTTGGGATAGGGATAAGATTGACGCCCTGTTTGTTTTCAGAGGTAGAATGGAAGGGATTGATAGAGAGGGGATTAAGTAAAATTGCATTTGTTTTGATGATAGTTGTTAGTGTAAGAATTGTTAAATTACTTTTATATAAAATAATAAAACAAATAAAAAAATTTAAACATTAATGTTCAAAAAAAATTTCTAATCCCCTCACTATTTTTTTAATACCACCTTTACCTCCTCCATCCCAATCCCCCTTTCAACTTTCATCTTAATTTCCTCCTCCATCCTAATTCCTTCCCCAACTCTACAAACAAACACAATAATAAATAACACTACCTCCATCTTAATCCCCTCCCATCTATTACGTCCCAAAACAAACGCCCCGGGGGGGGGGGGGGGGCATTTTTGAAATTGCTCATTTATAAATTATAATTATATTTGTTTGGCTGCAAAAATAAAACAAACTCTAGAATCTATAAATTGACTTTCTTTATGGAAATTTAGATTTCTTTATTACTTTTAAAACATAGAATTACCTAATATAGACTCGGGAGATTCAAAAATCTATTCTGTTCAATGTCTACATGGGTTTTGAATTAATTGGTTTATGTACACAGATTTTAATTAGTTAATTCAAAATGAAACTATTCAATTTGTGCCACCAAGCAGAACCTAAAGACCTTTTTCATTTTATGGCTAAATGGTGATATAATTTTATCTTAGGTTCAATTTTTTCTGACTATGGAACTTTGGTATTCAGAACCTCTATATGCTATTTTTGTTTGTACATCTGTCACATGAATGCATGTAAACCTATGTTATATGTACTGATAGGCTATGAAGCTTTTTGAATTTTTATTTTAAATATTTAGGAGAAAATTAAGCTCTATAACTTTTGTTATATTTAATTAAATAAAGATTTATATCATAAATCTTTAATCACCATTGATAATATAAAAAGAATAACTCCATTCCATATGCCAAATGGCGAGAATTTAGATTTGAGTTGTATAATAGCCTGGCCCTATTTATTAATACGAGAAATATTAGAGATTTATAATTTAAATTTATAAAATAATTATGATAAAAGAGTTTTTTTTTTTGTTTATATTTTTTAATCAACTGTGATAAAGGAGTTGAATCCTATATATTTAAATGTGTGTGAATCAAATTAAAATAATTTTGAGCGAATTATACTAATAATCTTTATAATTTGAGATTCGTATCATTTTGATCCTTAACTTTTTAATTGTGACACATTTGATCATGGATTTTGAATCTAATTCCAAATAAAGACAATTGAAGATACTATTACTACATTTCAAGGGTAAAGTCGTCAATTTGATAAAATATAAATTAAATTGACAGAAATAAATGTCAATTTTTTTTTAAAAAATTATTTCTACCCACCAAAGAAAAAATTATGTAAAATTTTTACTTATTTATTTATTTACCAAATTAATTTTTATTATGTGTTTGGATGATAATCATGTAATGTGTGGTTATTAGGCTTTTAATGTGTAATCAATATATTTAATATATGAAATGTTTTTAATTTTGGATTTTTTGATTTAATGAATTGGTTTAATAATGATATTAAAGTTGTCGCTAAATTTGAGTTTTGAAAAAATAGAAACTAATTAAATGAAAAAAAAAAAAACTATTCATTACATGACCGTCATCTAAATACATAATAAAAATTAATTTGGTAATAAATAAATGTGTAAAAGATTTATTAATTATACATAATTTTTATCTTTGGTAGGTAGAAATAATTTTTGAAGATTTAAAAATATTTTTATCTTTGGTAGGTAGAAATAATGATATTAAAGTTCACTAAAATGAAGGCGAATTGGAATAGAATGATCATTCATTTTGTTTCCTTATTGAATGACCATCCTTTTACAATATTGAATGATAATTCCATTTGTAATGTATTTTTTATTATTTTTTTATGTTGTGTTTTGAAACATGAATTTAGATAGAAATTTGAAAAAGAAAAGCAAAAGGTAAGGGAAATCTAAATGACATATAAGCTAATTTTTTACCTTAAATGACATATAAGGTAAGGGAAATCTAAATGACAAAAGGTAAGGGAAATCTCTTACCTAAAAGAAAGAAAAAAAAAAAAAAAAAAAAAAAAACAGCAATGCTCAATTTTTTAATTTTGATTTAATGAATTGGTTTAATAATGATATTAAATTTGTCGCCAAATTTGAGTTTTGAAAAAATAGAAACTAATTTAATACATCGTAATTACGAAACCCTATAAATATGGATGGTCAACATTTGATGGGTTAGATAGAGGGAACTATCCAATTAGGTCTTCAGAAGGTACAGGCTCCTCATCCACTGAAATAGGCAGCCCTCGAGGGTTGTTCACTGCCATAGGCTCCTCATCTACTGGCTTAAAAACAGATATATACTTTTTCCCCAATGCATCAAGCATAAAATATGCTCTACCTGTACCTTCTGAAGACCTAATTGGATAGTTCCCTCTATCTAACCCATCAAATGTTGAGTTAAGCAAATTCTCAAGGACCAAAGGTATTTCAATATTCCGATTAACAATCAGGTTGTTCACAGCCATAGGCTCCTCATCTACTGGCTTAAAAACAGATATATACATTTTCCCCAATGCATCAAGCATAAAATATGCTCGACCTGTACCTTCTGAAGACCTAATTGGATAGTTCCCTCTATCTAACCCATCAAATGTTGACCATCCATATTTATAGGGTTTCGTAATTACGATGTATTAAATTAGTTTTTATTTTTTCAAAACTCAAATTTGGCGACAAATTTAATATCATTATTAAACCAATTTATTAAATCAAAAAAACCAAAATTAAAAAATTGAGTATTGCTGTTTTTTTTTTTTCTTTTTTTCTATCTTTTAGGTAAGAGATTTCCCTTACCTTTTGTCATTTAGATTTGCCTTACCTTATATGTCATTTAAGGTAAAAAATTAGCTTATATGTCATTTAGATTTCCCTTACCTTTTGCTTTTCTTTTTCAAATTTCTATCTAAATTCATGTTTCAAAACACAACATAAAAAAATAATAAAAAATACATTACAAATGGAATTATCATTCAATATTGTAAAAGGATGGTCATTCAATAAGGAAACAAAATGAATGATCATTCTATTCCAATTCGCCTTCATTTTAGTGAACTTTAATATCATTATTTCTACCTAACAAAGATAAAAATATTTTTAAATCTTCAAAAATTATTACCTACCAAAGATAAAAATTATGTACAATTGATAAATTTTTTAAACATTTATTTATTACCAAATTAGTTTTTATTATGTATTTAGATAACGGTCATGTAATGAATAGTTATTTTTATTTTTATTAAATTAGTTTCTATTTTTTCAAAACTCAAATTTGGCGACAAATTTAATATCATTATTAAACCAATTCATTAAATCAAAAAAACCAAAATTAAAAAATTGAGTATTGTTGTTGTTTTTTTTTTTTGCTTTTTTCTTTTTTACAAATGGAATTATCATTCAATATTGTAAAAGGATGGTCATTCAATAAGGAAACAAAATGAATGATCATTCTATTCCAATTCGCCTTCATTTTAGTGAACTTTAATATCATTATTTCTACTTACTAAAGATAAAAATATTTTTAAATCTTCAAAAATTATTTCTACTTACCAAAGATAAAAATTATGTACAATTGATAAATCTTTTACACATTTATTTATTACCAAATTAGTTTTTATTATGTATTTAGATAACGGTCATGTAATGAATAGTTATTTTTATTTTTATTAAATTAGTTTCTATTTTTTCAAAACTCAAATTTGGCGACAAATTTAATATCATTATTAAACCAATTCATTAAATCAAAAAAACCAAAATTAAAAAATTGAGTATTGCTGTTTTTTTTTCTTCTTTTTTTCTTTCTTTTATGTCATTTAGATTTCCCTTACCTTATATGTCATTTAAGGTAAAAAATTAGCTTATAGTAAATGCCTTGGCTTTATTAGTTGCGCTCAAATTTTTTTTGTCACTGCAGTTCGAGGATTGCACGTTTGACTGGCTGTATTGGCCACAAGCTCGCAAGCCTTACAATGCGGACACTATTGAGTACATAAAATCACTGGATGCTGAAGAAGACATTGCCCTCCTGAACTTATATGGATGGGATCTGCCGCTTGAATGCGCACGCACGCTCCGTATCTCCACCATGCTTCTAAAGAAAGGGGTGGAGCGAGGGCTTACTCCCTTTGCCATCGGAAGCATCATGTGCAGGGAAAGCTTGAAGAAGGAATCTGTGATCGAGGAGATTGTTCAAGAAGCATTGGATTCTGTGCTCCCTGGCACAAGCGAAGCCGCTTTCATGGAAGCAGTCTCCCACATCATGGATCACCACCTTGAGAAGATTGCCAAAAAAATGTCCATGGAGAAAATTGGGTAAATGCATGTCTATATGCACATATGTTACCGTACATTGCCAAATATAATTTTCTTGGGTTATTTGTTATTTTCAATTATTTCAGTAGTTAATGCACAAATAACTTGAAGAGGTTGAACAGTAAGTTCATACCTTGATTCATTTGCTACATTATCCTCTCTATTTTTTGGGTTTGATATACAATTTGTTGAACTTGTATTGAGGACAAAGTCATTGTCTTAAATAATATGTACTTATGATAGCTAAGGTTTATGGAGAGAGCAGCTTGTTTAGTTTCTGTTTCTAGTAATTTTCCAATCTTGTGTTATTTATTGTTTACTTTTTCAAATCAATATTGTGCTTATTTTGTTTCCTGTTCAAGAGATTTGGATACAAAATAAGGTTGTAGTCCTGGTCCATCCATAAAAACTAAAGCTATGGGAGCTTGAATTTTTTTGCCCCTTGTTTATTGGATTAGCAGATATGTTGTACCATTACTGAAAATTCTCACAATTTTTTTGGTTCCAGATTGGAATAAAATCGGGTAAATCATTCAGCAAACCTCACAAATTAGAGTATTAAAAGAGTCAATCGGATTATGACATTGTTCTGCCTTTTTCAAAATCTGTTTTCTAAACAAATTTCAAAAATTAATTTCGTGAAAAAATAAAAATGAATTGTTTTTATATGATTTTTTCTTATTTCTGGAATAGAAATGATTTTTGAAATTTTTAAAAAAACATTTTTATATTTATGTTTTGTCAAATTAGATTTTAAAAAATATTAAAAACTCAATTAAACAAAATTATTTTAAAATATGTTTAAATTTGATTTACTTGACTTTAAGTTGTCCATTTATAAATTTTAAAACTGTCAAATTATGTTTAAATTTGATTTATTTAACTTCAATGACGGGGTAGGAGGGGTGGTCGTCCTCTTTTTTTTTTTTTTTTTTTTTCATTTTTTTGGTTTTTTTGGGGCAATGGATAACTACCATCAATTTGAGGCAAGCTGTCATGCTTGTGCAGTAGTGTGTCAGGGGGTTCCAAGAGGGCATGCAGTTGCTCAGGAGCTCTAAAATGCACTCCCAACAGAAGGCTATAATCAATTATTTGCTGAGATTCTAAGAACATGCAGTCTAGTTTGAGTTGTCTGAAAAGGAAAAAAGTAAACAAAAATCTATTAGAATGTGGTTGAAGTCATCCACATAGTCAATGATACATGAAGAACAGTGTTTAAATGCATATGAAGGCTGCAAGCTGTATATTAACTCTACTAAGTAGTGGAGATGATAAGTGAAAAGAAAAGCACAATGAATGGCAGAAACAAGCTTTCTTCATTCCCAAGTTGAAAGGTTTATAGCTGTAAGATGACAATGCGTGTTGGAAACAATAATGTTTTCATTTCCATTTGACATGATATCTAAAAATATAATATCTTGCAACCTGTCTAAAGAGATCTGGGTATCATCATTGATTGCAACTAAACTAATAAACTAACTCCATGGAATGTTTAAAGGATATCATCAACTTTGTTTGAAGCAGTTTCATCACATTCAATGTGGTTTAGTCAAACTAGATACCTCTTAGTTTCAGCCGTAAGATGACAATGCGTGTTGGAAACAATAATGTTTTCATTTCCATTTGACATGATATCTAAAAATATAATATCTTGCAACCTGTCTAAAGAGATCTGGGTATCATCATTGATTGCAACTAAACTAATAAACTAACTCCATGGAATGTTTAAAGGATATCATCAACTTTGTTTGAAGCAGTTTCATCACATTCAATGTGGTTTAGTCAAACTAGATACCTCTTAGTTTCAGCCGTAAGATGACAATGCGTGTTGGAAACAATAATGTTTTCATTTCCATTTGACATGATATCTAAAAATATAATATCTTGCAACCTGTCTAAAGAGATCTGGGTATCATCATTGATTGCAACTAAACTAATAAACTAACTCCATGGAATGTTTAAAGGATATCATCAACTTTGTTTGAAGCAGTTTCATCACATTCAATGTGGTTTAGTCAAACTAGATACCTCTTAGTTTCAAACAGTGACATCAAGGTTTTGAATGGAGTTTACCTTTAATTTTGACTTTCTTTAAACAGACCCACAAAATGAACCAAAATAAAGATATTTTGCAGCATTGAAAGGCTTGAAGTGAATTGCACTAAATGTGAAATTCTTAATTACAAATTAATATATTTTTTATCAACAAAGCAATCTATGGCTTGAGCTTATTGTGAATCTTTTGACATTCTTGACTAAAATTTATCAGTAGTACTCTCGGCTATACATCTATGAACTAAAACAAACAGCTCATTTGCAAACATCAAAGACAGCCAAAGAAAAAAGCATATTCAAAAAGTGACTCTCGCAGTAATTTGTCCATATGAAATTCATATGATAAATCGAGATCTTTCAAAGTGGTACTATCATCAATCTCATCCGGTTTTGTGAATCTTCCTTGCTTTGAACCCTTCAAATCAAAACGACGGTGCATTCGCAATTCAGTGTAAAACATATTCCCCACGACCACAAAACGTACCTGAAAATGAAATACAATATAAAAACTCATACGATCACAAGTACACATTATAGAACTATAGAAAACACGGGGCTGTAGGGATGACCACATATCTTTTTTCCACCTCTCAATGTTATTTGATGGAGCCCGAAAAATTTTGTTATGAGGGTGTTTTCATGTGCTTTCACATGATCATAATAGCTAGGCAGCATATTGAGTAGAACCTACAGAGCACTAAAGAAATCATGGTCAATGACCTTCACTAGAACCTTAGGGCAAAAACTATGTCTTATTCATCCTTTATTATTGAGGGCATATGGACAAGAAGAAGGAAGGCTTTTACTTTTTTGACTTTTGGATAAGGAAGTCTTTTTTTATAGACCTTCAGATATGGAGGGCCTTTTTATATGGCAACAAGCCTTAAGACACGGAGGGATTTATTATTTTGTTGGGCCTTTAGACAAAGAAGTTGAGTATCTTTGCTTCAAAGATCATAGAGTAGAAAGCTTTGGAAAAATTGGCAGCCTTATTCTATTTTCAAAATATATATATATATCTATATAATAAGGGACCACTGTTTTTGAAAATGTCCCAAATGTATCAGAGATACATTTGGTTTTAAAGGCCAAGATGAATCCTGAGTTTAGATCAACGGCCAAGATGAATCAGAGATGCATTTCCCACCCGTTTGAGTTCATCTCTCCCTCTCTCCCACGTCCCTAAACACATTCTCTTCAGCTCCCTCTCTCCCACGTTCTCTGTCACAGTGTCTCTCATCACCACAGCCATTGAAGACCCTTCGAACCCTTCGATACCCACCCTCCCTCTTCGATACCCACCCTCCCTCTTCGCTACGCTACTCCTCCTTCCCTTACAACCCTTCTCTTCGACCTGACCGAGGCTGTCACCGACCGAGCCTCCCTCCATCCGACGATCGAGTCGAGTCTCTCTCTCCGACGATCGAGTCTCTCGCCTGACTCGCTTCTCGCCGCTCAGTCCCGCCGGACTCTCTTCTGTCGATGGGATGTCTTCTCTCGACTCTCTCTCTCCGACCAGCCCGATTCTGTCTCCGACCCGAACCAGCGACTCCAACCTACAGGTATATAACTACAAATTGAAATCTGTTGTTGTAGAATTAGGTTTTTTTTTAGGATTTTTTTTAGGTTGTAGAATTAGGTTTTTTGTTGTTGTTGTAGAATTTGGGATATTTATTTTTAGGGTTTTTTGTAAGGGAAAAAAAAAAAAGAAAATTGAAATGTGTTGTTGTAGAGTTTAAAATTTGCTTTGTAGAGTTTGAAATGGTCGCTAGCAGAGACACAGCTCTCCCAACTAATTTGTTTCAGTATATTATCATAGAATTGTCTACCATTCAAAGTTTGTTTTTTTTTTTTTTGTTTTTTTTTTTTTGGTGAATCAGTGATGTATTAGATATATATATATATATATATATGCATTTATGTGATGTTTGTTGTTTGAACCTATTCAGAACGAAGTAACAATTTTTATTAATATTCATTCATATTTATAATGTGTGTTTGAGCTTGGTTTTGGCTATAGATGATGTTGCTAGATTTGTTTCTTCAAGTTTTATTTTATTTTTTCTAAAAAAACAAACAGTGGAATTTTTGTTTATGTAATAGTAATCTTGATTGTGAAATATTTCATCAAGCTTCTTTGATCTGGCATAAACCCTTTTTCACTTTGATTTTCCTTTTTACCATCCTAATCTTTAAAAAAAATGCTCCATTTCAAATTTGTCATTGATTTATAGAACTTATGAATCGCTTTTACTAGACATTCAAAACTGGTTATGAACATTTTAATAGGGTTCTTTTCTTTGGCACATGGACTCTCTGTTTTTTGGCTCATGGATGCTTGATCTATATAAAATGTCATCCAAGTACATTTGGTGCCAATCTGTTGGAAATTCATAGCTTTCTTATAAATTAACAATTAATGATTGTTTTATAGAGTAGTTGTTTATACAGGGTTGTTTGATTGAAAATTATAGCCCTCTAATTGTTTGTTCTAAAGCCTGAATAAAGGTAACTTGGTACAAAAGATGTATTGATGTCTTTGGTTCATCAACACATCTTGATGGTCTCTGAATAATGAATTTTCTGGATTCAAATTGTTTACAAGCTCTGTCAAATCATATGGTTTGGACCATGAATTGGAAAACACATGTCCATGTTCCACATATTTTTCTAGCAGATGTGTTTGATAATTGAGGAATACTAGATAATTATAGGATCTGTGTGTATTAGATAATTAAATGTGTTATATATAGATATATATTGGTTTTTAGGTGTGGATTTGGGATGGGTGTTAGTGTTTCGGATCATATTTTCATGAATTGAATGATTTATATTATAGGATTCGTTGAGTACATCATTTGCATAAAAAATCAAGTTAATGGAATAAATATAGACTCATGATCAAACTCCACTTTTTAAAAAAATTATCAAAATCATATTAACTATTTATTTTTTTTAAAACATAAACATCTATATTGATCCCACGGACTTATGTTTTGTAATGTTTTCTTTTTTATTTTTCCTTCTTTCTTTTTTGGCACAGTTTCCCTTCTTCTGTAGTGATAGGGAATACATTAGAGGCTGTCGAATTTGGGAATCTGGACGAGCATATTACTGTGTTACAAAGGTATAAAGAACAATGTACTATCCTTCTCTTTAGATCATACTCATATCCATTTTGTACATTTTTCTAAAAATTTTGCAATGAGGCTAGAAAATTACCAGACCATTATTTTATTTTGTCTCTCCTCTCAATGGGAATTAGCAATCTTCCATATGGTGGTTGTTTCTTTGATCTGTTTTTAAGATAAGAATTATTTGATATTTTAATTTTCTTAGTGTATATGTTTTTGAATAAAATGCAGTATGGCTGTGAAAGAAATTGTTCTTGAATAATTTCAGTTGTGTCTTAGTGTTGAAATTTGAAAATAACATAATTAGTGTCAAATCATGCACCCATAAAAATTTAATTTTGTTGGGGATATGAGATATAACAGTAAATTTTAATGCCCTTGGTTTTCTTTGCATTCTTAAGGGATTTATTTTGGGATGATGATTTTTGATTGAAGTGGGATGACATGCTTATACATGCTGAAACTTTGGAAGAGTGCCCCAACACGGGAACCATGGTAGTTCGGTGGGTACGCAAGGTAGGGCGAGAACTCTCTTTTTTATCCTCTTTAATTCTAATGCTTTGTTTATATTGATCCCACGGACTTATTTTTTGTAATGTTTTCTTTTTTATTTTTCCTTCTTTCTTTTTTGGCACAGTTTCCCTTCTTCTGTAGTGATAGGGAATACATTAGAGGCTGTCGAATTTGGGAATCTGGACGAGCATATTACTGTGTTACAAAGGTATAAAGAACAATGTACTATCCTTCTCTTTAGATCATACTCATATCCATTTTGTACATTTTTCTAAAAATTTTGCAATGAGGCTAGAAAATTACCAGACCATTATTTTATTTTGTCTCTCCTCTCAATGGGAATTAGCAATCTTCCATATGGTGGTTGTTTCTTTGATCTGTTTTTAAGATAAGAATTATTTGATATTTTAATTTTCTTGGTGTATATGTTTTTGAATAAAATGTAGTATGGCTGTGAAAGAAATTGTTCTTGAATAATTTCAGTTGTGTCTTAGTGTTGAAATTTGAAAATAACATAATTAGTGTCAAATCATGCACCCATAAAAATTTAATTTTGTTGGGGATATGAGATATAACAGTAAATTTTAATTCTGTTTGGGGCTGCCGGTGGGGCAATTATTATTATTATTATTTTTATTTTGTCTGTAACTGAACGGCCTATCTGTTTTGTTTTCAATTTCTACAACTTTATAGGTAACCAAACAAGGGCTCTGGGTTTTCTTTGCATCTGTGTTCGTATGTCGTGTGGGACCAACAGACCAAGTTTTTGTTGGGATTGATCTACGCATGATTGTTGAATCCAAAAGCTTCTTACATAACATAAAAAACATTTTCGTAACTTTTTTGAGCGGGGAACTTGAATCCTGATTGGGCTTTACACACACAATTGCTGGTTTCATAGTTTTTAGATGGTTTATATATATATATGGAAGTTTTAAATGGTTTTTTTTTGATACATTTTAACAAGATGGTGTTTCTGTTATTCACTTTTTGGAATTGAAATACAATTTTGTTCATGAAACACAATTTAAAAGTGATTTTTCTTTTCATATTTCTAATGTATTCTTAGCTTTAAGAATAATGTTTTTTTTTAAAAAAATTTGCTCATTTAACGTTGTCGGCTGTAAGACACAGTTTTTTGTTATTTGCCGTATTGAAGGATACTGATGTGTTATTGCTTCTTGGGTCATTTTCACCCAATCTTTTTTGATGTGTTAATTCAGAGTTATTCTTTGCTTCTCTTTGTTTGTTTAGGCTCAGTCATGAGGAGGTACAGTCCACCATACTACAGTCCTCCAAGGAGAGGATATGGGGGTCGAATGCGAAGTCCCCCGTGAAGGGGACCTGGGAATGGTTATGGGAGAAGCAAGGAACAAAATCATGGAAGCCTTTTAGTTCGAAACATTCCTTTGAACTGTAGGTGATTTTTCTTGAGAGAACTGTGAAAACTATAATCTTTAGTCTTTACTAAACTCTAATCTAATTTTATAATCTCTAATCTTTAGTCTTTACTAAACTCTAATCTAATTTTATAATTAATTAATTAATTTCAACATTAATTTTTGTGATTGAAACATTTAAACATTGATTCGGTGAAACATTGAAACATATCCAATTTGTGATTGAAACATTGTGTCTGATGTTTACAGTTTGTGATTGATCATTGTTTTGGTTGGTTGTGTAGAAAATTTATAAGCCTGGTTTTTTAATTTTTTCTTACAATTATCATTATTTGGGTGGGGTAGGGGGAGCAAGAATCAAATTTTTTAGTCTGGTTTATTAAAATCAAATTTATAAGTATGGTTTATTAATTTTTTCTTACAATTATCAACTATTTTTTTTTTTTTTTTTTTTTTTTTTTACATTTTGTCTCATTTAAATCTAAACCACATTTCATTTTTTTATTTCAACGAGTAGGCCCTTAACAGAATTATAGAATTCACGAATAGGCCCTTCACAGTATCATATTGTTCAAGCAAAAGTCTTTAGAATTGGTTGTTGAGAGTTTTATTGTTTTACATTAGTTTAATTGAAGTGGGTTTGAATCCCAATGGAACATCTATCCTATGGATTTAAAAATTGAGATTGTTCATTTCACCGTTGGATATAGTTTGAAAGTTGAAAACATTTCAAACCCATTTCACTGCCCCTTCACCGCCTAAAACCCATTTCATCAACACTCTCTCTCTCTCTCTCTCTCTCTCTCTCTCTCAATTCAAGTGTAAGTAATCTATAGACTGGTATGTATGTGTTTATAATACATACATATGTATGTGCGTGTATGTATGTATTATACAAATGATTGATTTTGTGTCATTTTTTCCAGTTAAATTAAATTGTTTGTTTCGGTGGACTTTATGTGGTTCAATTAATGATGATTGAGATTCGATTTGGCTATTGATTTTATAGATTTTGTGTTTCATTTTTTTCGTAACCAAGAGTCCAGACCCAAATTGCCCAACTCAACTTTTTATTCAGAGAACATGTGTTGACTGGTGAGACTTGAAAGAAAGGTATGAAATCTTTGTCTTGCTTACCAATCGAGCTATTGTTTGTTATTGTTTTAAAGGTTTTTAAATTAGAATGGGAGTTGGAATGAATATTATTATTATTATTATTATTTTTATTATTATTTTTTTGTGTTCATTTTGCCACTTTTGGTTTTGTTTGCTGCCTTAGGATTTTATGTTTGATGGAGTGTATGTTTAGTGGGAATGATATTTTTGGTAGGGATGATTCAATTAGGTTCAGTAATGTTGTCAATTATAGTTCAATGCTGTTATCTTTTTGTTATTTTTGGAGTAGTTTTGATAAAGTAGTTTTTGATGAGATTTGGTTCTTTGACTGGTGTTGTTCATATGGGAGTTTAGGACGATTTATTTATAGTTTCCATTTGTTTAGATCAACCCAAAGGTCAGTGGATAAACTTGAGCTATAGACTATAGTGTTAGGCATGTTTTGAATTGGGGTTGAGAAATTCCAATAGGAGATTTGTGGGCTGACAGTGTTTAGAAACTGTATTATTACATGTTGATGTTATGAGGAATTTGCAATTACAATTAAGGAACACACACCCTATGTGAGAAATTTCTTGGAAAGTTCTGTGCTTGGCTTAAGCAATCCACATTACCTTTCTCTCTTTTTCATTTCTACAATCTGAAGATGATTAAATGTGCAACATTAGGGTATTCTTTTCAAATGGGTTTATCTATTTTCTTTCATAGACTTTGTTACAAACATTTTTTGGGCTGATTTGACTTTGTCTCTTAAAGGTCTCAAGGAAAATTGATATGTTCCAATTTCTTTTATTTTTCACCATCTATATCTACATGTTTAATTTCTTAAATAGTTCACTTCCTTCATGTTCCTAATTGACAAGGTCAATGATCTTATTTTATTGAATTTTAGATCCTCTTTCTTCATTAATTTACATCACCATCTAAAATCTTGCTTTTATTGACATTATGTTTCAGTTACTAGAAGAGTTGAGGAAGCAAAATTCCAGTGCTGAAGTTCACCTATGTAATGCAAGTACTTTACCTTGGTCCTTCTCTATCTTTTGATTGCTCTTAGTATTACTTTTTTTTTTTTTTTCCCTTCTTTCTGTTCACTTAGTAGTACTCCCATAGATGAATAAAGTACTTGACTAGATAACGAAAAATTTAAAACTGCGATCCATCACCTATTGGAGGGAGTATATCCTGCTATTTAGTATTCTCCCAAGTGATGCATTTCTTTCTGGACCTGGGAGCAATATTGAGGTATGTAAACTTAAAAACATAGGCTTTTGCAATTGAAGTATATAACTGAAAACTCAGACCCATTGAAACCAATACACTATTCTTCAATTGATATTCCCTGTTCTATTAAAGAAGCTGTATAAATAATACATATTTTTGCTATTTAGTGGGAGAGTCCATGCAACATTTACTTAATTTTTTGTGACATATTTTTTTCATTCATTTTAAAGATGCCTAATTTAATTATTATTTTTTTAAACCTATCTCTCATGGTATTGTGGAACTATATATATGACATGGAAAATAAGTATAGTAGTTTGTGTTTGAATTTTATAGAGTATGCCTATATGACATGGATAATATTGCCTCTCCTTTCAGCTTCAAGGGTATCAAATTCTTTGTTGGCTTTGTTCTAGAGGCATAAACAATTTTGTATCCATAGTATTAGGGTGTTTATGAGAATTAGTGTTCTGCCATCTCTGGTTTCCCTTTCTATGGTATATTCATTTTTATTCAAGTATATTTTTAGGGTTCATTTGTCTTTATAACCAAGTTATTTATCAAAAACGAGGAAAGAAAAGTAATTTTGTTTTTTTATGTAAATGTTACATGTCAATACTTCATTCTCTTTTTATAAAATATTAACAAACTTTTATAAAGGAATTTTTTTTTTTGTTTTGCCAAGTTTTATAAAGGAAGTTTAAGTTCAATATTCTTAAAAACTATTAGGTTGGCAGTCATGTTTTAAACTGTAAAAATATTTTATATAATTTTTTAAAAAAATTCACCAACAAAAAAATCCAAATTAAATGTAAAAGAATTAACCCTTAAAAAAATATTGGATAAGGCAACCTTACTGCTTGCCAAATTGGTGCAGAATATTTTTTTTAGTAATAATTTTTTGGTAATGGAAATGGTATAAATCTAGAATTTTTAACCTGGAAAATATTTCAAAATTTTAGTGTACAATGTAAATTTAAAATTGATAAAATGTAAGTCACACAATAATGATATTATTTTGAAAACAATGGGTGATCCAATTTTCAATGGAATTGGTATGGGAAGTATGGATCATGGAAATTGATTGATTTAAAATTAATAAAATGTAAGTTACCCCATAATGATATTATTTTGAAAACAATGGGTGATTCAATTTTCAATGGAATTGGTATGGGAAGTATGGATCATGGAAATTGAACACGGATTGTGGAAAAAAATACATAGAAGGATATCGGATAAATGAGGAAGGAACCTTTGTTGACCATTGAATTATGACCATCCATTTTTGCCAATTAAATAGTAAACAACAAAAAAATATTTGGATAAATTATACTATACTCATTTATGTTTAATCATTTTTTTATTTTAATTTTTTAGATTTTAGGTTTTTTTTAATTTAATCTTAAAAATAATTTTTGTTAAAAATTTGACAGAGAATGCTATAATAACCATTACATAATGTAAATATTATCCTAGGAAGTTGCATCACGCAACAGGTAAGACTCGAACCCAAACATCATCCCCGGCAAGGGAGCACCTCATCTACTGGCCCAATCCTTGGTCTTACTCTGGTACATACTTTATACAGTCAAATTTGAAAAAGTAAAGAGTCAGTATTGTAACGTCATTGTCCTGACTGTGATATGAAAAACTCTCTTTCCCTTTCAATAGTTTAGCAAACTCCTAAACAGCCTTGCTAAGTTGGAACAATTAGAAATTCCAATTCATAGTCAAATGTGAAGCATGGCATGAATCTCTCGCTATTACAAATTCAGCAAGTTTGAGTTAAAATTAGACTGTCTTTTTGGAGTTATTTTCAAGAATTCAGTGGATACTCTTGCCTTTGGATATTTTATATCATCTTGCAAAAACCACTATTACCATTTTCGAAAACATCCTTCCCTTTAGTTTACTATTTCTCTTTAGCTTATACACAGATCTTAATGGTTTGGGTGTTTTGACATCGGCACTCTCTCCCTCACTCTCTCTATACAGTGTTTTGACATCCTCTCATTGGTCTTGGGTGTTCTTCAATTTGAAGAGAGATAGAAAAATAGAGTGAGAGAGAATTAGTTTTGAAACTGTATTTCTCTTTAGCTTATACACTGAGATCTTAATGGTTTGGGTGGGTGTTTTGACATCGGCTCTCTCTCTCTCTCGCTCTCTCTGTACAGCGTTTTGACATCCTCTCATTGGTGTTGGGTGTTTTCAATTTAAAGAGAGAAATAGAAAAACAAAGTGAGAGAGTGACTTAGTTTTGAGACTGTATTTCTCTATTAAATATATTTTTATAATTACATTTTAATTTTAAATTTAAATAGTGTTGTGATTATAATTATATTATAATCTTAATATTATTTACACCGTGCCTTCAGGCACGGGCATACGCTAGTATATAATAAGGCAAGAGGGATTTTGAAAATGTCTTAAAATGTATGTGAGATATATTTTGATCTAACGGTTGAGATGATTCCTATATACCATCTAACGGTTGAGATCACTTCTATTCCCGCCCAAACACTCTCTGCTCTCTTTCTCTCTCCCACGTCTGCCCAAACCACTTCTCTTCAACTCCCTCTCTATACGTTATCTCTCACATTCTCTCTTCAGCTCTCTCTATGATCTCTCTCTCATGTTCGAAATTCTTTCTTTTCTGAAACTGGCTAACAGAGGTAGCAGATCAGAGCAACATCTTCCAACAATTTGATTCAAACAGAGACGGTGGTCTCAATAGGGCTCACTACCACCGCCGCTGCTCATCATCACTGTCGCCATTGATTGACACCCACTCTTTCTCGGCTCCCACCCTCCCAACATCAGAGGTGTTTTACATTTATTCAGTTCTTTGAGGCTTCGGTTTTAGGGCTAATTTTTGTACCAATCAGAGTTGATGGCTTCGGTTTTAGGGCTAATTTTTGTATCAATCAGAGTTGAGGCTTCGGTTTTAGGCTTCGGTTTCAGTTTTAGAGATTACAACAGAGTTGGAATCTAGGGTTCGCTGACTTCTTTTTATTTTTTTTTCAAGTACATTAGTTAGATATGAGAAAAGTGCTGATATGTTGGCTTATACTGCCATGGCCACAACATGTTTGATAGTTTGCCTATGAGAGACTTCTAAGTTGCTTCTTCTCAGTTGTCAAAATAGAAAGCCTCTATGAAGGGAAGAAACTTCTATGGAAAAAAAAAAAAAATTCACCACCAAACAAATACTATCAAACACATTCACGATTTCTTTTTGAAGCATTAAAAAAAAATGGCTTCACAATTTGTCCATCATCACAATTCCTCTACAACATAAATAAATCATTTTAGATCTAAAGTGGTAGCTTAGTATATAAAAACACATTTAGCAACGTCGAATTTCAATTTGGAGTCAGTTTTAATGGAAACTTCCTTAGTGGCAGGCTGATAAGAGGGTGGAATGAGGGGAGGACCAAAGTGGTGCTGCTGAGCAAGGGTAGGCCATTGCTGGAGCTGTTTCGATGCGATGACATGGTCACACAAGAAGGCGACTGGTGGTTCTTTCAGCCCCAAATTGAGATGTTGGAGCACAAGATTTCACTGCCTGTTGGCTCCTGCAATTTGGCTCTCCCACTCTGGGGAAAAAGTATGCTTCCTAATTATACTCTCTCACTCCCTCCTAACCCACATGATTTCTTGCTCTATTATCATTCAAACTCATAGCCTAAGCTATCTCCTTGAAGAATTTGTAACAATTTAATTGACGATTCGTTTAATTGTTTGAAGTTAATTTTTTTTTAGATAAAGAAACATTAAAACAGAGTTTAACAGAGTTAATTATCATAAAATTTTAGGATATTTTTGGAGTGAATTAACAAACAGACATGATTTCTTACTCTATTACCATTCAAACTCATAGCATAAGCTATCTCCTTGAAGAGTTTGTAACAATTTAATTGATCAATGGTTTAATTCTTTAAAGTTAATTTTTCTTTTAGATAGAGAAAATTAAATCAGAGTTAATTATATAAAATTGTCGGCTACTTTTTGAGTGAATTAACATATAGAAAAGATGCAAAAATTTGACCATTCTTTAATGTTAAATTTTCTTTTAGATAAAGAAACATTAAAACAGAGTTAATTGTATAAAATTGTAAGCCATTTTTGTTGTTTTTAAGATGATCTGTTGTTTTTTCTTTCCTAAGATTTAATAGAGATAGAATAGGAGAAAGAAAAAGAAATTCTGGAATTTTGTTACCTAAACAGGAGAGTTTGGAAGTGGTTAACAACCTAGAATACAAATTTCAAACAAATTATGGACAAGAACCTAGAATACATAACACTGCTGGAGACAAAAGACAAATTAGTATCTTCCATAAATTGAGATTTAAGATTGATTACATATAAGAGACTTTCTTTTCGCATCTAAGAGGTGAAAACATCATGAAGCATGTGAATGAAAACAACTACTTCACAACACACAATTTGGTGTCAAACCAATCAAATGAACCCCAATAGGTTAAGGCCAAGTTTGGCATATTACAAAAAAGTCAAAAAGTCAAAAAGTTACTCAAAAAGTTAAAAAGTTAACACTATTCATCAAAAGTCAACAATTACGGCTGCACAACTCTCAATCTTAATTTTTCCCTACAAATCAATTTTTATAATTTTTTATTACATATTTTCCCATAAAAAGTGAAAAAATTAACCCAAACGTCCATATTTTCTTCCTCAATTTTTTAGTCCAAAAAGACAAAAAGTGCACTTATTTAGGACACCCCAAACAACCCCTTAGTGTATAAAACTACACCACAACACATACTTTGGTGTGTACACTAAGTCTTCAGTACAGAACTTTTTAATGTTTGTTGTATGAGAACTATGCTATTGAAAGAATGTTTGTTGTACAGTACTTTGGTGTGTACAGAACTTTATTGTACAGAACTTTGGTGTGTACACTAAGTCTTCCATTCGTATTTATGATTTGCTATTTAATGTCTTCAGTACAGAACAATGCTGCTGAAAGAATGCTTTGCTATTTATGGTTTATTTAATTAATGTTTGTCTTGACTGTTTTTATGGAACTTAGTAATTTTTCTTTTAGGCAATGGCTTTGTAACCATTGCCTTTCTTTTTATCACATTCAGGGTCCTACAAACTGCTTATTTAATCCAATTTCTGAAGGTTCTGCCAGTCCAACAACCCCTACCCTTTCAGCTGCTGCTGTTCTTCCATCATTGCAATGCATTTTGTAGCAAAACAATATGCAAAGGGTATGCATCTAATCACATTGAGGGTCCAACAAATTGAGGGTTTTGAAGGGTTTAGTCACATTTCGTTTTTTTATTTCCCTCTTTTATTGCATGTTGATATGCTTTGTTCAATTTTACGAATTTTAATAATGGGTTAAAGTTAATTCCATCTTTGTTCAATTAAGAGGTTTTTTTTTTTTTTTTTTTTTTTTGGGCAGCAGAAACTGATAAAAGAAAAAAAAAATTTATTATTTTGGTTTCTCTGCATTTGAATTTAGTATTTTTTTTTTTGGGTGGTCAATTGATCTTACATAGATCAAGATAATTACATTAAATTAGATAATCATTTAAATTCCAACAAAGCTAATACCAACAATCATTACGAGGAAGATTAAACTGGACAATGAAAGTCCAAATTAGACCGTAATACGAAATAAATGAACAACTAAATAAAGACCCTCAAATAATAGGGAGTAAATAATCAATCTTTGCCAATGACAAGAATTGACCCTCTAATCTCAGTTGAGATTGTACAAGGTGGCAAACTGACTTGATTGAATTTGAGCCCCTATTGTTCATCTTAACCTCTAGAATGAGCATGTTTCATGTTATGTGGATGAGGGTATTATGATTAATGACCTTTTTGTTGAGGCAATAACACAGTTTTTCTTATTTGTGATGATTAAGAAATTTTCACAAGTTGTGATAAGAAAATGATATGTCTTTCAATTTGTTTGGTTTAAGGGAAATAGGTATTGAATCGCTAATATGGATTACAAGCTTGGAATATCATTCATCGTTATTATTATTTTTTTTCCCTCTGATACATTTACCTGTGGTAAATTTACCTCTGAGCTATAATATTATTGATCTGGTTGGTTAATTCAATTCTTTCTTTAAATATAACAGGTATTGTAGGTATGAAAGTGCTAAACCCTTATGGCCCATGTCCAGTGGCCAGCCATCCAAGATTCCTAAATGCAATTACTGTGGTGGCCCTCGAGGGTTTGAATTCAGGGTATGAAATAATGTTCCTTCAATTTTTTATTTTTGTGTCATTGCTGCAGTCTTTCAATTTAATCTGCAGCACCATGTATGTGCCTATTTATCTGAAATCTGATCTTCCATTGAAACCTTTGGTTTATGTTTGGATTTGGTCATTCCAGATTTTGCCACAGTTGCTTTATTACTTTGGTGTGAAAAATGGTGTGGATTCTCTTGATTGGGCAACTATTGTTGTCTATACATGTGAAATGTTATATACATGTATAATCATTATCCTTCAAAAATTCTGAAATGGGTTTCATTTTAAAAAATTATTGATTGATCGTTTTTCCAACTTAAAAACAATGTTATAAAGGAAATTGGAAAAAGTAAAAATAGGCAAAAATGATCTCTCTTTATAAGACCTATGTTATCCTTCCTCTCAAGTGGTGTCTACACCTGCATTTTAGCTGATGGGAAATAGGTATTAAATCGCTAATATGGATTACAAGCTTCCTTAATTTCCTAATAATCATGCAAATTTTGTTTAGGCACGTAATGGCACCTAAATTGTTATCTTGCTCTAAGCACACTAAACATCAGTGGACTAGCTTTAAAGTGTTCCATCGATGGTATAAAATATGTAGATCTGTACATAAATATTTATGTGCATCAGCATCACTATGTGTGTGCTGTATGCCACATAAAATTTGTGTGCGTCACGTATATATCTACCTTTGCATGTCTATAGTTTATGTTTCAGGTGTGTAAGGTGTTGGACTTGGAACATTTCTAATTTAATAACTAGCCAATTCACATCTTGGAATATCATTCATCGTTATTATTATTTTTTTCCCTCTGATACATTTACCTGTGGCAAATTTACCTTTGAGCTATAATATTATTGATCTGAGCTATAAGAAAATGATGTTTTTCAATCTGTGGCAATAACAATCATTGGGTTGTTTTATTTATTCATTGGGTTCCATTGGGTTGTTTTATCATGAAACCATCTTCAATTCTTCAAAATTCATAGAGGTTTGTTCTTCAACATCACTTGCTCTCAACTGTTTGTTTCATTGGAACACAAATTTCAAAGGTTGAATTTTTTTTTGGTTTTCAATTTCCTATGTTTAGGTGAGGTTGAATCTTTATATATCTTAAACTGAAGTTAGACATACCCTTACTTGAATTTTAATTTTAAAGTTTCTGTTCTTAGTTTTTCAATTTTGATATTCTTAAATGGTTATTATTATTATTATTATTTTGTATTCTATGTTCAGATAAGTTTGATTCTTGATTTCATTTCAGGTAATTTTAATGAGTGTTGTTTTGAATGCCAATCACATTTGATTTCAAAAGCTGTTAAAGCAGTTCTCTATCTCTCTCACATTTGTTTTAAGTGGCTCACTTGCTCTTCAAAATTCATTGGGCTGTTTTATTTATTCTAGGGGTTATTTATTCATTGGGTTCCATTGGGTTGTTTTATCATGAAACCATCTTCAATTCTTCAAAATTCATAGAGGTTTGTTCTTCAACATCACTTGCTCTCAACTGTTTGTTTCACTGGAACACAAATTTCAAAGGTTGAATTTTTTTTGGGTTTTCAATTTCCTATGTTTAGGTGAGGTTGAATCTTTATATATCTTAAACTGAAATTCTACATACCCTTTTTGAATTTTAATTTTAAAGTTTCTGTTCTCAGTTTTTCAATTTCGATATTCTCAAATGGTTTTTATTATTATTATTATTATTATTATTATTATTATTGTTTTGTATTCTATGTTTAAGTTTGATTCTTGATTTCATTTCAGGTAATTTTAATGAGTGCTGTTTTGAATGCCAATCACATTTGATTTCAAAAACTGTTAAAGCAGTTCTGTGTTTGCGTGTTTCTCTATGCTTCTAACTTTTTCTTTTTATTTGGAGCTTTGATATGCTCTTTCCTTTTCTTGCATTATTAATTTTCTGAATCTGTTGGGTTAAGATTCTAAGAATTTTTTGAACTCTTAATCGTTAGGTGTTTGTTCCATTGGGTTGTTTTATTTATTCATTGGGTTCCATTGGGTTGTTTTATCAAGTGGCTCACTTGCTCTTCAAAATTCATTGGGTTGTTTTATTTATTCATTGGGTTCCATTGGGTTGTTTTATCATGAAACCATCTTCAATTCTTCAAAATTCATAGAGGTTTGTTCTTCAACATCACTTGCTCTCAACTGTTTGTTTCACTGGAACACAAATTTCAAAGGTTGAATATTTTTTGGGTTTTCAATTTCCTATGTTTAGGTGAGGTTGAATCTTTATATATCTTAAACTGAAACTATACATACCCTTTTTGAATTTTAATTTTAAAGTTTCTGTTCTCAGTTTTTCAATTTTGATATTCTCAAGTGGTTATTATTATTATTATTATTTTGTATTCTATGTTCAGATAAGTTTGATTCTTGATTTCATTTCAGGTAATTTTAATGAGTGCTGTTTTGAATGCCAATCACATTTGATTTCACAAGCTGTTAAAGCAGTTCTGTGTTTGCGTGTTTCTCTATGCTTCATACTTTTTCTTTTTATTTGGAGCTTTGATATGCTCTTTCCTTTTCTTGCATTATTAATTTTCTAAATCTGTTGGGTTCCATTGTATTCAAAGTTAGATTTTTTTGTGATGGAAAAGTATTTGTAGAGACTGAGATTTGCAATAAGAAATTGCAAGTTTTCGTTGTTTCGATGAATAGATTGAACGGGGAGATCCCATTGAGCATATCAAATTGCAATGCCCTAAAATTCTTGGATTTGGGGTTTAACAATCTGAATGGGAGTATTCCAATTGAGGTTGTGGGTTTGAAGAGGCTTTTGGTTTTTCGATTGGGGAATAATTCGGTTGATGGAACTGTTCCAGCAGGGTTTTGGTTTTTTATTTATTTTTATTATTTTTTTATGGTTAATTGATGGAATGCTTTCAATATATTTCAATGAGGAATTTAAGGATGAGGAAATGGTTGATGAGAAGTCATTACACATCCAAAACTTTCTCTGAAGTTGAGTTTGTTGATTATAACTGTTAGGATACTCATATCCAGCAATTGTTTGAAGAAAAGAGATTATAATTGTTCAGGTATTTGTTAAAATAAAGGGAAATACTGGATTAATGTTTTGGTCATTTGTATGTGTCTGGTCTAACTTATCTTTAGCTCCTTGAATATTGATTGGTTGGCGATCTCCAATCACAGTGAGATTTGAAATTGCAGTTAAAGTGCTGCCTTTTTTGTTTTTAATGGCCAACTTTTGTTTTAAGCTTATGCTATATTACATAAGGATTTTGAAGCTGTCTTCTTTAATTGAAATTCATTGATTACCTAGGGACCTGTCTTAAAAAGAGATGTAATCTTAGATTTAATAGTAAACCACTTGATTATCTTTTCGTTTATTGTTATTGGTCGGTTTCCAAACAAAAGAAATTTAAAAACTATGCCAATATACTGTAAGAATGTGATTGATCGCAGCCCTCTAAATATCCATTCTACCAAATTTTCACAAAATCTTAAAAAAGGGTAAATTATAAATATGCTCCTGATGTTTATAAAATATTCTCTCTATGGGAGCTTGCATTTTAAGATTAGTATCCAAAGTTTGGTAATGAGGTGCTGTGTTGCCTTTAAGTCAAATTTGGTTCTAGATCATGACACAATGCAATTATACAATTAGATTTGTTATTTTTATAACTGCATTTTAATCTTAATATTATTTACACCGTGCCTTCAGACACGAGCATACACTAGTATATATATATTATAAGTCACATCTTTATTTTAATTTTTTTACATGTTTTTTTATAAAAAATTAAAAAATTAATTAAAATAATGGATAAATTACAAATACTCCTCCTAAAATTTCTTTAAAATACAGATTATCTCCTGTGATTTGAAAAATTACGAATACCCCATTGTCATGATTTTTTATTTAATAGAATTAACTAAAAAAATAAAATTCATAATTGTTCACCTATACAATAATAAAATTATCTAAATTATTAATTGAAACATATTTATAACATCATTAAAAACTGTTAATTAATTTAATAATTTATTTATAAAATGGTCAATTTTTTATGAAATGTATTTATGATTTATCCTAAAATAATTATTTTTCAAATGAGACCTAATTATCGTATATTATTTGACATCTTTTGAACTATATGTCCATCTAATAATAAATTTAAATGGGTTCCAGCCCATCAGAACCACAATCAGGCCCGAAATCACACGAAGTCCAGCCCACGTCAACCCAATAAATCCCTCCCTCACTTCACCATCTCCCACATTATAACTCTTCCCCCCCTCGTGTCTGCAAACCCACCCGCGCTTTCTCTCTCTAAAATTTCGTTCCCTCCAAACCCTTCCATACAACAAAAAAGAGTAAACACTTAGAAAATTGAATTATAGAGAGAGAAAATCGAGTTTCGATTAGGGCACCGTCATTATCATTGTCTTCATCGATTCTGAAACCTAGCAATGGAGAAAGACGACGATGAGATGAAAGGAGAGATAGAGGAGAGACTGGTAAACGACGAGTACAAGATTTGGAAGAAGAACACCCCGTTCTTGTACGATTTAGTCATCACTCATGCTCTTGAATGGCCTTCTCTCACTATTGAGTGGCTTCCCAATCGGGAAGAGCTGCCGGGGAAGGACTACTCGGTCCAGAAGATGATTTTGGGGACTCACACATCCGAGAACAAGCCTAATTACCTCATGCTCGCTCAAGTTCAGCTTCCAGTCGAAGATGCAGAGAACGATGCCAGACATTACGATGACGATCGGTCTGATTTCGGTGGATTTGGCTGCGCCAATGGCAAGGTACAGTGTGTAATTAATTGTTTCTATAGCAATTGTTTTTTTAGTTTTAGATTGATGATTTACTTTATGAACTGATGTGAGGAGTGATTGGATTGAGAAATCGAGAAGCTTTATTTGGTCATGTGAAGAATTTGGCAGTTTTAGGGTTTAGGGTTTTCTTGCAAATTAAATTAGTAAGACTGGTTGCTTGGGTAGTTAACTTGATATTTGTATTCAAAAGGTGAAAGATTTAAGTGTTTGACACTCTCTGGGGTGAGCTGATGGGTGAGCAATGTAACCCAAAGCCTAACCTTTTTTAAGGGGTAATTCTGTTAGTAACAATAACATTAATTATTTAGGATAGGGATAAGATTGACGCCCTGTTTGTTTTCAGAGGTAGAGTGGAAGGGATTGATAGGGAGGCAATTAAGTAAAATTGCGCTTGTTTTGATGATAGTTGTTAGTGTAAGAATTGTTAAATTATTTTTATATAAACATAATTCCTTCCTAATTCCTTCCCCATCTCTACAACTTTCATCTTAATTTCCTCCTCCATCCTAATTCCTTCCCCATCTCTACAAACAAACACAATAATAAATAACACTACCTCCATCTTAATCCCCTCCCATCTATTACGCACCAAAACAAACGCCCGCGCGGGGGGGGGGGGGGGTTGTCCTGCAAAGTGAGTTGGTCCATTTTTGAAATTGCTCATTTATAAATTATAATTAGATTTGTTTGGCTGCAAAAATAAAACAAACTCTAGAATCTATAAACTGACTTTCTTTATGGAAATTTAGATTTCTTTATTGCTTTTAAAACATAGAATTACCTAATATAGACTGGGGAGATTCAAAAATCTATTCTGTTCAATGTCTACATGGGTTTTGAATTAATTGGTTTATGTACACAGATTTTAATTAGTTAATTCAAAATGAAACTATTCAATTTGTGCCACCAAGCAGAACCTAAAGACCTTTTTCATTTTATGGCTAAATGGTGATATAATTTTATCTTAGGTTCAATTTTTTCTGACTATGGAACTTTGGTATTCAGAACCTCTATATGCTATTTTTGTTTGTACATCTGTCACATGAATGCATGTAAACTTATGTTATATGTACTGATAAGCTATGAAGCTTTTTGAATTTTAATTTTAAATATTTTTATTGCAGGTTCAAATAATTCAACAAATCAATCATGATGGAGAAGTTAACCGAGCTCGTTATATGCCCCAAAACCAATTTATTATTGCCACTAAGACGATTAGTGCTGAAGTATATGTTTTTGATTATAGCAAACACCCATCGAAGCCTCCTCTAGATGGTGCATGCAGTCCTGATTTGAGGTTGAGGGGCCACAACACTGAAGGATATGGTTTGTCATGGAGTAAGTTTAAACAGGGTCATTTGTTGAGTGGTTCTGATGATGCCCAAATATGTTTGTGGGACATCAATGCGACTCCTAAGAATAAGGCTCTGGATGCCATGCAAATATTTAAGGTACTTTTCTCTGTTCAAGGTCGACATACTATACCACATCATGTTTAGTTTGCCTCAAACATGTGACACAGTTTACACAGCATTCCTTCAAGGCTACAAGAACTGAAACATCTAGTAAATCGATGCATGCACTGAATAAGATGTGCTAGCTAGGAAAAGCAATGTATTTTGTTATCTCATAGTAATCATAGTACAGAAATAAAATTGTTGATTGGTGATTTATAAAATTTGATATTTGTTGAAACAAGTTCATGAAGGTGTTGTAGAAGATGTAGCATGGCATCTGAGGCATGAATACTTGTTTGGTTCAGTTGGGGATGATCAGTATCTGCATATATGGGATCTCCGGACTCCATCAGTCACCAAGCCAATTCAATCTGTAATTGCTCATCAAAGTGAGGTCAGTGTCCAAAGTTTCAGAAGTCTATTGGATGCTTAGATATGCACAGACACATTCATTGAAATGGTTCTACTCATCATACATGTACATAAGTTTGGATGAACTGACACATGGTATAAAAGGTGTAATACTTTCACCCCTTGATGATTTTTTATAGTGTCAAATTTTGAGTAGGGATACCCTTTTCTCCCTCTTGTCATCTTTTCATTTTTCCACCCCTTTTACCATTACCAAATGGAGCAAGGTCTGTTAAATATTGCAGCATGGGTAAGCAATTTAACAGAAAATTAAATTTTCTGGTTGGAAATTAAACCTGGCTTGAAAATATTTTGTTTAAATTTGAGATAACTATGTAAATTCTTTTGAAGAATAAGTACAAGAACTGCAGTTCATGTTTAGTTCATGTTTGGAAAAGGTGTACATGCTATGTGTGCAGTTCTATCCCCTCATGAACAACTTCTAGCCACAGGTGTACATGCTACGTGTGCAGTTCTATCTTATACCCATTACATATATACACGTGTAAATAAAAAGAAATATAATTGAGAAAGTTTAGAGGATGTTGCAACATTAACGAGATATTGTTTGGGAATTATGGGTGAGACATGGTTTTGTGGATAAGATTCAGTTTTTTAGTGTTACACAGCCACAGCTTCAAAAAGACTTATACACCAAATTAACATGTTCACTTTATACAATAGTATATATATATATATAATAATGGATGGGATGCTGTGGGTGAGATTATGTTTCTTTGGGGTCACGGTGGTGAAGTTGTGTTTTGGAAAAATCTTTTGATGACATAACCAACTAGAAAACACAGGAACAAATTCTATGTTTATTCCACTCCCCTTGACGATCTGTCAGACCGTCAACAATGACATAGTTTGTGGCCTACTCAATCATTGTACTAGTTTTCTTTTCCAATTATCATTTGTAGACTCAATACTTTTTTCTTTTTTCTTTTTGTTATGTAGGCTCCCTAGTTGCAGGGACACTTGTGTTGAGAGGAGATTGTTATCTCTATAACTCAGATAGATGCTAATTCTGGCATTTGTTAGACGTCACCATTGTTTATCGTTTCTGCTTGGGCTGGATTGACTTGTAGATCTTTATTGCTTTCATACACCTTAAGTGCACCGTTGTTTAGCGTATCTCTGAAATGCAAAATGCTGCTTACATTAGCTTACATGGACAATTTCATGTTGCACTTTTTTATTATTATTTTTATATATTTTAAATTTTAATAAATTGGCATATTTAAAGATGTGTGTTATTTCAGTTTCCCCTAATATTAACTTCTTGTGATAATTTATTTTCTTCATGCGTCGGACCGCAAACTTTTGTTGCTTTTGATTCTGACGTTCATATTAAACTACTTTGCTAATGTACTGGAAATATGAGGTTATACTGTTGAATGGGATACATTACTTTTTCCCCCTTCATTTTTTGGTAGGTTAACTGCTTAGCTTTTAATCCCTTTAATGAATGGGTTGTGGCGACGGGCTCTACAGATAAAACTGTGAAGTTATTTGATCTTCGCAAAATCTCCACAGCTCTCCATACCTTTGATTGTCACAAGTAAGAGTGTTCTTTCCTTGGCATTTTATTTTATTGGACATTTTTGGAATTGTAGAGCTTAATGATTTCTTTTGTCTTTGCCTTGAAGAGTATATTAGATTTTCTTAAGCATGTGCACATATGCAAGCATGCACGTGTTAATATTGACTACTGGACCTCAATTTTTGCTGTGATGTACAATAGGGAGGAAGTTTTCCAAGTTGGGTGGAATCCGAAGAATGAGACCATCCTAGCTTCTTGTTGTCTTGGGAGGAGGCTTATGGTGTGGGATCTTAGCAGGTTTGTCCTCAAAGAACTACTAGTTATTTGTTGCTGTTATTTATTGTTTCCTTTCTTCTTCTTCCTCGTGTTCGTGTGTGTTCTAAATAACACCAATGCATCCCATCCAGGACTGAAATCTAGACGTCCCTCTTTGCTAGTGGTAGGAGATACCTCTTAAGCTAACAGTTGATGGTTTGTTGGGGTTAATGAATGGTTTTTTTTATTTATTTGAAAGTGTTTTTAATCTATCTTTTGCTTTGTTGCCCAAAGTTTTGATCTTTACTTTGATATCAATGAAATGCTTGTTGCATGGGTAGCAAATGGCCAGTCGTGGTTCAGAACAGAAGATATGTTAAACAATAACGATATAAACACTTTAGTTTTGGCCTTCCTGATTTTATTGTTCTGTAACACGACTTAACGGAAGATTCCTTCTTCAAAAAGATCCCATAAAGATGGTAGTGCCAAGCATATTGTTGTGCTGACTGAAATGGTACCCATAAGGTTGAGAACTTGGGTCTTTGGACCAAATAATTTCAAGGTTTTGGAAATTTTTTTGGCCCAAGAAAGGAAATAGTCTGTTAGAAACTCTGAATACAATACATAGCCCAGTGATATTGCTACTTTGGATGAATGGGAACTTTTTTCATAGTTTTCTTGATCATAACTTCAAACCATGTAAGTATAATTTTGAGACGTAACCTAGTACTCAATGCCAAGGACAACAAAGTTAGGTTTTGTTATATGGCTGGGAATAGCATCATATGTTGGCTTACTTAAGTCAAAAAGTTCTAGAGCACTAAAATGATTAAATGGTGTTACTGATACACTGGTGGATTTGTCATTGTAGTTTGAAACTTTTATTCATGGCCTGTTTGAACATTGCATGGATTGGTGTCTTTTACATTATAGCATTTGGATTGAAATTTTTAGTTTGTGTGAAGTCATGGCTATAAACCTAAGTAGCAGAAATAAATATTTGTCAGTTTTTGAGCGGGAAAGAGTAACATTATTAATTAAATAAAAAATATTATCCAGCCATCTGTTGATATACTTAGGTGTTGTTTGGTTTATGAATTTGGGGAGGGATTTGAAAAAGGAAAAAGAAAAAGTGTGTAAAATTAGGTGAAATGTATGTATATTTTATTTACGTTTCAGCAATCGTTCCTCGTTCCCTTTCTGAATCTTTTTCTAAATTCATGAACTAAATGCAACCTTAATGATTTATATTAACAAGATAAAAATTTACATGTGGATGCAGTAATTCCGATCTGCTAAAGCTAAATAATACTTATAATTCTTGTTCTTTTATCATTTTGTTTGTAGCAGAAATGTCCTGATTTATCAGAGCATCTTTAGGACATGAATTAGTCCGACTGTCATTGGGTTCCCCAAATGAAGTGGTGCTACCTAGTGGTTATTCCAAGTAAAAAGTATATTTTGCCTAGATTGTTGATTTTTATTTTTTTATTATTATCTAGGATTGACGAAGAACAGACACCAGAGGATGCTGAAGATGGCCCATCTGAATTACTCTTCATTCACGGTGGTCATACGAGTAAAATTTCAGATTTCTCATGGAACCCCTGTGAAGATTGGGTTGTTGCTAGCGTAGCCGAAGATAACATACTTCAGATCTGGCAGATGGCAGAGAACATCTACCACGATGAAGATGACATACCAGCAGATGAATCCACAAAAGGTTCCTAGTAGTTCCCATATTAAAGAATGCTCAATCGTGAGCCAGAAAAAAATATAGTAGATTCGAATCATCTTTTTCCTTTTTTGGTGTATTGTTGTGTACCTTCATGATTTTCACTGAACTGAACTGTAGTGTTATAATTTATGCAGTCTTGGTTAGCAGCAAACTTGGCTTGTTATCTACTGTGATTGTCTCTTTTCCACCCACCCTCTGTATTCAATGTGATACTTGGACTAAACGGCTGCTAACGAAATAAATGCTTATAAATTATTAACATTATAAACTATTATCAATTGTAACAATAAAACAATCTAAAGCTTAAAATATTCAAATATTAGAATGAGTTATATAGTTTATGTATATCTAAAATTATATAAATGAAGTATTAATTATTTTTAATATTTTTAATACCCACCAACTCTTAAAACTTTTTTTAAAATTAAATTAAGGTGGTAAATTAAACTGTCACTCCTAATGCATGACTATTTTATCAGTTTGGTCCTTGCAGAAAATATTCTATCACTTTAGTCTATAACCTATTAGATTCTTCCAATTTTGATCTAAATTCTAAGGACGTACTTTTGAGACAAAAATTTTAGGTGGGTTGGGTTAATTTAGACGCAATTCATATTTGGGAATAATTCATGAAAATAAAGTTAATTACATTTTTATCTTCTAAAATATTGGGCTTTTCATAGTTTCATAGTTAATTTTTCACTCCCTCCCTCATTTTGGTCCTTACTCTTAAAAAAAATTTGTTTCACTAAAAAAAACATAATTTCTCTCAATGACAATGTCACATCATTTATGAAAATATGATCTTACAACACTTTCACTCCTCTCATTTCTCTCTTCCTCCATGTACTTTCATAAAAATGTGTTTTCTCTTTTTCACATTTCCCTAAAAAATAATTTGTCAACATGCAAATTTTTTATTGGGCTATTTTAAAAAGTGAGTTAAAAGTCACTTTCTAATTTTTAATCCACTTTCTTCTTTTATAAAAAAGTCAAAAAATAACTTTTAACCATTTTCTCAACACACCCCATTATATATATCACTTTCATTTGTCACATTTCACGATTTGTCTATTTCTCTCTATTTTTTATGTTCTCTTATGCCCTTTTTTCTAAACCACCGCTACCTTTTATTAGGAGTGTTAAAAATGGCATGTGGCGGTCCGAAATTTAACCGCGATTCGGGGATGGATTCAGTCTGTTTAGACTTGTTTGGGCCCAAATTCGAGCCTAGCTCAAGGCCCTGGCTCAGGGCCTAGACCATCGTTTTGAAGCCTTACCCATGGCCCAGCCTATCGGTCTGCTTAAGGCCCGCTTAGGGCCTGGCCCGAAGCCCAGCTTATCCGAGACCCAGTATATTTTTTAATAAAAAATAATAAAATTTTGGTAGAAAAAATTTAAGAAAACAAAAAAAAAAATAGTCGGGCCTGTCCAAGCCCGACCCAAGCCTGAGGCCAGGCCCACCAGCCCACCTAAGGCCTGAATACTCCTGGGCTTGGGCCCTAGCCGAGGCTTAGTTTTTTGGCTCGTGGGCCGGCCCAACCTGGTTTGAATTTGACGGGAGCTCGCGAGGCCTAAGTAAGCCGAATCAGGTCAGATTTACATATTTCAAAAGGTTATAAGATTAAATAGTGTCCACATATTTCAAATAGGACCTGTGGGTAATTTTCCCCTTATGTTACCTCATCTCCTTCTAACCTTCATTTCATCCTCCAATACCGTTTACTTGTATTTTTTATTTTCGCTTGATACGAAATTTATTTTTGTAATTGGATGATTCGAGAATGAATTTAAGAGTAGTGTTCAGTATGTTTGATTTCAATTTTTAAAAAATTGAGTTTTTTTATTTTTCGTATTTTTTTGTTTTTAGTGAATATTTTTAAAATTTTAAGCAATTTTTTTTACTTTTTTAGACGCGCCTTACTTAGATGCATCTAAATAGTAAAATATTTGTAAAAAAATATTTTAAAAAATTAATAAATACACAATATATAAAAAAAAGTACCGAATTTTCATATTTTTTTGGTTGTGTTTTTTGGTATTTAATGTATTTTTTTTATAGATTTTTTTCACAAATATTATATTTTTTAAATGTATTTATGTTAGGTATGTCTAAAATTTTTTTAAAAATTACTTAAATTATTAAAAAAATTCATTAAAAATATTAGAATACGAAAATAAAAAAATAAAATTTTCTGAAAATTATTTTTTTTTGAAAACCACAACCAAAGAAGCTAGTTAGTTTTGAGATTATGTTGAGTTTGAACTTAGATTGAACTGTGACACAATTTAGTTTTGGAAAAAAAAAAAAAAAATTAAACACCAAAGTGAGTGAATTTTTATTTTATTTCATTTACTTATTTATTGACTAGAGATTGCCCGTGCCTGAAGGCACTATCTAATAAAATTCTTATATTACAATCTATATGTTGCAAAAATGTTAATGACCATAAAAATGTTTTATGAAAAGTGTCTCAAAATTGTGATCAAACAACCAAAAATGTTTAGGATCAATCAATCGACCTGCAAAGGCTAGATGATTTTTCGTAAAACTACTTAAGAGAAATTATGTAGTATACCCAAACAAATATAGCCCTAAATAGTATATCAAAAAAAAAAAAAAAAAACCAAAATCAAGTAGTGTGCGGTTTAACTCTATTACAGTCGAATTCACATGTGAACTGAATTTAAAACATACATTACTTTTATTAACATTTGTTTTGTGTTTGAATTCTTGATATATATATTATTTTTCTAAGTTTTTTTTTATGTATGAAGTAGCTGACATTACTTGATAAGTCACTTTCTGGGTGAATCACCTCAATTTCGTAATTATTGTTCTTAAAAAGCAACTAATATTTCTAATATTTTTTATTTATTCATTAAATTAGAGCTACCCTTAATAAAATAAGAGGAGAAATGATGGAAAGTGGTCAATTGCATACGTCTATAAAAATAAAAAAAAAACAAAATAATAATAATTGGAAAAAGAATTCACACCAATAAAAAAAATCTCTTCTGATTTTATATGTAATGATATGACAAATTACATATTAACTTTTGATTTATTACAAATTCAATCATGTAACTCAACTCCATTGCGATGTCATTGCAAATGAATTGTAAATTCCAAAGTGCAAGTCTTTAACATTAATCTGGAAGAGTTACCCTCTATCTTTCATAAACAAAATTCTTGTTCTTTCAATTAAAATTCGCCAAGAAATAGATAATTAAATGTGTTGCTAATAATAAATTTAAATATATAAAATAAAACATCATTTGCTTATGGAGAGTTATATAACTGGAAAGATCCCAAAACTAAATTAAATACAACAATAATTCCATGTACGCATAAAAATCACAAAAACATGCATACAAAATCAATATGCAAATTGATTCTAGATAATGTGAAGACTACAACCAAAATGAATTTAAACCGCATTAATTTTTCTATATATAAATTACGAAATGTATTGTAGTGCTCTTAATGGTTCCATTCAGCAGAGCACCATTTGGGTCTAACCCCAAATAAGACTTCAGCTACATATTTAGCAGTCCTTGCCGGTTCCTTGATGTTGTATTGGGATATTAAATTTGTGGAAAAATAAAAATAAAAATAAAGAATAAGTGAACAAAGTAAAAACTCATTGCCAATCTAAGATATCACTGGATCCATGACTTGAACGTGACATGAGTTGATCTCATAATGATCAATGCAAATGTCTCAAATATGCATATCAAATTTTCAACAGACTATTACATCTGGAACCTAATGATTTTTACCATTTCAAACTCAAGAATGTGTAGCCTCATTTTTCCGTATCATGTAAAAAGGTGCTTTAAATTTTAGTTACATCCACCAATGCAAGTTCTCCTTGAACCTACATATATGACATTCTCCATTTCTATTTGTACATCAAAATATACCTAAATTCTAAGGAACTGACAAAAAGATATATAATCAATTACAAAAATTGAAAAGAATGGCCAAGATATCATGCATGATGAATAAATTACCATCAACCAAATGAACACAACTGTGGGGACATAATTTTTATATAGCAACACGTGACCAAGGTGGCACCGAAGTGTCAGCCAAGGTGCCACGTGTTCTGATCATGACGCCGAGATAATCTCGGCTAGGCCGAGGTTATCTGCGAAGATACCGGAATCCGGGATAAACGGATAAGGGACAAGAGTCCTAGAATGAGAGAAGACTTCAGTTTGGGTAAGGATAAGACTCTTAGAGAGTTTATCCCAATCCTGTTGGGAGTCCAAGATTAGTAGTAATCCGGAATCCATTGAAGTTAGGTTTTTATTGGAACTAGGATTGTGTTGGCTATAAAAGGAGGGCACCCCCATGGGTCTAAGGTATGTCTTTTATGCTCTGTCTAGTGAGTTAAGCAATATTGGTTATCTTTGAGAGATATTTTACTGACTTGATCGTCAGAGTGCCCCAGGGTGGACGAGCCATCGCCGTAATCTCTTCTTTCTGTTGCAGGTTGTTCGGGCTTAACCTATTCTGTCGGTGTTCTCCAGTTGAGTACTAAGTTGGCAGTGTGATCGGAAATTAATACACACAATTTGGCACCGTTTGTAAGAATGAAAGGAGAATAGATGGCCAATGACGGACAGAAAGAGAAGGTTGGGGACGACATCCCTACTGAGAGTGGGAAACATATTAACCTTGATGTCGAAGAGGACAACTGCAACAAAGAGACTCGAGATAAGAATCATGGAGAGAAAGACGTCGGCCAAGAGAGCGACGTAACAAAGAAATTGGACCGGAGCGGGTATTATAACGAGGACGACCTCCAGGTGTGGAAAGAAAGATGCCTGCAGAGGGACGACGAGGTAAAGGGAATGGCGAACAAATTGGCAGACTTGCAAAAGGTCGTCAATTTCATGATGCAGAACAACGTCATGCAGCCACTGTTCCCGCTACAAGATACGCCGATTCCAGCGAGCAAAAAAGATGCCCAGAAAGGGGGGCAAAACACAATTCCTGCAGTCCCTCAGCACAACAAGGCAAAGGGACATTCTCACCGGCCTTCACGGGAGGTCGGACATGGAGAATCAAAGAGATCTGGAGAATGATGCTTGGGAGTTGGAATTTACAAGCTAATGTTGGTTTAACACTTGTTCAAATTTTAAAAATTTACAAGTTGAAGTTAAACTGAGGTCGTGTTTAACCCTTGTTGAAATTTTAAAAATTTACAAGTTGAAGTTAAACCGAGGACATGTTTAACACTTGTTGAAATTGTGAAAACCCATATTTAAATTATTCTTAAAAGAAAATAAATAAATTAATAAATTAACTAATTTTATTCCGAATCTACCTAAAATATATAATAGTGTGAAAAAAAAAATTAATTTTAAATTAGCCCAATTCAATCACTAACAATGTAACGACCCGGAATCGTAAATCGGAATTATCGGTAATTAATTATGTATTTATCTGATTTAATTGAAGAAAAACAAAATATCTGTTGAGATGCCGACTTCGGGACTGAAATCGATGACCGTAACGGATTCAGAAAATGAAACTGAACATGGCTATGTGATAGGAAATTTTAGAACTATCTCAAACGATAAATTGAAGTGAATTAGTCTGATTCGTAAGGCCATGTTTGGCTAGAGATTTTGGCACAATTTGATATAAATGATAAATATAGATAAGGATGACTCATTTGACCATTTGACTCAACCAAGAGAAGAGAGAAATATCGAGAAAGAGAGAGAGAGAGTTCGAGAGGAAGAAAGGAAAGGAAAGAAGAGAAGAGAGGAGAAAGGGAATCAAGCTTAGTTGCTCCAAATCAAAGACTCAAGGTAAGCTTTTCATGAAATTGGTTGTTGATTCTTAGAATCTAGCATGGTGGCATCAAGATCATGGCTTTACATATTTTGATTCATGTTTATTTGGCTCATTGAGGTAAAACCTCCATGGATATAGAGATATAAAGCTTGTATGTATAGTTCATAGTTTTTCATCCTACTTCATGGGTTGATCTTGTTTATGACCCATATGGGTTTTGAATTGAAGTTTTGATGATGGAATTATGTTGTTTTTAAGTATTTTGGGACTTGATGTTCATAAATGTGAAAGTGGATTTAGGAAATGGAGCTTGGGAGGAAGAACCAGAAATTCGGGTTTCATGATGTCCGCTCGGCGGAGGAAGCCCTTCGGCCTAAATCGACCTCACAGCAGTTTTGGGAAAATTGTACAGTCCGCTCGAGCGGAAATGTGGGCGCTCGAGCGGGAAGGTTTATTTTCAGAAAAGTTTGGGAAGTTGTTCTGCATGATTTTCTTATGTTACCTTGCATCATTTCGCATTTTATGATTATGAAATGGACATGAATGAATGTAATGAAGGAAGAGAATGAATATGAAATGAGTATGATAGGAAGTAAAGAATGAATGGAATGTATGAAATGAATATGAAAGGAATGAACATGAAAAGAATGTAAAGAAAAGAATGAAGTGCATGAATTACATGATTTATGATATGTATATTGAAGAAATGTTTTATAATGTCAATTGCAGTCGAACTTGAAGACCGTACAATCGGTATTGAAACCCTTGTGAGTAACATCAACGTAAAAGATATGTTTATATGAAAGTATGTTCAAAATGATTATTATGATATGGTTTTGAAGCGTTAATGTTTTCGTGTGAGCGAATGTTCTATTTGCGAATCTATTATGGCATCCACGGTAAGGTTACGAGATCTCGGTATGTGTTTAACGGTGTCCGGACCGGTTACTCTAGTCGTTAGTACACATGTTATGAAAATGTTATGAAAAGATTATGGAAAGGTTACATGGAATATGCCATTAATGACTGATGACTGATTATTTTATGTATATATGAGATGTTGGAGTTCGTTCACTAACCCTTTTACTGTTATGTTACTTGCTGAGCTCTAGCTCATTGTGTGTATTTATGTATTATAGGTGAACAGCCGGGGAGTCAAGCCGAGGCGGAGTTCTAGCTGAGCCGCCGTTTGAAGCCTACCAGTTTTGAGAGCCTTCGAGTTGAGGCTAGGCCTGGAAGGCCGGTGTGAGTTTTGTGTCGTTTTGTCTTGCATCAGTGGCTTAGGCCTATGTGTTGTATATGATATTGGAATATGTTTTGTTGATCACATATTATGTCTGATTGTGGGTAATTAACTCATTTTTGGCATGTATTACTTGTTCATATTAATGCACAGCTCTTGGACTATCAGTTTCTTTATTTCGCTTCCGCGAGCCCCTTTAATTCATGTTTAGTACAGGAAGGCCTGTGGTAATCCAAAGATTACTGGCCGGTCTCGTCACCGAACTTCTAGGGGCGGGTTCGGGGCGTGACAGAGTGGTATCAGAGCACACGAGTTAATTTCCCACACACGTGTCCATTGAGCTGTTAGGTGCATTAGAAAAGAACTAGAGCATGGCATAAACACATGTGCATGTGTGTGTGTGTGTTTATGAGAACAGAAAATGAGAACAGTGAATGATGAAATAACAGAAGAACCAGTATATTGAGAATGAAATGATTTATATGTTATGGGTTCTATAGACCAATGGAGAATATTGAAGCAAAGAATGGAAGTGAGATAAATCTAATGCGAATAGATCGGTTAGAACGAAGGTGGAAGCTTTAAGCGAAATGGTAGAACAATATGTTGATGTTAAGAAAGCAGAAAGTGGGCGGTTGGTGAATCAATGACGTCTGTGAATGAGAATCGAAGTTGAACATTGATGAGAATCTGAAAAAGGGAAGTGTGGGTAAACCTACTTGTCGAAATGTGGAAAGCATCATTGGGGTATTTGTCGCCGTGGGCGGAGTTTGTTTCAAATGTGAATGACAGAAGGACATAAAGCTAAAGCTTGCCTATACGTTTACTCAAGAAATGTGAGATCTGTTACTAGTGGGAGAAAAAGTGAAACGAGAATAGTGGACAAACAACTACGGTATGAATTTCTTATATATGTTATGTTAGTGATGATACCTATGCAATGGAGAAATATTGAATATCTGTGTGACGGAATAAATGACTTGTGCTATTACCTATGCTATCCTTTGCTATTAATTGTCTAAGGACTTTTAACTTGAACATGAAATGGGAACACTAGACCATGGGTTATTATGTGACAATTTGAACTATGATTTACGAAACCGAATGTATCCTAGACTTGAATTGAACGATTTGAAGCGATTTAGTGGGCATATATAAATGACTTTACGGTAATTGACCTATTGTGAAGGATCGACAAATTGAGACTATGGACTCTTGGATATGTCTGAAAGCTATTACCACATTGAATTGCGACCATTACCTTTGCTATGGATTCTTATGTTATGTTCCTACTTTTGCATTGAACCTGTAGAATTTGTTAGTTGATTTCACCTATATGTTTGGTGATATGCTATACTATGAGGCGGACACGGAACCACTTTATGACGTTGAAGCAGAATGCTAGAATATTTTCTTTGTATGATGCTACTTAGTGAACTACCGAATGATTGCGGAATGAATAATGACAAATGGTGAGATTTATGATTGAGACTATGCTAGGATGAGAAAAGTTTGGAGGACCAAACTTCTTAAGGTGGGGAGAATGTAACGACCGATAAATCGTCATCGAATTATCGGTAATTAATTATGTATTTATCGATTTAATTGAAGAAAAACAAAATATCTGTTGAGATGCCGACTTGATTTGAAATCGATGACCGTAACGGATTCGAGAAAATGAAATTGAACATGTCTATGTGATAGGAAATTTTAGAACTATCTGAAACGATAAATTGAAGACTGAATTCGTCGATTAAGAAGGCCATGTTTGGCTAGAGATTTTGGCACAATTTGATATAAATGATAAATATAGATAAGGATGACTCATTTGACCATTTGACTCAACCAAGAAAAGAGAAATATATCGAGAAAGAGAGAGAGAGAAGAGAGAGGAAGAAAGGAAAGGGAAAGAAGAGAAGAGGAGAGAAAGGGGAATCAAGCTTAGTTGCTCCAAATCAAAGACTCAAGGTAAGCTTTTCATGAAATTGGTTGTTGATTCTTAGAATCTAGCATGGTGGCATCAAGATCATGGCTTTACATATTTTGATTCATGTTTATTTGGCTCATTGAGGTAAAACCTCCATGGATATAGAGATATAAAGCTTGTATGTATAGTTCATAGTTTTTCATCCTACTTCATGGGTTGATCTTGTTTATGACCCATATGGGTTTTGAATTGAAGTTTTGATGATGGAATTATGTTGTTTTTAAGTATTTTGGGACTTGATGTTCATAAATGTGAAAGTGGATTTAGGAAATGGAGCTTGGGAGGAAGAACCAGAAATTCGGGTTTCGCGATGTCACTCAGCGGAGGAAGCCCGCTCGGCCTTGAATCGACCTCACTGGCAGTTTGGGAAAATTATGCAGTCCGCTCGGCGAAATGTGGCCTTCGGCGGGAAGGTTTATTTTCAGAAAAGTTTGGGAAGTTGTTCTGCATGATTTTCTTATGTTACCTTGCATCATTTCGCATTTTATGATTATGAAATGGACATGAATGAATGTAATGAAGGAAGAGAATGAATATGAAATGAGTATGATAGGAAGTAAAGAATGAATGGAATGTATGAAATGAATATGAAAGGAATGAACATGAAAAGAATGTAAAGAAAAGAATGAAGTGCATGAATTACATGATTTATGATATGTATATTGAAGAAATGTTTTATAATGTCAATTGCAGGTCGAACTTCGAAGACCTATACAATCGGTATTGAAACCCACTGTGAGTAACATCATTTGTAAAAGATATGTTTATATGAAAGTATGTTCAAAATGATTATTATGATATGGTTTTGAAAGCGTTAATGTTTTACGTGAGCGAATGTTCTATTTGCGAATCTATTATGGCATCCACGGTAAAGGTTACGAGATCTCGGTATGTGTTTAATGTGTTTGGGACCGGTTACTCTAGTCGTTAGTCGACACATGTTATGAAAATGTTATGAAAAGATTATGGAAAGGTTACGTGGAATATGCCATTAATGGTGATGTTGATTATTTTATGTATATATGAAATGTTGGAGTTCGTTCACTAACCCTTTTACTGTTATGTTACTTGCTGAGCTCTAGCTCATTGCGTGTATTTATGTATTATAGGTGAACAGCCGGGGAGTCAAGCCTAGGCGGAGCCTCGAGGCGAGCCGCCGTTTGAAGCCTACCAGTTTTGAGAGCCTTCGAGTTGAGGCTAGGCCTGGAAGGCGGGTGTGAGTTTTGTGTCGTTTCGTCTTGCATCAGTGGCTTAGGCCTATGTGTTGGAAATGATATTGCAATATGTTTTGTTGATCACATATTACGTAATGTCTGATTGTGGGTAATTAACTCATTTTTGGCATGTATTACTTGTTCATATTAATGCACAGCTCTTGGACTATCAGTTTCTTTATTTCGCTTCCGCGAGCCCCTTTAATTCATGTTTAGTACAGGAAGGCCTGTGGTAATCCAAAGATTCTTGGCGGTCTAAATCACCGAACTTCTAGGGGCGGGTTGGGCGTGACAGTGTATCGAGCACACGAGTTAATTTCCCACACGTGTCCATTGAATTTATTAGGTGCATTAGAAAAGAACTAGAGCATGGCATAAACACATGTGCATGTGTGTGTGTGTGTTTATGAGAATGTAAAATGAGAACGATGAATGATGAAATAATGAAGAACCAAAGATATTGAGAATGAAATGATTTATATGTTATGGGTTCTATAGACCAATGGAGAATACTGAAGCAAAGAATGGAAGTGAGACTGAATCAGCTAATGCCAGAATAGATCGGTTAGAACGAAAGGTGGAAGCTTTAACTGAGCTGGTAGAACAATATGTTGATGTTAAGAAACAGAAAGTGGAACTGGTTGGTGAATCAATGACGTCTGTGAATGAGAATCTGAAGTTGAACATTGATGAGAATACGAAAAAGGGAAGTGTGGGTAAACCTACTTGTCAGAAATGTGGAAAGCATCATTGGGGTATTTGTCGCCGTGGAACTGGAGTTTGTTTCAAATGTGGACAGAAAGGACATAAAGCTAAAGCTTGCCTATACGTTTACTCAAGAAATGTGAGATCTGTTACTAGTGGACAGAAAAGTGAAACGCAGAATAGTGGACAAACAACTACAGGTATGAATTTCTTATATATGTTATGTTAGTGATGATACCTATGCAATGGAGAAATATTGAATATGCGACTGTGACGGAATAAATGACTTGTGCTATTACCTATGCTATCCTTTGCTATTAATTGTCTAAGGACTTTTAACTTGAACATGAAATGGGAACACTAGACCATGGGTTATTATGCTTGACAATTTGAACTATGATTTCTGAAACCGAATGTATCCTAGACTTCTGAATTGAACTGATTTGAACTGATTTAGTGGGCATATATAAATGACTTTTACGGTAATTGACCTATTGTGAAGGATCTGACAAATTGAGACTATGGACTCTTCAGATATGTACGAAAGCTATTACCACATTGAATTGCGACCATTACCTTTGCTATGGATTCTTATGTTATGTTCCTACTTTTGCATTGAACACTGTAGAATTTGTTAGTTGATTTCAGCCTATATGTTTGACTGATATGCTATACTATGAGACGGACACGGAACCACTTTATGACGTTGAAACAGAATGCCGAATATTTTCTTTGTATGATGCTACTTAGTGAACTACCGAATGATTGCGGAATGAATAATGACAAATGACTGAGATTTATGATTGAGACTATGCTAGGATGAGAAAAGTTTGGAGGACCAAACTTCTCAAGGTGGAGAATGTAACGGAATAAATAATCGGAATATTCGGTATTTAATAATGTATTTATCTGATTTAATTGAAGAAAAACAAAATATCTGTTGAGATGCCGACTTCGGGACTGAAATCGATGACCGTAACGGATTCAGAAAATGAAATTGAACATGTCTATGTGATACCGGAAATTTTAGAACTATCTGAAGCGATAAATTGAAGGCTGAATTCCGTCGATTAAAGGCCATGTTTTGCTAGAGATTTTGGCACAATTTGATATAAATGATAAATATAGATAAGGATGACTCATTTGACCATTTGACTCAACCAAGAGAAGAGAGAAATATCGAGAAAGAGAGAGAGAGAGAGAGAGGAAGAAAGGAAAGGAAAGAAGAGAAGAGGAGAAAGGGAATCAAGCTTAGTTGCTCCAAATCAAAGACTCAAGGTAAGCTTTTCATGAAATTGGTTGTTGATTCTTAGAATCTAGCATGGTGGCATCAAGATCATGGCTTTACATATTTTGATTCATGTTTATTTGGCTCATTGAGGTAAAACCTCCATGGATATAGAGATATAAAGCTTGTATGTATAGTTCATAGTTTTTCATCCTACTTCATGGGTTGATCTTGTTTATGACCCATATGGGTTTTGAATTGAAGTTTTGATGATGGAATTATGTTGTTTTTAAGTATTTTGGGACTTGATGTTCATAAATGTGAAAGTGGATTTAGGAAATGGAGCTTGGGAGGAAGAACCGAAATCGGGTTTGAAGGTGTCGCGAGCAGCGGGAAGCCCTTCGGCGTAATCGACCTCACTGCAGTTTTGGGAAAATTGTACAGTCCGCTCGAGCGGAAATGTGGGCGCTCGAGCGGGAAGGTTTATTTTCAGAAAAGTTTGGGAAGTTGTTCTGCATGATTTTCTTATGTTACCTTGCATCATTTCGCATTTTATGATTATGAAATGGACATGAATGAATGTAATGAAGGAAGAGAATGAATATGAAATGAGTATGATAGGAAGTAAAGAATGAATGGAATGTATGAAATGAATATGAAAGGAATGAACATGAAAAGAATGTAAAGAAAAGAATGAAGTGCATGAATTACATGATTTATGATATGTATATTGAAGAAATGTTTTATAATGTCAATTGCAGGTCGAACTTCGAAGACCGTACAATCGGTATTGGAAACCCACTGTGAGTAACATCACTGTAAAAGATATGTTTATATGAAAGTATGTTCAAAATGATTATTATGATATGGTTTTGAAACGTTAATGTTTTCTGTGAACGAATGTTCTATTTGCGAATCTATTATGGCATCCACGGTAAAGGTTACGAGATCTCGGTATGTGTTTAACCGGTGTCCGGGACCGGTTACTCTAGTCGTTAGTCGACACATGTTATGAAAATGTTATGAAAAGATTATGGAAAGGTTCTGTGGAATATGCCATTAATGACTGATGACTGATTATTTTATGTATATATGAAATGTTGGAGTTCGTTCACTAACCCTTTTACTGTTATGTTACTTGCTGAGCTCTAGCTCATTGCGTGTATTTATGTATTATAGGTGAACAGCCGGGGAGTCAAGCCTAGGCGGAGCCTCGAGCCGAGCCGCCGTTTGAAGCCTACCAGTTTTGAGAGCCTTCGAGTTGAGGCTAGGCCTGGAAGGCCGGTGTGAGTTTTGTGTCGTTTCGTCTTGCATCAGTGGCTTAGGCCTATGTGTTGTATATGATATTGGAATATGTTTTGTTGATCACATATTACGTAATGTACAGTTGTGGGTAATTAACTCATTTTTGGCATGTATTACTTGTTCATATTAATGCACAGCTCTTGGACTATCAGTTTCTTTATTTCGCTTCCGCGAGCCCCTTTAATTCATGTTTAGTACAGGAAGGCCTGTGGTAATCCAAAGATTACTGGCCGGTCTCGTCACCGAACTTCTAGGGGCGGGTTCGGGGCGTGACAAACAAAGATCTTATTAAGAATAAAAATGTTGTGGATATTCAATAATTATTGTTATATAAAAAAATAAAAAGAGATTTTTGTGGCAGCCTTTTGCTTGTTTGCATGGTGGTATAGGAACCATAGCCTACCATATTTCTTAGAATTTAGGGAAAGCCATAGAACTTGGAGAAAGTGAGCAAAGAATTTAGAGAAAGCCACATTTCTTAGAACTTGGAGAAAGTGGATGGATTTGTTAATGAAAAGAATGTGTGAGAGAGAGGGAGAGAGAGCTAGTCTCGGAGAAGATCTATAAAATGCACCTAGTGGTCATGCACAGGAGGTTCATATTTTGAAGGCTAAGCATAAACCATATACATCAAAATAGAGGGAATTCTTGTGGAAGAAGAGGAGGAGGTTGAGGTTGCATATTTTCCTACCATTTCATTATTCCATTTCAACCCTACAACTAAGTAAGAAAACTCTCCCAACTCTCTCATTTCTTTTTATTAGTGAAGTTTTTAGATTATGTCTTTGTGATTAAAATGACTACTCATAAATAGAAATTATATATATGTGTAGGAATTTTGTGATGTGGATATCAAGTGTTTGAAGATGTTGATAGTCTTAAAATCATCTTATTATTGTAAAGAAATAAGCCTGCATGTGTAGTTTATACATTTAAAAAGAAGATTGAAAATAATTAATCTGTTTGAATCTGCCAGGATGTTGCCCGAATTTTAAAACAATTTTATACTTAAAATTTCGAGATGATTTCTTCTATAAAGTTGTTGATAATGATATCTAGTTCATTCAGGAATTTTGGCAACAATTTTTAAGCTTTCTACGAATTTATACAAATTTTTAATTAAACCTGGAGCTGTGTTGAAAATAATCTATTTTGAATCTGCCATAATGTTTGCCCGAATTTTTAGACAATTTTATACTCAAAATATTGAGATGATTTCTTCTAGAAAGTTGTTGATAATGATGTATAGTTCATCCAGGAATTTTGGCAACAATTTTTGAGCTTGTTAAGAATTTATACAAATTTTTAACTAATCTGAAACTGTGAGACAGATTTCACCAAGTATTTGAAAATTTATTTAAAATTCTATACTAAGCCAAATCTAGTAATTTCTAACTAAAAGATGAAGTTTGAGAAGTCTAGTTTCATGATAAATTTTTAGATTATGGGTTTGATCTATAAATTTAAGCATGGAATTAATGTAAGGAAATGTGACAAATCTGTGTCATAAATACCCTTGGAATTTTTTTAGAATTATTTATAATTTATTTTTGGAAAATATTTTTTGAAAATGACCATAACATGTTTATTGAGTATCCAGTAGATTAATATGAATTTTAGAGTTGTATAAGTAGTGTATTTATAATTTTATCTGCAGGATAGACATTCTGAAAATTTTTTATGGACAGGATAAAATCACCACTTTAATATTGTGCTAGTCTAATTTTGTAAATCAAAATTTTGTGCATGTGTGTATTTATGGTTTATTTCTTGTATCTAAGTTATTATGTTCATACCATGATTTAAATTAATTGTCTATTAAATTTTGGACATTGAATAATTTGTGTTTAATATATAAAGTTACTGATAAAGGATTAATATCGGGTATTCAGGGTGAGCCTTGGTTTTTAATAACTTTTAAGTAAATCGTGTCGCGAAATCCTAAGATGGTACGGGGATTATTTGAATCCTTATCGGTATTTGGTTTTAGAATAAGGGTGGATGTGCGGGTGGCACACAGGGAAGTTACGTACCCCTGACAGACCGTTCCCTTAGGGCAGACCACGGATGTCACGGCTTGAGTATATAACTTCGGGCGTGGGCATGTTTGGTAGTTCTTGAATATTTGACCAAGGGGGAGTTTCCAAATTAACCGTGGCCATGACGTAGTGGTTAGTAAGTTAAACCTCTTTGGTGAGATTTCAATGGTCAATTAAGATATTAAAATTATTTGAATTATTTTAATGATTGTAATTTATGTTTACGGTTATATTATTACCTCGTGTTTATAATCTCATTATTCTTTTTCAAAAAGAATGGTAGGTTGGTTATGTTTTCTTACTGTGTTGCAAAACTCATGGCATATATTTTGTTGCCCTGGCGTTTCATGCCAGATTATGTAGAAGAAGAGACTGAGGCTGAAATTGGAGCAACTGCTAACATCGAACCTTGGCTAACTTAGAGTCAAGATTTTATCGAAATAAAATCCTGTTATTTCTTGCATTAGTGTTTAACTATGTTGTAACGTTGTGTGTGAACTTGTGGTTTTATTTTGTTGTTGGACTTTGACTATGTAAAAATTAAAAAGTTCCTAATTAGTAGTTAAAATTTTATTTAGTAAGTTATTGTTATTTAAATCTTATGACGTTTCAAAAAAAAAAAAAATTTGGGGCGTCACAGAAATTTTAAAAATTTACAAGTTGAAATTAAACCGAGGTCATGTTTAACACTTGTTGAAATTTAAATTTACAAACCGAGGTCATGTTTAACACTAGTTGAAATTTCAAGAAAAATTTACAAGTTGAAGTTAAACTGAGGTCATGTTTAACACTTGTTGAAATTTTAAAAATTTACAAGTTGAAATTAAACCGAGGTCATGTTTAACACAAGTTGCAATTTTAGGAAAAATTTACAAACTGAAGTTAAACCGGGGTCATGATTAAAGGAATGAATGATATATGTTCCATCACCTTAGGATGCCGAGGTAATAGAATCTAGGGGGCAGTTGTGGGGGCATAATTTTTGAATAGCAACATGTGGCCGAGGTGGCACCGAAGTGTCAGCCGAGGTGCCACGTGTTCTAATCATGACGCCGAGATAATCTCGGCTAGGCCGAGGTTATCTACGAAGATACCGAAATCCGGGATAAACAGATAAGGGACAAGAGTCGTAGAATGAGAGAAGACTTCAGTTTGGGTAAAGATAAAACTCTTAGAGAGTTTATCCCAACCCTATTAGGAGTCCAAGATTAGCAGTAATCTCGAGTCTATTAAAATTAGGCTTCTATTGGGACTATGATTGTGTTGGCTATAAAAGAGAGGCACCCCCATGGGTCTAAGGTATGTCTTTTATGCTCTGTCTAGTGAGTTAAGCGCTATTGGTTATCTTTGAGAGATATTTTACTGACTTGATCGTCGGAGTGCCTCCGGGTGGACGAGCCACCACCGGAATTTCTTCTTTATGTTGTAGATTGTTCGGGCTTAACCTATTCTACCGGTATTCTCCAGTTGAATACTAAGTTGGCAGTGTGGTCGAAAATTAACACATACAATAACAATCAAATTCAAAATCTATAATAAATAACCCAATTGAACCAATTAAAAAAGATGAATCTTGACCATTAATTAATAAAAAGTATGATGAATCTGCAACAAAATTCAGTGAAACCAAAAAACTCAAAACTTACAGGACATGAGATAAGACAACCCAACCACACATATGATCAGATAAACAATCCGCTTCTTGGCTTCCTCAGCCAGGTCCCGAACTATCACAGTTGGTTTTTGGGTGTTCATTTTGGACCCGAAGATTCAATCTTTCACACCACAAAACTCATCAAACATACATAATAATCAATGTTCCTCCCTATAACCCTTAATTCTCTTCCAATCAAAGTTCCTCCCTATAACCCTCAATTCTATAACCCATATGAAAAATAATTCAAAAAGAAACACTAAAATTCTGAAATTCATTTTCCAAAAAGAATATATCAAACCCAACACCAAACTCAAGCAAGAACCAAAAATACTGTAACCCAAATCCAAGAGGAGAGAAATCCACAAAAATATCATGGATTGGAAGATGGTATGAAAGAGAGATAATTTCTCTCGCTCGTAAGAGGAGAGAGAGAGAGAAGACGGTATGAAAGAGAGATAATTTCTCCAAAATGAGAAAGATGAAGGATTTGGGCAGAGATGAAAGATGAGAGAGATTGATGAGTGTGAGTCTCTCTTTTGTAAGGAGTGGATGAATGTGTTTTGAAATTTGAAATTTAAAAAAGTGAGGTGTGATAGATGATGATGAGTGGTTGCAAAATTTGTCTTTTAGGGGGGAAGTTCTAGAGTGAGAGAAGATTTTCATCTTCAAACATAAATGAATCATGGCTATTAAAATGACTTAGTAGGACAATTGTTTCTAGGCTAAATTCAAAAATTCTCTTCCTTTATTATATAAATTTGAGAGTGAAAAATTATTTATGAAAAAACATACGGGCGGGTGAGCAAAAAATGGGCATCCATACCCCCATATATCCAAGGTGGGTTTAATCTCAAGTCACCGCCAACACTCCCAAACTTGCAACCCCCAGTCGCAGCCCGCGGTCACGTACCTCTCAATTGAGCACTTTCTGTTTTTTGAAAACATATCGTCCTTTAGCGTCTGGGCACGTGGAGCTTAAGTTTCGATTCTGATATAAGTGGGGTGAAAGTTTTTACAGATATGTTACAGAGGTTAATGTTTCTTGACAAACATGTTAAAATAACTTATGAAAAATGATTTGTAACTCTAAAAAAATGAGTATTAATGTCCTTAATTTTTAATTTGGGTAATTATTTTATTTTATTTTTTTATATTTTTTTTGACTTAATTGTTTTTCTGTTTTGCCTTTTTAAAAATTTCGAGGCATTAGTGCTCCAAATTTTCGAGCCCCTAGTCAGTTTTGATAACTTATTTACATAGCTTTTTATTAAGCGGGTTTGTTTTTTCATTTTTTTAATTATTTTAATTTAGGATTAAAAAGTTTTGTTTAAGATGAATTTTTAATTTTTTTATAAGAGAAAAAATATAATGATTATGAGTGTCCTATTAAGTTAAAAAATTTATTTTATTTTTTGTGACTAAAATAGTTTAAAAAAACACAACCTTTTGCTTCCCAAATGAAGTTATATCCATTTATTAAGGTGTCGTTTGGAAAATGGATTGACTTTCTAATTTTTTGACTTTTTTAGTTATTTCAGCCTGGGTTAAAAAGTTTGGTTTGGGAAGTATTTTTAGTTTTTTTGACTTTTTTTGTGAGAGAAGAGTGTAATGATTATGAGTTGGATATGATGTTTTATTTATTATAACTAAATAGTCTATTTTATCTTATATAACTAAAATAACAAAAAAAAAGCTCCTAAACTATCTTCCCAAACGATACCTAAATTAAAAAAAAAAAAAAAATGCCCAGCAACAAAAGCAATTCTTGGCCCACTAGCCCCCAGTGCGTCACCCGCACTCCCTGTCACGAGCGCGTGAAACCGCCATTGTTTACGCCCGCTGCCCTTCTCTCTCCACATTTTTCACCAAAAGAGATATACATTTCAAGAGAGGGAGAGACAGTAGCGTAGAAATGCCTCGACGAATCCGATAAAACTTCTCTCTCTCTCTCAGCGAACAGAGAGAAAATTGAAATGCTCGTCTACCCCCTCTCTCCTCCTCGATCTGTTCGCCTATAATCTCGATTTCGACCTTTTTTATCAAACCCTAACTTTCTCTCTCTTCCAAATTCTCTCCTCCCCTCTCAATTCCCCGGGTACGAACACTCACTCTCTCTCTCTCTCTCTCTCTCTAGATATACGTATGTCTATATTTGTTGCAGATTAAGTTATGAAAGTGTGTATTTTTTTTTTTAAAAATATGGATATTATTGAATAATTTAATTTTGGATCTGAGATGACTGGGAAATCTTCCTCAAGGGCGGGCATGTGCTGATGTTTTTTTTTTTTTAATTTTTCTTATAATAATAAATTATTTGTAATACATCATAATTAGAGTTGGTTTTATACGATTCCTGTTACTTTATTCATTTTCCAAGTGTCTTCTCGCGTGATTGTTTGGTTTTCCACGTTGTTTCGTTTTCACGGATCAGTTACCTAACTATACATCTCTGACTTGTCTATTTATCTATATATATATGTATGTATGTATGTATTTATATATGTCTATGCATTTTGTTCTATCCAACTAACAATTTCTCTTGGATCTAGATTTGCTCAAAGGGCCAGGTTGGTATTGTTCTTTTCGTGTTAAATCATGTTTTGATAGGTCGAAATTTTACAAAATTTGCGCATTGGTTTTGGGTTACCATTTCAATTACTTGCTCTGTGTAATTAGGGGGATGTTAATTGAGGATTATTTGGAGTGGTTGTATTTTGAAACTTTGAATTGAATTGTTTTGTTTGCTTCCCAGTTTTAACATGCATGGAACATTGTGACATATGGACATACAAACTTTTAAACTTTTGTGTATTTGTTCATTTGATGAACTAAATGCATGTTTTCTGTAGGCCCTTCTGTAATTCTGTTGAAAGAATCTTTTTTTTTTTAAAACTACTGTCTGCAATACTCATTACAAGCAACCATTTGTCTAAATTGTTCTCTTTTTCAGTGTTATGAAGTCATTTGTTGTGTGATCAAACTTCATGTTAGTCATCTAGATTTAGTTTATAAGAATTACTAGTTGTTGAGTAGTGGAAGGTTATTTTTGAACATCTCCGTGTAGTTGATCTTGTTAACTGCTACATTTCTGTTAGGGCAGCAGTATTGTCTGAGCTAGACCCCCAAACACCCCCCCAGGCGCCCCAGGTTTTATTCACTTGTGTTTGGTATTGAATAACAGAAAATATCATATTAGATTTTGACGGAAATGATGCTTTGCAATTTTTGTAGGGTTTTTAGCTTAAGTGTTTTAGGCTAATATCAAACAATTATACTAGGACTGTCTTTGGGGAGCAATCCAAATAGTACTGTTTGTTAGACTATACTTCTTGCTTGATGCAGAGTTCTGTATTCAGATTTTGCAGCCTAGCATATAGCACCTTCTTTTAGTAGGTTTTCACTATCCTTATTTGGTGATCTTTGGTGGTGTGTGTTGAGGAAGAGTGCTTGTAGTTTGTGGTGACCATGGGAACTCCAATGGTTTTGGATATCTTTCAGCCTTGTGTTTGTGGCTCTAAGAAAGCATGTGTCCCCTGGACTTGCTCAGGTGAGACAGTAGATTTGCCTTATTTGATAGTTGACTTTATCAGTTGAAGATAATATCATTTGGGTTATTTTCCTTTTGAATTGTTCTGCATTTGTGCTATGTTATCTCATGTTGATACCAAGACAATGGTCTTCTCGTACTGGGATGTGGATGGAAGAAACTGCTGTAATGCACGTGATGGATTTTGAATTTATTTTACTTTTCGGAACTTTATTTGTCCCTCCCTCCTTCAAAATGGCCAGCCACTAATAAGCACTCAAGGGAGCTTAACATCATGTCGTGTATTGAGAAGAAATTCTATATTGAATTTCTGAGTTGCTTATTGCAGTGCATGCACTAATGATAATGATATTGACTTCTTCTTTTTTATTTATTTATTTTATTACATTAGTCATATGACTTTTGACTAATGCTCTGGTTTCTCTCTGGGAAGTAACTACGAACAAACTAAGAAAAAAAGAAGAAAAAATAAGAAGAGTTTAAATATTGGGATTTGAAGTTTCCAGAATTTATATAATTTTTAACTTCCCATCCAAGCATGCAAAATGAAAATTTCTATAAGAAAAAGGGATGGGGATATGGTACTGAAACCTCTTTTCAACATATTGTCAATTGCAAGAATAGAATCCAAAATGGCCATCCAATTTAAAAATGTCACCATTTTGGATTCTATTCTTGCAATTGACAATACGTTGAAAAGAGGTTTAAGGTTTACTAATTGGTGTTGCATGTTCCAGAAGGCAGAGGAGACAATGAACCATATTTTGTTTACATTTGTGAGGTTGCTAGGGACTAGGAAGTTATCATTTTGGAGTTCATTAGGTATGCAGTCTTTTGTTCTTCGGTTATGTGATTGTTTGATGTGGTGTTTGTGGAGTGAACGGGATTGGCACACTTTTGAGGGGATAGAGACTTTGGTGCCTTGCTTGTCAATATCCCTGCAACTCTTTGTTACTGTAACTTTACTATTTTTAATTTAGAATTTACTTTTTATTATTAAATGCGTCTTTGTATATATGAAATGGTAATGCAGGATTAGATGCACTAAATTGAAAGTCAACGAGTATGACAGCACCAAATTCATGCGAATACAGTTATTCATTGAAGGATGTTAAATGTTAGTGAAAACATAATAAAAAAAAATGTAATTAATGTAGACATGGGATGCTGGACTGTCTTTTGTATCATGTTATTAGTTATATGGTTGATGGCCTTGGTGGTATATTGTGCCTATTGCCTGGAGTTCGCAAGTATTTTGAATTTAAACTGATGGAGTTATCTAAATGCCATGAGAGGTATCTGTAAAAGTTATAGCCAATGTATGTACCAGACATGCCTAAAAAGTTACATGGCACTCTGAAATTACAATATTAGAGCATCTCCAACGTTTCATCAAATTTGAGTAAAAGTTTGATCTGATATGATGCGCTCCAATCGTTTCATCAAATCTGGCCGGTCATCCGGCCTAGAGTAAATTTTTATCAAATCTTTCCTAATCTGGTCATCTACCCAGTTGTCCGGCCATTCGTCTACCCGATTAACCGATTGGTCGTCATCCACCCTGTCGTCCACCATTGCGAGATTTGATGAAAGGTTAAACGCTCCCTTGATTTAATGAAATTTTTAGTTTTCCTCTCATTTGATACGGGTTTGATGCCACGATTGGAGCCCAAAAAGTAGCTGTGTTTCATCAAATTTAAATTTGATGACAAATCTAATACTAGGGTTGGAGATGGTTTAAGCCTCAATTATTTCTCTTTTGTTTGTCAATCTAAAGCTTACTAGCTGAGTACGATTTTGCCTAAATTTCTATTGGATTTATATATATATATATATATGTATTTTTTCAAGGGTACCCACCATGTTTGTTTCATGTTATAAGAAATGGTTATGCATTACCTGTAAACACACTGCAACAATCTAGAACTCTTTTTTTTTTTTTTTTTTCTTTCTTCTTTACCCCCTACTAAATTAAGTTTGAAAATTACTTGTGCAACTTTTGTTTCCCTGTGCATGCGTGTATAGGTAGGAAAGTTGCTTATGATAGACTTTTGGTTTTAGTTTTCTGAATTGACAATGGTTTTCAGGTTTAGTTTGGAAATGGCAAAAGGTACCAGGGGAAGACGCAGGATTGCCTCACGACAGTGCAGGCCAACCCCGTATCCATTGCCATCATGTAATCACGACGCAATCGAGGGCATGAACCCGAAGAAATGCTCAAAAATCTTGGAGAAGAAAGACTGGGAAGATGCAACCTGTTCTGTATGCATGGAGTATCCACACAGTGCTGTTCTTCTCTTGTGCTCCTCTCACGACAAGGGTTGTCGTCCCTACATGTGTGGCACGAGCTTTCGTTATTCTAACTGCCTAGATCAGTACAAGAAAGCCTACTCTAAAGTGACATCAACCCATCACGAGCAACCCTCACAAGACTCGGTTGATAATTCAGTTGTGGGCTCCATTACTAGTTGGCCTGTTGAGAAGTGTGAAGCAACGGAGCTTGCATGCCCCCTTTGCAGGGGCCAGGTGAAGGGATGGACTGTAGTTGAACCTGCACGGGAGTATCTAAATGCTAAGAAGAGAAGCTGCACACAGGATAACTGCTCGTTCATTGGAACATACAAAGAGTTGAGGAAACACGTGAGGGCAGAGCATCCTTCTGCTCGGCCACGGGAAGTGGATCCTGCTCTTGAACAAAAATGGAGGCGCCTCGAGCATGATCGAGAGCGGGATGATGTGATCAGCACGATAAGGTCGTCGATGCCTGGGGCAATGGTTTTTGGTGATTATGTGATAGAAGGAAGTCATTATGGTTTTGATACGGACGAAGAGGACGGTTTTGATGTGGATGTTGGAGAGAGGAATGCAGGTTTTGAACTGGGAATCAATAGCAATTTGGTCAATGTCTTTCTCCTATTGCACGCGTTTGGTGGGCCAGGCGGAAACGTTGGCCAGAATCGAGGAATGAGACAGCACGAGAGGGATTCTGACCGCGCATTAGATGGTGGAAGTGGTGTTGGGTTTCGCCATGCCTCTCCTGTTGGTGGTTTTGATTTGTCCGATGAAGATAGTGACAGTCACAATGATAACGATGGTGACAATGACGGTATATCACTGGTTCACCGGCTCCGCCGCCAGGGAAGGATTCTGTTGGGACGGTCGGGGAGGAGACGAAGGCGTAGAGAAGCCAGTGGAGGCCGGAGATAGCTCTAAATGTGTGATGGAAAAAGAATGGAATTGGGAGAAAAATACCGGGGGCTTTTTAGTTTAGGAAAGATAAAATCAATAGTACTTTTTAAAAATTTGGAAAGCATAATTTCATTTAAATCTGGGTTTAAAAATGGATGATGTCCAATAGAATGACGACTGAGAATGGAAGGTGGAAAAAAATCTGTTTTTCCCATTGTTGTAATTTCATTGTTCCATTTTTTTTTATTATTGTTTTACATCACTGAAAGTTCTGATATGTGAATTTCACTATTGTAAACATGTAATTAATTCTCTCTCTCTCTCTCTCTCTCTCTCTCTCTCTTCTTTGTTCTGTCTTGTGATATTCTATTGCAACTGAGAGTGAAAATCAGTTGAATATGAAGGGTGATTTAAAAAGCTTTTGGTCTTTCTTGCATTGGGGCTAGAATCTGGAGGTGTTGAGTTTGGTTGAGTTTTTTGTGGCTTCTACTCATGAAAACACTACATTTGTGGTTTGAATGGATTTAGATGACAAGCTTATGTTGATTTTCCTGGCTGCCGTCGTTGGGGGATTTGGTTAGAATGTATTTTTGCCCAGGCATTTGGTTAATGTTTATGTTTCTTTATTTTCAGAAACGGCAAATTGTTTTGAGAATTCTTTTTTTTGATAACACCCTAATTTTTTTAGAAAATACATTTAATTGTTTTCTGAATTTAAAAAAATTATTTCCCATAAAAATGGGAGCAAATGGTGCTTTCAAACTTCTATTTGAAAATTATCAAAAATGAAAGTGATAGCAAACAAAAAAACTTCACCTTTCAAAATTAGCTTGGCCATTGCAACTTGTTCTCTATCACAAGGTATTTTTTTTTTTGGGTGAATAAGTCATAAAATAAAAACAAAAAACTTACACAAAATACAAGGGACATGCCTCAGGCCCTAACCGAACTATACAATAATCAATAAAAATTGGACAGCAACAATGCAGACCCGTCCCAAAAAAGATGAGGGCTCACAAGGACCAAAACAAACAACCTACTAGAATATCAAAAATTTCAACCAAAACTTAATAGAAATATGTGCAGAAGCAACAAACAATACCCTAAGCAAAAGAGAATTAGCTGATGCAAGGAGAATGTTCATGGGCCCCATAGACAAAATATGTGGGCCATGAACATACCTATCAGCAAAGACACCTAAATGAAATAACATCCCTTGCACATCCCGCAAGGGTAGGCTCAAAAAGAGATTAGAGAATTTGATACAAATTCGAAAAATATAAATATACAAAACAACAAAAACAACTTTCTTCGTCACAAAAGACGAAAACATGGCCTTCACTTTGCTATAACACTTGCCAGTAGCAGCGCAAATGTACACACCCTAGTAGCTTTTATGTAAGCACATCTTATAACTAGCATTCTTTACAAGTGCTTCTTCCATCTTCAAGCTCGGAAGGTTAGTGAAACCCAAAACAGCTATACAGACGTAACACCAGCAGCAAAATAGCCGTAAACCTGCCATCATCCTTAACAGCCGCAACCCAAATCTTAAAGTTTGGAGATTTAATAAAACCTGTCCAACCATATAGATAATGAGAGAGCAGCCAAACAGAAACCTGAATATGTAAAGGACAAATGGTATAATGCATATAATGTAGGGGCTCACAACACTCAACCCACAATATATAGCCTCACACCACTCGGCAGATAACGAATAACACTCAATATATAGTCTCTCAACACTCAACCCACAAGAGAAGGTCCCATTATACAACTTCAGCCCCGTCAAACACCTGCAAAAAAGAGTAACAGCAATATATATATTTGTCACCATTAGAAAACACCATTAGAAAACACTCTGTGGACAGTGGAATGGAAAGTGTATTTGGCTACCAAAACTCAACCCTCAATTTATGGTAAATAGCAACACTCAATCCAGCTATCACAAGGTATTAAGTTACATCATGTCAATCAGATAAACAAAAAAAAAAAAAAGTCATTACAATCCTCTAATGAAATGGCTCAGTCAAAAAGCATCGAAAAATTCAAAACTAAACCTCAAAAAAAAAAAAAAGAAAAAAAGAAGGCATCACAACTACAGTGCCTTCAACTCACTCCAATTCAGAGAGTACATTTTTCCAGTTGTTAAGAACACTATCTACTGCACCTCTTTTAACATATCCATTTACAAAATTAATATCGCGAAGAAAATTACACGCAATAAGGAGGGTATAACATTTTTTTTTACTCAACATTTCAATGAAGTTTTTCCTCTTTGCATCAATCTCTACAGTGCAATGCTGTTAACTGATGAATCCTCAGCAATCATTCCCTTATCCTCTTCCTGGCCATTTTCTACAGAGCAAGGTTGTTAACTGATGAATTCTAGGGAATCATTCCCTCTTATCCTCTTCTGGGCCATCTTCTAGATTGGAAACATCAGTACTATCAACATCCTTCTCCTTTCTCTCCTGCTGGACTAAACTGAGGTCACCTTTTGGTGTTCCCCGACACAATGATTGAGCTTCATCATCATCCAACTCCTCTTCCGTTAGATCTGAATACGTGTAGCTGCAACAAAAGGTACAGTAAGTGAGTGAAAAACAGTGGCATATTACCATCAATGGGAAATGTTGGTTCCCTCTGGTGATACTGGACCAGACAAATAATAGTTTTTTTTTTTACCCCCTCCCAACTTCTGCCCACTTGGACCTCCATTAAATTTAAGAGTTGTTTGGGATGATCTAAATAAGTGCATTTTTTGACTTTTTATGAAATATGAGTTGAGTATGGATTGGGTTTGAAGTGATGTGATAGAGAGGTGATGTGACTTAAATAAGATAATGTGACTTAAATAGGATAGTAACTTTTTGACTTTTTTAAGTCATGACAAACAAGGCCTTAGTAATATCAATTTGACACATTGGCCTTCATTGGGGAAAAAAAGAGGGGTAAATTATCTTTTGTCCATTTTCACTTTGACCACCTATGTTTTAGAATGCAACACTTAAATCCCAAGGCTGTGTTTGGTTGAGGGATTAGTTTCACACACCTTTTTCCTTATCCTTTCCAAATCTCCCAACCAAACACAACGCAAAAGATATAGACTAAAGTGAAACCATAGTTTTTCCATTAAAAATTATTCTTTAGTAGATTACCAAATTTTCAACCGTGATCTTTCTCTTCTTTTCTTTTTAAAAAATTCTTAATATAAATAAAAGAGGCATTCTTATCCAATAGTGAGACACAAACAAGATAAATGCAGGATCATCATTAGAACCATAAAACCTGCCTGCTTGCCATTTATGAACTGCTTGGATTAACAAAACTAAAGTTAGCTTCAATTATTTTGTATTTAACAGAAGATCTCAGTAACCATTTGATGATAGTAAAACGTTGTAGCAAACCATGCAGCCACTTGTACTTAAAAAACAGCATAATTCCTCCTGTGGCTAAGTTATAATTCATGGCATACCGTCGAGAGCCTTGTGATGGGGGCCCAGAGATGGCAAATAAGGCATAACAATGCAAATGCAAGAATATCCCAAAAGGCAGTGATCATCCAAGCACCCTGCCACTTCTCATTGAATGGATCTGTCACTTTGAAGTAGACCTGTAGGAGCAAACATATCAAATAATAATTCTTCCACGTAAATAACCATCTATAAAAGTGTTAAAAAAGATCATATTCCCCAAATCTCATTAGCAACTATATAGTGCAGCATAATGTGGCAAGGATAGCCTCTTGGGGCTATCAGCCATGGAAAAGCTTAATGGGCAAGGGGAATCATCCTCTACTTCAACTGTGAATTCTTGAAGCAAACCAAAACAAGAATTGCTTCTTCTAAGTTGCCAACCTCGTCTCAGATCCTTCAATCATTGTATCCCACACCGCCTTGGCCTTTAAAGAAAAACCAAGTAGTAATTCTAAATAGTATGAAGGCAATGGGCCAACCTGACAACCCAAGCTAAGGGCTAAGGAATCCACATTATCTCATTGACCAAGACAAACCCACTTTGGTTAACTTGGCGTGAAGCCCAAAAATTGCTTCAAAGCACAACAAAACACATTGGAAAGCATGGGAAGGGGTGCATTTAGCTTATGCTTTTAGATTGCAAAAAACAGCACCAAACAGGCCCCATTGTAGGCTCCTAAGGAAGATAGCTTTTCTCACGTGCTTCATTTATTCTCATGATCATCCATTCCAACCACAGAATTTTGTCCCCAAGTAGAAGGCATCGAATCCCAAGCTATCAGTATAAGCAAGACCAAATACGGTCCACTTGGCTCTCTTTCATTTCATATACCCAGACCAACCAATATTTCTTCTCATTTATCACTATGATAGTATGATGTATTTTACATTTTATGGGACATTTTTATAAGCAAGACCAAATATTGTACTCAATAGAAGCATACCTCATATCCTATCCAAGCAACTGAAACAATCACAGTTATTGCTAATGCATTAGAGAACTTCCTATAAATGTCCAATTTGACAGAACTCCTCTTTGCCTGGAATGGATAGAAAGAAAATTTGTGTCTGAATGTAAACTCCATGAGAAAGAAAATAGTAAATAGAGGAAAAAGAATTGCTAGCATCATTCAATTAAGTCAGATGACATTAGTAAAAAAAACATGAATTTATAGCAAGGGAAAATCTATTACCTGTAGCTGCTCAAGTGTCCTTGCAAGAGAAGTGAAAATCCACAATATTAAAAATGCATCCAATAATGCATCAGGAAGGACTAGGAAGACCTTTGCTCTTCCAGCTACATCATTTATAGTTCCCACATACTCAGTAATATTCAGCAATTCTGATGCCAAGAAATAAGTTATTCCAAGAAGCAGCACCTTCACAGTACGACCACCAAGAGTAGGATGCACCACACCATAGCCCATTGAAACACAGTATCAGAAGATGTGAAATAGTTCTCCCTATGGTTCCTACTGTCACAACCCAAGTTGTAATTCCAATTGGCCTCGTTCCTCTATTATTGAAGTGTGCATACTCAAAATACCAAAGGGTCATCTCAAATAACCCAAGAGCAATAACAACAGTGATGCAGTGCTGAAGTTGCAATGTGTCCTTCCAAAATCTCATGTACTGAGAGAACCAGATGAGACTAAGCACCGTATATGCGACAGACATGATCACATAAAACTTCATTAATGGGGTCATTCTCCCAGGTAAGTATCCATCAGGATTCTTCCACAATGTCTTGCCATTCATTGTCAGTCCCTTGAGTTTTGGATCACATGATATAAAGAACAAGTCATACATTCCAGTCTTTGTGATGTAAACTACTGTATCATCCATCTGCGTGGACAAGTAATTTCCATTGAACTGTACATTTAAGACAATAGGCCAGTTAATATTGGTCGCAGAAGGCAGCTTAATAACTTCACCTTGCTTACAACCTTCCAGCTTAGCAAGATCAGGGGTGCAGCAGATAGACCTCTGGCCACCGTAAGCTGAACCACCAATATTATCACGATCAGCAACCTCAAATATTATAACTTGTATCAACCCGGTACTATGTTCCATTTCGGAGTGTTCGTCTGCAGCTGCTTTACTCCTCCAAAATGTAATATTCTCAAATCTAATCCAGTTTTAATTGTCAGAGGACAGATTTTAAACAGGAACAAATAAAAACCCAAATTTTACAAAGACAAATTTGCAAAGGGAGCACCAACCATAAACAAATGATTTTTTAAAAATTGAAATTTCCCCTAATTTTTTATTTCCGTCCAAATCCCATCACTCTTCAGCATATTGGGTCTTTTGATATAGATTCCTTTCCCTAGTATTTGTTTCCTTACTCCATTCCCTTGCTTTTTCAATTTATGCCAAGCAGTGGCAGAGGCACATCTTTCAACAAAATCTCTACAATTTACCACCTTTGAATATTTAATTTAATCAAAAGCCCCCCTATATATATATATTTCACATTCTCTATTTTATCTCATATCTTTCCTACTATCTTGTTTTCTATTATTTACTCTCTCATTCATTCTTGTGCCTTGATTACACTAGAGTTTTGGAGCCATTTGATGCCAGTTCTATACCTTTTCCATTAAGAAGAGAAGGTATACTTTGCAAAAGTACAATTTCATGTTATCTGATAAGTGAAAACCCCTGTGAAAACAAACAGATGAGATGACCTTGTTTGGGAATAGACTAATTAAGTATTTTTTTTTTTTTGACTTTTTATAAAAAAAATATATAGAAAAAGAGAGATGTAGGCACTTTTTATGAATTTATAAAATGTAAACTGCAAAATGGGATTATAAAACGGAAAATGATCGAGTGCTCGAATTTGAGGCTCGAATTTTGGCTCGAAATCAAGAGAGGAAGAGAGGGAGAGGGAGAGGGAGAAAGAGAGAGGAGAGGGTCGTCTGAGAGAGGAGAGGGTCGTCTGCCGCCGTCCTCGCCTTCCTCCTCCTCGCCGTGGGTCGTCTGCCCGCCGTGGGTCGTCCTCGTCGCAGCCCAGTCCCGCCGTCCCAGCCCCGCCGTCGTCCTCGCCTTCCTCCTCCAGCCCCGCCGTCGCAGCCCCGTCCCCTCCCCTCCCCTCCCTCCCCCTCCTCCAGCCCCGGTTTTTATGGCCCCCTCCCCTCCCTCCTCCTCCTCCTCCTCCTCCTCCTCCTCCTCCTCCTCCCTTCTTCTTCTTCTTCTTCTTCGTTCTGTAAGAAAACCAGGGAAGAAAGAAAAAAAAAAATAAAAAAAAAATAAATTTCGACACCAAAACGGCGTCGTTTTGGTGTCGAGCCGCGGTTTCGAGCCGCGATTCCCGTTCTTATAAAACATTGAATTAGTTTTTCTAGTTATTAACCCTACCCTACGCTACCCTACCCTACCAGACAAACACACTCCCTTTATTTATTTATTTTTCTTCAATTTTCCACGGAACCAAACATAAAATTCAGATCTGATAGAAAATCAAGAATCGTAGCTGAAACCAACATATATACCTACTGCCTGATATAAGAACGGGAATCGTGGATGGAAAAGTGAATCTGATTGTTGGAGAGAGGAATGGTGGTGCGAGAAGCGACGATGCCTTCGCTGCCGCCGGAGAGAAGGTAGGCATTGCCGACTTCTCTGAATTGATCTGTGTCGTAGCTGTGGATTGATGCGAAAGCTGATCCGATAATAGCTGATGAGAATATGAGAAGAAGAAGAAGAGCGAGAACGAACCATGAAAATCCGGATCGATTGTCCAGACATCTTGTCCTCCCGGTGAAGATGAAAATTAAAAATTTAACGTTAAAATGTTTGATATCATATAAAATTTTTAATTCAAATATTTATTTAAATTTGATTAAAAAAAGATAAGAAAAAAAGTAAACATTGGAGATACTTTTTAGATCATCTTCTACCAATAAGACTCACCACAAATTCCTTATTATTTAAAAATTTAGTAAATTACAATTACAACCATACTATATCTACCTAATTTATCACTCTTTAAATTGCCCTAATGTGATATTAAGATTATATCCTATATGATAGAATACTTGGCGAATTAAAATTTGATACTTGTTATATATATCATTAAGAGTGGTTTTTAGAGATGATAAATTAGGTATCTATTGGCTTTTTTGACTTTCGAAAGTTAATAGTGTAAATTTGAGCGTATCAGCAAAGATCAGTCAGTCCTTATAAAATTTTAATTGTCAACCAATTATCAGATGATTGTATTGAAATTTATTCAGTCTCAATAAAAAAGACTTTTACTGATGGCTTGTTTTATGAGAAATTTATAAGAAATAACAAGTACAGATAGGAATGGCAACGGCAGAGGCGGCGGGATCACACTCCTCGTCCTCGCTCCTCGACAAATATCTCCCCTACCGCCCCGATCCCGACAAGGAACCTACCGTCGTCCCCATCTCCGCCCCCTAACGGGGATCGGGTTTCCCTGACCCCGAAATATCCCCGACCCATTTTTTCCATCATCATCAACAATCATCAACAACTTAAAAAAAAAAAAAAAATTGGTTCAATCATCAATAACAATTCATCAATCATCAACAATCATCAAAAATGTACAAGCCTTCAGATCTGGTTCATTTTCTTTCACCATCTGGTTCAGATATGAGAAATGGAGAAGAAAAACGCCTTAGATTTAGAACTGAAATGAAGAGAGAGAAGATAGGGGGAGAGAGAGAGAGAGAGAGTCGTCTTACCAAACCCCATACTTCTTTTCAAGAACGATGACGGTATCTGTGAATGAAGCTTCCTAGCAACGAATCCAGTGACCGTCTGCAACGAATGACAAGTGGTGAAGAAGCAGAAAGGAAGAGAGGAGAGAGAGTGTGGAATAGTAGAGGCGGTGAGAGAGAGGGAGGCGAAACCCACGGCTGTGAGTGAGTGAGTGAGAGAGAGGGAGGCGAAACCCACGGCTGTGAGTGAGTGAGAGAGAGATAGAGGGGGAGGCGAAACCCACGGCTGTGAGAGAGAGAGAGTAGCACTAATGTGTTTGTGTGAGAGTGTGGCAACCAAACCCTAAACACAGACACATATATATAAATAGGGGTATAATGGTAATCTTACATCGGGGATTGAACGGGGTGGGGCTGGGACATGTATGCCCGTCCTCGGTCCGAATATCATCGGGGATTTCTTTTTGAATACCATCCCTGGCCTATCTGGGGTATTTTTCGTGGAATAACCGCTCAATTCGGGGTCGAGGGGTTGGGGGGTCGGGTCCCCGTCAGGCCGGGTTCAGATTGCCATCCCTAAATATAGAACAATTTAGAAACTGAATTTCATTGAGTGAATAAGAATTTACAATGAAATGACATAGTCTTGAAAAGATTTACAGTAACGACTACTTGAAACTACTCCTAAGAAATGAAGTGCAGTACAGGAATTGAAGTGCTAAAAATGTAAAGAATTGTAAATGTAAAAATTAGAAAGGAAATAAGAAGTAAATGAACTTGTTTCTGGATCTGAGTTTGGGTCTTTCAATTTGGGGCATTCCCTGCTATTTATACTCTCCAAGGGTAACCGTCGAAGTGGGCTTTCAACCGTCGAAATGTCCTCCCATGATTGCTGATCATACTCTCTCACAGTCAATCCCACTACACCATTCCTGCAGTTAGGCTTCCCTCTTGGATTTGAATTTGAATTCGTGAGTAACCGTTGCTTGCGCTTTCTAGCTATTCTAGTGCTGCGCAGATCCATTATAACCAATATGACCTGTCATGTGCCTGTCGTTGACTGCAGACTTGTATTAACTTCCCGAATTGCCTTTTATGTACCATGTATGAAGCTGCGATTAGCTTTTACAAAATATGTAGCCAACATTATCTTCCGCACTAATATACCCAATACTTGGTGATATTAGTGGACTTAATGCACTTTGACCACGTCCTAGGACATGCATAAACGTTGCATCTTCTTAGAAATGTAACTGTCTTCCATAAATAAGCACTTAATCTGCATTAAATTCTTTCATGTGCTTGAACATTTTCCACTATCTAAGTATTCGAAAGGGCTGATACAGTTCCCATGGCCAAACAAACCCTTTTTTTCATCGATCATACATACGAAGATGTATTAAACAATAATGTTCGTCCTTGAAAGAACCTTCATGCATTTATTGGCCACGCTTATCCGCTTCTATTTATTCAAGTTACGGATGCTTTCGCAAAATATCAACTTTTGGACCAAGAACTTGCAAAAATGGATCTTGGAAATTCCTCCTCTGCCTCCAAACTTTCTGCATAGGATGAAGCTGCTTTCTCTTCCCCTAACAACACTTCTAACAACATTGGCTAGGGAACTTGGCATACACCCACTCAACCTTAAACAAGGGAGCAAATCCACTATCGATTCCTTGAATTTGATGACCCCATTGCAATCCATCCCTCCATGCGCAGCTCTGTAGTATATCCATACGTCTCCATCGACCGTCTTCGCAGCCTTGAAGACAACTTGTTTTTGGCATGGTATATTTCCACCTTGCCGTCCAGAATAGTGCGAAATACTCCACACCCTGTTGAATCCTTGGGAATCAGTCCCTCACTCTTAGCCAAAAAAGCAAAACTTTGCTCCTCTGACTGGCTAGAATGTGTGAACAAGCCTGAGTTCCCACCTTCATTTGGAGAGGACCTAACTGCTCTTTCATTGCCTTCGAATCCTAACTGGATTGAAGAACTGAAACTCACCCTCTTCGAGAGCCAGTATTTTGCTCCCTACCAAGTCCTAGTTCTTCTTACTACTTACCAACAGTATAGAGACCCAGACTCTACTTGTCGCTTTCTCCCATTTATCCTTTGAGGTCTTTCCAGATGATATTCCTTACAAGAACTTATTGTGGTCTTGTGATATTATCTCTCGAAGCTACATCCTTAACCCTATAGCCTAGGCAAAGCTTTATACTTTCTTGGATTAGCTTCCTCTTCTACTCAACTGGCACGCAAATGCTTCCATTACCAGTGAGTTGTTGAAGAACACTTCTGCTGCTCGTATTCAAACCCAGTAAGAAGCAGAGAATCTTCTTGAAGAATATGAAGACTTTAAGAACCAAGATTCAGAGTATGGAGAAGATGCCATTATGGGTGATACATATGAGGAAGGATATAAGGATGAAATAGATAAGGGTCTTAAACAAACAAAATTTGAATTGAAGGCCCAGCATCTCTTCTTCCAACTAAGGGCTCATCAGTTAGATAAACCAAATTTAGATAGGATAGAAGATAGGTTAAGAAAAGAGTATGTATTTATTGAATGATCTTGTGACTTTGTCCATTCCTTTCTTTTATGAAATTGAGAATGTAATCATGTAGGTGTTCCCAATGTAAATATTGCATATCAATAAAACTAAGCTCTTTAAATATCATCTGTCATGTTCCGATTTTATAGTCCAATTGTATGATCGATTGCATGGCGAATATGGCTAATGCCTTACTCTATCTGTGTAATCTATGAATAACAGCTTCGAAGCAACCAACTTACTTTGATGCCTGGGTTTAAGTGCTTCGAAGCAGGGATTTTCTCATAAGAGCGTCCATATTTGACTTAGGGTTTTCATGCTCCAATCATTTGGTTAACCTAACCTATACAAATCACAGCTTCGAATTGACCAATCTTGTTTCGAAGTGCTTACTTATTTTAGAATTCACAACTCTAAACAAGATAAGCATCCCAAAGACTCTTTCGAAGGACATTACCTTGCAAAGACAATCTAGGAGTATGCTTATAAAATCTTCGAAGAAAACAAACCTTAATTATAATTTTGTTTAAGGCATAAAATGGTTTTGAAGCCAACTACAGGTTTTTGAAGCCGAGCTGAGTCTTTGAAATAAATTTCCCTCCCAAACTTACTCTTTGAAAGAGACTATGGCTTGGGATCCCTTGTGTTCTAAAACTAAAGTTTTCATTCCACATGAGTCAAAAATCTATCAAATAATTTATTTCAGGTTTGCTTGACCCGTTAGGCTGATTGGGTACTTTGGACAGAAAGGTTTAAAATCCCTTCTTCTCACATTTTTAACCTACTCACTTGTCCAAAAACAAACCCTTTCACTCCTATTGCTCTTGAATGTAATTTTTTACTATTTTCATACTCACACTCTTTGTTTCCCCTTCATCCTTCCACTAATGGCTTCTTCATCTTTGAAAGTACCAATTGTTGAGCGTGTGAGCTTATCTGTAGCTTTGAGGAGGATCATTAATAAAGAATGTGAGAAATACAAAGCTAGTGAACGAAGCACCATTGATGGACACATTCTCATTCCCCGTCACCATGCTTAAGGGGAGTTTGTGCTTGGACCCATTTTCAAGGAAGCCCCTATTCAGCTTCCTGCCCTATACCTGCGTCTAGAAGATCACTACCTCCTTTACGAGGGTGGCCTTGATTGGGGAAGCTGGAGAATAAACCGTCCCCATCATTACTGGCCTACATTGAGACTAGAATAGGAGGAATGGTATGATTGAGTTGTCCCTGCTAGGATGCTGGATCTTCAAGAACTCTGTCTTTTCGACGCTTTTCGACTAGCCATGTTTCCTATTTCTGAAGACCCTTTCCTTATACCTGCTGCACTCTGTTATTAGAATCTATCTTTCAATTTTTTTCAATTTTAATGTGGCATAATGGCCCCTACTATTCTTGATATATGCCATCTCCTAGGGCTATCATCCATTGGCACTCCTTTCGGTCCTAATTACCCAGACTTTACTGTGCCTTTTTCCATTCCCCCTCTAAACTCCTCATTTAGTGATTTTACAAATTTTGAAAACAAGAGAGAAGGCCTTATAACAGACCGAGAGTTCTTCTCTTTTCTCCTATATTGGCTTTGCAAATTTCTATTTTGCACTTCTTTTTAGAAGATTATGCCTGCGTTTGCCCCTCTTGACAACGCTATTGCTTTGGGAAAGAAGATAGTCTTAGCTCCATATGTTTTGGGCCATGTATATAGAGCCTGTTCTCAGTTTTGTGAGAAACCTTTGGATGCCAACCAAGGAGGGTCACTCTAGATATTGCAACTTTATCTTTTTGCTTACTTCACAACTTTACACTCCAAGTGTCTCAGATTTTTGGTACAAGACCCTACTATTTATGGAGTAAAATATACTATATTAACTAATGGGGACAGTAGTTAGTTAGAGGCAATATCCCAAAAAATAAGAGACTAGTTTGATTTAAATGTAACCACTGTCATGATTAATGAAAAATTTTACTAATTTTATTTATGAAACCACTCAAACTTTTATTTACTTACTACATTTCCTTATCATCAACTATTACATCTTGAGTCACATCACAATTTTTTACACTGATTATTACATTTCGTAAAACATCAGAAAATTCAACAGGGTCCATAACAACTGATCCTCTTCGATCAACTTCTTCTTTTCTAACACCCATCTCTGAAATCGACGGACTAGGATTAACATCACTAGAACCATCACCAGCTCTGCATACATCAGACACCTTAGCTTTGATATTTTTTTCCTCTGCTCCTCGTACATTGGAACAAACTTCGCCGGAGCTGAACGTCAGCTCTCTTCCCAAAGTCTTATTTGCCACGTCAAAAAACAATCTATACACATTTGAGTGAATTGCCCATAATTCTTGGGATACTCCTCTAAGGATCAATACAATCAACAAAAAAGAAAGACATAAAAGGAGGGACGAAACAATGTACTAGAAAATAACTTCAATACAATAGCTATCCCACTACAAAAGCATATTCCTCTCTGCTATCAAATGTTTTTTGGTACCAAATAAATAGCAAAAGTGGCCCACGTATAAGGACGAAGATTCCCCATTCAAAATAATTCAAAAGCATAATAATTTACCCGCCTTTGCTTTATGTCTATTATTCTGAAAGAATCTTTACTTTACAACCACGCAAACCACCAGAAACGCGACATGTGTATTACACTATTCGGCAAAGGAATCGAAAATACTCACACCACTCACACTTGGGCCCGGATGTGACTTCCTTTTAATCCCATCCATACACGTGTCCACAAGTACAAAAATGGACGACACAGATTAGCGATGGGGGAAGGGGGCGCTGGTAATATTAATACAACGCCCCCCCAATCACACCACTCACACCATTTACACCAGGTTTTTTAACTAATAGGGAGGCCTTGTACGGCTGATGTAAGTTCACTGTTTATCACTACAAAATGCTTCACCAAGCCTCTCTCCGTTTTTATGCCAAGAATGTTATCCTCACCGACCCACAATGCCCTTGTCCAAAAGAACAACTCTTGGAACTCCTCAAATCCCTTCTTCAACTAGCATGTTAGCCATACTGCATACTTGTCGCAAGAGAGCTCCATGAAGATGGAAACTCTCACCTTCATGCTATGGTTGAATGCATGAAAAAGTTCCAAACCTCCAACCCGAGATTTTTCAATCTCACAGGAACCAACGGGAGGATCTATCATCCAAATATAGAAAAACTCTATTCTTCAACAGTAAGTCGACAGTATATACAGAAAAGGGCGACTTCGTAGAATGGGAAGAATTTTCATCGAAGGGGAAAAGTCCTTCGAAGAACAGAGACAAACCCTGGTGGGGAATACTTGTAAAAGTAGAAACGGAGGAACAATTCTTTGCACTCTGCAAAGAGAAATGTCCCACCGATTACATCACAAAATACCCTCAATTAGAAATATTTTCGAGGGATCATTACAAACGAGAGAGGCCCCATATACTAGCCCCTTTAATTCATTTCCTTTTTTATATGAAGAAGTAAAAAAATGGGCATAAAATAATATTTTGTTTGTAAGTTGCAATTTTGTACAATACGAGTTATGTCAAAATTGTTGTCTCTCCATTTGGAGGGAAGACGACTGGATTAGATTAGGGATACATAAAAATAATATCAACAATTTATATACTGACGAAGAACTCTCATCCTCCTCTGATTACAGGACCAAGAACAGCAGCCCATCCACCCAATCTCCCTCTACCTCGAAGGATCCTCAAGAATAGGAAAAACCGTTTGGGCCAGAAGTCTTGAATGACACAATTACTTCTCATGCAGAATAAGCTTCAAGGACTACGATCAAGATGCCGTCTACAACGTCATAGACGACATCAAATACTCAACAGTCCCTACCAAATTAATGAAGAATTTAGTAGGCTGCTAGAGAGACTTCCATGTATTTGTTAAATTCCAACCAGATCTCACTATTAGAGGAGGAATTCCTTGTATTATATTAACTAATAAGGACAGTAGTTGGTTAGACGCAATGTCCCCAAAAACGAGAGAATAGTTTGATGTAAATATAACCACCGCCATGATTAATGAAAATTTTTATTAATTTTATTTATGAAATCACTCAAACTTTTATTTACTTGCTATATTTCACTTATCTTCAACTATTACATCTTGAGTCACATCACTATTTTTTACACTGATTATTACATTTCGTAAAACATCAAAAAATTCAACGGGGTCCTAACAACTGATCTTCTCCGATCAACTTCTTCTTTTCTAACACCCACCTTTGAAATTGATGGACCAGGATCAACATCACTTGCACCATCACCACCTCTGCATACATCAGATACCTTAGCTTTGATATTTTTTTCCCTTTGCTCCTCTTACATTGGAACAAACTTCGCCAGAGCGGAACGTTGGCTCTTTTCCCAAAGTCCTATTTGCCACGTCCAAAAACGATCTACACACATTTCAGTGAACTGCCCGTAATTCTCGTGATACTCTTCTAAGGAGTACAACATTGTATACCAATACAATCAACAAAAAAGAAAGACAGAAAAGGAGGGACAAAACAATGTACCAGAAAACAACTTCAATACAATAGTTATCGAACTGCAAAAGCATATTCCTCTCTGCTATCAAATGCTTTTTGGTACCAAATAAATATCAAAAGTGGCCTACGTATAAGCACGAAGATTCCCTATTCAAAATAATTCAAAAGCATAATCATTTTCCTGCCTTTACTTTATGTCTATCATTTTGCAAGAATCTTTACTTTACAACCATGCACTATCCGGCAAAGGAATTAAAAGTACTCACAACACTAACACCTGGGCTCGGGTGTGACTTTATTTTAACCCCATCCATACACGTGTCCACAAGTACAACAACGGACGGCCCAGATCAGCGCTAGGGGGAGAGGGGCACTGGTAATATTAATACGGCGGCCCCCAAGTCACAACGCTGACACCATTCACACCAGGTTTTTTAACTAATGGGGAGGTCTTGTATGGCTGGTGTAAGTTCACTGTTTACCACTACAAAATGTCTCGCCAAGACTCTTTCTGTTTCTATGCCAAGAATGTTTCCTCACCTACCCACAATGCCCTTGTCCAAAAGAACAACTCTTGGAACTCCTCCAATCCCTTTTCTAACTAGCATGTCAGCCATACTAAATACTTGCCCGAAGGGAGCTCCATGAAGATGGAAACTCTCACCTTCATACCATGGTTCAATGCACGAAGAAGATCCAAACCTCTAACCCGAGATTTTTCGATCTCACAGGAACCAACGGAAGGATCTATCATCCAAATATAGAAAAACTCTATTCTCCAACAACAAGTCGACAGTATATACAGAAAAAGGCGACTTTGTAGAATGGGAAGAATTTTCATCGAAGGGGAAAAGTCCCTCGAAGAACAGAGACGAACCCTGGCGGGGAATACTTGCAGAAACAGAAATAGAGAAACAATTCTTTGCCCTCTGCAAAGAGAATTGTCCCACCGATTACGTCACAAAATACCCCCAATTAAAAATATTTTCAAGGGATCATTACAAATGAGAAAGACCCCCATATACTAGCCCTTTTAATTTATTTCATTTTTCAAATGAAGAAGTAAAATAATGGACAGAAAATAATATTTTGTTTGTATGTCGAAATTTTGTACAATACAAGTTATGTCAAAATTGTTGTTTCTCCGTTTGGAGGGAAGACAACTGGATTAGATTAGGGATACACAAAAATAATATTAACAATTTATATACTGACGAATAACTCTCCTCCTTCTCTGATAACATGATTTAGAACAGCGGCCCATCCGCCCATTCTCCCTTTACCTCGAAGGATTCTCAAGAACAGGAAAAACTGCCTAGGCTAGAAATCTCGGACGAGACAATTACTTCTCTAGCAGAATAAGCTTCAAGGACAATGATCAAGACGCCGTCTACAACGTTATAGATGACATCAAATACTCAACAGTCCCTACTGAATTAATGAAGAATTTTGTTGGCTGCCATAGAGACTTCCATGTATTTGTTAAATTTCAACTAGATTTCACTATTAGAGGAGGAATTCCTTGTATTATATCAACTACTGGAGACAGTAGTTGGTTAGATGCAATGTCCCCCAAAATGAGAGAATAGTTTGATGTAAATGTAACCACTGTCATGATTAATGAAAATTTTCATTAATTTTATTTATGAAACCACTCAAACTTTTATTTACTTACAACATTTCCCTTATCATCAACTATTACATTTTGAGTCACATTGCTATTTTTTACATTGATTATTACATTTTGTAAAACATCAGAAAATTCAGCTGAGTCCATAACAACTGATCCTCTCCGATCAACTTTTTTTTTATAACACCCACCTCTGAAATCGACGAACCAGGATTAACATCACTAGCACTATCACCACCTCTGCATACATCAGACACCTTAGCTTTGACATTTTTTCCCTTTGCTCCTCGTACACCGGAACAAACTACGCCAGAGCTGAATGTTGGCTCTCTTCCTAAAGTCCTATTTGCTACGTCAAAAAATGATTTACACACATTTGAGTAAACTGCCCGTAATTCTCGGGATACTCTTCTAAGGAGTACAACATTGTATACCAATACAATGAACAAAAAAGAAAGACAGAAAATGAGGGACGAAACAATGTACTAGAAAACAACTTCACCACAATAGTTATCCCACTGCAAAAGCATATTCCTCTCTACTATCAAATGTTTTATGGTACCAAATAAATAGCAAAAGTGGCCCGCGTATAAGGACGAAGATTTCCCATTCAAAATAATTCAAAAGCATAACTATTTTCCCGCATTTACTTTATGTCTATCATTCAGCAAGAATCTTTACTTTACAACCACGCAAACCACCATAAACGCGACACGTGTATCGCACTATCCGGAAAAGGAATCAAAAGTACTTACACTACTTACACCTGGGCCCGGGTGTGACTTCCTTTTAACCCCATCCATACACGTGTCCACAAGTACAACAATAAACGGCCCCGATTAGCAGTGGGGGGTGGCGGCGCTGGTAATATTAATACAGCACCCCCCCAGTCATACCACTCACACCATTCACACCAGGTTTTTTAACTAATAGGGAGGCCTTGTACGACTGGTGTGAGTTCAATGTTTACCACTACAAAATGCCTTAACAAACCACTTTCTGTTTCTATGCCAAGAATGTTTTCCTCACCTACCCGCAATGCCCTTTTCCAAAAGAACAACTCCTGAAACTCCTCTAATCCCTTCTCCAAGGGAGCTTTACAAAGATGGAAACCCTTACCTTCATACCATGGTTCAATGCACGAAGAAAATCCAAAACTCCAACCCGAAATTTTTCAACCTTACTGGAACCAACAAGAGTATCTATCATCCAAATATAGAAAAACTCCGTTCTCCAATAGCAAGTCGACAGTATATATAGAAATGGGACGACTTCGTAGATTGGGAAGAATTTTCATCGAATGGGAAAAGTCCCTCGAAGAACAGAGACGAACTCTTGCGGGGAATACTTGCAGAAACTGAAATGGAGGCATAATTCTTTGCACTCTGCAAAGAGAAATGTCTCACCGATTGCGTCCCAAAATACCCTCAATTAAAAATATTTTCGAGGGATCATTACAAACAAGAGAGGCCCCCATATGCTAGCCGCTTTAATTCATTTCCTTTTTAAATGAAGAAGTAAAAAAATGGGTAGAAAATAATATTTTGTTTGTAAGTCGAAATTTTTCAAAAAACGAGTTATGTCAAAATTGTTGTCTCTCCGTTTGGATAGAAGATGACTAGATTAGATTAGGCATAAACAAAAATAATTTCAACAGTTTATATACTGAGGAAGAACTTTCATCCTCCTTTGATAACAGGACTGAGAACAACTGCCCATTCGCCCAGTCTCTCTCTACCTTGAATGACCCTCAAGAACATGAGAAACCGCTTGGGCAAGAAGTCTTGGATGACACAATTACTTCTCCGGTAGAATAAGTTATAAGGACTACGATCAAGGCGTCGTTTACAACGTCATAGACAACATCAAATACTCGACAGTCCCTACCGAATTAATGAAGAATTTAGTAGGTTGCTAGAGAGACTTCCATGTATTTGTTAAATTCCAACCAGATCTCACTATTAGAGGAGTAATTTCTTATATTATATTAACTAATGGGGACAGTAGTTAGTTAGACGCAATGTCTCCAAAAATGAGAGAATGGATTGATGTAAATGTAACCACTGTCATGATTAATGAAATTTTTTATTAATTTTATTTATGAAACCACTCAAACTTCTATTTACTTACTACATTTCCCTTATCATCAACTATTACATCTTGAGTCACATCACTATTTTTTACACTAATAATTACATTTCGTAAAACAACAGAAAATTTAGCGGGGTCCATAACAACTGATCCTCTCTGATGAATTTCTTCTTTTATAACATCACCTCTGAAAACCAGGATCAACATCACTAGCACCATCAGCACCTCTACGTACATCAGACACCTTAGCTTTGATATTTTATCCATTTGCTCCTCGAACACCGGAACAAACCTCGCCGGAGGTGAACGTCGGCTCTCTTCCCAAAGTTCTATTTGCCATGGCGAAAAACGATCTACACACATTTGAGTGAATTGCCCGTAATTCTCGGGATACTCCTCTAAGGAGTACAACATTGTATACCAATACAATCAAGAAAAAAGAAAGACAGAAAAGGAAGGACGAAACAATGTACCAGAAAACAACTTCACCACAATAGTTATCCCACTGCAAAAGCATATTCTGTTAGACTTATTTATTTTGACGATTTATTTAATTATGTTTTTAATTTATTTGGAAGAGAAAAATTTAATCAAAATTTATTTTGATGATTTATTTGAAAGAGAAAAATAGAATCAAAATTTATTTTTGTCCCATTATTTCTCACCTAAACCTTTATCCTAAATGTTGTTAGAATGTATTTAATATTTGATTAAATTAGGAGTTCAAACAGTCCAAAACAAAGGTTTAAACAGCCTAGCACAGCAGGCCAAAAGGTTCAAAAGGTTCAAGTGGAAGATATTCAAATTAGTAATGATGGAAGTATAACAGCTATAAATGACTATAAAGATTTAAAAGGCCAAAAGGTTCAAGAGGTTCAAGTGAAAGATATTCAAATTTGTAATGATGGAGTGGAAGATATTCAAATTGGTAATGATGGAAGTACAACGGCTATAAACGTCTATAAATTCAAATGACTACAACGGCTATAATTTTCATTATATATACCAAAACCTCTAATGTAAATATGTTACAAAAAATATGAAAATATTCTTTGATCTATAATCATTCACATCTTTTCTCAAAAATTATACACTAAGCCTTATAGCTTTAAGCCTATCTTTCCTATGTGAGATTTACAAAAAAAATCAAAGCTTCATTTTATATATCTATCTTTGAGAGATATTTATTGTAAGCTTTCTTTGAAAGCAAAAATACCATTTCATCTTGTAAAAGTGTTGCAAACACCGTGCTCTTGAAATCTTGAGAGTGATTGTGAATCACCTAAGATTTGCAAGAGTTTGGGCTTGTGAAGTATGTGTAAAATCCGTAGAGGATTGCTACATTTGTAAAGAGGTTGCTAGCGCCTCTGTGAAGCTAGAAGATAGTGGAAAATCTCAAGTGAAACTTGAGGAGTGGATGTAGGCTTGGTTGAAGTTGGTTGAAGCCCAACTACTATAAATCTGTCTGTCTCCTCTTCCCTAATCTCTTTACTTTCCTACTACTGCTATAGCTATTTAATATTCATGTGTTAATCATTTGATTTACCCTATATGTTAGTTATACTTCATTGTTATTTTGCTTGATCATTTACTGCAAAGTTCATCATTGTGCTTGTTAATAATTTTTTGTACTAGTAGTTAATTTTATTGAGGTATTATTAATTTTTATTTATAGAAACCTAATTCACCTCCCCCTCTTAGGTTGCTTTTTGGGTAACATATTCCTCTCTGCTATCAAATGTTTTCTAGTACCAAATAAATAGCAAAGGTGGCCCGCGTATAAGGACGAAGATTCCCTATTCAAAATAATTCAAAAGCAAAACCCTTTTCCCGCCTTTGCTTTATGTCTATCATTATGAAAGAATCTTTACTTTACAACCACACAAACCACCAGAAACGTGACACGTGTCTCAAACTATCCGATAAAGGAATCAAAAGTACTCATATCACTCACATTTGGGCCCTGGTGCGACTTCCTTTTAAACCCATCCATACACGTGTCCACAAGTACAATAATGGACGGCCCAGATCAGTGTCGGGGGGGAGGGGCAGTGGTAATATTAATATAGTCCCCCCCCAGGCACACCATTCACACCAGGTTTTTTAACTAATAGGGAGGCCTTGTACGGCTGGTGTGAGTTCACTGTTTACTACTACAAAATGCCACGCCAAGCCTCTTTTAGTTTCTATGCCAATAATGTTTTCCTCACCTACCCACAATGCATTTGTCCAAAAGAACAACTATTGGAACTCCTCCAATCTCTTCTCCAACTAGCATGTTAGCCATACTACATACTTGTCGCAAGGGAGCTCTACAAAGATGGAAACCCTCACCTTTATGCCATGGTTCAATGCATGAAGAAGATCCAAACCTCCAACTCGAAATTTATAGATCTCACTAGAACTAACGGGAGGATCTATCATCCAAATATAGAAAAAATCCATTCTCCAACAGGAAGTCGACAGTATATACAGAAAAGGGAGCGACTTCGTAGAATGTTGAGAATTTTCATTGAAGAGGAAAAGTCCCTCAAAGAACAAAGACGAACTCTGGCGAGGAATACTTGTAGAAGCAAAAACAGAGGAACAATTCTTTGCACTTTGCAAAGAGAAATGTCCCACCGATTACGTCACAAAATACCCCAAATTAATAACATTTTTGATGGATCATTATAAACGAGAGAGGGCCCCATAGGCTAGTCCTTTTAATTCATTTCCTTTTTTAAATGAAGAATTAAAAAAATGGGCAGAAAATGATATATTGTTTGTAAGTAGAAATTTTTTACAATACAAGTTGTGTCAAAATTGTTGTCTCTCCGTTTAGAGGGAAGATGACTGGATTAGATTAGGGATACACAAAAATAATATCAAAAATTTATATATAGATGAAGAACTCTCCTTCTCCTTTGATAACAGTATCCAGAACAGCGACACATCCGTCCAGTCTCCCTCTACATCGAAGGACCTTCAAGAATAGAAAAAACCGCCTGGGCATGACACAATTACTTCTCTAGCAGAACAAGTTTCAAGGACTACGATCAAGACGCCGTCTACAATGTCATAGACGACATCAAATACTCGACAGTCCCTATCAAATTAATGAAGAATTTAGTAGGCTGCCAGAGAGACTTTGATGTATTTATTAAATTTCTTGTATTATATTAACTAATGAGATAGTAGTTAGTTAGACGCAATGTCTCCAAAAATGAGAGAATGGTTTGATGTAAATGTAACCACTATCATGATTAATGAAAATTTTTATTAATTTTATTTATGAAACTACTCAAATTTTATTTACTTACTGCATTTTCATTATCATCAATTATTACATCTTGAGTCACATCACTATTTTTTACATTGATTATTACATTTCGTAAAACATTAGAAAATTCAGCAGGGTCCATAACAACTAATCCTCTTTGATCAACTTATTCTTTTCTAACACCCACCTCTGAAATCGTCGGACCAAGATCAACATCACTAGCACCATCACTACCTATGCGTACATCAGACACCTTAGCTTCGATATTTTTTCCCTCCACTCCTCGTACATTGGAACAAACTTTGCCAGAGCAGAACGTCGGCTCTCTTCCCAAAGTACTATTTGCTACGTCAAAAAATAATCTACACACATTTGAGTGAATTGCTCGTAATTCTCGGGATACTCTTCTGAGGTGTATAACATTGTATACCAATGCAATCAACAAAAAAGAAAGACAAAAAACGATGGAAGAAACAATGTACCAGAAAACAACTTAACCACAATAGCTATCCCACTGCAAAAACATATTCCTCTTTGCTATCAAATGTTTTTTGGTACAAAATAAATAGCAAGAATGGCCCGCGTATAAGGACGAAGATTGCCTATTCAAAATAATTCAAAAGCATAATCATTTTCCCGCCTTTGCTTTATGTCTATCATTCTGCAAGAATCTTTATTTTACAACCACGCAAACCACAAGAAACACGACACGTGTATCGCACTATCCAGAAAAGCAATCAAAAGTACTCACACCACTTACACCTGGGCCTGGGTGTGACTTCCTTTTAACCCCATCCATACATGTGTCCACAAGTACAACAATGGACGGCCCAAATCAGTGCCGGGGGGGAGGGCGCTAGTAATATTAATACAGCAGCCCCCCCACTCACATCATTCACACCATTCACACCAGGTTTTTTAACTAATAGGGAGGCGTTGTATGGTTGGTGTGAGCTCACCGTTTAACACTACAAAATGGCTCGCCAAGCCTCTTTCCGTTTCTATGCCTAGAATGTTTTTTCCTCACCTACCCACAGTGCCCTTGACCAGAAGAACAACTCTTGGAACTCCTCCAATACCTTCTCCAACTAGCATGTCAGCCATACTACGTACCGTCTGCGTGTATACGCCGACTTAAAAGGTGCACGACAAGGGCAACTGTGCTTATATCCACTGGTCCTTGGTGTCCTTGACCTCTGGTATGCAAGGGGAGTCTGATACTGGCTGCTTACTACTCCTTCCATTTTTGATAAAACACTCCAAATCTTTTATCCTACAAATTATACAGATTCTCTTACCTCTACTAACGCTTCTGTTTAGACACCTTAGCTTTGATTTTTTTCCTTCTGCTCCTCATACACGGGAACAAACTTTGCCGGAGCTTAACGTGGACTCTCTTCCAAAAGTCCTATTTGCTACGTCAAAAAACAATCTACACACATTTGAGTGAACTGCCCGTAAATCTCAGGATACTCTTCTAAGGAGTACAACATTGTATACCAATACAATCAACAAAAAAGAAAGACAGAAAGAAGGGACGAAACAATGTACCAGAAAACAATTTCACCACAATAACTATCCCACTGCAAAAGCATATTCCTCTCTGCTATCAAATGTTTTTTGGTACCAAATAAATAGAAAAAGTGGCCCGTGTATAAGGACGAAGATTTCCCATTCAAAATAATTCAAAAGCATAATCATTTTCCCGTCTTTGCTTTATGTTTATCATTCTGCAAGAATTTTTACTTTACAACCACCCAAACCATCAGAAACGCGACACGTGTATCGCACTATCCGGCAAAGGAATCAAAAGTACTCACACTACTCACACCTGGGCCCGGGTGTGACGTCCTTTTAACCCTATCCATATACGTGTCCAAAAGTACAACAATGGACGGTCAAGATCAGCGCTAGGAGGAGGGGGCGCTGGTAATATTAATACAGCGCCCCTCCAGTCACACCACGCACACCATTCACACTAGGTTTTTTAATTAATAGGGAGGCCTTGTAGGGCTAGTGTAAGTTCACTGTTTACCACTACAAAATGCCTCGCCAAGCCTCTTTCCGTTTTTATGTCAAGAATGTTTCCTCACCTACCCACAATGCCCTTGTCCAAAAGAACAACTCTTGGAACAACTCCAATCCCTTCTCCTACTAGCATGTCAACCATACTAAATACTTGTGATAAAGGAGCTCCATGAAGATGGAAACCCTCACCTTTATACCATGGTTCAATGCACGAAGAAGATCCAAACCTCTAACTCGAGATTTTTTGATCTCACAAGAACCAACGGGAGGATCTATCATCCAAATATAGAAAAACTCCATTCTCCAACAGCAAGTCGACAGTATATACAGAAAGAGGGCGACTTCATAGAATGGGGACCTCGAAGAACAGAGACGAACTCTAGCAGGGAATACTTACAGAAGCAGAAACGAAGGAACAATTCTTTGCACTCTGTAAAGAGAAATGTCCCGTCGATTACGTAACAAAACACCCCAAATTAAAAATATTTTCGAGGGATTATTACGAACGAGAGAGGACCCCATATACTAACCCCTTTAATTCATTTCCTTTTTTAAATGAAGAAGTAAAAAAATGAGCAGAAAATATTATTTTTTTTATAAGTCAAAATTTTGTACAATACGAGTTATGTCAAAATTGTTGTGTCTCCGTTTGGAGGGAAGATGATTGGATTAGATTAGGGATACACAAAAATAATATCAACAATTTATATACTGAGGAAGAACTCTCCTCATTCTCTGATAACAGGATCCAGAACAACGGCATATCCGCCCAGTCTCCCTCTACCTCGAAGGACTCTCAAGAGTAAGAAAAACTGCCTTGGCCAGAAATCTCAGATGACACAATTACTTCTCCGGCAGAATAAGCTTTAACGACTATGATCAAGACGCCATCTACAACGTCATAGACGACATGAAATACACAATAGTCCCTACCGAATTAATGAAGAATTTAGTAGATTGCCATAGAGACTTCCATGTGTTTGTTAAATTCCAACCAGATCTCACTATTAGAGAAAGAATTTCTTGTATTATATTAACTAATGGGGACAGTAGTTGGTTAAACGCAATGTCCCCAAAAATGAGAGAATGATTTGATGTAAATGTAACCACTGTCATGATTAATGAAAAATTTCATTAATTTTATTTATGAAACCACTCAAACTTTTATTTACTTGCTACATTTCCCTAATCAACAACTATTACATCTTGAGTCACATCGCTATTTTTTACACAGATTATTACATTTCGTAAAACATCAGAAAATTTAGCAGATTCCATAGCAACTGATCCTCTCCGATCAACTTCTTCTTTTCCAACAACCACCTCTGAAATCGACGTACCAGGATCAACATCACTAGCACCACCACCACCTCTGGGTACATCAGACACCTTAGCTTTGATATTTTTTCCTTCTGCTCCTTGTACACTGGAACAAACTTCGTCGGAACTGAACGTCGGCACTCTTCCCAAAGTCCTATTTGCCATGTCAAAAAACGATCTACACACATTTGAGTGAACAACCTGTAATTCTCAGGATACTCTTCTAAGGAGTACAACATTGTATACCAATATAATCAACAAAAAAGAAAGACAGAAAAGGAGGGACGAAACAATATACCAGAAAACAACTTCACCACAATAGTTATCCCATTGCAAAAGCATATTCCTCTCTGCTGTCAAATATTTTTTGGTACCAAATAAATAGCAAAAGTGGCCCGTGTATAAGGACTAAAATTCCCCCATTCAAAATAATTCAAAAGCATAATCATTTTCCTGCCTTTGCTTTACGTCTATCATTCTGCAAGAATCTTTACTTTACAACCACGCAAACCACCATAAATGCGACATGTGTATCCTACTATCCGACAAAGGAATCAAAAGTACTTACACCACGCACACCTGGGCTCGGGTGTGACTTCCTTTTAACCCCATCCATACACATGTCCAAATGTACAACAAGCCTAGATTAGTGCGGGGGGACAGCACTGGTAATATTAATATAGCACCCCTCCACTCACACCATTCACACCAGATTTTTTAACTAATAGGGAGGCCTTGTACGGCTGATGTGAGTTCATTGTTTACCACTACAAAATGTCTCGCCTAGCCTCTTTCCGTTTCTATGCCGTGAATGTTTTCCTCACCTTCCCACAATGGCCTTGTCCGAAAGAACAACTTTTGAAACTTCTCCAATCCCTTCTCCAACTAGCATGTCAGCCATATGACTAGAGATGGCAATTTAAACCCGGCCCGATGGGGACCCGATCCCCCGACCCCGATTAATACGGTTTTTCTCCAAAAAATATCCCCAACGAGCCGGGAATGGTATTAAAAAAAAAATCCCCGATCATTTTCAGGCCTGGGACGGTGATAAGAACTTCGGCCCCAGCCCCACTCCCCGTTTCTGTCCCGCCTAATATATGTTATGTGCTCATCTCTCTCTAATATAATATATTATGTACTCATCTCTTTCTAATATATATTACATGTACTCTCACCTACCCCACCCACTAAATATATCGACTCTCTCTCTCATCTGCTAACAATCCCAAAGCAAAGCAAACACACCTCCTCTCCTCTCTCTCTCTCTCTCATTTCAGATCGATCTCTCTCCCTCTCTGCCGCCATGATTGATTCTCTCAAGCTCTCACTCTCGCACTGTTCTACTCTCTCACTCACTCTCGCACTGTCCGCGATCGGCCTCCTCCGTCGTCCATGGCCTCTGTCGTCGCTGTCACAGCCATCCATCACCTCCGCATCTCCGATCGTCCTCCTTTCGGCCCACCAGATCTGTATGTGTATCGTCCTCCATCTGTGTGTTGATGATCCGATCTCGGATCCGATGTTTTTTTGGTTTATATTTTTTTTTTTGGTTTACAGATTTGTTGTATATTGTCCTTTATACATGTATGTATATATATATTTTTTTGGTTTATATTTTTTTTTATCTCATATCCGATCTGTCCATTTTTTTTTTTTTTGGTTTATGATCTATTGATTATTTTGTTGATATTTTGTTGTTGTTGTTGTTGTTGTTGATGGTGGTGTTGAAACAGATTTGGGGGGCGGGGAATTTTCGGGTTCGGGGAAGCCCGATCCCCGTTGGGGGCGGGGATGGGGACGGTGGAAGGTTCCCCGTCGGGGATCGGGGCCGGGGTCGGGGAGATCTTCAGAATCGGGGATCGGGGACGGGGAGTGTGATCCCCGGCCCCGGCCCGCCCCGTTGCCATTCCTACATATGACATACTTGTTGCAAGGGAGCTCCACAAAGATGGAAACCCTTACATTCATGCCATGGTTCAATGCACGAAGAAGATCCAAACCTCCCACTTGAAATTTTTCGAGCTCACTGGAACCAACGGAAGGATCTATCATCCAAATATAGAAAAACTTCCTTCTTCAACAGCAAGTCGACAGTATATACAAAAAGAGGGCAACTTCATAGAATGGGGAGAATTTTCATCGAAGGGGAAAAGTCCCTCGAAGAACAGAGACGGACTATTACGGGGAATACTTGCAGAAGCAGAAACGGAGGAACTATTCTTTGCACTCTAAAGAGAAATGTCCCACCGATTACGTCACAAAATACCCTCAATTAAAAATATTTTCGAGGGATCATTACAAACGAGAGAGGCCCCCATATACTAGCCCCTTTAATTCATTTCTTCTTTTAAAGGAAGAAGTAAAAAACTGGGCAGAAAATAATATTTTCTTTGTAAGTCGAAATTTTGCACGATATGAGTTATGTCAAAATTGTTGTCTCTCCGTTTGGAAGAAAGACGACTGGATTAGATTAGGGATACACAAAAATAATATCAACAATTTATATACTGAGGAAGAACTCTCCTCCTCTTCTGATAATAGGACCTAGAACAGCTGCCCATCCGTCCAGTCTCCCTCTACCTCGAAGGACTCTTAAGAACATGAAAAACCGCCTGGGCAAGAAGTCTTGGACGATACAATTACTTCTCCGACAAAATAAGTTTCAAGGACTACGATCAAGACGCCATCTACAACATTATAGACGACATCAAAAACTCGACAGTCCCTACCGAATTAATGAAGAATTTAGTAGGTTGCCAAAGGGACTTCCATGTATTTGTTAAATTCTAACCAGATCTCACTATTAGAGGAGTAATTTCTTGTATTACATTAACTAAGGGGGACAGTAGTTAGTTAGACGCAATGTCTCCAAAAATGAGATAATGGTTTGATGTAAATGTAACCACTGTCATGATTAATGAAAAATTTTATTAATTTTATTTATGAAACTACTCAAACTTTTATTTACTTACTACATTTCCGTTATCATCAACTATTACATCTTGAGTCACATCACTCTTTTTTACACTAATTATTACATTTTGAAAGACAATAGAAAATTCTGCGGGGTTCATAACAACTGATCCTCTTCGATCAAATTCTTATTTTCTAACACCCACCTCTGAAATCGACAGACTAGGATCAACATCACTAGCACCATCAGCACCTCTGCATACAACAGACACCTTAGCTTTGATATTTTATTCCTCTGTACACCTAAACAAACATCGCCGGAGCTGAAGGTCGACTCTCTTCCCAAAGTCCTATTTGCCATAGCGAAAAACGATCTACACACATTTGAGTGAACTGCTCGTAATTCTCTAGATAATCTTCTAAGGAGTACAACATTGTATACCAATACAATCAACAAAAGAGAAAGACAGAAAATGAGGGACGAAATAATGTACCAGAAAAAAAAACTTCACCACATCAGCTATCCCACTGCAAAACCATATTCCTCTCTGCTATCAAATGTTTTATGGTACCAAATAAATAGCAAAAGTGGCCCGCGTATAAGGACGAAGATTCCCCATTCAAAATAATTCAAAAGCATAATCGTTTTCCCGCCTTTGCTTTATGTCTATCATTCTGCAAGTATCTTTACTTTACAACCACGCAAACCACCAGAAATGCGACACGTGTATCGCACTATCCGGCAAAGGAATCAAAGGTACTCAAAACACTCACACCTGGGCCTGGGTGTGACTTCATTTTAACCCCATCTATACACGTATCCACAAGTACAGTAATGGAAGGCCCAGATCAGTGCCGGGGAGGCGCTGGTAATATTAATACAATGCCCCCCCCAGTCACACCACTCACACCATTCACACCAGGTTTTTTAACTAATAGGGAGGCCTTATACGGTTGGTGTGAGTTCGCTGTTTACCACTATAAAATGCCTCGCCAAGCCTCTTTCCGTTTCTATGCCAAGAACGTTTTCCTCACCTACCCACAATGTCATTGTCCAAAAGAACAACTATTGGAACTCCTCCAATCCCTTCTCCAACAAGCATGTTAGCCATACTACATACTTGTCACAAAGGAGCTTTACAAAGATGGAAACCCTCACCTTTATGCCATGGTTCAATGCACGAAGAAGATCTAAACCTCCAACCTGAAATTTTTCGATCTCACTAGAACCAACGAGAGGATCTATCATTCAAATATAGAAAAACTCCATTCTCCAATAGCAAGTCGACAGTGTATACAGAAAGGGGTTAACTACGTAGAATGGGGAGAATTTTTATCGAAGGGGAAAAGTCCCTTGAAAAACAGAGACGAACTCTAGTGGAGAATATTTGCAGAAGCAGAAACGGAGGAACAATTCTTTGCACTCTGGAAAGAGAAATGTCCCACCGATTACATCACAAAATACCCTAAATTAAAAATATTTTCGAGGGATCATTACAAACAAGAGAGGCCCCCATATACTAGCCAATCTAATTCATTTCTTTTTTTAAATGAAGTAGTAAAAAAATGGGTAGAAAATAATATTTTGTCTGCAAGTCAAAATTTTGTACAATACAAGTTATGTCAAAATTGTTGTCTCTCCATTAGGAAGGAAGACAATTGGATTAGATTAGGGATACACAAAAATAATATCAACAATTTATATCCTAAGGAAGAACTCTCTTTCTCCTTTGATAACAGGACCCAGAATAACTGCCTATCCGCCCAGTCTCCTTCTATCTCAAAGGACCCTCAAGAATAGGAAAAATCGTCAGGGCTAGAAGTCTTGGACAACATAATTACTTCTCTGGCAGAATAAGCTTCAAGGACTACGATCAAGATGCCGTCTACAATGTCATAGACAACATCAGATACTTTACAGTCCCTACTAAATTAATGAAGAATTTAGTAGGTTGACAGAGAGATTTCCATGTATTTGTTAAATTCCAACCAGATCTCACTATTAGAGGATTAATTACTTATATTGTATTAACTAATAGGGACAGTAGTTGGTTAGACGCAATGTGTCCAAAAATGAGAGAATGGTTTGATGTAAATGTTACCACTGTCATGATTAATGAAATTTTTTATTAATTTTATTTATGAAACGAAACCACTCAAACTTTTATTTACTTACTACATTTCCCTTATCATCAACTATTACTTCTTGAGTCACATCAATATTTTTTACACTGATTATTACATTTCGTAAAACATCAAAAAAATTTAGCGGGGTCCATAACAACTGATCCTCTCCGATCAACTTCTTCTTTTATAACACCCACCTCTGAAATCGACGGACCAAGATTAACATCACTAGCACCATTATTACCTCTCCGTACATCAGACACCTTAGCTTTGATATTTTTTCCCTCTACTCCTTGTATACCGGAACAAACTTCGCCGGAGTTGAACATTGGCTCTCTTCCCAAAGTCCTATTTGTCACGTCAAAAAACGATCTACACACATATGAGTGAACTGCCTGTAATTCTCAGGATAATTTTCTATGGAGTACAACATTGTATACCAATACAATCAACAAAAAAGAAAGACAGAAAAAGAGGGATGAAACAATGTACCAGAAAACAACTTCACCACAATAGCTATTCCATTGCAAAAACATATTCGTCTCTGGTATCAAATATTTTCTGGTACCAAATAAATAGCAAAAGTGGTCCGCATATAAGGACTAAGATTCCCCAATAAAAATAATTCAAAAGCATAATCATTTTTTCGCCTTTGCTTTATGTCTATCATTCTATAAGAATCTTTACTTTACAACTACAAAAACCACTAGAAACACGACACGTGACTCACACTATCCGGCAAAGGAATCAAAAGTACTCACACCACTCACACCACTCACACCTAGGCCCAAGTGTGACTTCCTTTTAACCCCATCCGTACATGTGTCCACAAGTACAATAATGGATGGCCCAGATCAATGCCAGGGGGGCACTGGTAATATTAATACAGCGCCTCCCCAGTCATACCACTCACACCATTCACACCAGGTTTTTTAACCAATAGAGAGGCCTTGTGCGGCTGGTATGAGTTCATTATTTACCACTACAAAATGCCTCGCCAAGCATTTTTCCATTTTTATGCCAAGAATGTTTCCTCACTTACCCACAATGCCCTTGTCCAAAAGAACAACTATTGGAACTCCTACAATCCCTTATTCAACTAGCATGTTAGCCATACTACATACTTGTTACAAGGGAGCTCTACGACGATGGAAACCCTTATTTTCATGCCATGGTTCAATGCACGAAGAAGATCCAAACCTCCAACCCAAGATTTTTTGATCTCACTTGAACCAATGGGAGGATCTATCATCCAAATATAGAAAAACTCCATTCTCCAATAGTAAGCCAACAGTATATACAGGAAAAGGGGCAACTTCGTAAAATGGGTAGAATTTTGGTAGAAGGGGAAAAGTCCCTTGAAGAACAAAACGAACTCTGGCAGGGAATACTTGCAGAAGCAGAAACGAAAAAACAATTCTTTGCACTTTGCAAAGAGAAATGTCACCGATTACGTCACAAAATGCTCTCAATTAAAAACATTTTCGAGGGATCATTACAAACGAGAGAGGCCGCCATATACTAGCTCCTTTAATTTATTTCCTTTTTTAAACGAAGAAGTAAAAAATGGGCAGAAAATAATATATTGTTTGTAAATCGAAATTTAATACAATACGAATTATGTCAAAATTGTTGTCTCTCCGTTTAGAGGGAAGACAACTGGATTAGATTAGGGATACACAAAAATAATATCAACAATTTATATACTAACGAAGAACTCAACTCCTCCTCTGATAACAGTATCCAAAATAATGGCCCATCCGTCCAGTCTCCCTCTACATCGAAGCACCCTCAAGAATAGGTAAAACCGTTTGGGCCAGAAGTCTCGGACGACACAATTACTTCTCTGGTAGAATAATCTTTAAGGGCTATGATCAAGACACCATCTACAACGTCATAGACGACATAAAATACTCGACAGTCCCTACTGAATTAATGAAGAATTTAGTAGGCTGCCAGAGAGACTTCCATGTATTTGTTAAATTCCAACCAGATCTCACTATTAGAGGAGTAATTGCTTGTATTATATTAACTAATGGGGACAGTAATTGGTTAGACACAATGTCCCCAAAAATGAGAGAATGATTTGATGAAAATGTAACTACTATCATGATTAATGAAAAATTTTATTAATTTTATTTATGAAACTACTCAAACTTTTATTTACTTACTACATTTTCCTTATCGTCAATTATTACATCTTGAGTCACATCACTATTTTTTACACTGATTATTACTTTTCATAAAACATCAGAAAATTCAGCGAGGTCCATAACAATTGATCCTCTCCAATCAACTTCTTCTTTTCTAACACCCACCTCTGAGATCGACGGGCTAGGATCAACATCACTAGCACCATCACCACCTCTGCGTACATCAGACACCTTAGCTTTGATATTTTTTCCCTTTACTCCTCGTACACTGAAACAAACTTCGCCGGAGCTGAACATCGGCTCTCTTCCCAAAGTCCTATTTGCCACGTCAAAAAACATTCTACACACATTGGAGTGAATTGCCAGTAATTCTCGGGATACTCTTCTAAGGAGTACAACATTGTATACCAATGCAATCAACAAAAAAAGAAAAAAGAAAAAGAGGGACGAAACAATGTACCAGAAAACAACTTCACCACAATAGCTATTTCACCTCAAAAACATATTTCTCTCTGCTATCAAATGTTTTTTGGTACCAAATAAATAGCAAAAGTGTCTCGCGTATAAGGACGAAGATTCCACATTCAAAATAATTCAAAAGCACAATCATTTTCCCACCTTTGCTTTATGTTTATCATTCTTCAAGAATCTTTACTTTACAACCACGCAAACCACCAGAAATGCGACATGTGTATCGCACTATCCGGAAAAACAATCAAAAGTACTCACACCACTTACACTTGTGCCCGGGTGTGACTTCTATTTAACTACATCCATACACGTGTCCACAAGTAATACAACGGATGGCCAAGATCAGCACCGGGGGAGAGAACGCTGGTAATATTAATACAGTGGCCCCCAATCTGTCACGACCCAAACCCGGCCCTATGGGTTTAGCACCGTAACCGGCCAGTAATCCGAGATTACCGAAGGCCTGCTGAACAGTAATACAATTAAACAGAGTACAGGGCCTGGCGGAAGCCAATACAGTAAATATCTAGTGTCCATTGAGCTGTGAAAATCTGTATGCCAAAAACATTTTTCATGCATTCATACAGTGCAGTCTATATACGGTCCATACAATCATACACAAACATTCAGTACGGGGACCTAGTCCCTCGATAACGGTACAGTAAAACAGTAGACAGTCTATACAGTAGTACAAAACAGTAAGGAGACCGATGGGGGACTCAAAAACACCCCACGCCATAGCATGGCAACTCGGAACCTCACAGTGAGGCACATAGGCTGGCTTGACAAAACTGGGGACCAACCCACGCTCCTAGCTCCGGTCTGGTGGCTGAGCACCTACATATATATATAAACAGTGAGCTAAAGCCCAGTGAATAACATAATGCGTAAAGAGGTTATGAATGAATGTCCTTACAGTAATGAAATCAATTCATTATACAGCATTTCAATCTTTCAGTATTTCAGTCAATCAGTATTTCAATCAAACAGTCATATGTGGTACATCCATTAGCCTATAAACGGTAGGTCCAAAAGGACCGGGCCTTAACAGACCCAACAGTAGTGATGGCCATCAATCAGTAAACAGTATGGTTCCACAAGGAAACCGACAGAGATCTCTGTAACAGTAAACAGTAAGTGCTAAGGATGCCACAAGATGCAGTTCGAATACAGACATACATTCATTCAAGAACAATATCAGTTCAATAAGCAGTTGATTCAAGATTCAAAAGATAATCATTTTGAACATATCTTTACACAATTGTTACTCACAGAGATTGGGCTAATAGCAGCTAGAGCGCGTCCCCGAGAGCCAACCCTAAACAGTTAACAAATTGAACACACTCTAAGTTTCACAGTAGGGGGAAGTACAATAATTAACTTCCTATTATGCCTCGGTGTGTTCTACATCTATATCCTCATTAAGATGTCTTAAACTAGGCCTAAGAATGCCTAGGATGGGATGAGGATGCAAAAATACACTTAGAAAACATTTTGCATAATTTGCTGAAAATAAGAGCCTCGCTCGAGCGAGCCTTTCTTCGCTCGAGCGAGCTTCCAAAATCAAAGGCTCCGCTCGAGCGAACAATCCTTCGCCGGCGGTCGATGAAACATAAAAATCTTGGATGCTTTCGATTTTACGCTCGAGCCACCAATCCTTCGCCGGCGTGGCTCGAGGAAGCGTTGGTCGCTCGGCGAGAATCCTTCGCTGGCGAAGAAGCCAAATCTGAATTTCAGTTGCCTTCCAAGCCCAAACCAAGCATTCTATCACTCTATACTCGACCTCTTGGGCCCAAATTCTGGAAAACACCTCTAGATTCAATATACATCAAGTTACAAAGCTCAATTTGTGAATTCAAAGCCCAAGAGTGAGTCAATTACAACCATTTTTCAAACCCATTTTCAAGAACAATCTCCAAACATGACATGCATGAGTTTTAAACTAAACTAAAGCTTCAAAGCTTGCTCAAATGAGCTTATTTCTGCAAGAACAAGATGAAATCATGGTCTTAACCAAAAATATGAACATGCATGTAACATTTTGCCATGAAATCAACTCAAAACTCTTCAATATACACATGCATGCAAGATTAGAGCTACAATTCAACATTTAACCCATGCCTTAGCTCTAAACTCTATCAATCTAGCATGAACATACAAGAACTATCTTAAAGGCACAATTAAGAAGTTAAATTCCTCACCTAAGTCTTGTAGTTCAAGCCTAGAAGTACAAACATGCCAGAATCCTTTCAATTCCACCAAGTTCTCAAGCCAACTCTCTAGATGAAATCAATCTTCTTGTTTCTCTCTCTCTATATCTCGGTGGGAAGCATGAAATGAGCTGAACAATTGTTTTGGTTCAATGTATGCAGCCTCTAAATGTATAAAGTAGTGGCCACTAGATGGCTTTTTGGTAAATAAGTCAAACTTGGTCAATTTAGCTTATTTTAATCTAATTTAATCATACCAAATCAATTTTTCAGATAATTACACCATAAATTCGCATTAATTATGATGAACACAGAACATCAATCAATTTTCGATTTCGCCGCCGATAAGGCCTTCAATTTGCAGTTTAATGCATAAGACGAGAACAGATAATTTGGCAGTCAAATAGATAGATTATGCATTTCACAAATGCAATACCGATTCAGTTTTGATTCCATACCAATTCGATTATTCAGTCAGTTCAATTATCAGTCAAAATTAGACTCAATTTAGCAGTAATCAGTACTAATCAGTATTTTATCAGTAAACGGTATGAGGGTTGTTACAGTCTCCCCTCCTTATAAAGAGTTTGGTCCTCTAAACTCGAGGTAACATATAATAACAGGGATGATACCTAGCATAAGGTAGCTTTCACCCCTTTAACAGGAGCATAATCATACTCATAAACAGGTTCACGGCCCAATCTCAACCGTAGCAATGCACAGAAACAGAAATCACATATAAGGATTGGGGTTCATATTAAAACAGAATCTTATGCACTTTCAGTTTGATCAGATGATTCAGATACATGTTCATTTTCATATTCTTTTCTACAGCATACGTAGATGCACAATTCTTGCTTATTTATAAAAGGTGCATTCATTAATCTAGAGCATACGGCAGTATACATAAAGGCAGATACAATACGTAATCAGTACAAGACAGATTGGATATACGTTCCATAAAGGAATTCCGAATCCGGGTAACAGAACAGACAGATATACGTTCCATAAAGGAACCTCCGATACCAGGCAGCTAACACATATTACATAATACCAAGAGTCATGATTTACTTATCATAGATGGAACAGTCATTCAATATACAACATATAGCATTTCAGAAACAAAATTTATTTCGTGACACGGAACATGAATAAAGTGGCACAAGTCTGATGACAATACAGGATGAGCGATAATGGTAACAATACAATAGATGTGAATAACAATCTGATATGATACAAGAATAAAGATGAGCAATATAGTAGTATTCACACTACTTATATCAAGTACTTATCGGGGTTATAGATTTGCACTGGTCTCAGTTTCATAAGTAATTCTCCCGTTAAGTTACAGAGTTTCGATTCGTTCAATTTCGAGTCTTTCATTCAGTCTTTCATTTGAGTGAACTGCTCGTAATTCTTGAGATACTCTTCTAAGGAGTACAACATTGTATACCAATACAATCAACAAAAAAGAAAGACAGAAATTAGGGACGAAACATTGTACCAGAAAATAACTTCAATACAATAGCTATCCCATTGCAAAAGCATATTCCTTTCTGCTATCAAATATTTTCTGGTACCAAATAAATAGCAAAAATGGTCCACGTATAAGGACGAAGATTCCCCATTCAAAATAATTCAAAAACACAATAATTTACCCGCCTTTGCTTTATGTCTATCATTCTGAAAGAATCTTTACTTTACAACCACACAAACCACCAGAAACGCAAGACGTATATCACACTATCCGGCAAAGGAATCAAAAGTACTCACACCACTAACATCTGGGCCTGGGTGTGACTTCTTTTTAACCCCATCCATACACGTGTCCACAAATACAACAATGGACGACCCCGATCAGCGCTTCGGGGGGGGGAGCGCTGGTAATATTAATACAGCGCCCTCTAGTCGCACCACTTACACCATTCACACTAGGTTTTTTAACTAATAGGGAGGCCTTGTACGGCTGGTGTGAGTTTACTGTTTACCACTACTAAATGTCTTGCCAAGCCTCTTTTCGTTTCTATGCCAAGAATGTTTTCCTCACCTGCCCACAATGCCCTTGTCCAAAAGAATAACTCTTGGAACTCCTCCAATCCCTTCTCCAACTAGCATGTCAGCCATACTACATAGTTGTCGCAAGGGAGTTCCACGAAGATGGAAACCCTCACCTTCATCCATGGTGTAATGTATGAAGAAGATCCAAACCTACAACCCGAGAATTTTCGATCTCACTGGAGCCAATGGGAGGATCTATCTTCCAAATATAGAAAAACTTTATTCTCCAACAGCAAGTCGACAGTATATACAGAAAGGGGGCGACTTCGTAGAATGGAGAGAATTTTCATCAAAGGGGAAAAGTGCCTCGAAGAATAGAGACAAACTCTAGTGGAAAATACTTGCAGAAGCAGAAATGGAGGAACAATTCTTTGCACTCTGCAAAGAGAAATGTCCCACCAATTACGTCACAAAATTACCCCAATTAAAAACATTTTCGAGGGATCATTACAAACGAGAGAGGCCCTCATATAGTAGCCCCTTTAATTCATTTCCTTTTTTAAATGAAGAAGTAAAAAAATTGGCAGAAAATAATATTTTGTTTGTAACTCTAAATTTTGTACAATACGAGTTATGTCAAAATTGTTGTCTCTCCGTTTGGAGGGAAGATGATTAGATTAGATTAGGGATACAAAAAAATAATATCAACAATTTATATATTGATAAAGAACTCTCCTCCTCCTCTGATAACAAGATCCAGAACAGGGGCCCATCCGAGCAGTCTCCCTTTACCTCGAAGGACTCTCAAGAACAGGAAAAATTGCTTGGGCCAGAAGTCTGGGACGACACAATTACTTCTCTAGCAGAATAAGCTTCAAGGACTACGATCAAGACGTCGTCTACAACATCATAGACAACATCAAATACTCGACTGTCCCTATCGAATTAATAAAGAATTTAGTTGGTTGCCAAAGAAACTTCCATGTATTTGTTAAATCCAACCAGATCTCACTATTAGAGGAGGAATTCTTTGTATTATATTAACTAGTGGGGATAGTAGTTGGTTAGACGCAATGTCCTCGAAAATCAGAGAATGGTTTGATGTAAATGTAACCACTGTCATGATTAACGAAAAATTTTATTAATTTTATTTATGAAACCACTTAAACTTTTTTTTACTTATTACATTTCCCTTATCATCAACTATTACATCTTGAGTGACATCTCTATTTTTTACATTGATTATTACATTTCGTAAAACATCAAAAAAATTCAGCGGGGTCTATAACAATTGATCCTTTGCGATCAACTTTTTCTTTTCTAACATCTGCCTCTGAAATCGACGGACCATGATCAACATCACTAGCACCATCACTACCTCTGCGTGCATCAATCTCAGACAAACTCAGAAAACCTCTTCGTTCATGAATAATTGAACCGCTTTCCCCAAATATAGAAAAAACCTGGTGTGAATGGTGTGAGTGGTATGACTGGGTGGCCATTGTATTAATATTACCAGCGTCCTCCCCTCCAGCGCTGATCTGGGCCATCCATTGTTATACTTGTGGACACGTGCATGGATGGGGTTAAAAGGAAGTCACACCCAGGCCCAAGTGTAAATGGTGTAAAGTAAATATACGTGTCGCATTTCTGGTGGTTTGCGTGGTTGTAAAGTAAATATTCTTGCAGAATGATAGACATAAAATAAAGGCGGAAAAATGATTATGCTTTTGAATTAATGTGAATGGAGCATCTTCGTCCTTACACGTGGGCCACTTTGAGAAAACATTTGATGGCAGAGAGGAATATGCTTTTGCAGTGGGATAGCTATTGTGGTGACGTTGTTTTCTGGTACCTTGTTTCGTCTCTCCTTTTCTGTCTTTCTTTTTTGTTGATTGTATTGGTATAAAATGTTGTACTCCTTAGAAGAGTATCCGGAGAATTATGGACAGTTCACTCAAATGTGTGTAGATCATTTTTTGACGTGGCAAATAGGACTTTGGGAAGAGAGCCGGCGGTCAGCTCCAGCAAGGTTTGTTCTAGTGTACGAGGAGCAGAGGGAAAAAATATCAAAGCTAAGGTGTCTAAACAGAAAGGTTAGTAGAGGTAAGAGAATCTGTAGAATTTGTAGGATAAAAGATTTGGAGTGTTTTATCAAAAATGGAAGGAGTAGTAAACAGCTAGTATTAGACTCCCCTTGTATATCGTGTGCCAATTTTGCTATTTATTTGGTACTAGAAAATATTTTATGGCAGAGAGGAATATGCTTTTGTAGTAGGTGCCTTCGACTATTTCTTTTTGGTCCCACATTGGATTGATCGTTTTCTTTCCTCAAACTCTAAATCCTTTTGGAATCTGTCAGCTCCCATTCTGAATTAAGTGTCATGTTAACCACATTTGCAAAGGTGGGAAGTCGTATAGGCAAAACTCTTCCTCAAATTGTAGGGTTTAGACCCCATTCAAATTTTCGTGCTTTGTCTTCATCGTTTGCTACGTATCGAGTCGGATAAAATGCCAACTCCTCAAACTTAGCCACGTATTGGGTTACCGTCATCGTGCCTTGTTCTAGGTTCTGAAATTCACGGATTCTTTCTTGTTTGACTGTTTTCGGGAAGTTCTTCCTCAAAAAAAAAAAAAAAACTCCTTAAATTGCGACCATGTCATTGCGGTGATGTCCTTGGATTCCCGAATCAGGGCCTACCAATGATCTGCTTCCCCTTCTAGTTGGTAAACTGCTAAAGCAATCCTATCAATGTGTTCAGTTATTCCCATTGTGTTAACATTTTTTCAATTTGTTGGATTCAGTTTTCAGCAATTTTAGGATCGAGTTCGCCAGTGAAGATCGGCGGTCTTTATTTGCGAAACTCGGAGAATAGATCTGTCCTCTCATTCTGACATGTTCTCCTTAGCCTTCCTAATTCTTCAAAAATTTGATCTCCGACATTCCCGGGTAAGTCGACAGCGGGTGCAGGGGCGTGATCGTGATTGTTGACCCCAAGTACCCCATTTGTTATCATTGTGGTTGGCAATGTTGTTGTTGCCTACGTATTTGTTTGCTCTTGTATGGTTCACCATCTGCCAAACACGCAGTTAAGTGCAGGTTAGGGTTTTGTTAATGCGGTAAGTCAAGGAAATTACTAAAGTGAAATGCTCTACTTGAAACACAATCCAACTAACACCTAATAAGCACCTAAGGTAGTCTTACTCAACTATCAACTCCATCACCACTCTCAGTCGCTCGGGGGCAACTGCATGTTTCAGTTCGCTGATTGAACCTAACATTTCCTTTTTTTAATATGAAATTCTAGTTCCATTGCCCATATCTAAAAAGCTTTCTTCAGCACCTGGTACCAATACTAGAATCATCAGCTCAGGCCTATACTTTCACGAATCGACATTGCCAGGCCCGAAATTCAAAGAAACGTCCTAGGGTTGGTCGAGAATATTTTAATTTTTGGCATCTTTTAGTTTCTAGACTAAGTAGTGTTATCATAATGTAATATAGTCAGTGGCAAGGTTGTTTCTATTCGCAAGTCGAACACATGGCTAAGGGTTAAATCTAAGCTCTGATACCAAGTTGAGACACCCCAAATTTTGAGAACATCGATAATATAATACAACGATACACCGGGGTTTAACTAGTGGATACACAACATTTTAATCACAAAATATAAATAATTACACTAAAAGAAAATATTAATAATAGTTACAGATTCTTCAAATACAAATCAGTTTCTTAATACAAAAAGATTATCCAAAATACAGTAAATATAAAATCTAATCTCTAAGGCAGCCATGGTTCCTCAAAGCTTTTAGAGATTTCGTTCTCGGTGTAAAACTTGCCTTCACCTGGCATAAAATGCCTTGAGCTTGAAATACATAGTAAACACACACACCCCGACCCTTTTCCCATTCCAAATACACAAGTAGTACAACGACACAATCATAACATACAACGAAAGCAATAAGTAAGTAGAACTTATAATTAAATTTTGGTTCTCAAAAATAACAGACAATTAAGTTAGTTCTAGGCAACTCCCCGCGGGATGTTGTTCCTACCCAACTACTAACACTGGCCACGGGCAATTCTGACTCCCCCTTGGTTAATACAATACCAATACGTTGCTTACCACATAACCACCAGTGGGTCGCTTACCGCATAATTATCAATGATGCCCACGCACCTAGGTTACATACCCCAGTGGTGATATCACGGTCTGCTCCAAAGGAACGAGCTTCTAGGGATACACTCCCTGTGTAAGACCTTCATTACCACCCTTATGCCTCCTATTTTCGTTAAGCAGCCAGAATATCTCCCGTGCCATGTTACGGTTCGAAAACACACTTGCGTAAGACTTCACAAAAATGGAAAACATTCCACTATATCATACTCTTGAATCTATCGTTCATTATCTCATAAAATTTAATACAATGATCGCAACCCATTACCATCCAATTTGATTTCCTCTTTATTAAGTGCATTATGTTCTCAGTTATAGCAAAGCATGGTCAATATAATTACGAATCCAAACTTAACAACAAGTAATTTATTCATGGTAAAGAAAATTCACAATTTATCATAGATTACATATCAAGACTAAGACATGCAAGAAACATAGAATATAAGAGTTGCAAACCAAACAAGAGCATATTAACACAAATTTTCAGATTTTCATATTTGAACCAGTTTGAAAATAATTATGAAAAAAATACTTTTATTAGCCCTAAGTACCTGGCCTCATGTGAGTTTGTAGATAAATAAGTCTAGTTTCAAACTCAATTTACGAAAGTAGGATAGGTATTTTAGATTTTAAGATAATTCAGAATTACCAAGATCTATCCAGATTCGTTGACCATTACTCAAATTGATTTTTCTCTCAAACTCCTCACTCTCTTGAGTTCAAAATTTTTTTAGTTAAAATATAACACCAAGATTAATATTTTGACATAAAATTGGACTCAAGATTTTTTTTTTGGAATTTTATAAAAATAGAGAAAGTTGGTTGTTTTTCTGGTTCTGTGAGTAACAAACTTAGAAAAATTGTTTAGGTTACAAAAATACATCCTTGGGTCTTACCAAAATTATCACATACTCTAGACATACCAAATATTACACCATAAAATAGATTTTGAGTTTATGGAGTTTTGATAGGAAAATAAATTCAAGAGAGGGAAAAGCTTTGCTGTTGGAAATTTAAGAAAGAAAGAGAAGCACGCCATTTCTTAATTAATACACATTTATACAAGAGTGTAGGCCTAGACTACAACATATATATACAAACGGCATGTATTAGGAGGGGAAAAACAAGTGGTAAAATAACTTGAGAGAAGAGGTGATGTAGGTTTACCATTGTTGTACAAGACTCAACATAATTCTTCATTTTCTTCTTCTTCTTCTTCTTCTTCTTCTTCTTCTCATTCTTCTCTCTCTCTCTCTCTCTCTCTCTCTCTCTCTCTCTCCTCTAGTGCATGGCTAAAATTGTGTAAAATGAGGGGGAGAAGTGTGCATATATATAGAGAAAGGATTGGGAGGTTTCTTAGGGACTAAGTTCCCTAAGTGCAAATTTATTAAAGTGCCATCAAGGCCCTTTCATCCATCACATGGCTAGCTACTTGGGCTCAAAGAAATATATATATATATATATATATAAGATATTTGTATTTATAAACATAAAATAATAGGCATAAGTACATTAATTAAGAAAATATTACAATTAAGGTTTGGAATGAAATAAAATAGAAGTATATAGGGACCAAGTCTAAATTTATGAAACCTTGATATTTATTGTCAATATACTAACATTAGAAAATAGTTAAAATAATAAATTTGGGTCCCGTTAAATTAAAGTGCAAACAAAGGCGAGAAATCGAGCGAAAATGGCGTTACCGAGAATTAAGATTTTAAAGTGATTAATCTATAATTATAGAGTCTAATAATTACTAATAGGGTTTTAAAGGTGATTATTAATCTGCCGGGATCGATTAGGGTTTACTCAAATTAATTCGCGATGCTTCCCGACTATAGAGTTTAAAACGTAATTAAGCAAAAATTTAAGGGCTTTATTGAAATAAACTCAAGGTTAGGGATTTAATGGTAATTACAAAAATTAGGGTCTCTACATGTTTTGTATTATTGGGCTAAGAAGCCTATTTTGTCTTTTTATAGCTAAAATAGCCCTAACCCAACCCAACCCAACCCAACCTATTTTTCCAAACAGAGGCTAAGTGTAGAGCCCATCCAGATGGTATTTCCATCACTTCCCAGCTCTACACTTCCCATGCCTTCTTTGAGGCCAAGCATCCCAATTTCTTTATGTCCGAGCTTAACTTCATATCTGTCCCATCTGACCTTCTCCTCATCTCAATATACTCCTCCTCTAGTCCTGGCCATCCCTTATCACCTGAGAGAACCCAGTTGCCATTTCATCTTTAGTGGTAGCTAGTGCTTCCGCAAAAGACATCGATGGCTCACATATTCCTTCCATACAATCCAGCTCTAGTCCTTCTTCTCTGGACTTGCTGATAGCCAGGACCATGGACACTGTTGGGGAATCCTCCACTTCTTCTCCTATCCTCATGCAACCATCTTTTCCTTCCACTAGTGATTCCTCTATATTTCCAATGTCAGATGAGGAAAATTTTTGAAGCCCGGCTAGCTAGCCTATTTGACATGTCTTCCTCAGCTCAATCAGCCAACAGTGAGGCTGAACCATTGGTCCTTACTGACTCCCTCTTAGAAATCTTTGAGAGATCCTCTACTGTCAGCAAGGTCTCTTTGCCTCCAATGGACTTAGGCATTTATTTGGAATTGCTAACATCATTCCTAAGGATCCCATTCGAAGCCTTACAAAGACCCATCATTAAGAATGGTTTCCTCCAATGCTGCAAAGTTCTTGAACACTCCAACATAGCCATCTCAAGCCACTTGACCCAGGCAGCAGCCACCATAGATTTTTATATCAATATCTGCCATATGGCCAAGGCTACGGAAGAGAGACTATCGAAGGACAAGGAGTTTGTCTCCCACATACATGCGGAGGTATTTGAACTAAAGGGATAATACTCTGATGCTTCTCAGTTTCAAACTCAACTTTTAGAGAAGAAGGCCCGACTGGAGGAGAAGTTAGTAGCAGTCAACTTAGCCTTGAATTGAACTGCTAAAAAGCTGCAAATTACTAACCAAAGGTTGACTGACAAAATGCAAGATATGGCTACATCCATTCAGTTGTTCCCAACACTTAGAAGTAGAAAATCAATTATAAGGGAACAACCGAAACACTGTACTGATTTTTGGGCCAATTTGTGGCTACATGTACTTAATTCTTTATGACATGAAAACCTTTTATTTTCTATGTGAGTGTATCATGCTCTATCATTATATTATTTAGCACTTTCTACACTCTTTGTGTCTCCCACACAGTTGGTTAATAAGGCTTCAAGTACCTGCCATTAATTCTCTTGGGAATCACATAACCATTTAGGTTTCTTAGATGGTAGGTTGCCCCAGGCAAGACTCTATGAACCTGATATGGTCCTTCCCAATTAGGTGACCATTTGCCAAATTTATAGCTTTTAATGCCTATTGGAAGTATTGTCGTCCATACCAAGTCACCTTCATCAAAGCTAATGTGCTTAACCTTCTTATTATAGCTCTTGACTGCCTTCTTCTTTTGAAAAAGAATGTTATTTAATGCCAATATTCTAGTTTCATCTATATTCTCTACTTCCAAGAACATACTTTGATGGTACTGTTCAGAAGTTAATTGGTCTTGGCACTTCACCCTCAAAGACTTGATGTTAATCTCCACAGGCAACACTGCATCATGTCCATATACTAAGGCATAAGGAGAGATTCCTGTACTTGACCTTGGAAAAGTCCTATAAGCCCATAATACATCTAACAACAAGTTATGCCAATCCCTAGAATTGTCTTCTACAACTATTTGTATTCCTTTTTTCAAGGATTTGTTAGATGATTTTGCTTGACCATTTGCTTATGCATAATAAGGGGTGGAATTAATAAGACTAATTCCAAATTCTACTGCGAAAGACTTCACCATCTTTTTATCAAACACAGTCCCATTATCTACAGTTATGGTCTGAGGGATACCAAATCTATGGATTAATTCTCTGATAAATTCAATAACCTTAATCTGATCCACAGCCTTATAAGACTTAGCTTCGACCCATTTAGTGAAGTAATCTGTCGCTACTAGAATGAAACAATACTGCTTCCAAGAAGGTGGATATTTTTTCCTATCATGTTCATTGTCCATCCTCTAAATGGACATGGCTTCACTACTACATGCAAATCAGCTATTGGCATATGTCTTATCATGCCATGTTTCTGGTATGCCTGACATCCTTTTGCATACTCTATGCAATCCTTTAGGATGGTTGGCCAATAGTAAGAATGCCTTCGAAGCAACCATCTCATATTCACACCAGGCTGATGGGCACCATAAATACCTTCATGCACCTTAGCTGTAGCAGTCTATGCTTCCTTTGGCCCTAAACATTCCAACAGCAATCCATCTGCTCCCTTTTTGTAAAGAGTATTGTCATACTATATATTGCATAGACTTTAATTTAATTTTCCAGCTAGCCTTCAAAGAAGGATGTAGACATCCCATTTTTGACTGCCCTTAAGACTTGGGGGCCTCAGGTTGATTGTTTTAGGACGAAGGCAGGACGAAGGCTATGTTGTGCAAAGGTTCAATTTCTTCGGCAAGGAGAGTGTCAAATCCCAACCTTACACCCCATTTTGGACCAAAACTATTTTGACCAAAATGATTTTAGACCTTAAAACCCTCTTTTTCAAAATGTTTTTGAGAAAATGTTTCTACGATGTTCCGATGCTCGCATTTCGTTAAAAATTGCACTTTTCGGTAAACCGAGCAAGGACAAAGTGGAAATAAATAAAAAGGGGGTGAACTCTTTGAAAAATATTTCAAAATATCTTATTTAGAGGTTTGGAGTTGAAGAAAATTAGAGTGGAGGGAAGAAAACTAGCTGAGGAGAAGTTAAGCATGAATCCGGTTAGGATTGAAACTGAGCAGTCTTCATTAAAATAATCATATCTTTTTGCACACATAGAATTTTGATGTGAGGCTTCCAGCATTGGAAAGCTTACTTCTGGGGGTTCAATTTAGACTAAAGCATGACCTACAAAGGAGTTCACATGAAGGAGATATGTACATTTGAAGTTAGACCTGTAGAGCATATTTTTTCGACCGGCCGTTGGTGGAGTGTGTCGGCCATGTAGGGATGTGCATAATACCGCCAAAACCGCACCGAATCGCTCCAAACCGCACTGAACTACGCAAAATTTCAACTCTGGCAGGCGGGTTGGGCGGGTGGGAGGCCTAGTGCTGGTGGGTCGGCGCGGGTGGCAGGTGAAATTTGCCAACCCGCAAGTCAAACCGACCCGACCCGACCCGACCCGCCTATGTTTCAAAAAAAAAAAAAATTCACCTATTATACACACACACACACACACACACACAATAATTCCTCCATTAAACCTAATACCCACACATTTCAATTTCATCTCATTCATACACACATCGCCGTTACTGTGCACAACATTGCATCGATTCACACACACACGGATTCATCGCCCTTGTTGTGCCGATCGGCTCACCATTGTTCACCTATCCTCACCGCCGCCACTGGTTATAATAATGCTCTTTTCATAAAAAGGTTATACTATTTCATTTGTGAAATTTTGTGCTTAAAAGTTCGTATTCCAGACAACCTCACAACTCATTTTTTATTTTTTTCCCTTTGAATTACAATGCTCAATATTTTCCCATTGGTTCAGAAAGCAGCATGATAATTTTGATTTTTGGTAATCAGTTTTTGTTCAAATATGAGATGGGTAATTGATATTCTGTTCCGACTTTTGTTGTTCTCCTTGAACATCAGTAAAGACAATACAGAATGTGCTCTCTCTCTCTTTTGTTTATAATTTTTATTTAGATATACTTATTATTATCATTGATAATTTTTATTTATTTACTTATCATTCATATAAATTTTTTATTTTTGTAATAGAGAATGGATGAGGAAAATACAAGTTTTGTAATTTTAATTATATTTTTTATAAACCGCCAATCCGCCCGAACCGCTAAGGCAAATTCGCTATTATTTGCCAACCGAACCGCCGGTTTTTGATATGAAAAATAACAAATTCTAATGATATTTTCATCAATCCGCCACCTGCGGTTTCTATTTTTCTCTTAAATCGCATCGACCCGCACCACGCACACCCCTACATCCATGAATGGAGTTTGACGGCCATGTGTCGGCCAAAAGTGAGTTTTTTCAGCCATCAGTGGTGGCTGGTCGGCCACCAGTGATGGCCGGTCGGCCATTGGTGCAAAAAAGTCAGATTTTGCAGATATTTTCCTTCAGTTGTCTCCTAAAAGCTCCAGCTGTCTGTTTTGTTGATATTTTTGACCTGAGCTCTTGTATTTCTATATATAGAGGCCATTCTCTATTGTTTTCAAGGTTGGAAATTTTGGGAGCCTCTCTCTCTACAATTCTCTTTCTCTAGATTTCTCTATCTCTCGAACTTTTGTGCATACAAGTAGAGATACACTTCTAGTTTGTCTATCAATCCTTAACCAAAGTTGCTTATCTTTAGGCTGAGGTTACTTGGGACCCTCTTTGAGCTCTAGAAGGTGGTCTTGGCTTGATTTAGTTCCTTATTTGTGCCTAGAATTTTTCTTTGCTTCAAGAGGTATAACACTTGTCCTTTAAGCTTGTTTTGTACACTTGTTTTGCCATATTTTCAAACTGTTTTTGCCTAGTTTTCAAATGTAAAACCTCTATTTTTATGACCTAAAATGGTAGTTTGAGGCTATTTTTGAGTTAGGGGTGGTCCACCCTTATTGTCTCTTTGCTTGTTAAGCTTTTGTACTTTTTTTATCACTTTCAAATCAACTTTCTTGGGCCTTTTAACCCTTTGAATTTGAGGTTTTTCAGGGGTAAAAAATTTGTTTTGAAGTCCAAAATTGGAGAGGTTAGCCTCCCCTCCTTGTGTCTTGTTTGCATGCCTAGTTAGCTTTGTGAGTTAGCATGTTTTTTTAGCTTAACTTAACTCTAGTCCAGCATGTTTTTACCACTATTTTGGTTATGTTTTTGGCTGCTTAGGTCATTTGAGGCTTGTTTTGCATAGTTGTGGTGTTATGTCCTTCACTAGCTTGGTGTTTTAATGCTTTAATCACCATCGTTTTGAGTTGAAAGCATGTTTTAGTGTTGTTTTGCACTCCATTTCAGCACTTAAAATCTCTGCAATCTCCCTCTTTGCTTCACTCTTTTATTTGCTTTTGAGAGTTGTTTCAAACTTGGGATCTTGTAAGCTTAAGATTGAGGTTATGCTTGATGGTTTAATCCTCTTTGAGAATTCATTACCAACGGCATGATCTCTCATGCCTTAAATTACCCCTTGGTTGACACTTCTTTCCCTTAGAGGACACTCACTTTTAGACTTAATCGATTAAAGAAAGAATCGGTAATGTAAAATGAGTAAACAAAATTAACAAGTAAAAGAGGCAAGATAAGCATCTTTTGTGTTGCATTGCATGTGTTTGAATCGGACGTTAATTCGAACACAAGGAAAATGGGACATTTTATACTCAAAGTGGTGAAATGTGCCACTTTCCTTGGTTACCATCACCCTTGATCATGTATGATAGGGTGATGGTCTTTTTGAGTCTTGTTTTGCATTCATTAAACTTGTACAAACTTGGTTCTTTGGCCATCATGCATGGAAATTGCTTGTGTCGCCAAAGTGAGTTTTTCACCATCGGTGGTGGTCGGCCACTGCTGATGGCCGGCCATTGGTGCAAAAAAAGTCGATTTTGCGATATTTTCCTTGCTTGTCTCCCTAAAAGCTCCAAATTGTCTGCTTTTTGTTGATATTTTTGACCTGAGCTCTTGTATTTCTATATATAGAGGCCATTCTCTATTGTTTTCAAGGTTGGAAATTTTGGGAGCCTCTCTCTCTACAATTCTCTTTCTCTAGATTTCTCTATCTCTCGAACTTTTGTGCATACAAGTAGAGATACACTTCTAGTTTGTCTATCAATCCTTAACCAAAGTTGCTTATCTTTAGGCTGAGGTTACTTGGGACCCTCTTTGAGCTCTAGAAGGTGGTCTTGGCTTGATTTAGTTCCTTATTTGTGCCTAGAATTTTTCTTTGCTTCAAGAGGTATAACACTTGTCCTTTAAGCTTGTTTTGTACACTTGTTTTGCCATATTTTCAAACTGTTTTTTGCCTAGTTTTCAAATGTAAAAACCTCTATTTTTATGACCTAAAAATGGTAGTTTGAGGCTATTTTGAGTTAGGGGGTGGTCCACCCTTATTGTCTCTTTGCTTGTTAAGCTTTTGTACTTTTTTTTTATCACTTTCAAATCAACTTTCTTGGGCCTTTTAACCACTGAATTTCAGAGGTTTTTCAGGGGTAAAAAATTTGTTTTGAAGTCCAAAATTGGAGAGGTTAGCCTCCCCTCCTTGTGTCTTGTTTGCATGCCTAGTTAGCTTTGTGAGTTAGCATGTTTTTTTAGCTTAACTTAACTCTAGTCCAGCATGTTTTTACCACTATTTTGGTTATGTTTTTGGCTGCTTAGGTCATTTGAGGCTTGTTTTGCATAGTTGTGGTGTTATGTCCTTCACTAGCTTGGTGTTTTAATGCTTTAATCACCATCGTTTTGAGTTGAAAGCATGTTTTAGTGTTGTTTTGCACTCCATTTCAGCACTTAAAATCTCTGCAATCTCCCTCTTTGCTTCACTCTTTTATTTGCTTTTGAGAGTTGTTTCAAACTTGGGATCTTGTAAGCTTAAGATTGAGGTTATGCTTGATGGTTTAATCCTCTTTGAGAATTCATTACCAACGGCATGATCTCTCATGCCTTAAATTACCCCTTGGTTGACACTTCTTTCCCTTAGAGGACACTCACTTTTAGACTTAATCGATTAAAGAAAGAATCGGTAATGTAAAATGAGTAAACAAAATTAACAAGTAAAAGAGGCAAGATAAGCATCTTTTGTGTTGCATTGCATGTGTTTGAATCGGACGTTAATTCGAACACAAGGAAAATGGGACATTTTATACTCAAAGTGGTGAAATGTGCCACTTTCCTTGGTTACCATCACCCTTGATCATGTATGATAGGGTGATGGTCTTTTTGAGTCTTGTTTTGCATTCATTAAACTTGTACAAACTTGGTTCTTTGGCCATCATGCATGGAAATTGCTTGATTGATGGTTTGAGGGCCAAGAGTTACACTCCTTTGAGCTTGTGTGATGATAAGGAGGGTAATAGTACAGATAACCCTTGAGAATACACTGCTTTGCCTCTATTTGCTCTCTATTGCAGCAAAAAGGAAGTTCAAGGCAGCAGTGGCCGACGGCCACTAGCAGTAGCCAACTAGCCACCAATGGTAGCCGACCGGCCATCAATGAAATTTGCACAGTATGTTGGTAAGGTGAAACAGAGGCATTCTGGGAGTTGGCAACACTGTTGGTGTTCAAATATGTGCATACAGAGGCGTTCAGTGGCAAGGCGGTGGCTTTTCAGGTGGAGAAACCGAGCATGCATCCCTTACTTCCCGAGGCCATTTAATTGCTTTGTTTAGTTAATTAGTAGTAGCTAGTTAATTAGTTTAATTATTGTGTACTTAATTAGCTTAGTATTTAGCTAATTACTTCGATTTGTAATATTTAATTAGTTTAGAATAAGTTAGTTAATTCGTTTCAATTGTTGTAATAATTAGTTAGCTTAATTAGCATAGCTAGTTGGTTAGCTCTGATTCATTCGGACCCTCCTTCGCGAGGGCGTAATGTTGTAATAAGTGTGCGTGCATGTGTGTATGTCTTCTAACCCCACGTCTTTTTCTCTTTTATTTATCGCTTTCGATGGTTAGATTAGGGGCATGTTTCAAATAGCATACCTTATGCTTGCATGATTGCATGCATTCATTTGTCTTGCATGCACCGAGGCTTGGCACATCATTCAAACTGCATTACAATTTCAATATCTTCTTTGAATACGTGTTTAATTGCATGTTGTTCAAATCGATTCGTATGCCATATTAGTAGCCGAGCCTATTAATTGCATATTACATGTGTTGCATTAGGCATCTTGTATAGTTAAGATCATACATTTTTCTAACTAGTTTTTGTTTTGGCTTGGAGTACTCGGTGAGTTTTATGCTTTAGCATACTTGCATGAGTGTGATTGCCATATTGCCATGTTTCACATGCTTGCCATGAGACTATGTGCTTAAATGCTAAAGTGCATGAATGCCTGTGGATGAAGGCTTGTTGTTTGAATTAGAACGATTCAACGAATGTGCGTTTTAAGCCCACTTTGTTGTGGCAAATCATGTTTTAAGCCCACTATGTTTGGTGGCAAACCTGCATCTTTAAGTCCACTTGAGGGTGGCAAATTCAAACCATTTTCGCAAACAAACATGACTTGAAATGCTCCAATTCTTGCGATGTAGTCTATACTTGTATGCGTGCGCATCACATAGTAAGGTTAGATTAATAACCGGAAGAAGAACACATAGGGTGTGTTTGGTTTGTGTTTGTAGAGTAATTTTTGAGATAAAAAGTATGAAAACTTGTTTGGTTTGCCTTTTTTTAGAAATGGTTTTGGAAAATTGTTTTGGGGAGAGAGTTTTAAAAAAAAAGTGATTGATTTGATGTATATGAGAGAGAGAATGATTTTGGAGAGTAGGTAACCAAACAAAATTTTGAAATTTTTTTTGAAAAAATTTGTTTGGTTTGATTACTCTTGAAAATTTATTTGTAGAGAATTTTTCCCAAATTTTTATTTGAAAAACAAACCAAACAAGGCGATAATGTTTATAAAATATCATATCATGATTAGTAGAGGCCGATATTTGATCGGGCGAGCAGGGGGTGCTCATTTCAGGATCTTCCCCTCTCGTACCCAAGTTCCCGAGGCAAGGAAACTTTGGTGATGACGGACATGTGGCCTTCGACACGAGTCAGGGTTTCCTAAATTTTCCAAAAATAAAATATTTAGGTAGCGACTCTGTATCTAGAAAGCAGTCCAATTTTGGCATTATTTGATTTAAAATTGATTTTCCAAAAAGGTTTGCCGGATTTGGACTCTTTGGTGATTATCGGTTTCACATTGCACTTATGAGACTAGATTCAAAATTGCGGGAGTCCGAACTGTGAGGCCTTTTCTTTCAACCCTTTCCGAAAGGTGGGGCGCGAAAAAGTCCACAAAGGGCCAGTTAAATATTGAATGATTAAATGTCTACAATCATGCTGTTCTAAGTTATTTTGATTAACTTCTACCATGATACCCCTTTCAGCCAAAGGTGATATTAACTTCTGATATGTTGCTTGACTTATGTCCACTTGGGTTTTCCTTTTTTCTTCTAAAATTCGAGGCCTTTTGAGCTACATCATTGGCCTTATGATTCATGAATCTTGGGATATAAGTCACATTGGTTATGTGAAACTGAGAAAGCAAATGTAGTGCAGCAACATAATATGGTACATGCTTGTACTTTGACATTTGAAGATTCCTTTTACCTGGTGATTACCAATTGGGAATCCCCAAAAATATCAACTGCATGAGCTTGTAATCTAATACGTATCTCAAGTCCCATTATTAAAGCTTCATATTCAGCTTGATTATTGGAACAAGTAATTTTATCAACTCGGAAACCATGTGTGGTTTTTACCCCCTGTGGTGACTTAATTATAACACCAATTCCAACCAGACCATTGGCTTTTGATCCATCAAACCACATTTGCCATGGCTCAATATTAACCAAACCAAGATCCATTATTTCTTGCCTCTCTGTTTGACATGAATGATCTGCCAAAAAGTTAGCCAAAATCTGCCCTTTTACTGCTTTTTGGGAGACATATTCTAGATGAAACTCTGAAAGAGCTAATATCCATTTGTCAATTCTTCCTCTCAGCATAGGTCTAGATAACACGTACTTAACCAAGTCTGTGGTTATAATTACCAAGACAACAGTAGACAAAAGATAATATCTGAATTTCATTGTTGCAAAGTACAATACAAGGCACAACTTTTCTACGGCTGAGTATTTACATTCATAAGAATTTAAAAACCTACTAAGGTAATAAACTGCTTGCTCCTTGCCTTCTTCGTTGTCCTGCAACAATGTATAACTTTAAGGGCTTGTCTCTTCTTAGTGGCATCAACACTGGAGGCTTGGCCAAGTAGGCTTTAATTCCTTCGAAAGTAGCTTGATGCTCTGCTGTCCACACAAACTCTTCTTCATTTTTCAACTTTAACAAAGAAGAAAATACTTTAATTTTCCCAACAGTGTTAGAAATAAATTTTCAAAGGAAATTAACCTGACCAAGGAATTTTTGTAATTCTTTCTCATTGATAGAGGTTTGGCCTTAATGATAGCTTTGACTTTATTCTGATCAATCTGTATTCCCTTCTTGTGTACTACATATCCCAAAAAGTTCCAGCTGATACACCAAAAGCACATTTGAGAAGATTAAGCTTCAACTTGAACTTTCTCATTCTTTCGAAAGCTGCTACCAAGTAAACCAATTGTTCCTCCATAGATTGGGACTTTACAACAATATCATCAATGTAACATTCTAAGTATCCTCCAATAAGATTATGAAAGATAGTATTCATTGCCCTCTGATATGTTGTCCTATCATTCTTTAGACCAAATGGCATTTTCACATATTCGAAGGTGCCAATATTCCCAGGAGACCTAAATGCTGTCTTGTGGACATTCTCCTCTGCAATGCAGATTTGGTTGTAACTAGAATGCCCATCCATCATAGACAAAATAATGTGCCCTACTGAACTGTCCACCAATAAATCAACTATAGGCATGGGGTATTCATCTTTTGGAGTTACCAATTCAGATTTCTAAAATCGATACATACCATCATCTTGCCATTCTTTTTAACTACAGGCACAATATTAGACAACCATTCAACATACCTAGCTGTTCTAATGAAGCTTGCTTTAAGAAGCTTAAGAATCTCCTCTTTCACTTTTTGAACCACTTCAGGGCTCATCCGTCTTGGTTTCTGCTTGTGTGCCTTGAAATTAGGCTTCATAAGGAGCCTATGTTCCACTAATGACCTGTCTAATCCAGGCAGTTCATTATAAGACCACACAAAACAATCTTTATATGGCTTTAGGACTACCAACAACTGATGGGACTTAACCAAGCACTGATATAAGTGGGTTGCTGTGCAGAACCTTCCCTTAAGTTAATTTCTTCCAAAAGGTCTTGTACTTGAGCACTTACTGATGCTTCTCCTTTAACTTTCTCTGCTTTCAAAGCAACTTCTTCATTTTGTTCTGCTCCCACCTTCTCTAGCTCAACATCTTTGCTTTCTTCCTCATAGACAAAATCTATCCATAAGGCTTCTTCTTCTTGTATTTCTTGGACTTTTGTATCGATGTCCAATGCACAGTACTTATCAAGGGCCAAAGGCTTGGCCTTTTATTGCTCCTGATTACAGCTAATCACCATGGCTTTCCTTTCTTGTTCCTATACCTTCTGGACTATTGACTTTACATCCAATGCTAAAAACTTGATTAAAGCCAAGGGTCTGGCTTCTTGGTTCTTATCTTCTTGCCTACAACCAGGCATCATTGTCATTTTTGGTGACGAACTCTTCATTAGTACTTTCCTGCACTAAGTGCTTCAGGAGTGCTACTTCCTTATCAGCTATCACTTCGGCTGTTCCATCAGGCTTCCTCAGTACACTGAGTGGTGTCACTCCTTCAGTGTATAACTTGACCTCTGCAAAATCAGCACAAGTAATAAAGGGTTGGGGGTCTACGTTAATCTCCTCTGTCTCTCCATTGCATAGTACTATCATCATTTTCTAATTTAGAGAGGAAGGCACACATTTGTTGGTGTGGATCCAATCCCTGCCAAGCAAAGCATTATACTTAACATTACTGTCTATAACAAAGAATGTCATCATGCAATCTCTGGTTTCCACACTCAGGTTGATGGGCAGAATACCCTGAGCCATCTGCTTATCCCCAACGAAACCAGTAATGGTTGTGCTGGTTGGGATTAATTTGGGGTTTCTTTTTCCCAATTTCTTCAAGGAGTACTTCAGAAGCAGGTTCATTATCGCCCCATTGTCCACTAACACCTTGTTCATTTGTAGCCCATCGAAGTAAGCCTTGATATACAGGGGCTTAACGTGCCGAGCCATAGATGTTGTAGTGTACTCGAAGGGGTATGAGAGGTTAATACTCACCTTCTCACTTTCTTCTTCAGTTTCCATTAGTGTAGCCACTTTAAACTCATCTTGAATCATGCTAGCCTGTAAATCTTCACTAAAAACTAGAATGGGGTCATCTTCCTGGCCTTCTTGGTTTCCCTCTTTAGCCTGGAACTCCTGTGGCAGTATATATACCATGTTTACTGGCATTGGAGGGAATGAGCCAAACTGAACTACTGGCTGTACTTGTTTCCCTTTCAAACTAGCTTGTTCTGTTATTTCAGAAACATCTTCCATGCTGCATTCTGGTACCTCTGTGCTAACAGGTTTCATCGAAACAGCTTGTTTGGCTTGTCAACTAGAAAGGTCTGTTTAGCCATGAAGGCCTCAAATATTCCATCTTCAGCCAATGTTCTCTCTTGGCCTAGCTCAGTCTCTTCATCCATTTCATCATCACTTTCCATTAAAGCCTTTTCGAGGCCTGCTAAACTAGATTTTTCTTTGGCTCTTAGTTCAGCATGAACTTTAGCCAACTGCTCCATGCTGGCACTCCTTTTGATCTTGGGAGCAGGCTTCGAACCTATCTCCCCATTTGTCTGGTCTTTCGTTTGTGCCATGGAAGTGCTCTTTCTACTTTCTTTAAGATCCCTCTGATACTAGGTGTATCTTCGTTGGATTTTCCTCCTTTGAGACCTAGAAATCATAGGAACCATATCTGGCTCCCTTGTTTTTGGGTTCTTTAATAACACCCAATTGTTTGGAGCCACCAAGGGAGGTTTGATCATTCTTCCCTAATCTCCAAAAACCTTTCTTTGGGTAGGCATTTCCTTAAGTTTGTTTTGCATGACAAACCAATCTGGAACTCGTGGGACCCATGAGCCCACTGGTCTGGCTGTTGGATCTGCTGTCCCACTCTTTGAAGCACTCTTCGAAGCAGTCCTTGGGGGCCAATTATCAATCCTGGTCCCATGTCTTGCACTAAATCCATGCTTCTTTTTAGGCTGGTTGTCTATCCTGTAATAATTGGGTGGCCTAGTTTCATATAGAGGCCTCTTTTCTTTTGATTGCATCCTGGTGTCTGGTGGGGCTACCATGGATGAATGTTATCTAAGGCCAATTGGGTATGGCCTCTTGTTATAGGTGCTGGCTATTCGGTCCCTTTGCACCTCTTTGTAATATTGTTTCCCATCAACTAGGAGCCCTTTCAGTCACTTGTAACATATCTTGCACCTGGGACACATCCTCTGCACTACAGCAGCTTTGAGAGAGTCGTCATCTAACATTTCTTCACTAGAAGCTTCTTTTAGGCCTGCAGAGCTTTGTCCATCAGCTGGTGAACTTCTTGTCTTCTTCCTAAAAGTAGCCTGGCTAGCCACATGCATCTGCACAGTGACTTCCTCTAATTCCTTCAAGGATAGGTTTTGGAAATCTGGCATGCCAACATTGGCTGCAGCCTCCCTAATCTAATTCCCATAGCTTTCTCAAACTTGGCTAGAAACTTTAGCCTCCCCTTCCGAATTTGTTCTTGGATCCTGTCTCGGAAAACAATATAGTTTTTAATTGAATGAGACTAAGAATTGTGCCATTTACAATATAGTTTTCCTTTAAGTTTTTCAAGGGTAGGGATCTTAACTTCTTTTGATAACTTTAGGAAATTTACTACAAGAAAATGATCAAAAATGTCATCTGTTTTTGTTACGTCAATAGAATACTTCTTATGCAGGTCTTTCTTTTTAAACTACTGGTCTATTGTACTGTCTTTCTAAATTAATGCCTCAAAAGTCATAGGTTCTTTTCCTACGATCTCTACTGCATCAATTTCATAATTAGGGCCCCTATAGTAGGTCTTATATGATGCATTACTTCGATCTTGTTCTTCCTCGAGTAAAGTTTCATATCTAGACACCTTATAGGTTAACTCTACTAAGTCTTGAAACTCAGTTAAATCAAACTTCTTTTGAAGCCTAAATTCCAAGCAATTTTGAGCCAATCTTACAAATTCAAGCTTTGGTAGCATGACCCTGCATTTATTTCGTGCCCTTTTAAATCTGGCAATAAACTAAGCAGCCTTCTCATCAGGCCTTTGGCTCAATCTTGCCAAGTCTTCCATAGAAACTTCAAGTTCTATTTGAAAAAATTTGGCATAAAAAACTTCCTCCATTTACTGTCAAGTTTGGATCGAGCAAGGTGTAAGGTTTATATACCATACGAAAGCTGCTTCAGCTAAAGAATTTGGAAAGAGTCTCAGTTTCATGTAATTATTATTGGCGAACTCACCACACTGGCTTGTAAACCTAGCAATGTGTTCCATCGTTGACTAATTTCCATTCTTATAAAAAAGGGCAAAGTATGGTATTCTAAACCCCCTAGAATACTCATGTACCCTATCCACCCACTATGGGTAAGGTTTTATGTACACTGGAGTCTGGACCCCCCAAGCCATAGGTCCACACATTTCTCTAACAATATCAGCAATTTGGTCCCTTGAAACCATATTTTGTGCTGGTTGAACCATTACTGGAGGAGCAAACATAAGGTTTGAAGGAACTCCATGTGCCTAAGGGCCTCCTGGTCCGTATTCAGGACTAGGGGTCCTTGTTGTACTGGCTGTTATTGAAGGTATGGCTGACCTCTTGGAATCTTTCTTGGGAAAGACCTTACAAAAGGTGTTATGAGAGAAGGAACATGTGTTATTTCTCTCTCAACCGCAAGAAATCCTTCTAACCCCCTGGGTGCAAATTCAAACACAGGATTAGTGAAACCCTGTGTGCCAGGTATGGTTTCGAACATTGGATTTGGAAACATCCTCATAACATTCCCTTGTGTTGGCCCAGATCCACCAATTTGTATGGTTTCACTGGTGGGCAATGGTACATTTTGGTTTATTGGTGGTCTCGAAGGAGCTTCATATTGTAGCGATCCCAATTTTGCCACTTCGCTGAGTATATCGGGGATCGAGCTGCCCGGTCACTGCAGGTCTAGGCGCAAGACCTTGGCGGTCCTAGGTAACTGGCAAGGGTTGAAAGGCAGCGCCTCCGAAGCAAAAATGCAAAATGCATTAGAAGTTGCTTGTTCGCTTGAGCGGCCGTTTATGGGCTCGAGCGGAGAATGTTTGGTTTTAGAAGTTTGACCTATCTACAAAAGTACTGGAAAAGTGTATTTGACGCTCGAGTAGACCATGTTATATCAGTTTATGAATCTGATATTTCATATCACTTTTGTATATCTCTCTCTCTAAAAACCCTTTTCCTCTTCCTTCTCTCTACATTTTCCTACGCCAAATTGGATCAAAACCTTGATTTCTCAAGATCCATTAGAGTTCTACCATAAGTTCTTCATCAAAGTTGGTTAACTTCTCGAGGGCTTCGTTGTGTGCGGTGAAGATCGAGTTTCGGCACTGTTGATTTTGGGGGTTTCATCTCATTTTTTCTTCAAAACTTGAGGTAGGGATTTTCTTAGAGTTATATATATTTTTGGAAGATTTATATGATTTTCAAAATCATCTTTCGATAGCTTTGAAAATTGATTGTTGATTTAAGAAGTTGAGCGATTTTGAAAGTGGGTTTGTCTCTTGTTCCTTTAAAATGATTTTATGGGTTTTGATCTTCGTTGATTAAAGAAAAGATGATTTTGGAAAGTTTTCTTTTAAAAGATTTGAGTTGTGTAGTTTTGGTGAAAAAACCTAGAATTTTGGGATTTTTGTTAAAGGAGACTGAAAATCCATGAATGATATTGTTATATTTATTTTGTGTGTCAAAATAAATAGATGTTTGGAAAATTTCGTATTTATATTTATATAAATGATGAATTTCAAGGAATATGAGAATTGTTATTCATTTTGAAAATTATTATTCAAAACGTTGAAATAGTCTTGAAACAACTAATTGTCGAGAATACTTGAGAAGAGGGAATTGTGTTATTTCTTAGATGATGAATTGAAATAAAAGTATTTATATTCATCTTGTGAAATTGGCATATCAATTCATTTGATTACATTAAACTTTGAAAGTTGATTTGAAAACTTGCATTGAGAAAAGAATGTTGAGAAACAAATTTTCATGGAATCTTTTTGGGGTAAATACGTTGGTAAGTCTTGATAGGTGGTGTAGATGATATTGAATAAGTTGGCCTGAGAGTCCAGGGTGAAAGACCAAAAACCCGCGCGGATAGGTGTCGAGCCTTCCGGTTAATACCGGTAAAAATGACAATTTGGTAGTACTTGTATAGTCTACTTGCAGACACCAACCTAGGGATTACCAGAGTCGTATTTACCGCCCTTGAAATAAATTGTTAAGTTTTGAACAATTGAAATTGCATTATATCATTGAGCATGATGGTTTTCTAAAGATGAAAATGTGATTTTTCTTCCAAAAGGGCATAGCATGATATGTGCATTTCATCTCTTGAGATTTGTATGAAATGTATATACTTTGTTAAGAATTTCCTACTGAGCTTTATGCTCACCCTACAGGATTTTTGTGCAGGAAAAGATGTGGTGATCCCAGCCAACTAGGGGCGTGGAAGTATGTGTGTTGAGAGTACAATGCTCTCATTTTGCTGTGACTCTGTGTGTAAGCCAAGGGCCGTGTTTGTATGGGTTTGAATAACCGTTTTGTGTAACCAGGCTCAAGCCTTGGAAACTTGTAAACCCTTGGGGGTATTTATTTGTTTATTTACTTGTTGTTAGATTAATGTATTGTTGCATGAAGAACTATTGTATCATGTAATGTAAGTTTGGATATTTATATTCGGTTTTCCTTAAAAGAGCCATGATTGTTGTCTTATCATTTGGGCTAGAAATTTTGGGCGTTACACATACCATGAATGAGGCATAGTGTAGACACCCCATTTTTGACCGACCTTAAGACTCAGATGTCATCAATTGAGCGCTCGATGATTGTGCATGTTTGTGCTCATTTTGAGTTTCCGGAGCCTTCGGCTAAGCGCCTTGTCTCAGGACCTCTTAACTTTCTCCTCTTGGCCCGGTTTTTGGACCATGCCTTGCTGCCTTTGCCTAGAGGGAAATAGAGGTCTGTAGGCCACTTTTTGTAGCCGAAGACTACCTTTCCCTCTCATAGGCCACCTTTTGTACCCGTAGACTAGTTTTCGGGGCTTCCGGCTGAGTGCCTCGCCTTGCGGTGTCACGCCCCAAACTCGCCCCTAAAAGTTTGGGCATGACCACCTCAGAAATGGGCATAAAACCTGATGAATATAATTTATGGGGCCTAAACGGAAGCATTAAATATCATATAACGGTGTAAAATAATATCCATTGAGCTACCACTACTATGCCAGGATCGCAAACAGAACATAACACATAAAGATAGCTATGTACATATATATATAAACATTACATACACATCAATATTGACAGACATTTAGGGTACAAATTAATAATTTAGCAAAACTCCATAACTTGAACGGTCAACACCTAAGGGCTTAGATATTCCGGAATTGACAACTGGGTAACGGAAGCCACAGGTTAAGGTTGACCTCCAGGTTGAGTGCCTACAGAAATAGACATAAAATAAAGTGAGCCAAGCTCAGTGAATAATAGCACATAACAATTCAATGTACAACATGAATTATAATACATATCTGTGCATTTATCAATAAAGAGAACATATGGTTAATTTGTTTCTGTATGCATAGCAAGGTATCTTATTCAAAGAACTTGTCCTATCTTGAACATTCGGAGTTTCGTAGCATATCTAGGCATTTTGGGAAAATTATCCAGAAAACGTATCATATCATAAACATGTCGGAAGTTCATAGCATTTTTATCATTTCAGAAAATACTTATCATACTAAACATTTCGTAACCCAAAATATGGATTTCATTAAACACACTTTCATATACCAATGTAGAGTTCACATAACGAGTCTGAATTTGTATTTAATCATAATGGTCTTAGACCTTATCTTGGAACATATCCATAATTTCACAAATTGGCTCTCGGCCTCATTGATTCATAACTTCATAGCTTCACAAATTGGCCCTCGGCCCCTTAGATTCATAACTTCATAGCTTCAGAAATTGGCCCTCGGCCCCTTAGATTCATAACTTCATAGCTTCACAAATTGGCCCTCGGCCCCTTAGATTCATAACTTCATAGCTTCACAAATTGGCCCTCGGCCTCTTAGATTCATAACTTCACAAATGGCTCCTGGCCACATAAGTTCATAGTTCACAAATGGCCCTTGGCCTCATAGGTTCATAGTTCACAAATGGCCCATGGCCACATAAGTTCATAGTTCACAAATGGCCCATGGCCACATAAGTTCATAGTTCACAAATTGTATCTTTCATAACTTCACAAATTATATGTTTCACAGAACGACCGTAGGCCTCATAACGTTCACTTATGTACAGACTCAAGAGGTGGCTCGTACGGATTCTAGAGGTGGCTCCCACTAACGTGTAGCACTTAGTTCCGTACAGCACTTTGTTCCATACCAGAAATCATCATAACATATTAACTTCATAATTATGCAGAAAGTATATACATTCTTCCCATTATTCACATGCATTACCATCGGTAACATAAGATTAACGAACGCATCGATATTTGTTAGCAAAAGGGAACCACATTCCAGAGATACGTAGATATTATAATTTCATAATACACATAATCACATCAATAGGTCAAAACAGTTCATATCATAGCATGAATCATGTAACAATGTTATTGATACTTAATTCCTTTCTGTTAACCAGCTTCATAGTGTTAATAGTTTGTATGCAATTCTTATGCAGAAGCCTGAGTAATTCGTAGGATGGTACATTAATAATAAACATTAGCCATAACCAAAATACAGAGGAGGTTCAGAGTCATACCGGTGTGTGATCACTCTTTTAAGGTTCACATCAATTCTCAATCAACACACATGTTAACATATTAGCTCACGGAAGATAGAATGTCAATAACAATAATGATTAACGGTAAATAACATATGTTTGAGGTACTATTACTCACAGTGTTCAGATGCTTGGTCCACCCCTGTAGCTGACCCTACACAATACATCATAGTACAACACCATTCAATTTCCAATATTATTCAATACAACATTATCCAACAAAGTTAGCATCACTTGGTTCATCAATACCATTTGCAACTTCACATAATTCACAATAAATCCTTGAATCCTATTTCAACATTCTAAAACCAAGTTCATATCATCTATATCCTTAATAGATTATTTCCCTAATTTTTCCTTTACATGATAGCATGAATTCCAACATTTATAATAAAGTTCATTCGCAAATTCTAAACATAATTTTCAACATTCCCAAATTCCAATTCAACTTGAACACACATAATTCAATACTTCAATTTCATTACTCCACTTTCAACTTGAGCCAATTCATTGATTATCATCATTAATCAACCTAGGGTTTCCAAGAAAATTGGGGTTTTTCCTCTTTTCTTAGTGAAATCGCCAAATCAACAATTACTATATGCCAATATGCTAAAAACATTCAACATCCTTTAAGAAGTAGAGTGGGAGCCCCAATTGTGCATAAACATTAAGCCATAAGTGTCCCTAACCCATAATTAACTCAAGATTCCAAAATGTCAACAAAATCCCAAAGTACCAACAAAAATCACTTTGAATCATAAACATTCAAGGCTAAGAGAACCCCCTACCTCGAAATTAGAAGCAAAGAAGCTAGGTTGAACGCATCCTCTCGAAATCCCAAATTCTAATCGGTTGGAAAAGTTGATCTTCACTTCTTCTTTACCCTTGATGCACGATCCATGGTGGATTGTTGGTAAAAATGGATGAAATCAAAGGTTTGAGAGTTAGGGTTTCGGACTTAGTCAAGGAGGAAAGAAGAGGGAAGAAGAAAATATAAGAAATGACTCAAAAATCCAGTTTTTAAAGCTGCTGTCCCGTAATTCCCGCTCGAGCGGAGGAATTCCCGCTCGAGCGTACCTGTTTTCAGCATAGTTTACGAAACTTTGAACAAGTATAACTCTTCCATCCGGACTCCGTTTTAGGTCGTTCTTGTGTCCAAATTGAAGCCCTGGAAATAAGCTTTCCAATGGTTCTAACCTCACATCCAAATTCAAAGTACAGAAAAAGAAAAGGGCAAAAGAGTGGCGGCTGGTCGCAAACAAATTATTCTAATTAAAGCTTTTGGTCCAATTTTACTTTACCATCATATTGCCACCTCAACCAATACTCCAAAATAAAATGAGAAAGTTCCAAATACACTAATAAAAATGTCCAAAAACGAACCCATGTGCCTCAAAAATACAACTCAACTTGGAGACCCGCTCGAGCGCCCAACCTTGCGCTCGAGCGCGAAGACCAACAAAGACGTCCGCTCGAGCGTCAACTCCCCCGCTCGAGCGGAAAATCACAACTCCCAGAATCTCAAGCCATCTGCGAAATTTGCTGGGAACCCCAAATGTCCGCTCGAGCGTCAACTCCTTTGCTCGAGCGGAGGGAAAGATTCTGGGTCGTCACATGCGGACTCTTGTCTTGCTTCCTTTTTGGTTTGTTTTTGAACCAAACCTTGTTACCCTTTGCCTGGAGGGTGGAACAGGGGTGTAGACCACTTTCTCCTCCCTGTAGACCATTTTTCTTCCCTGCCAGCCACTTTTGGTGGTCAGTTAGCTAGGGTGGGTGGTCTGTGGACCACCTAAGGTGGTCGGCAGCCTGCCACCACCTTCTACTCTCTCTGTAGACCTTCTTTCCCCCTTGCCGACAGTTTTATTCCCTGTAGACCACCTTTTGTGGTCAGTCGACTAGGGGAGGTGGTCGGCCGACCACCTTAACTGGTCGGCGTCCTTTCTACACTTTCTGCAGATATTTTCCTTGCCAGTTGTGCCAGCTGTTGGGCACAGAAGGCATCCTCCATACAAGTATGGAGGGATTGCACCAAGCTTCTAGCTTGTTCAACAAGCTTGAGGCTTGGAATTCTATAAGAGAGAGGCTCTCTCTCCCTTTTTCAGGTTCAGAAAAATATTAGGGCTAAACATATCCCTCTCTCTCTATATTTGTGCTTAAAAGTGCCATTTCTTCACACTTTTGCACATAAAGACCTAGTCAAACACCATAACTTTGAAGCTAAGGTTGATTGGAGCTTGGTTTGAGATCTTGGGACTAGTTTTAGCTCAAAAAGGTTGCTAGCTTGTTGTTGTTCTTCAAAGGTCTTCAAGGGTAAGCATATACCCCTTTTAAGCTTTGCTTTGATTAATAGCTTAGTCACCTTTGCATGCTTCTTTTGGCTTAACCTTCAACTGCAAAAAGCTCTGATTTTAACTATTTAGTAAGGTTGTTTAAAGCCTCTTTGGTGTTGGGGGTCTCTCTCACTCTCTTGTGCCTTATTTGCTTAACTTCTTGCTATCTTTTAAAGCTATTGAGACCACCTCTTTTTGACCTTTCTACCATTGAAACTCAGAGGAATTTTAGTGGTAAAAAGTTGCTCTTGTGGTCCAAAAATGGATGGGGGTGGTCCCCCTATTTTGTATCTTGTTTGCATGAGTTATTGGCTTATCAAGTTAGCATGTTTTTCTACCATCGTGGGGCCCTATCTTAGCATGTTTCAGACCTTGTTTTTCCATGACATAGCTCTATTTTAGGTCGGTTTGATTGCCTCTTGCATGCTTCATACCCTTGTAGTGCAATCCTCCCTATAGCCTTAATATGCATCATGCTTTGGACAACCATTTTAGCATGTTTTTTGGCTCCACTCCAGCAAGCTTTTACTCATGTTTTGCCATACTTAAGCTCTGTTTTAAGTAGTTTTGGTCATGCATGCCTTGCTTTGTATAGCCATAGTGCGACCTTGCTCACTAGCTTTGAGTTTCAAAGTCTCTGGCATGCTTCACTTGAGTTGTTTGCATGCTTTGGCCTCATTTCTAACATGATTTCAGTGTGTATAGTGTGTTCATACTCTCCCATGCTTCACTCTTTCAATGCTTTTGGAGGGTTATGCTTTATGTCTTAATCATGAGCCAATTGGCATGCATGCTTGCCTAAGCTTTTTGGGCTGCCATCTCAGTGTGTTTTTGGTCTTATTTTGCCATGATACAACTCTATTTTTGGTTGGTTAGGGCATCCCTCATTTGCTTCTTACACTTGTCGTGTAATCATGCCCTTTGGCCCTGCATGCGTCATGTTTTATGCCTCACATCCTAACATGTGTTAGCTTTACTCTATGCACATTTTGGCATTATTTTGACCTGTCTTGGGACTATTTTGAGTCATCTTGGCCCTTTGGGGCTTGCTTGATATGGCTAAGGTACAAGTGCCTTTGCTAACCTTAAGCTTAGAGCCTCCTAGCATGCCTTATTTGTGATGTGTGTATGATTTGGCATCATTTGGAATGTAATTTCAGAGCTTATGTCTTTGCTATACTCCCGTGTTTATCACTCTTTCATTGCTCTTGAGGGTTATGCATTATGCCTTGTTGGTAAGCCAGTGTGTATGCATGCTTGTATAAGCTTTTGGACCCCCTTTTCAACATGTTTTGGCCTTTGTTTTGGCATGGTTTTGGTCTGTTTGGGGTTGGTTTAAGTCCATTGAGCTTGGTATTGCATGCCTCTTATGAGATGCTCTTTGCTAGCTTTGATATTATTGGCCTCCGGACATGTCTTGCATGCATTGTTCATATGTTGGAACCTTATGCATACCACTCTAACATTGTTAGATAGACATGTGTATGTTGCATTGAGTTTGGATCGGATGTTGATCCAAACACAAGAAACGAGAGGCGTTTCATACTTGAAATGATGAAACGCGCCTCATTTCTCGGTCGCTGACCCTCTTGATCAAGCATGATAGAGGTGGAGGCCCTTATGTGTTATTTGTGCATTCATTGACATTAATTCGTGCAAACTTGGCTTCTCGGCCATCGTTCATTGCGATGCTCGGTTGGTGGCCCGAGAGTCGAGTACCACACTCCTTTGAGCTCGAGAAATGATTGGGAGGGTGGTTGTGCACATATTCCCTTGCAAATACACTGCCATGCCCTTGTTGTTCTCTGTTGCAGCAAAATTGGAGTTTGGCAGATTTTCTAGTCGGCAGACCAGTAAAGGTGGTCGACCGACCACTTTTTCTGGTCGACAACCAGTTTTTCTGGCCTACAAGTGGTCTACAGCCTTATTTTCTGGTCGGCAGCCCACCAGGAGGTCCCCATGTTGGAGCAGAAGCAATCTGGAAGTTTGTGTAGTGTTCTGAGATCAAATCAAATGCAAACAGAGGCAATTCTAGGCATGGTAATGGATTTCCGAGCAAAGCCGACCGAGCATGCATATCCCCCCCTCGCTTCCCGAGGCCATTTGTTTAAATTGCTTAGCTAAACTAGTTCATTAACCTAGTTATTCTGTAATTAATTAGTTAAGTGTTTAATTAATTAATTTGGTTTGTACTTAATTAACTTAGAATAGTTAGTTGATTCAATTTGTGTTGTAATAATTAATTAGCTAGTTAGTTAATTAGTTTGGTTTGTAATAGTTAGCTTAATTAGCGTAGCTAGTTAGCTCTATTTTACTTGGACCCTCTGTCGAGAAGGCAATGTTATAATAAGTCTGGGTGTGTGTGATGTATGTCTTCCAACCCCACGTCTTTCTCCCTTTTATTTACCAGCTTTTGATGGTTAGTTTTAGGGCATGTTTCAATTAGCATACTTTATGACTTGCATGTGTGCATTCATTCATTTGTATTGCATGCACTGGGCTCGGCGCATCATTCAAACTGCATTGTATTTCAATTCCTATTTGAATACATGTATCAAGTGTAGCATTCATATGCCATCGTAGATAGCCGAGCCTACTTAGTTGCATTTTGCATGTGTTGCATTAGGCATTTCAAACATAACTAGGATCATGCATTAATTTCTAACATAGCTTCTGTTTTGGCTTAGAGTACACTGTGAGTGTTTATGCTTTAGCATCCTTGTATGTGTGTAAGTGGCTGCCATAATAGCATGCTTGCCACGAGGCAAACTGCTTAAGTGTTTAACTGCATGAATGCCTGTGGATGAAGGCTTCATTGCTTGAATTGGAACAATTCATCAGAATGTGAGTTTTAAGCCCACTTGAGAGTAACAAATCATGTTTTCTTAAGCCCACTTGAGAGTGGCAAATCCGCGCTTTAGCCTACTTGAGGGTAGCAACTTCAAACCATTTTTGAAAAACAGACATGAGATGTTTTGTTCCAAATTGAGCGATTTAGTCTACACTTGTGTGCTGTGCGCATCACATAGTAAGCTAGCTAATAAATCGGAATAAGAACACATGTGTTTTCAAAAACAACATATCATGTTAGTAGAAGCCGATCTTTTGATCGGGTGAGTGGGGGTGCTCATTTTAGGACCTTCCCCTCTCGTACCCAAGTTCTCGAACCGAGGCAACTTTGGTAATGACGGATACGTGGCCTTTGGCACGAGTCAGAGTTTCCTAAATTTTTCAAAAACAAAATATTTAGGTGGCGACTCTGTAATCGGGCAAAGCAGTCCATGTTTGGCACTTCTTGATTAAAATCGATTTTCCAAAACGATTTGCCGGATTTAGACTCTTTGGTGATTTATCAGTCTTACATTACACTTTGTGAGACTAGATACAGAACCGTAACAGGAGTCCGAACTGTAGTAGCTAGAACACAATTCGCCCCTCGCGCGCGGAGCGGAGTTCGGGTGGTCTACACATAGGCGATGACCTCTTATGACTCTAATTGCTAGTTTGACCATTGGTTTGTCCGTTATTTTGCATGGGTTGTTTATCTCAAACCAATCTATGCTGAAAGGAATTCATGTTTTCTTCAGCCTGTCGTACGATCATTGGTTGATGAGACTTTACTCAATCCAAAAAGAATGTTACCCATCTTTCCATTGTATACATTAATTGTTGCCCCATAGTATCTACTAAACCTTCCCATGGATTTATTGTGTGGGTAGAAGGGGTATTCGAAGGTCTAGTCTCATGGCCCTGTCCAGTGTGTTGGACATGTGTTGTATATTTTGAAGTGCTGGTCTGTTCGACCATTTGTGGAGGATCTGATAAAACAGGTGCATCCATTACATTCTCCTCTAAGTTAGGTATTTCTACCTCTCCTTTCACGTCCTCTTCCAGTCGTTCATTTTCTCCTCTTGCTCTACGTCTAGCCATTTTTAATAACCCCACCGAACGTGCCAAAAATATATGTTGGCTTTTTTGGCTTTCGAAGGTTAATAGTGTAAATTTAAGCGTGCCAGAAAGGATCAATCAGTCCTTATAGAATTTTAATTGCCAACTAATTACCAAACGATTGTGTTAAAGTTCTTTCAGCCTCAATGAAGAGGACTTTTACTGATAGCTTGTTTTAGGAGAAATTTATAAGAAATAACAAGTACAGAATAATTTAGAAACTGAATTTCATTGAGTAAATAAGAACTTACAATGAAATGACTCAGTCTTGAAAAGATTTATAGCAACGACTACTTGAAACTACTCCTAGGAAATGAAGTGTAGTATAGGAATTGAAGTGTTGAAAATGTAAAAAACAGTAAATGTAAAAACTAGAAAGGAAATAATAAGTAAATGAACTGGTTTCTGAATCTAAGTCTGGGTCTTTCAATTTGGGGCATTTCCTGCTATTTATACTTTCCAAGGGTAACCGTCGAAGTGGGCTTCCAATCGTCGAAATATCCTCCCATGATTGCTGATCATGTTTTCTCACAGTCAGTCTCACTACGCCATTCCTGTAGTTAGGCTTCCCTCTTGGATTTGAATTCGTGAGTAACCGTTGGGCCACGTCATCTTGTGCTTTCTAGCTATTCCAATGCTGCGCATGTCTATTATAACCAATATGACCTGCCACGTATCTGTCTTTGACTGGAGACTTGTATTAATTTCCTGAATTGCCCTTCATGTACCATGTGTCAAGCTGCAATTAGTTTTTACAAAATATGTAGCTAACAATGTCTCAAGTATTTTTCTTACAATTATTAGTGGTGCTACCTCCTCTAATACATTACCCCAATTTTGGTCTCTAATGAGATGAAAAACAGAGAGAGATGGAGAGGAGTGTGAGTCCTCCTTTCACATGGTTCATTTCATATCGTTGAGCATGGAATGAGGATGCACAATTAGAGCTTCTATATATATATATATATATATATTTTTTTTTAGAATTATCTTCTGTAAATTTTTTAAAAAATACAATAAATTTTATAATTTCAACATAATTATATGAGATTCTCTTAAGATTTTAAATCTTATAATCTTTTTTTTGTTTGTTTGTGTTAATGTGTTTTTAGAATAATAATAAAGAAAAGTTATACATTTTGCCTGAAAAATGAGTTAAAAAAAATAATATTTTTAAGTCATTTAATATGTGTGTTTAAAGGTACATGTTAAAAAAATCATAAATAAATAACAAAAATATTATCTATCATGAATTTTTGTCTTAAAAATTATTTTATTTTTAATTTAATTAAAATATATTAAATAAAATATTAACAACATAAATATATAGGAGTATTTTTTTATTTTTTTTTGGGATAGATTGATGGGGAATGTCAGCTCTAGGGAGCCTGACTCACGTTGCAAACTGTGTGAATTGGTTAAATTTCTATCCGTAGATCCGTATTTAAATATCCAAATACAGCATAAATGGGCCGGCCCAAAGAGGCCCAGTGCTTTCAGATTTGTAATTACTCGGAATATGTACAACATGATCGGCCCAGTGTTCAAATCAACAAACCTGCCCATTAGAGCATATCCTAAAATATTATTAAAAAATTCATTTCTTATTTTAAAAATTATTTTTTTTATCTACTTCCCCTAACAAACTTCCTATTTTTTCTTTATTCTATTAAAATAATCTTTTTAATTACTTTTAAATTAAATTTTTTTTGTAATAATAAAATAATGAAAACACATGCCAACCAAACACCAGCAGGCAGCAGTAGCAAAGTAGCAGAGGAAAACAAAGAATAGCGGTCAATCGATTAGGTCAATTTTGAACATTTTCTTTCTTCAATTACAGGATACTCACGGGACATTCAGGGGCATCCCTTACGTGCATTCAACAAAATAAAATAAAAATTTATGAGTTATGAGAGCATCCTTAATAGAACCCTTAAGCATCTCTATCAGATCCCTTATAATAATTTTTTGTTATTATAAGGAATTGATTCTTCAAAAATCATTCCCATCAGATCCCTTAAATTTAGGATTGCTACAGTCACTCCCTATTTGTAGGGAGTCACTGTAGCTCTCTTATATCTGACCATGGTCGTCCACTCAAATGTCCCATATGAAATAATCTGGGCAAAAATTGCTTCGCCGATCGTTAGAGGTGAGCAGCGGATATACTGATCCACCAAAACCGATCGAACCGAATCGATCTGCCGCATTTTGGACGGATGTGTGATGACGAACGGACAGTTGCGAATTGATTTTCTCCAATCTGCCAATTTGGCGGACAGATAATGGATTTGAGATTCATTTGGCCGCAACCGAACTGCCAAACCACGAGCACCCCTATTAATTTATAAGACTTTGTATTTTCAATTTGTTTAAATATTTTGTTTGTGTTTTCAATTGAAAAAGAGTTTAAATATTTTGTTGAAAAAAAGTTTTCAACTTGAATATATTTTTTGAATTGAAAAAAGTAAACGTATTATTTATCTATATTTTTTAGTTTTTAAATCTAACTCTAAAAATAATAAATAGAAAATATGATATATGCAGGTTGATTTTTGTTTTCAAAACACATATAGATGTAACAATACAGCGACACATAATCTCTATTACTGCTCTGTTCATGGTTTTGGTGGTTTGAATTATTTTTAGATTTTAAGAACCACAGATTGTAATACTTTATGTGGATGAATCACGCTGTGATTGTAATATGTGGATGAGGCATGTAGTGATTGTAATATTCTAAAGTTTCAAACTTTTTTTTTTTGGATGAAGTATACAGTGATTGTAATACTTTTTTAAGTCATTGACTGTAATTTTTTTTTTTTTTTTTGAAAAAGTGCGCAAGTTGAATTATGTTGAAAATTTATAAAATTTTAAACCACCAAACCGATTCGCATTTATCCGTCAAACCACCAATCCACTCGATCCACATCTGCCGAATTAACGGATAGATATGAATTTATTTTCTCCAATCTACTAATTTAACGGACAAATAACATATTAAAAATTCCGTAACCGCAACCTACCCAAGCGCACCTTACCCGTAGTCCACCCTGGTTTCTTCGATGGCTTTCTTCACGGCAGCAAATGAAGTTGCCTTTTGAGCCATTATTGTTGACTTTATCTTATATTGTTTAATTATTTTATTATTAAAAAAAATATTTTTTTTAATATGAAGTTGCCTTTTGCCTTTTGCCTTGTTTAATTATTTTTAATATGAAGTTGCCTTTTGCGTCATTATTTTATTATTAAAAAATATTAAATTTAAAAATAATTAAAAAAATTATTTTAATAAAAAGATAGATGAAAAAGTGATTCCTAAAATAAAAAATAAATTTTTTAATAATATTTTAAGATAAAATTCAAGTAAGCTGATATGAATGCTCTTATATCCTCTCCTTACCTATTTTAAGGGATTTGATGGCCCCAATACACTTCTAGCAGCTTCCTTAAACACTCCCCTAAAATAAAAATTACTACAGTGTCTTTCTATTTGTAGGCAGTCACTGTAGCACCCATATATATATATATATACTAGTGGTCACCCGTGCGATACACAGGATTTTCAAAAGTCAATAATTATTATAAAAAAAAATTCTTATTGGATTGTATTTTATAATATTTTTATTTAATTTGTGTATGTAAATCTTACTTTACATCATTAAAAATATTTAATATTTCACATTATTGAAAATTTTTAAATACTATCATACATTAAGTAAATCATCATATATATAATGGCTAATTTATCTAAGAATTACTTCAGACAATCAAAGTAGAGTAACAAAGACATTATAATTAATCAAAATGACTAATGTTAAATAAAAGTAACACTAATTTTGTTTAATTAATAGTAAATATTATATTAATCATCCCATTTTAGTGGTTAAACTTTTTTAACATGCTATTTGTTTTTTAGTTATATTGATTCATTAAACATAAATAGGTTTGGAATGATTATAAAAAAAAAAAAAAATTGAAAAAAAAAGGTTTAAAAATGCATTAAAATTGAATTGACAAACATAAAGAATATAAATATTTAAATTATTCAAAAAAAAATTAACATTTTTAATATGAGACCTCTTCCATTTGCTCAAACTCCGAGTCTAAATAAAAATAAATAAAAAAAAAAAGAAGAAGAAATTTGTGGTTTAGTTCTCAAAGGAAATAAGTTCCTAAAAATAAATTTACGCATGAGTTATTTTAACAGGATAATTAGTAATAAAAAATCAATTGATGAGTACATTTAAAGTATAAACTCATATCCAATCAATTTTGAGTACTGGGTGTGTTTGGTAACGTTTACGTTTTCAATTTATATTTACAAAAATTTTATAAACTGGTTTTTGTTTATTTTTTGTTTATTTTTAGAAAAACATAAATTACAAACACGTTTGGTAATTAACAAAATATTTTAAAAATTTTAAAAATATAAAAAAGAGTGAGAAATGGCAAGTGGTGTGGTGTGGGTGGGGTGATGGAAAGTGGTGATGGAAAGTGATGGGTGGGTGGTGGTGGGTGGGTGGGTGGGTGTGATGGGGGGTGGTGGGTGGTAGCGAGCGGGTGGTGGTGGTGGTGGTAGCGGGTGGGTGGTGGTGGATGGGTGGGCAGTGGTGGGTGGCGGTGGTGATGGTGGGTGGTGGGTGGTGAGGTGGTGGTGGCGGTGGGTGGTGGGTGGTGGTGGTAATGGGTGGTGGGTGGTGATGGCGGGTGGGTGGTAGGTGGCTAGTGGTGGCAGGTGGTGGATGGTGGTGGTGGCGGGTGGATGTTGGTGGTGGGTGGTGGTGGTGGTGGTAGGTGGGTGGTGAGTGGTGGTGGTGGGTGGGTGGTGAGTGGCAGAAGACGATGGTAGAAAATGGTGGTGGGTGGTGGCTAGTGTTGGGTGGTAAAAAAAAAAAAATGAAAACTCAAAATGGAAACACATTTTTTGTGTTTTCATTTTTTGGCCAAATTTATAAACTGAGACCACTGATTTATAAATCAAAAATTTTACCAAACAAGTTTTTATTTGAGTTTTTTAAATTTTTGTAAATATAAACAGAAAACTGAAAACGTAAGTGTTACCAAACGACACCGTGTTTTCAGTTTTCTGTTTATATTTACAAAAATTTTAAAAACTCAAATAAAAACTTGTTTGGTAAAATTTTTGATTTATAAATCAGTGGTCTCAGTTTATAAATTTAGCCAAACAATGAAAACACAAAAAATGTGTTTCCATTTTGAGTTTTCAGTTTTTTTTTTTTTTTACCACCTAACACTAACCACCACCCGTCACCATTTTCCACCACTGTCTTCCGCCACCACCACCCACCACCCACCACCCACCACCACTCACCTGCCACCCACTTGCTACCACCACCACCACCGCCACCGCCACCACCCGCCACCCACCTGCCATCCACCCGCCACCCACCACCCACCACCACCACTTGCCACCACCACTCACCACTCACTTGCCATCACTATCCACCACCTGCCATCCACCATCACCACCAGCCACTTGCCACTCACCCGCCACCACCACCACCACCTTCCCACCCATCACACTCACCCACCTACCACTACTACCACCCGTCACCACCCACCACCACCCGCCATCCGCCACTTACTTGCCACCACCACCTACTACCCGCCACCACCACCACCACTACCACCACCACAATCACCCACTCGCTACCACCCACCATCCGCCACCGTCACCTACCCACCATCACCACCAGCCACCACCCATCACCATCACCCATCCGTCACCCACCTGCCACCACCACCACCACCACCACCGCTACTACCACCACCACCCACTCGCTACCATCCACTACCTGCCCACCATCACCTATCCAACCACCACTACCACCATCCGCCACCTACTTGCCACTACCACCCACCCGCCACCACCCACTACCATCCGCCACCCACCTGCCACCACCACCCACCACCTACCGCCATCGCCACCACCACCACCACCCATTCACACACCACATCATATCACACCACACTTACCCACCCACCCACAACCACCACCCCCCGCCACTTACCCGCCACCACCACCACCCACTCGCCACCACCCGTCATCCGCCGCCCATCTGCTCCCACCACCCGCCACTGCCAACCATTCACCACCACACTGTCACCCACCCACCCACCACCACCACCACCACCACCACCACCACCACCAGCTACCCACCACCCCTCATCACCACTTTCCACCACTGTCTTTCGCCGCCACTTGCCACCACTTGCCATTTCTCACTCTTTTTTATATTTTTAAAATTTTCTAAAGATTTTGTCAATTATCAAACGTGTTTGTAGTTTATATTTTTCTTAAAATAAACAAAAAATAAACAAAAATCAGTTTATAAAATTTTTGTAAATATAAACTGAAAACATAAACGTTACCAAACATCATTTTTAATCTAACATATGCACACAAAAAAAAAAAAAAAAAAAAAACTTAAACACAATCAATAAGGTACCATTTGGTAACACTTACGTTTTCAGTTTATATTTACAAAAATTAAAAAAACCCAAATAAAAACTTGTTTGGTAATTTTTAATTTATAAATCAGTGTTCTCAGTTTATAAATTTGGCCAAAAAATGTAAACTCAAAAAATGTGTTTCCGTTTTAAGTTTTTAGTTTTTTTTTTTTTTACCACCCAACACTAGCCACCACCCGTCACCATTTTCCACCACAGCCCACCCCCGCCACCGCCACCACAACCCACCACCCACCCACTGCCACCACCACCCACCACTCACCACCACCATCATCCACCACCCACCCACCACCCACCACCCACCACCCGCCGCCACCACCACCACCATCATCTACCACCCACCCGCTATCACCACCCACCATCCACCCGCCACCCCACCACCACCCACTTGCCATCACCATCCACCCACCCGTCACTGCTTTCCACCACCGTCTTCCGCCGCCACCACCAGCCACTTGCCACCACTTTCCACCACCGTCTTCCACCACCACCACCCATCCACCCACCACTTGCCACCACTTTCCACCACCGTCTTCTGCCATCATCACCCACCACCTGACACCATTTTCCACCACCGTCTTCCTCCACCACCACTCACCATCATTTTCCACCACCGTCTTCTACCGCCACCGCTCGTCACCACCCACCACTTGCCACCACTTGCCATTTCTTACTCTTTTTTATATTTTTAAATTTTTTAAAACATTTTATCTAAACCAAATACGTTTGTAGTTTATGTTTTTCTAAAAATAAACAAAAATCAGTTTATAAAATTTTTGTAAATATGAATTGAAAACGTAAATGTTACCAAACAGGAAGTGAGAGAGTTATAAATTGATAATAGTAGCACTTTTTAAAAAAAAAAAAAAGAATAAAATCTCCATTAAATGACACATTATTAATAAAAAGAAAGAAATAAAGAAAGATACAGATTGTAACAAAAAAAATTAAAAATTAAATAATAATATCTATTTACATAAACTTACTTTCTCACAAATGCAAAAACTCATGCAAGTACACATTTCAAATGTAAAGCAAATATTTAAGATTTTTAGGCAGCGAAAAGAGATAAAAAATAACTCAATGTTGATTGTTTCCCCCTCTCCGCCACACCCCAATCTTCTGTTCATGATTTTATTTGCAGGAATTTGTTTTTATATTGAAAAGATTATGCTTAGACAAAAGATATATATGAAATTCTATCTTATTTAAAATTTGTATAGATAATTAATTGATGATTTAAAAGAAAAAATATTAAGTTTAACTTTTAGATAAACTTTAAAAAGATTAAGCTGAAATATATGGGAATTCTATAACAAACTAACAAAAGATAAATATAGATAATTAAAAAAATTATTATCTTTTTGGGATATTTATATCCCAATCTTAATCTTTTTTTTTTATTTAAATATTTTGTTATTTTTTATTTGAATTTTCATTTTCCAGTTCAAATCTAAATAATTATATTTTTATTTTTATATATTTTTTCATCTCTATTTTTTTTTTTGTTATTCATACATTAATAGTTATTTATTTTAAAAAGTATTTAACACCTAATCTTTTTTATTTGAATATTAATCTTGTATTTGAAGTTTTATCAATTCAAAATATGGAATTGTATTAAATTTAAATTTTATATGGATAATTAATTGATGATTTTAAAAGGTAAAATAATAAGTTAAACTCGAAGATAAAATTTAAAAAGATTAAGCTTAAATATATGAAAATTCTACAACAAACTCACAGAATATAAATATAGATCGTTAAAAAATTTATTATCTTTTTGGGATTTATATCTCAAACTTAATATTTTTAATTTAAATGTTTTTTTTAATCTTTTATTTGCATTTTTATTTATGTAATTTTATTATATTTAAAATTTATATGAATAATTAATTAATGATTTTAAAAGATAAAATATTAAATTCAACTTAAAGATAAACATTAAAAAGATTTAGTCAAAATATATGAAAATTCTACAACAAACTCACATAAGGTAAATATAGATTGTTAAAAACTTTATCATGTTTTTGAAATTTATATCTTAATCTTAATCTTTTTTATTTAAATCTTTTTTTATCTTTTATTTGAATTTTTATTTTTCAGTTCAAATCTAAATAGTTATATATATATATATATATATTGTATATATTTTTATCTCTATTTTTTTTTTGTTCATATATAAATAATTATCTTTTAATTTTAAAATTTATTTGACTCGTCATATTTTTTTATTGTTCATATATAAGTGGTTAACTTCTTATTTTTAAAATTAATTGACTCATAATATTTTTTATTTTATTATTTTTTAATCTTTTATTTAACTCTTTATATTATTTTGTGATTGAAATTTGAATAGGTATCTTTTTATTTATTTTATTTATATTTTTATCTCCACCTCTGTATTGTTCATATCTAAATATTTATCATTTTATTTAAATATATATAATCTTTTAGGCTTTTAAGATTTAGATAATTAACAAATGATTAAAAATTAGGAAAGTGGGAGGGAAGACTTGAGAGGTAACACTTAAGAGAGATAATCCATAAGAGTTTAGTATTAAGAGTTTTGAGAATTCTCATACTCTACTGCATTTGCTTATATAGATAGTATAGATATATTTGCTTTGCTTTGTTTAGGGACTGTAATACACATTTATGATTTTTATTTTTTTAAAATTTATAATGAAAAATTATATTTTAATAAAATAGAGAAAAAATATAGAGTTTCTTAATAGAATAGAGAAAGAATCGGGGGTCTGTTGGGGGAAGTAGATGAAAAAATGATTTCTAAAATAGGGAATGAATTTTTTAATAATACTTTAGGGTAAAATATAAGTAATCTGATATGGATGCTCTGCGGGAGCTATAATGACTCCCTACAAATAGAAAGTCATTATAACAATACTTATATTTGGGGGGTTGGATAAGGAATCTGCTGGGAAAGGATTTCTGAAGAATTAATCTCTTATAATAAGAAAAAACTATTATAAAAGAGCTGGTGCGGGTGCTCTTACTAGTAATAAAAAATACGTACAGGTGGCTCAAAGCCTATATGCTATAACTATACCAAATTAAAATTTTATAGACAAATTTAAGAATAAAATTACTTTTTCGTTACAACTCATGTGAATACCTAAAATGTTTTTATGTGATAGTGTACTCCAAGCTAGGGAATGAAAAATAAAAATAAGTCTTCTTCTGGGTCCTCCTGACTATGAGGTTTGTGAGTTTTGCAATACCTATGTATGTATATGGAATATACTAACCTCTAACAAGCCATGCAGTAGATGATGCTGTGCATTGACGAGAAGCTTATTTCCAAAATAAATACCATTGAAAACAGAAAAAATGTGCATGCTTGAAATGATTCCTCTCTAGCAAAATCCAATGGGTTTCATACCATCAAGTTTCTCAGAGAGAGATTTACAGAGCTATTTTGACATTCTGACCGCCTCCGAAAATGATAATAATTCATATGCAACTGCAAGGTATTAATTAGCAGCAATTGATGGAGGTGGACAGAATGCCAAAGTGGCTATGCAATAAGGCCTCTGAAAAACCCTAGAGAGAGAGAGAGAGAGAAAGAAATAAAGAAGAGAGATGGACTGTGCAAAGGGATTGAGGGAGAGAGTGATAGTTTTGGAGTTTTATAGCTAGTTTCTTTAAAAGTGGGTGTGGGTAGAAAGAAGGTGCATGCGCATGCATGGTGTTTGAAAATGGCTCAATGTTGAAAGAGGGTGTACGAGCGTGCAGGTGTTTGAAGAAAAATATTGTTGAATCTTCCGTCTGAGACATATTCTTTAGGAAAATACTATATATCCCAAATAATTTATTAAATTTTTTATCAAACCTCTTACACAGGTGTAAGATCAACACAAAACACATGCGTGTCGGTCTCACACCTATATGAGAGGTTTAGTAAAAAATTTAATAAATTATTTAGGATTCCTAAAATAACTCTATTTTTTATCCCCAAAAATTAATGTTTTCACATAATCTTATTTTATTTAAATTAAAAATAAATTAAATATAAAATTATATGACAACTTTAAAGCTTGTTCTATATGAACAAATGTCCGGTTACTTTGTGTTGAGTAATAAATTTTAAATAAAATGATATGTTAGATTTGAATTCATTTATTTTAGATTAAATCAAAGTGATCTATTATGTAAAAAAAAAAATTGTTATCGTATTATTTTGATAGAATTTTATGCATAAGAAATTTTAATTTACAAATTATTTATTTATTTATTTATTTTTGGTGCATTAGAATTAAAATAAAACAGAGTCTTACAACATCATAAAACAAGAGAGGCTATATCCTCTCATACAAAGTTCAACTTTATTTTGTGTTTAGCAATGAAAAAGTACGTTGTTATGCAAGAAACTAGTGTTTATTTGACCATGAAAATAATGTGATATCCGTTGCACTTACTACATGCTTTTTTGACTTGATGCCGCAAAAAAAAGAGGTTGCAAAATGTGCTAGCTCTTCTTGTCTCACAACTAATCACATTGTCAACTCTTATACGAGTTCAGAGTCACCTTCTAACATTTATGCGCTTGTTTGGTTTGTTTTTTAGAAAAAATTTTAGGAAAAATTCTCTACAAATAAATTTGCAAGAGTAATCAAATCAAACAAATTTTTTCAAAAAAAATCTCAAAATTTTGTTTGGTTACCTACTTTCTAAAATTACTCTCTCTCATACACATCAAATCAATCACTTTTTTTAAAATTCTCTCTCCAAAACAATTTTCCAAAACTATTTCTGAAAAAAGGCAAACCAAACAAATTTTCGTACTTTTTATTTCAAAAACTGCTCTACAAACATAAACCAAACACACCAATTTAATCCAATAAGAAATAAAAGTCAATGAAATAAATTTTCAAGATTAATGACAAATATTCCATGCTACCAATGAAAAACAAATTAACTTGAATACAAAATATTTTTTATTCTTAAAAGAATAAAAACAATTTTCAAATTAAAATCTAAATAATATCATTGCATTATTAGATCACTCCATACCACTACCACTTTGACTATTAACATGGCCACCATCACAATTACATCATCATAACTATCACTATTTCACTATTACCGTCGTACCACAACCACGACAGTATTACCATCGTTATTACTACCACCATTAGTACTAGGCTACTAGCACATTAATTTCAAAATTATAGCAAACATAAAAAATATAATGGTGCTACATGAACCAATTAGTGTACTGACTAGTATACCAACACTACTTATGATATTATTATTAATTCCACTCATTAATCACATTACAAATTTCAAAGATTTCTTAAATTATGTCATATCATCAATTGATACACTAATTAGTATACTAATTGATACATATAGCATTATTTAAAAAAATATATTTCAAAGAATATTTGTTTGTTGTAGGAAAAGTTTTGTATAGAATGGTGTCACAAGTGCATAATTGGAAAACCCATGAATTGATATCGTTACATCATATGTACAAAATTTATTTTTCACGCGAAAGTGGCAAGAATCCGTTGTCGTCCAGCGGTTAGGATATCTGGCTTTCACCCAGGAGACCCGGGTTCGATTCCCGGCAACGGAAGATAATTCTGTTTTTGTCATGCAAAGTTCATACTATTTTTCCCTCGAGGGGTTAATTTTTGGTTATTATTTTTCAGGCAAGACAAGTTCACGCTATTATAGCCTCCTTTTGGATATAAGCCAATAGAAAATTGTTTAAGATTACTAAAATAATGAGTTTTAATAGCTTTAAAAACACTGTAATTCCAATTGATTTGATGTTTTACTTTTTGTTTTTTTTGTTTTTTTTAAATTTTCTGCACTGCCAGCTTATTAGAGCTGGCTTAGTGCTCCCTTTTTAGTGGTATGTATCACCACGGTAAGCCAATAAGTATGAACAATAGCCGGAGGTGCAAAACTCAACCAAAAAAAAAAAAAAATAGGTGCACTGCCGTGACAGTGTAGGCATAGCCTACACTATCAAAGTGACAAGTTGTTACATCACGTGTGAAATTACAGTTTTGTCCCTTTTCATCAATTTAAAAAATTTTAATTTTAGGGATAAATTTGTCATTTTAAATTCAAATATCATTTTAACACACTTTTCAATACAACAACTCAACTAAAAATTCATCTCATCTTTCCAAACACAAAAACTAAAATAGTCTATTAAAATATCCAAAAAGCTAAAAAATCTCTAAAATAACCACTTCCCAAACGAGGCCTCTGTAACTCAACGAAAATTATATTGGCAAAATATGAATTATTTGATATTTGCTCAAAAAAAAAGCAACATAATTTTTTTTTTAGGTGAATTACAAATACACCATTTTAGTTTTGCTAAAAATACGAATTGAGCCCTATGATTTAGAAAATTACAAATACCTCCCTGTCAGAATTTTTTATTTAACACAATTAATTGAAAAGGTAAAATTTCTAATTGTTCACCTATACAATAATAAAATTATCTGAATTATTAATTGAAATAAAATTTTAACATTATTAAAAAGTATTAATTAATTTGATGATTTATTAATAAAATAACCTATTTGTTATGAAATTAAAAACCTCATAGGACATAATGTAATTTTTAAAACTATATTGTGTAATTTATAATTTAAGTAAACCTCAAAGTGTGTTTGTAATTTATACTTTATTTATGGGTCCAAGTTGTATTTTTTTTCATCTTCTAAATCTGAGAAGAAATAAGTGTAATTTATCTTACACTTTTTATTTTTTTTGTACCTTTGAAGTTTGAAGTTTTAATTTTTAATTTTTTTTTAAAAATTGGTCTTCTGAGCTTTTATTGGGTAAATTACACTTTACTAATTATTTTTTCATTTTGACATTTAAATTTTATTTTTTTTCTATTCTAACTCTACATATTTAAAATTTTCTCAATTTATTCTAAAAATTAATTTATATTCAAAATTAAATAAAAAATGATATATTAACAATCACGTGGTATAAAAATATTTTATTACATATATAACTTACGCATCTTATATAAATGCAAACCTCAATATAATAATATACTATGTGATAGTTAATATGACATTTTTCTGTTTAATTTTGAATAAAATTAACTTTATGAGTAAGCTATTAAAAATTTAAAATATAAAGAGTCAAAAAAAAAATTAAAGACTAAAATAAAAATAAAAATCAAATACAAAAAGGTAAAGTGTAATTTACCATTATTAGCGAGACTTTTTTTGTAATAAAAGCCAAGAAATCAATTTGCCTCGGCCCTGATGGCTAATTTTTACGGTTAAAAGAAAACCAACAAAACACTAAAAAAATACCCATCTCTCTCTCTGCCAGCAAAATTATATCAATTCACAAATAACACGAATATGTATACCTATATTATTATGGGATGAGAATCTTTCATGTTTGAGGAGAGAATTTAAAAGATTTAGGAGTTTTGAATTGATTATTTTTTAAAAATTATTGGGTAATATTTATATAAAAAATTAAGATGATTGAATATTAGTAATTATATTTTTAGATTAAATTTATATTATAAAAAATAAATAATTATTTTTAAAATTATATTTATCGTATATTTTTTAAAAAAATAAATATGATCCAAATGTTATCGATATCTAATTAATTTAATTATTTACATAAATTTTTTAATTAATAAATTTTAAAAAATAAACAATTCGAATCATTAAATTAATTCCAAAATAAACCTATTCACCATGTTTGTTTCCAGTTTTTTGAAAATACCTTTCAGAAATTTTTAATTTCTTGTTTTCCGTATTTTTTTATTTGTACTGAATTTTTTAAATATTTTAAGCAAATTTTTTAATTTTAGACACATTTAACATAAATATACTTAAAATGTATAATTTTCATGAAAGAAATTTTAAAAAAATTCATTAAATACCAAAAATATACAAAAATTCAATATATTTTTCATATTTTTGTATAATTATTAATTTTTAAAAATATTTTACTTTTTAGGTACATTTAAGTAAGGTGCATCCAAAAAAGTAAAAAAAAATGCTTAAAATTTTAAAAGTATTCACTAAAATAAAAAAATACGAAAAAGAAAAAACTCAGTTTTCATAAAATTAAATTCACAAAACTGAAACTAAACACATTGATTAAGTTTATAAGAGCTTGTTTGGGAAGATGTTTTCGGCTAAAATAGTCGTATAAGGCAAAATAGACTATTTTAGTCAAATATGACAAAATGTCATATCCAACCCATAATCATTTCATTTTTTCTCTTATAAAAGTTAAAAAAGTAAAAAAAAAAACTTATCCTAAATGAGACTTTTTAATCTCAAATAAAAATAGCTAAGGTCTCATCAGGAAATTAAGCATTTTAATCAAAAAGTAAAAAAAAAATTATTATAAGGGGAAATTTTTTTTAAGGTTTCTGGTATTAAGATTTTACAACATAAAGGACACTCAATATTTTCATAATGTCTAAGGTCTCTCAAGTTGATCCAAAGAAAATTGGTCCAAAGAAAATTAGTCTAGAGAAATTTTGTCCAGAGAAATTCTGGACTTCCAAAGAATTTCTCTGGGTTCAGTTTGACCAATTTTCAAACTAGAGAAAATTGATAAATTCTAGACTTCTCAAGCCAAAGAAAATTGACTTCACCAATTTTACTCAGTTAAAGGGAGAGAAAATTAAACAAATTTCTCTGGCTCCCTGCCTCTCCTAGACTTAACTCTCCAGAGAAAATTTGAAAATTTCTCTAATTTTCCCATCACATAGTAGTTTCCATTTTTGTGAATCATCATCGGTCAGAAGGTCAATCCGTCCACCATTAACAACATATACTGTATCTTCATCCACTTCACCAAGTGGTCTCTCATTCAACAAGAGTGATTCTGCCATCTCTGCTCTCTGTCTCCACATCTTCGAAGTGGTATCCAATTGTAAAACCCAAGTTTTGAATATTATTATTTTTGGATAGATTGGTAATTACATTAATTTATATGGGTCACTTAGTAATATCAAAGAATTAGTTATGAGATGACATTATATTTCCTATTACTTAGATGGGTAATTTTGTAACTTTGAGAAATTAGGTTAATAAGCCCACCTATAAGTCTTGGAAAACAATAAAACAAAGGTTGTGAATTGCTCCATAGGCGACTAGGGTTTGAGAAGGTAAAAGAAAAAAAAGAAAAGAAAAAGAGAAAAGAGGTTCAAGGGAGGCTGCAATAGGGATTGGAGGCAGCACGTTGATGATTTTGGGACACCCATTGGTTAAGGTAAAATCTGTCTTTACTGTTAATTATTAAGTTTATGTTGAGGAATTTAACAATCAATGCATTAAGGGGATTTGGAAGATCTATAGGTGCCTACTTAGGTTTTGAGAATTTGGTGCAATGTGTAAGTGTAACTTCGCTTTGGGTGGGTAATAGAAACAATGGAGTTTTGTATCATGGGTAAGGTGTGTTTGGCTTTAAAGTTGGGTTGAATGGTTTGATCTCTTAGATATTAAAGTAATACATCAATCTAATATAGTGGGGCTTTTGTGGGTGTATGTAACATGTAAAAAAAAAAAATTTAATTTATTTGAGGTTTTATTTATTAGGGTTGTATGATTGAAGTGGTGGAGCTGGGTGTTTGGAGTTGGTGTTGGAATATTATTTTAGCTGTTTGAGGTAAGTAACCCTCTATCACTGTTGGTTCATTTTTATTTCTATCGAATTGTTTAAAATCATAAATATTTATTTATAGCCTTCATGTTCTCTTAAAATAAAATATGAGTCAAGTATAAAATAACATCAAATATTATTATGAAAATTATTTGAATATTTGGTGAAACTATTCTGAAAATTGTACTAAACGTTTATTCTGAAATTATCGAATGTTTTATTTAAAAGTTGTGTATTGTTTGAATTTTGAACATCACTCTAGTCTGACTATGATTTGGACCCTAGCCAATAGGGGTTATTTATTGGCACAGAAATTAGTTTCTTTTGGGGCTTTACCACCGGCCTATGTGTGGTTCTGGGCCTTGTCATGAGCTAAGTGACCGTAGTCATTAAGACTTGGGTTTTGTGAATCGAATCATTGAACTATCTGAATATCGAACCATCGATTTGCACAACGAATTACTTTGAATTATCACATTGGCTTTTCATTTAAAATGTATTGTACATTGTTTATTTTTAGCTATGAAACCATCTTACAAATAATTATTTCATTTATTGAACTGTAGAAAAATTATATTTTTGGTTATCGATTTATTTATTTATTTTTGTATACTTGATCCAAATAATGATGATGGTTGGTTATTCTTGGGCTATCTAGCTTACCCTTATTTTTTTTCAGATTACGAAAAAAGTAGAGGCATCTTAAATTTTTTTTACACGTGGGAGTGCCGAGAGTAGGACCATGATTTAAGTACTTGGATTATTGTTTTGTTAGTGTATTAAATTAGTGGACTTGGTGGACATTTTCATATAAGAACTATTTATTTTTATGGATTTTGGCATTATGACAATTAAGGATTTAATTTGAGTATTTTACATTGTGGGTTATGCGATTGAATTCTTATCCTTGCATGCTCACTTATATGAGTGTGCGGTGTTGTCACGGAGCTTGGGGCGTGACACCAATACTTTTAAAGATCTCTGCAGTGCTTCACATCTTCGCATATAGGCCTCATTTTTAGAACGTGCTGTTCGTTCAGCAGCTTCTATATCAACCTTGATGGCCTCCAACTCACCATTCAAAGCCTTAGAAGCAGCTTTCCTTTAGGAATCGGGCCGACGAAGTAGTTCTCCATCAAAATTAACGTCTCTAATCTCCTTCCTTCGCGCAAATCGCGAGGAATCGTTCTGGTGAGATGATTCGTCGCCACATCAAACCTCAACAGTTTTCCATTACGACCAAGGTTCGTCGGTTGCTCCAACGTGAAATTGTTCTCCCAAATCTGCAAGACCTCGAGATTAGGGAGATCTCCGATGAACGAAAGGATTGGACCTTCGAGATTGTTGCGAAACAGATTGATTAGCGTAAGGTTCTGGCAGGAGAACATTGTCGAAGGGGTGGGATTTGGGGATAGGGTAGACAAAGATCTTGAAGCTTTTGTTCATTTGGTTGTAGGGGAGAGAGAAAGAGAGAGAGGAATTGTGGGCAAAGAGTTAAATTTCTCTGATATATGTTTAGAGACTTTAGGCATCAAAAAATAATTTTGTGGATCTCTTTCATTACAAAAAGTGAGGGAGGGACCCTAGACTAATTTTTTCTATTATAAATTATCATATCACTTATTCTATTTTTTTTAAATATATTTTTATAAAAAAATTACTAACATAACATGTTGGGCGAAATCTTAAAAGTCAAAAAAAAAAAAAAAAATAATAATAGTGAAAAAGCCAGTCAAATACTCTCTCGACTGGAAAAAACCAACTCTATTGTAATGTTTATATTTATATGATCTAGAATAGAATATAATATAAACGATAAAATCTGAATACAAAATACAAAATGAAACGGTACAACATGCATTCGGACAACCCACAAGACCAAGCCACCTCTTCCGCCTCTCCAATGGCGTCACTATCTTCTCTCTTCCTCTCCAACCCTCGCTCTCTCCGCCTTCCAAACCCTAACCCTAACCCTAACCCTCAAATTCACCTCCCTCTTAGAACCCAAACCCTAACTTTCTCCTCAAACTCCTCCCAAATCTCCACTGATTCTCCATCGCCACCTCCTCCGCCGCCGGAGAAGAAATCGTTCGCGGTGGCCACCGGCGAGCTCTTCCTAGGAATTGCAACGCGAATTATAAAGAGAAGGAATGGGATTGATGGTGGGGACTCGAATTCGGTCCCGATTACGATGTTTAGGGATTCGGAGAGAGAGTCGTATTTTTGGAGGAGGACGAAGGAGGGGATTGCGTCGGTGGTGGAGGACCCGGTGCAGCCGGAGGTGGTTTGGGAGCAGAGGTTGAAGGATGTGGAGGCGGAGAGGTGTCGGAAGGCGGTGACAAGCCCTGGATTTAGCTTCTCTGCTGCTGGGCTTCTGTTTCCATACCATCTTGGTGTTGCTCAATTTCTTATCGAGAAGGGTTACATAAAGGTTGGAATTTTTTGAATTCTTGGTTTCTTTGTCAGTTGTTGCGGTTATAAAGTTAGGATTGTGTGTATATATGTGGTGATGGGTTATTATCTAAGCTTCACAGAACCTGCCACTATATGAACTTTTGAAATTGATGCTTACAGAGTAGAGTTCTTATCAACTATGTTACATAGACTCTTCAAGATAAAGACAAATACGATGAAATTCTTATATATTTGTATTCAACACCACCATTACATGTATATATACGGCTGTATAATTGTCATAAAACAAGTGAAATTATTGTTTCACACTGTTACATATACCACCATTTTCTCTTACATAATAGAATAAAAGTATAAAAATATGAATTTTTTTTTTTTTTTTTGGTTTTTTTTTTTTTTTTTGTTGAGTCCCCATACTCTTAAGTTTGAGGTTTGATGGGTCCAAACTCTAGACACATACCCACATTTGACATTGCTTATCAATCTTTATCTTAGGTTTGGGGACAACCTTGAACAGCCAAAGACTGAGATTAAAATTAAGAATTACTTTCAAGGAGAAGAAAACACGGTAGAATAGGAAAATTGAATATGAGTAACCTTTTTCCTTTCCAATTCCATGGACTAATGATATCCAATTTTTCATCAGAAGCAATTAGTCTATTTAGCAAATTAGCACTGAAGTAAACAGGGGCAGGGGTTCCCTTGCCCAAGACCCCTTTTTGAATCAACTTCCTGCTTTGCCATTGATTATAGCAGTGAAGTTTTATTTTAAGACTTTAATTTCTCTTAAAGCTTTCTTTAAGAAGATATAATCAAGTAACTGGCACTCCCTAAGAGTGTATGGAGAATTTGTCTGCCTTCTAAAGCCACTTGAGAAGCAGGGGTAGTCTCATGAATGACCTCATGCAACCTTCTACACACCCTCCTTATCACCATATAAATGCTAGTCACATGACTACTGGGTTTGAAATTATTGGTAGACTGGCACTGATCTTCATTTTCTGGTCTTCACTGTATCATATTGGGAATGAATAGAAATTGTAAGCAAGGCCTTTTGCAATAATTACTTATTTACAGTTTTTTTTAGGGGTTTGTGCAGTCAGTTATGTGGTTGAGACTTTTGACCTTGTCATTCACTGCAGTTATTGTAATCTTGTTGATTGCTTGATTATATAAATAAAATTAGAATTGAAGATTTTATATCTGATGTGGTCTAAAATTTCCTTGTGTAAGATTTGGGTAATTCTTGAGCGTGCGATAAACGTGGAAATTTTCTAGGTTAAAGTTTGCTTGGCTAGTCCTTTGAGGATTATGTCAGTAACTCAGAGACTTAAAATTGTTTATATGTTGAAGAATATATGATTTTTTCTATTACTCATTCTTTTATCTTTTGCTGATAATGCTACTTTCAATTATAAGATGTTGATCAAGATTTTAGAGAACTTTAATAGGTTCTACATTGATTAAAACTTAGCATGTAGCATAAGAAGTTATTTAGTTGGCGCTGCCTTCTAATGACTTGTGAAAACTTGAACTTCTTAAAATTAGATGCATTTTTTCCTTTGCTTCTTTCTAGCTTCTTTGTATACCTGTATAAATAAATTTTCATTTGAGTTTCATTTATGTAGTTCATTTTTACAGGAGGAACCAGGATTTCTAAACTTTAGTTATAGTGTTTCTTAATGGAAGTATTTCTTTTTGACATAGGACACCACACCGTTAGCTGGTTCATCTGCTGGTGCTATTGTTTGTGCAGTGATTGCGTCAGGAGCCAGTATGGAAGAGGCTTTAAAAGCTACCAAAATATTGGCTGAAGATTGCAGGCTGAGAGGGACTGCATTTCGCCTAGGGGTATGTGTGTACTCTATTATGCTCTATGCATGGATGAGTGAACATGCTTCTTGAGATGCAATTTTTTTTTATTTATAAAATTGAGCAGTATAGCAAGGTAGGAAGGTACAGAATACGAAGATGCAAGTATGAGCAAAAATTGATTGCTTTGCAGTATCATCCTTTAAGCCTTTTTTCTTCTTTTTCTGGTTGCTTGGTTGGTAATATCAGCCTTGTTATAGGCATGGAGTGTAGTAATGAACAAATCTGGTTAATGAGTAAAGTAGCAGAACATGTTTTGGGTGCAAGATTTGGCATCTTTAAATGAGGCATTATGAGACTGAAACTTGTAGAAAAGGAAGAGTAACGACTTACTGCGTTGTTCTTGTCTTTAAATGGAGATTTAATTATTTAAAATGTTCAATATTTCTGTGTCCAGGCTGTTCTAAAAGATGTTCTTGACAAGTTTCTGCCAGATGATGTACATTTTCGATCCAATGGGAGGGTCCGTGGTGAGAATAATTCTTCCTTCCCTCAGTGTACACATATTGACTGCATACACATACACTATGGAATGACATAGTGACTTGTGCATCAAGGATCTTTAAACCATGCTTTAATTTGACATTATAAAACTGAGAAGAAAGAAGGATGACAGTCCTTGTTAGCATGCTTTTAACCCGACATTATGGTGATCTGAACTAGGATTCTTTGACGGTTGTGTAGTTGTGAGTTTTTATCCATTTATAACAGAAGATGACTCCTAGCTAGTATAACAGTTTAAAAAAAAAAATTATTTAAACTTCTCCATGCATTTGACCCTTCCTAAAGCTGGTTTACGTGTGGTATGGAGTATTGAACATAAGATGCACCCTGCCACTTTGAACAATTTATTTGAATGTATTTTTGTATGCGGCCCCTCAATTGTTTGATATTGTTGTTTCCTTACAGTTGCTGTAACACAGATCCTTTGGAGGCCTAGAGGTTTGTTGGTTGATCAATTTGACTCTAAAGAAGACCTCATCAATGCAGTCTTTACTTCATCCTTTATTCCGGGGTACACATTTCTGTATTTCAAGTACTTCATACCTGGATTTATGTGTATATATATTACCAAACCCACATCTTTTTAAAATTTATTCCTCAAGTCCAAGTATTTTTCAACTTATTTACCAAATTCAAGTTGTTTTTAACGTCGTGCTTCTAATGCATAATTTTAATGTAAAACTGCGTTTTGAAAATATTTAAAAATAACTGAAATTGAAGTCGTATATTGATTTCAGTAAGGATGCTATCTATTCCTTCTACGTTTCACAACTTCACTGAAGTTGTGATCAATCCATGATCTCTATGGTCAAAACATTGCCTAACATAAAGGTGCCAACTACTTCAATCCATACCAAATGGACCAAATCCGATGTTTAATATTGTTGTTTCCTCACACTCCTTCCTCCTTACACAACACATGGAACCTGCACACCCCTCTCCTTTCCACACTGTATAAAAGCTACCTATAACACCTCTCTTCACATGCTGTGCCACCTGATTGTCATCTATGCTAGACAATCCAAGTCCCAGAGAGAGAACTAGATATTTGAAATTGAGAGCTTAGAAAGAGAGAAAACTGAAGGGTTATGTATGAATGAACACCCAAACATTTGCCTTCCTGCCATGGCAGTGAAGTTGATTTTTAGAGAGAAAAAAATAAGCATTGGAAAGTGATTCTGTTATATATAATATATATACACACTTCTTCATAATGGAAGTAAAAAAGTTGATAATAGAGGCCTAAAGTGAACTACTTTACCCATGTAATATCTTTGGTGATAGAGGCTCTACAGTCCTGCCTAAGGCATAACTGGAGGAACATAAAGATTGCAATTGTGGGTTAAATCACGACTTTAATGAAGTCGTGGAACTGAAACACGGTTTCATTGAAGTTGTGATTGCGAACAACTTCGGTTTGCAATATATATTTTTTAAAAGTTGCGTGTTATAGTTTATGCAATGAAGTTGAACTAAAAGTAACTCAGTGCAGATATCTTGCACCAAGACCAGCAACAATGTTCCGGAATCGACTTTGCATTGATGGGGGATTGACATTGTTTATGCCACCCACATCTGCTACTCAGACGGTAATGATTCTTTCAGTGAAAACAGAATTTAAATAACTATGCATTGCATAGTTTTGTTAGTTGATGTGGAATCACAAATATATTACTATCATAACTATCACTGGTGAGAGAAACCTGTTAATGGTATCCGAAGTTGTTAAGGCATGAATGCTTCATAAACTCACTTAACAGCAGCGTATTCATTTAGCTTCTCTTGACAAGTTTGTCAAGAATTTTTAATATTTTGATTATGAAATTCTATTACTATATTTGGGCCTTCCTGCCTTCACTTGTGACATTAACGCTGTGTTTGGTTGAAGGATTTGAGGAGGGATTTGGAAAGGAAAAGAGAAAAGTTAGGTGAAATGTGAATAAAATATACCTACATTTCACCTAATTTCACACACCTTTTCCCTTTCCCTTTCCAAATCCTTTCCCAAATCCCCCAACCAAACACAGCATAAGGGGGAGGTCTCTTAGAAGATTTTGTTTTGTATTTTGGTGTTACCCCCATTGGAATTATGTGAATGTTTCCGTATAAAAAGTTAGAAATCTAAGGTTTCATTGTGACATAGTTTCATGAGGCCTTTGAATCATCTTATTGCTAATCCCCAATCCACTTTTTCCTGTATTCTAAAAGGTGATTTTGTTCTGTTTATGTCTTCCATGTTGCTGCTTGTCTTTTGTTCTCTCTTTGGATTTTTCTGCCTCGGAATTTACAATTACATAGTGTGTTGCTTCTTTCCAAATTGAACATGTGCGTTACTAAGGTGTATTTGAAGTGAATTTACTCTACTTCCCATAGACCTTGATATTGGTTTATAGTCCGTATAGTGTCATTTTTTAATTAATCTAGGATTCAAAAATCTATAAATAAACTTGTGTGTTATGATTACTCCTATAGTTTTTCTTTATGTAGTTGCTCAATTTTTGTTTTGTAGTACTGGTACCTTATTTCTATGTATGGATGATCATCCAATTCACTTATTGATGCAGTATTTGATTGTTTAGTGTTGTTCCGTTGCTTTTCAGATTCGTGTTTGTGCCTTCCCAGCCAGTCGATTGGGATTGCAAGGAATTGGAATTAGTCCCGATTGCAACCCTGAAAGTCGGGCTACTCCCAGAGAGGTAATCTTATAACCTGACTAGTACACCTTTCTTTGAGGATAAACCATTGAAATTTTTGCGCTTCTCTTCATTTCAGCTTTTTAATTGGGCACTTGAGCCAGCAGAGGATGATATTCTTGATAAGCTCTTTGAGTATGGGTATTTAGATGCAGCTGTGTGGGCTGAAGAGAATCCTGTCGAAGAAATAGTTCGAGATATCCACCCACATTTTGAGAACAGTGGAGTTGCATAGTACTGTCGTGAAGATCAATCTTGTTCAAAGTTAAGATGAATGAGAAGGAATGAAACTTTTGATCCTCAACGCGCATTATGCACTCGAGTAGTGCTAGGCTTAATGAGGGGCGTGCACATGTATTGGTCCTCATCTTTTGTTGTATAGTAACATTGTCGATCACCGGTAGTTATGAGATAAAAGGGTAGAAGAAAAAGAACAGAAATATAAAATTGTAGATTTACAAGAATTTTTTTATTTTAACAGACTCATCATTTCAAAGTACCTTTAGTTGAAGAATGTACTGTGTTGTCAATCATTGATCTTTAAAGCAGTTCAAAAGTGCAGAGAAACAAAGTTTTTGGTTAAGATCCCACATCGAAGTAGATAGAGAGAAAGGAGAGAGAAAATGAGTGGATAAAAGTGATGGGATGAGGGAGAGGAAAGGCATACCTTTCTCGGCCTTTTGGCTAAGATCAAGTGTAGTATCTGTTTTTATCAGTTTAATATCTGATACGTGAGTCATCGACTCACATGATATTAAATTAATTTTTTTCAGGGGATAGTCCATCACAGTAGCCTGCTGCTGGGGCTCTCGAGCGTCGCCATGGCTTTGCACTACTGCCTTGGCCTGGCGCACCCCTTCTATGCTAGTCCTAATCTTTCAACGATTATTTTATTTATTAATGTAATATTTTTTTAAAAATATTGGCGACTTATGGTTTTATTGCATAGATTTGTTTACTGAAGTCTTTTTTAAGAAAGTACATATATTTAAAGGATTTATTAGTGCATTAAAAAGATATAATTTATTAAAAAATATTAAAAAGTTGTTTATTAAAAAGGTGGATAAGTCTATTAGGACTTGCTTATTGCAAATAAGTGTTACGGTAAAAATTAGTAATATAGACCTAATATTATCGTGGTCTCCCAACTAATTATATAGTATTTTATTATTAAATATTAATTCTTATTTGTCTTTGGCATATTTTTTGTTTAGCTTGTGTTATTAATTATATATATATATATATGAATTTTGTTAGGGCGAGTGTTATAAATTTTATAACCATTGATGTGGTGTAATGGATTTAGAAATACTCTCTCGTCCAAAACAGAACCCCTCACTCCTCCTCATCTCCTTTCTTTTATATTGTTCCCTAGGGACCCTCTAAGGGCCCATTGCCTATGGGCTTTGACCTCATTCTTGGGCCTTCTATACATTCCATAGGGTACACGACTTTGACAGCTCTTTAACTCGGTTTTACTCGGCTACGACCCTTCACTGAACCTGGCATGGGCCAACTTGTCTGCGGCCATGGATCTGGTAAGAGCCGCTGACTCGTACTTGGCTAGTTTATGACTCAGAGTCTCATTTATTAGGCCACTACAATTGCCCCCTGAACATCCGATTAACATCTGTTATTTGGTGTGGTCGGCTTCTGTGTATATTTTTCGGCTTATAGATTTAACAGACCTCGAAAGTCTGAAATACGGCGCACGCGTGCCTTTTGGTACTACACGTCAAATCAGATGCAATATGGAGTCATCATTGCTTCCCGCCCCTTCGTAATTTGACATTCATTTAATGCGATTTGAAAATTGTATGTGTTGAACTTTGGCTCCTTGGCATTCTTCACACCGTTTTTCCTTCCTCATAAGACTCTTGCGTTTTCAACTTTACTTCATATCGCTCCTTCGCTTTGCTCCCTCGTTCTGACCTGTAAGTCCCTCCATCTCTTTCTCTTTTGCTCGCATTCCAATCTCTTTGTGTGTTTTTATTTGCATATTTTCTATTCTGTCTGGAATGACGACTCATTTGAAAGCTCTTCTTTCTGAGGAGCGAGTTGCCTCCTTCCGTCGTCACTTTTCAATCCCCGACGATGTCCACATGTCCGTTGTTGCAGACGGTGTGGTTGATATGAAGAGGGCTGATGCAAACACCATCGTCTTCCCTCTCATGTTAATCACTGAGGATGGGGTCCGTTTCCTCTTATACCCTTTCCTCAGGACTGTTCTGCATTACTGGGGTCTCATTCCCTCTCAGCCCAATGTGAATTTTTACCATATAATCATGAGTTTAGTGGAACTGAACCGCCGACTTGGGCTTAACCTGGGAATTCCAGTGATTCGGCATTGCTATGTCATGGCAAAATCAACTGGTCGTCAGGGCCGTTATTTTCTTAGAGCCAAGGACATAGTCGATTGATGGCTTGCGAATCAAGTCTACCCCTCACTACTTCTGGGTTGTTGGCCACTTTTTCCAAGCAGGCAGTGTCCTTTTTCTAGCGGTGCAAAGTAGAGGCTGAGGTGGAAAAACATGTGCAATTTTCTAACTGAGCAACAGAGGCATTCCAGTTGCAAAACGGAGAGCATTATCGGGTGGAAATCCACATCCATGCATGAGCCATCCCTCAATTCTCGGAATCCATCAAAATGATGTTGTAATATTAGTATGTTGTGTTTGGAGTAATGGACTTGTAACTAATTAGTTAGAATAGCTAGTTAGTTTTGTGTTGTACCTATTTAATTAGATAGAATAGTTAGTTAAATTTGTTGTTGTAATGATTAGTTAATTAGCTAGTGTAGTTAATTTAATTTATTTCATTTGGTTTGAAATAGTTAGTTAATTCGTAGTAATTAGCTAAGGCATTCATTCGGACCCTCTTGTGCGAGGGCCAAGTTTATAATAATGTGTATGTCTTCCAACCCTACGTCTTTCTCCCTTTTCTTTACTCGCTTATGATGGGTAGTTTAGAATATTATGTTTCATTTAGCATATTCCATTATTTGTATCCACTTGTCTTGCATGAATCGAGGCTCAATTCATCATTCTAACAAGTATTGTAGTTTACATACTTCGTTGAAAACGTGTTAAAGCGCATGTTATCAAATTAATTAACATGTCATAATTTGTAGCTGAGCCTATTAGTTGAACCATTGCATGTGTTGCATTAGTCATGTTGCATCGGTTAGGAGCATGCATGTTTTCTTACTCTTTTGTTTCTTTTGGCTCGCCTCGCAGTATTAGGTGAGCATTTTGTTGCTTTAGCATATTGCATGAGTGTAATTATTGCCATGTTTAGCATGCTTACCATGAGGCTAATTGCTTAAGTGATAAATCTCTTGAATGCTTGTGAATGAAGGCTAATTACTTGAATTGAAATAATTTGAGTAATGTACATATGTGATCTCTTTTTGCAAGTGGTACATATTCGAAACAATTTTCAAACAAACATGAAATCAAAGTGTTCCAATTTTTGCAAATTAGTCTATACTTGTATGCGATATATAGTAATGTTAGCCTAATAACCGGAACAAGAGCATATAATGTAAATAAGATTCACATCATTATTAGTTGAGGCCGATCTTTGATCAAGCGAGTGGCATGCTCGATTCATGACCTTCCCCTTTCGTACCTAAGTTCCTGAGCTGAGACAATCTTGGTGATGATGGACACGTGGCCTTTGGCACGAGTCATGGATTTCTTAAATTTTCCAAAAATATTTATGTGGTGTAGACACCCCATTTTAACCGCCTTTACGACTTGGGCACCATCACTTGCACACCCAATGATGAATGTATATGCTTGTCAAGTGCTCGAAAGTTCTCAGTGGAATGCCACAGCTCTGAGCCTCAAAATCTTGCAAACCTTGTGCCTTGTTTTTGTCCTAAAACCCCAGCCTTTCAAACCAGAAAAACCTGGGACCTGCAGGCCCATTTTGTGAATTTTAGGCCATTCTTTTGGTCCGGCCTCCTTGTGCCTTCTTGGCCAAGTGTGTGGCTGCTAGTTGAATTGGTGGCCTACCAGCCACAAGTGTGTTTTGCAGATATTTTCTGCTAGCTGTGCTAGCTGTTTGCACAGTTGTTTGCATCTACCTAAACGTGTATGGATGGATGTTTCTGAAGGAGTGATATTTTTCTATAAATAGAGGACATCCCCTTTCATTTTTAAAAAGGTTAGAAAAATTAGAGCAAAATTAATTTTCTCTCTCTACAATTCTCTCTATCTTTTGAAATTTCTTGCGCTTTTGCCTAGACACTTTAACCAAACCTTGCCATCTTTGACTTGAGATACTTTTAAGCCTACTTTGAGCTCTTGAGGGTGTGTATGTGTTGAATTGTTACTTAAAAGTGTTCTTCTCTTCAAGAGGTATAAGGCTTAGCTTGTTTCATTGCTTTGGTTGCTTCTTTTCCTACTATTTTCTACTATTTTTGGGCTATATAAACTTTGTATTTTTGGGCTGAAACTTGTGGTGTAAGGCCTTAAAGGGTGGAGGGGTGGTTCACATTTCTTTCCACCTTGCTTCTCTAGCCTTTACCCTTGTATTTCTCACCTTTACAATATCTTTTTTTGAGCTTTTAAACACTAATTTTCAGAGTTGTTTCAGTGGCTAAAAACATGTTTCGAAGTCCAAAATTAGAAGGGTTAGCCTCCCCTCTTTATGTCTTGTTCACTAGCTTACATAGCTCCATGTTGTAGTTTGCTATTTTAGCCTTTTTTTGTCTTAATTCCAATACTTCTTTTGTATGTTTTAAGACTGTTTTAGGACTGTTTTAGGAGTTCATTGCATTTATGCTTTGTTTTGCATGCTTGTAGTTTAGTTGTCCTCATAGGTTTGGTGTTTTAGGCCTTAGCCACCAACCTATTTGAGTTGATAACATTTATTTATTGCTTTTCTTACTTGTGATCACCTCTAATCATCTCTGCAACCTCCATTTTTTCTTTGCTTTTTATTTGCTTTGAGAGTTGTTTCAAACTGATTGCTCTTGTAAGCTTGAGGTAGAGGTTATCGTGCTTAATGGTTTAATCCCTTTTAGGGGTTCATTATCAACGGCATGATATCTCTCTCATGTCTTGAAGTAACCCTTGGTTTGACACTTCCCTCCTTTAGAGGACTTAATCTTCACCTTTGGACTTAATGAATTAAAGAATGGAAAGGTAATTAAAATGGAATAATAAAACTTGGACTAAAATGATGGAAGATAATAACTTGGTTTGGGTTCAATTGGACGTTAATTGAACCCTTGAGTCTTGAGTCATTTCATACTCACTAGTGATGAAAACAGTTCAAGAGTCATTGTCAACCACTTCCCTTGATCAATCCATGATAGGGAGGAGGTTTGAGAGTTTTTATTTGTTGCATTTATTGAACTTACACCCTTTGGTTCATAGGCCATCTTGCAATGAAATTGCATCGATTGATGGTTTGTGAATCAAGTTTACCACTCTTTTGAGCAGTTTGATGATAAGGAGGTGTAAGTTGTGCAAACAACCCTTGAGAATATCATGTTCTTGCTCTATTTGCTCTTTGTTGCAGCAGGAAAAACCAAGCATCAGTGGCCAGCAGACCATCCTTTGTGGCTGGCAGGCCACCACTTCTAACCTGCTAGCCACATTTGCAAAACCAAGCAGTGTACTTTTCTAGCAAAATAGAGCTGATTCTGAGATGAAAAACATTGAAAATGTTCTCTTGAACATGAGAGGCATCTGGTAGCAGAATAGTGGCTTTTTCGGGAGGAAATTCGTGCATGCATGAGCATTCCTCATTTCTTGAGGTGGAGTAATTAGAATAGATAGCTTAGCACTTCTTTTATGTTGTATTCATGTAATAAATTAATTCTTTTTTTCTTTTTAATTAATTAATTAGTTAGTTCAATTAGTTAGTTAATTTGTTGTAATAATTAATTAGCTAATTGAGTTGATTATTTCATTCGGTTTGTAATTCCTAGTAATTAGCTTAGCTAGTTAGTTTATTCGGATTCTCCTGCGTGAGGGCGCAAATGTTGTAATAACGTGTATGTCTTCCAACCCCACGACTTTCTTCCTTTTATTTACCTGCTTATGATGATTAGTTTAGAAGCATCATGTTTCATTTAGCATCTCTCATGTTTGCATCCACTTGTATTGTACGCATTGAGGCTCGGCGCATCATTCTAACTTGCATCGTTAGTTAAATGCCTTTTTGAATGCGTGCTTAGACCGGATGCTATCAAATTGATTCATATGCCATATTAGTAGTCGAGCCTACTGATTGCATATCGTATGTGTTGCATTAGTCATATTGCATTAGTTAGGATCATGCATATATATATTTTTTTTAACTCTTTTGTTTGTTTTTGCTTGGAGCATTAGGTGAGCTTTTACTCGTTTTAGCATATCGCATGAGTGTGATTGTTGCCATATCCAGCATGTTCACGATGAGGCTAATTGCTTAAGTGTTATAACTGTTTGAATGCCTGTGGATGAAGGCTAGTTGCTTGACTTGGGATAATTTGATTAATGTCCATTTTAGCCCACTTTTTTGAGTGGCAAATTCACAAAAACAATTTCAAATAAAACATGAAATCAAATATTCCAATTCTTGCGAAAATTGGTCTATACTTGCGTGCACATCACATGGTAAGTTAGTCTAATAATCGGAACAAGAGCATATAATGTAGATAAGAATCACATTATGAATAGTAGAGGCTGATCTTTGATCAGGCGAGGGGGTGCTCAATTTATGACCTTCCCCTCTCATACCTAAGTTCCTAAGCAGAGACAACTTTGGTGATGACGGACTGATGGCTTTTGGCACGAGTCTTGGGTTTCCTAAATTTCCAAAAAATATTTAGGTGGTGACTCTGAAATTTGGCAAAGCAGCCTATTTTTGGCATTTTATTCAAAACATTGATTTTCCAAAAAGAATTACTGAATTTGGACTCTTTTTGTATTTTCACTATTTCATATTGCACTTGTGAAATCAGATTCAGAACCATAGGTAGAGTCCAAACTGTAGGGCTTTTCATCTTCCGAAAGGAGCGCGAAAAGTCGAGCTACAGTTTCTAGCGACTCTGTTGGGGAATTTAGAGAACTTGACTCGAACTTCATGATGTGAAATTTTATCTACACTTATATATTTTTTGCATTGCATTTACATTAGTGGGCTTAAGTCACTGTGTTTGTTGGCTGTTATTCTTGGACGGTTTGCCGGAGCCTTGCCTAAAAGCTTGCCAAAAGGCTGACTGGTCATGGACTCTGCCATGTTGGGAACATAACCCTTGGATCTGGATCACCGTTGTACCACTTGATCCACCGTTCACTTCTCTGTGTTAGGTGTGAAAAGTATATTAGGTAATTTTGCTGAGGTATCCTTTTGACCATTTGACCTAGTTACACATAGTGAAGCTATAGTGACTATTCCAACTTAGGATAGGATGCCACACATTTGCAGGATGTTGTGAAACTCGTTGTTTGAAATAATGCATCCTAGATCATGCCAAAAATCTAGGACAGGGTAACCCCACCCCCTCATAGGGTGTTTTGGTTCTTTTACTTAGTATGTGCTTACAAAGAAAGCATGCAGGATGGTTCATATCAGTATGAGTTTGAGAATAGAGTTCAGTGGGGATTACAATTCAGCTATGTGTTATGACTGTTGTGAATTGGGGCCGAAGTGCTGTTCGAGTTTTGGTCATGTTTTTTTTCTTTCTTTCTTTTTGCTAGGTAGTTTACCATCATAGCTTCAGAAAGACCTGATGTTCCCTAAGTTGTGTGGACTTGTTTTGGTAGGCTTTGCAAAGCTCAAGACCTTTTGTAGACACCCCATTTTTGACCGATCTTAAGACTCAGACGTCACCGATTGAGCGCTCAGTGATGTTGTATATTGTGCTCGTTCAGAAGTCTCAGAGTCACGGCCCGCCTCCGGACTTAGAACTTTTTCACCTTGTCTCGGTTTGTGAACCAGACTCGATTTCTCTTTTTGTTCACGAGGGAGGAGAGGTCCGTGAGACCATCTCTCGATGGCCGTGGGCTACTTTCGTGGGTCAGAGGCCATTTTGCCCATTTCGGAGCGGATCCGGTTTTGAGCCAAAGCCGTGTGCCTCGTTCGGGACCACCCAACCATCTCCGATTCCTCCGGTTTTTGCATACATCTTATTTACTCCCTTCGCAGGACAATGGGTGAGACCCACCGTGGCGAATGCCACTTTCTGCTTAATGACCTATTTTGGACCCAACTGCGTGTTTAGCCCCAAGCATTCGTTTTGCATCGATTTTTGTTCATTTTGGCGGTACCTGCTTTTATCACCAGAAGATCACTTGGGGGTGGGATCCTAGCAATTGTCTCAAAGAACCAGTTATGCTCTTCCGTGCCCAGGCTTTTTCTCACTTCGGGCTAATGTTGAACACCCTAGGGCCATTTTCTTCGAGCCGAAACCACATATTTGTGTTGTACACACATGGGAGGACCCTAAAAAATAGTGCTCGGTCAGTAATTCTTCTTTTCATTTTTGAGCCTCTCCTAGGGTTGGATTGTTGTTTCTACTGGTTCAGAGTTGCCATATTCCAACCACAGGGCCTTGAAGAGGAGACATGGGAGGACACCAATGTATAGAGCTCGGCCAGCAATTCTCACTTTCCTTTTTTGCCCCTAGCCCGCCGGCTAGGGGTGGCCGCCACCACCTCCAATAAAAGTGCTGGCCGGCCATGCTTGAAACTGTATACACAACAGATAAATTGCTTTCCCAGAAAGATCTCAGATCAGGGATATTTTGGAGGGAAAAGCTTAGGTGAATTTCCCTCCACCTTTACACCCCTCATTTTGTCCATATAAGGCAGCCAAGAACTTGTCCCAAGGGTTAGAAAATTTTGCTCTCAAGCATACATACACTCCTCTATCTCCATTTCTCTAAAATCTTCAAGTTTTGGTGCCTTTTGTTCATCATCATCAAGCACTACCATCACCACTCCATTTCCAGCAACAAGAAGAGGTTCTTAGAGGCTTAGAAGCAACATTTCTCAAGTCAAGAAGCAAGGAAAGAAAGGTCTTCAAGGGTAAGCCTCAATCTCTCTTTTTTACACCATTTTCTTGTCTCTTTTCTTAACCTTACTTGCTCACTGTTTTGAGCTCCGACCAATACTGAAAGTGATCCTCTTTTGAGCTATTATTGATTTTTGTTTAAGGGCTCAACCCTGTTTGAGCCCTCCATCTTACACTTGTTTCAATATCCTCTTATATGCCATTATTTTGCATTGAATATTTGGCCTATATGTGATCTGATTTGGAGTATCTCATGAACTGATATTATGTTAATTTTGAGCTCCTCTACAACATTGTAGAAGGGCTCAACCTTGTTTGGTGCTTCCATGCATGACCTCTCTTTATAGCCCTCTTTTGGTCCATATTTTGCATGCTATTTCTAGCCCATGAGTGATCTGTTTCCGAGCATAATATAAACTGTGAGTGGGCCTATTTTGAGCCCCTCTTCAACATTGAAGAAGGGATCAACCCTGTTTGGCCTCTCTATCATGCACTTGCTTCGTAATCTCTCATATTTACCGTAAGTTTGCATGATTTATTTGGCCTACATGCAATTTGTTTTGGAGCATGTCATGAACTGTGAGTAAGCTTATTTCGTGTCCCTCTACAACATTGTAGAAGGGATCAACCTAGTTGGGGGTCTCCATGTTGTACTTTCCATTATATCTCTCTTTGACCCCCATTTTGCATGCTTTTTAGGCCTATCTAGCTCCTGTTTTCGGCCACCATCAGTACTGAACATGTCCATATTTTGGCCTTCTTGTCATGTTTTGTTAAGGGTCCAAGGCTGTTTGATGAATGTAAGGCATACTTCATGTTTTAGCCTTTGTTGGCTTCTTTCTTGCATGACAGTTTTAGCAAGTTTGCATACTGATTTGAGGGTTGTCATCTACTGTAAATGTGCATATTTTTGGGCCCTCTTAAATGTTGTAGAACTGTATTTTTCAGTTTGAGCATTGTATATATCACTTGCTTCATTATTCCCCTCTTTTCCCCCATTTTTGCATGCTATTTTTGCCATAATTATGTTTGTTGTTTGGCCATACTTTGTACTGGAAAAATGCTAGTTTAGGGGCTGCCTAGCATCTGTTTTTATACTTCATGTCCATATTGTGCATGTTTGGCATAGCTGCAAGTCATTTCGGGTGCTTAGCATAGCATTTTGGGCATCGGGTGTAGTTTTGCTATAATTCGGGGGCTGTTTTTGCATCATTTTGGCTGCTGAAATTTGCATTTTCCATATGCCATATGCCACGTCTCATTTGCACGTCATTTCATGCCTTAGGGCCATTGCCTCGGTTTGTGTGCCCGTGTGCACGCATTTCGAGGCACTTCATTTTCACCTCACGGCCTCTTATGTGAATGTGGCTGAGGCTCTCTCATGTTAGTGTAAGTCCATTTTGCATTCTGTATGTCATTTTAGCATCATTGCATTCCGAATGCTATTGCCTCGTTTATGTGCAGTGTGCACGCATTTCGAGGCACTTCACTTTTCATCTATTGGCTTCCTGTGTGAGTGTAGCTGAGGCTCACTCATGTTGGTATAAGCCCATATTGCATCACATATCTCATTTTAGTCTTGTTGCGTTCCGTATGCCATTTTCTCGGTTTGCGTGCCCGTGGGCACGCATTTCGAGACATCTAATTTAGGTTTCATTGTATATCATATTTCATGTCATTTCATGCCTTAGGGCCATTGCCTCGGTTTGCGTGCCCGTGTGCATGCATTTCGAGGCACTTCACTTTTATCCGACGGCTTCTTATGTGAGTGTGGCTGAGGTCCACTCGTGTTAGTGTAAGTCCAATTGCATTGTGCATGCCATTTTATGCCTTAGGATCATTTCCTCGATTTGCGTGCCCGCGTGTACGCATTGAGGTATCTCATTTTCATAGCATTACGTATGTTAGGATTACATATTAGATGCATTTCATGCATATCATGCATATTGCATCTTGTTCGGGATAGGAGTTAGCCCGGACACGGGAAACGAGGCACGTTTCGTACTCCGAGTGACGGAACGGGTCTCAATTCCCAAGTCACCGACACTCCGGATCACCCATGATGGAGTTAGGTTTTGTTGTAGCATTCATGTGCATTCATTCTATATTGAGTTGTGCAATCCGATTCCTCGGCCATCATGCATCGATATGCGTGATTGGTGGCACGAGAATCGAGGCATGCATATATTTGTGAAATACATTGCCATGCCCCTTTCCTGCTCTCTGTTGCAGCAAAATGAAGAATCAGCAAAATTCCGGAGTCTGGCACGTATTTCGAGAAACATTGCAAACAGAGGCTAATCGGGGCATCCCAGTGGATTTCCGCGCAAAGCAGCTCAAACATGCATCATATCATTATCCGGAGCGGAGTCAAGGCAGCCCCTGGCTTGCATGCCAGTTTATAGCTTTCCTAGATTAATTTGATAATTAATTAGGAATCTATATATTATTCGGACTGCATTATTATTTCGGACTGTACTATTCTTTTATTCGGACATTCGGACTGTATTATTTTATTCGGACCCTCTGCGCGAGGGCAATGCTGTAATAAGTGTGGGTGAGTGTGATGTATGTCTTCCAACCCCGCGTCTTTCTTTCCCTTTTATTTACCCGCTTACGATGGTTAGATATAGGGCATATTTCAATTAGCATACAGTATGATAGCATGTTTGCATTCATTCATCTGTTTTGCATGCACCGGGCTCGGCGCATCATACAAACTGCATTGTATTTCAATTCTAAAGTTGAATACATGTTAGCTGTTGCATTCCATGTGCCATGTTTAGAATAGCCGAGCCTGCTATAGTTGCATTTTTGCATGTGTTGCATTAGGCATTTCTGTATACTTAGGATCATGCATGATTTCTAACATAGCTTCTATTTTGGCTTGGAGTACTCGGTAAGTTTTTATGCTTTAGCATCATTGCATGCGTGTGAGTGACTGCCATGAATAGCATGCTTACCATGAGGCTAACTGCTTATGTGATATAACTGCCTTGAATGCCTGTGGGTGGAGGTTGAGTTACTTGGATTGGACAATTCATCAAATGTTTGTTTTAAGCCCACTAGATAGTGGCAAAATCATATTTTCTTAAAGCCCACCCGAGGGTGGCAAATCCGCGTCTTAGCCTACCTGTGGGTAGCACCATCAAACCATTTTCAAACAAACAAACGTGAAGTGTTTTGTTCCAATTCAGGCGACCCAGTCTATACTTGTATGCTGTGCGCATCACATAGTAACCTAGGCTAATAACCGGAATAAGAACTCACAATGTTTTCAAAATCAGATATCATGGTTAGTAGAGGCCGGTCTTTGACCGGCGAGAAGTGCTCACGAAGTGACCTTCCCCAATCGTACCCAAGTTCCCGAGCCGAGGCAACTTTGGTGATGACGGACATGTGGCCTTTGGCACCGAGTTAGGGTTTCCTAAATTTCCCATTTTAAAATATTTAGGTGGCGACTCTGTATCTGGCGAAGTGGTCCATGTTTGGCACTTCTTTCAAAAAATCTATTTTCAAAATGATTTGCCGGATTTGGACTCTTCGGTTCAAGATTGAGAACCGTGACATTTGAGTCCTTCGAACTGTAGTGACCCAATATCGAACCAGAATGGGGGGGGGATTCGCACTCCCTTTTTCCCCAGGATGCGTTCGGGGACGTCTACACCTTTTTGGTAGCCAACAAGTGTTAGTCTCACTTTCGCCAGTCACCCGACGAAAAAGGAACAGACAGTCAGTAGCACCAGTACAAAGCACTCTACAAACACCTATCCGCTTTCACTTAATCAATTCACCAACATCTAGTTCACCCAGACCGGCAATGGCACAGAATATAGCATAGAACGCGGAGGAATTTGCTACCATGATGGAAGCTTTCCAAAGAACCATGGACACTGTAAACCAAAGGATGGCTGCATAAGATGAAATTATTGCCGATCTACAACATACATCTGGGGCATCAGCATCAACCGTGCATTCGATCCCGGCTGCTCAACCAAATCCTGATCTACCCCTACTAGTAGAAAATTTGCCAGTCCCAGATCTTCCGGAAATGTTTCCCTCGACTCCAGTTTATAGGCCTCCGGTCCAACTCCTTGCAGGAATTTTCCCTTTCGATATCAATGAAATTGGTCCGGCCTTGGTCAAAATTGCTAGATTAGAGAAAGCATTGAAGAAATCCCAGGGCTTCAACTCCATTCCGGACATCGAAGATGGGTACACTGAGTCTTCACAGACATTAGAAATTTAAAATGCCCCACATCGACAAATTCGATAGGAGTGGGGATCCGATTGTGCATGCCGGTTGTTTTCAGATGTATTAAGACCCATGGGTTTGTCTAGGGCACAAAAGCTTTCCTTGTTTGGGAGAACCCTGTCTGATGTGGCGGCCATCTGGTATGCTATGTGGGAGGACTCTAGAAAGTGGAATTGGGAGGAGCTATCTGAGGCTTTTGTCAATTAGTATTCATATAACACCCAGATAGAAGTAACCATTAGCGAGCTGGAGGCTACTACCTAGAACCCCAAAAAATCATTCATTAATTTTGTTGCCCGGTGGAGAGCCAAGGCAGCCTGAACGATAAATAGACCTGCCGAAAAAGAACAAGTCTAGCTAGTGGTCTAGAACCTTGAGCTAGATATGTTGCAGAGAATCATAGTAGCACCATTGTCCACATTTGCTTCCTTATATGAACTGGGGGTCCAGATTGAGAGTGCATTCAAAAAGGGTATTATCCATAGAACAAGCGAACTCACAAGAAGGCCGTTCTCCTAGAGTACCAATGCTAGCAATAACACTATTCCACGGCCTGCGGATGTCAATATTGTTGTTTCAACGGCCAAGATGGCTGATCCCTTTGCTACTGCCACAACCTCATAACCTTCACAAAGTACCGGTCCACCCCGGAATCGAATAGTTTTTACTCCCCTCCATATGAGCCTAACCCATGCCCTTAAGCTATTAATGTAAAAGGGGCTTCTCAAGCCTCTCGATCCTCGTCCACTTCCAGACCCATTGTCATCCAAACATGACCCTACCCAGTATTGCATCTTCCACCAACAACATGGCCATCCCACGAATATGTGCTACCGTCTACGTCATAACATCCATGATCTCATTGACAACAAAGTCATCGCCCTACCTTCCAAAGCCAACGTAACAACCAACCCACTTCCTGCACACAACCAAGTCCCCCTGCCCAGAAACATTAACTACATCTATATACTACCGCCCACCTTCAACCCTAGCACATACATTACCTCATCCCACCTACCAAAACTGGAGGTGGTCATTCCAGAAAGCACATACATGTGCATGATGGATTTAACACCACAAACCTAATCCAGACCCGTGGCAGTAGAAACAGAGAAAGAATAATGCACTGAAGACAGGGTCGTCTGATACCCGTGTCATAGAGAAGGGGGTCTCGCTCGCAGAGGAGTACGATCCCAGTTTATACATCGTCGCCATCGATCAGCTGAAGCCAGTAGTCATACTGCCAGACTTTCTCAACATTAATGCTATCAGGGAAGGTCAGTTAGAGCAACATCAGAATGATCGGCCTAAACAAGGCCTAGATGACTTGGCTAACTTAGAAGAAGATTTGGCTGATTTGGAGGATTTGTACTTCTTTGAAAAGGAGGATACAAGCATTATTCAAGTGGGATGGTGGGACTCGAGCTAGCCAGAAACAAGCAATGGATGGTTGAGTGAGGAAGAGTTAATGTGGTGGAATAGATAGGAAAGATTGGAACAGAAGAGAAAATCACTGCTAGTGGCAAAGCTGAAGCTGAACCTGAACTCCTGACTAAGAAAGAATAGGCAATGGAACAATTTCAAAGAGAAAGGATAGAGGAGATCCATGCAAAGATAGCTCTGGAGCGGGATGTAGACACCTCATTTTTGACCGTCCTCAAGACTTGGACGTCACCGTTTCAACACTCGGTGATCATCCGTGTTTGTGTTTGTCTTGAGTTCCCGGAGGTCTCGGCCACGCGCCTTGCCTCAGGATCTCTCGAGTCGACTGTTTGTGTTTGGTTTTGCACCAAACACTTGTGTTTTGCTTTTGAGGGGCAGGGAATGGCTTGTTGGCCATCCCCACACCTCACCGGCCATGGCTTAAGGCCACCAGCCATTATTTTGTTGCCATCGGCCAAATGTTTGGCTGGCCGGCACTCTTTGTGGTCGGCTAACCTTTGTTTTAGCCAATTTGTCATTTTTGGCTGTCCGACCACTGTGCATCTGCTTTTGCAGATATTTTTATGCTAGCTGTGCTAGCTGGCATACACTTTGCACCCCCTCCGTACACATGTATGGAGGGATTTCACTCTTGCTTAGCTTGTTTTGTAAGCTTTGCAAGAGTGATCCTCTATAAAGGGAGGCCTTCTCCTCCCTCCCCAAGGGTTACAAAAAAAGCTTCAGAGGTCTAGTTTTAGGGTTAGCATAGTGTATCTATTCTATCTCTATATCTTCCTCTCATTGTGTATAAGTATGTGTTTGTCCTTACTTTTGTGCACAAACACCTAGTGTTACACTATACCTTTAGTTGCTGAGGCATTAGAGGGTTGTTCTTGGAGTTCTTGGGTGGATTCAAGCTTGAGGAAGCTGCTGGAGCATTGTTCTCCAAGAAAGTCTTCAAGGGTAAGAACCTTGCCCTTTATTCCCCATTCTTGCATAGGCTTTTAGCCATCTTTGCTTGCTGTTTTAAGCTTAGTATATAACATATAAAAGTTATGTTTTTACTTGCTTAAAATAGTTGTTTAAGGTTGTTTTGGTGTTTGGGGTTGTTTGACCCCTCTTAGGCCTTGTTTGGCCCCCATTTTGTGCTATTTTGATGAGCTCCGGGACCACCTTGTTTGGGCCTCCTCACCACTGAGATCTTGAGGGATTTCAGTGGTGAGGATGGTGTCTTAAGGTCCTAAGAAGGAGAGGGCCAACCCTTCTCCTTGTTGCCTTCAAAAAGTGCCATTTTAGCCTCATGTGTGAGCACCATTTTTAAGTTCATGTTGGCCATGTCTTAAGTGTTATTTGTACTTATTTTGCCATGATATAGCACTGTTTTTACTTGGTTTAGACACACCATGCTTGCCTTGCATACTTGTCTTGTAATGCCATGAATCGCCTTAACATGTGCCTAGCATTTAGACTACCATGCTCACTTGTTTTGGCCTAGCTTTGTGAAGCTTTTATGCATATTTTAGTATGCTTTAGCTCTGTTTTTAATTACTTTGGCCATGCTTGACATGTTTTGTACAGCCACCTTGCATTTTGGCTTGCTAGCCTCGGGTGTGTGAGTGTTGAGCATGCATTGTTTGGCTTGTTTCAGTGGTTTGGCACCACTTATAGCATCATTTCATTCCATTTAGCATGCTCGTATGCTTGCATTTGATGCTCCTTTAATGCTTTAAAAGGGTGTTGTCCTACGCTCCACGTTTGGACATTTGTGTATGCTTCCATGTGTAAGTCATTTAGATGCCATCTAAGTGGGTTTTGAGGTTCATTTTGACATGCTAAAACTCTGATTTTAGTTGTCTAAATCATGCCATGTTTGGTCTTGCTAAGTGTAGTTCAATGCCTCTTTGGTGAGCCTTAGGCTTTAGGCTTGGTTGCATGATATGCTTGCTTTGCTTATTTGGTTTGGAGCCTCTTATAGCATGATTTTCAGAGCTTAATATGCATGCCATTAGTCCATGTTTGTCCCTTTTAAGTGTACTTAAAAGTTGCTTCATTATGCTTAAGTCTTGAACCATGTATCTATGCATGCTTGTATGTACATTTGCCTTCATGTACTTAACATTTTAGCCACTGTTTTGGGCTTAAAAAGTTACTCCCTCATGCTGAAATTTTGGACCATTGTGTGCATGAATGCTTGTGTGTGCATTTGCCTTGCATATTGTCACATATTTGGCCCATGGCATGTTGTTGCATGTTTGAAGTTGTGTTGCATTTGGCATGCATCCCTCTTGTGGTTACTTAACATGTTGTCACATGTTTGCTTGATATGTTGTCACATATCATTTGCATGATTGTTAGCTTGCATACTTCGCATGCTTGTTTGCTTAGGTTGTGTGCCTAGCGTACATTACTTGCTTGCATGCTCATATTGCATATTTAGCTCGTATGCTTAGGTTGCACTCGGCATGCATGCCTTGTCTCTTGATCAAGTGATAGAGGTTGGGCCTTATTTGTTTAGTTGGTTTGCATTTCATTTGAAATTAAAATGCGCAACTTGGCTTCTTGGGCCATCACGCATTGAAATGCGCGATTGATGGTCCGAGGGCCGAGTACCAAGCTCCTTTGAGTCATGAATATGATAAGGAGTGTGGTTGGTGCAAACATTTGTTTGAAATGCATTGCCATGCCATGTTTTGCCCTCTGCTGCTATCAAAGCAGGATTCTGCAGGCATAGATGGCTGACCGACCTCATTCAGTGCTGACCGGCCATCCATTTATAGTCGATGGCTTCATTTGTGGTCGATGGCCACTTACCTTTGGCCGGTGGCATTCCCCCTTGGCCGGTGACCCTCTGTAGACACCCCATTTTTGACCGACCTTAAGACTCAGACGTCACCAATTGAGCGCTTGGTGATGTTGCATATTGTGCTCGTTCAGAAGTCTCAGAGTCGCGGCCAAGAGCCCTGCCTCCGGACTTCCGAACCCTTTTCTGTACCTTGTCTTGGTTTGCGAACCAGACTCAGTTTTCTCTGTTTTTGTTCCTGAGGGGAGGGAGAGGTCCCGTAGACCATCTCTCAGTGGCCGTGGGCTATTTTTCGTGGCCGTAGGCCATTTCGCCCATTTCGGAGCCCGGTTCCCGGTTTTCGGAGTCGTCAGGCCGTGTGCCTCGGTTCGGGACCACCCAACCATCTCCGATTCCTCCGGTTTTTGGCATGCATCTCATTTACTCCCTTTCGAGGGACACTGGAGTCTTAGATACCCACTTCGTGGCCAAACACCACTTTTGGTGCTTAACGGGACCCGGACTCAATCGTGTTTGGCCCCCGAGCATTCGTTTTGCATCGGTTTTTGTTCATTTTTGGCAGGTACCTCTTTTTTATCATAACGAGGGACACTGGAGTCTGAGAGACCCACTTCGTAGCCGAACACCACTTTCGGTGCTTAATAGCCTATTTTCGGGACCCCGAACTACGTGTTTTGGCCCCCGAGCATTCATTTTGCATCGGTTTTTGTTCATTTTTGGCAGGTACCTCTGTTTTATCACCAGGAAGATCACTGGAGGGTGGGAGGCCAGCAGCAACCAGTTATGCTCCTCCGGCGCTCCCCGGCGCCCGTTTTTCTCACTTCTGGGCTAATGTTGAACACCCTAGGGCCATTTTCTTCGAGCCAAAACCACATATTTGTGTTGTCCACACATGGGAGGACCCTAAAAACACATGGCCGACCATTAATTCCTTTTTTCATTTTGAAACCCCTCTTTAAAGTGGATTGTTCTCTCTCCTGGTTTACAGTTGCCAATTTTCAACTACAGGGTTGTGTTGAGGACACATGGGAGGACCCTAATCTCCTATGGCCGGCCATTAATTCAACTTTCCATTTTGCCTTGGCCGGCCATAGGGGTGGCCGGCTTGACCGCCATAAAAATGCCTAGCCGGCCTGCTTCCTTGGGATGTGTGCATTCCAGCTGTGTCTCGGTTTTCCCAAAAAAATATCTCTATCCGGGGACTCTTTTGGAGGGAAATAAAGGCTCATTTCCCTCCACTTTTGCCTTGACTCTTCTCTCCCCCTCTTGTCCACATTGGTGTCCTCCCAACTCAAGAGAAGACAATACAAGGTTTGGTTGGAGCATACACATAGATACAACTCCATTTTCTTCAAGTTTTGGTGCCATTTCTTCATCATCTCCAAGCTCTAACACCACAACTCCATTCCAGCAGCTAGGAGAGCTTTCCAGCAGCTAAGAGGCATCCATTCTTCAAGCAAAAGGCAGCCAAGACTTGTCTACAAGGGTAAGTGTCCATTTCCCTCTTTTGAAGCACTTTCTTGCCTCATTTCTTAAGCCTATTTGCTCATTGTTTTGAGCTCCGAACTTAACTGAAACTAGGTCTATTTTGAGCTATTCTTCATGTTTGTTCAAGGGCTCAAAGCCCTCCATCTTGCACTTGTTTCAATACTCTCTTAAATGCCATTATTTTCCATTGAATATTTGGCCTATGTGTGATATGTTTTCGAGCATAATGTAAACTGTAAAAGGGCCTATTTTGAGCCCCTCTTCAACATTGAAGAAGGGCTCAACCCTGTTTGGCCTCTCTATCATGCACTTGCTTCATAATCTCTCATATTTACCGTAAATTTGCATGATTTGTTTGACCTACATGTAGTCTGTTTTGGAGCATGTCATGAAATATGAGTAAGCTTATTTTGAGTCCCTCTACAACATTGTAGAAGGGATAAACCTTGTTGGGGGTCTCCATGTTATACTTGTTATTATATCCCTCTTTGACCCCCATTTTTGCATGCTTTTTTAAGCTTATCTAGCTTCTGTTTTCGGCCATCATCAGAAATGTAAAGAGTCATATTTTGATCTTCTTGACATATTTCATTAAGGGTCTTTTCTGGTTTGATGAATGTTTGGGGTACCTCATGTTATATCCTCTTGTGGCCTCAATCTTGCATGGCATTTTTAACATATTTTCATACTGATTTGGGGAATTTCATCTACTGTAAATGTGCATATTTTTAGTCCCTCTTCAGTGTTGTAGAAGAGTATTTTTCCATTTGGGCATCGCATGTATCACTTGCTTCAATACCCCTCTTGCGGAGCCATTTTTGCATTCTTGCTTAATCCTATGTGTGCTTGCTGTTTAGCCCTTTTTATGACTGAAAAATACTTGTATTGGTGCTGCCTTGCTACTGTATTTTCATTCCATGTCCATATTGTGCATGCATTGCATAGCTATAGGCCATTTCGGGCGCCTAATATCGCATTTCGGGATCATTCCATGCTTCGGGTGCACTTTGGCCATGTTTCGGGACTGTTTTCCCCCACATTTCAGTGCTGAAATTTTATTTGCATGTTTACATATCATATTCCATGCCATTTCATGCCTTAGGGCCATCGCCTCGGTTTGCGTGCCCGTGTGCACGCATTTCGAGGCACTTCTTTTTTATCCGACGGCCTCTTATGTGAGTGTGGCTAAGGCTCGCTCATGTTAGTATAAGTCCATTTTGTATTCTATATGCCATTTTAGTCTTATTGCATTCTGTATGCCATTGCCTCGATTTGCGTGCCCGTGGGCACGCATCTCGAGGCACTTCATTTTTCATCTCCCGGCCTCCTGTGTGAGTGTGGCTGAGGCCCTCTCATGTTGGTGTAAGCCCATTATGTATCGCATATCTCATTTTAGTCTCATTACATTCCGTATGCCATTTTCTCGGTATGCGTGCCCGTGGGCACGCATTTCGAGACATCTCATTTTAGGCTCATTATATATCATATTTCAGGCCGTTTCATGCCTTTATGCCATCATCTCGGTTTGCGTGCCAGTGTGCACGTATTTCGAGGCACTTTGTTTTTCATCTCACGGCTTCTTATGTGAGTGTGGCTGAGGCTCTCTCATGTTAGTGTAAGTCCATTTTGCATTGTTTATGTCATTTTAGTTTCATTGTATTCCGTATGCCATTGCCTCGATTTGCGTGCCCGTGTGCACGCATTTCGAGGCACTTCATTTTATCCAACGGCCTCTTATGTGAGTGTGGCCGAGGTCCACTCATGTTAGTGTAAGTCCAATTGCATTGCATTTGCCATTTCATGCTTTAGGATCATCGCCTCGATTTGCATGCCCGCGTGCACGCATTTCGAGGCATCTCATTTTCATAGCATTGCGCATGCTAGGATTGTATTTTAGTTGCATTCACGCATATCATGCATATTGCATTGTGTTCGGGATAGGAGTTAGCCCGGGCACGGGAAACGAGGCGCGTTTCGTACTCCGAGTAACGGAACGGGTCTCAATTCCCAAGTCACCGACACTCCGGATTACCCATGATGGAGTTAGGTTTTGTTGTAGAATTCATCTGCATTCATCCTATATTGAATTGTGCAATTCGGTTCCTCGGCCATCATGCATCGAGATGCGTGATTGGTGGCAAGAGGATCGAGGCATGCATATATTTGTGAAATACGTTGATATGCCCCTTTCCTGCTCTCTGTTACAGCAAAATGAAGAATCAACAACTTTTCGGAGTCTGGCACGTATTTCGAGGAAAGGTGCAAACAGAGGCTAATCGGGGCATCCCAATGGATCTCCGCACAAAGCAGCCCAAACATGCATCATCTCATTATCCGAGCGAGTCAAGGCGATCCACGCTTGCATGCGATTCGCTTTTTGTTAGTTAATTCATTAATTAATTAGGAATCTGTATTATTCGGACTGTATATTCGGACTGTATTATTCTTTCATTTGGGACTGTATTATTTGTTCGGACCCTCTGCGCGAGGGCATAATTGTAATAAGTGTGGGTGAGTGTGATGTATGTCTTCCAACCCCACGTCTTTCTTCCCTTTTATTTACCCGCTTATGATGGTTAGATATAGGGCATGTTTCAATTAGCATACAGTATGACAGCATGTTTGCATCATTCATCTGTTTTGCACGCACCGGGCTCGGCGCATCATACAAACTGCATTTGTATTTCAATTCCGAATTGAATACGTGTTAGTTGTAGCATCATCACATGTCATGTTTAGGATAGTCGAGCCTGCTACAGTTACATCTTTGCATGTGTTGCATTAGGCAATTCAGTATACTTAGGATCATGCATGATTTCTAATCGGTTTTCTATTTTGGCTTGGAGTACTCGGTGAGTTTTATGCTTTAGCATCCTTGCATGCGTGTGAGTGTTGCCATGAATAGCATGCTTACCATGAGGCTAAATGCTTACGTGATATAACTGCCTTGAATGCCTGTGGGTGGAGGTTGAGTTACTTGGATTAGACAATTCATCAAATGTTTGTTTTAAGCCCACTAGATAGTGGCAAAATCACGTTTTTCTAAGCCCACTCGAGGGTGGCAAATCCACGTCTTAGCCTACCTGCGGGTAGCACCATCAAACCATTTTCAAACAAACAAACATGAAATGTTTAGTTCCAATTCAGGCGACCCAGTCTATACTTGTATGCTGTGCGCATCACATAGTAACCTAGGCTAATAACTGGAATAAGAATGCACAATGTTTTCAAAAACAGATATCATGGTTAGTAGAGGCCGGTCTTTGACCGGGCGAGCGGGGGTGCTCACGAAGTGACCTTCCCCAATCGTACCCAAGTTCCCGAGCCGAGGCAACTTTGGTGATGACGGACACGTGGCCTTTGGCACCTAGTCATGGTTTCCTAAATTTCCCATTTTAAAATATTTAGGTGGCGACTCTGTATCTGGCAAAGCAGTCCATGTTTGGCACTTCTTTTCTAAAAATCTGTTTTCTCAAAAACGATTTGCCGGATTTGGACTCTTTGGTTCAAGATTAAAGAACCGTGACATTTGAGTCCTTCGAACTGTAGTGACCCAATATCGAACCAGAACGGGGGGGGACTCGCACACCTTTCCCCCAGGATGCGTTCGGGGACGTCTACAGTTTCTAGCGACTCTGCTGGGGATTTAGAGAACTTGACTCAAACTCGTGATATCTGGTTTTGACTACACTTGTGTGTTTCTTTGCATTGCATTTGCATTGGTGCGCCTAGGACACTGTGTTTGCCATCTGCTATTCCTGAGCGGTTTCTTGAGGCTTGTCTTGTCAAGGCATGTCCATAAGGTCGACCGATTCACAGGCTCGCCAAGATGGGAACACAAACCCGTTTTCTGGGCACCCTTTTTGACCATTCGACCTAGTGCATATTCGGATCCATAGTGACCATTCCAAACTAGGACAGGTTGCTTAGCCGTTTATAGGTTGTTTGAAGCCACTGCGTGCGTAGTGAAACCCTAGCTCCTGACAAAATAGGACAGGGAAACCCTACCCCAACATAGGGGTGTTTTGGCTCTCACTTATCTGTTATGTGCTTGTTAGAGTGCGTCTCTACAGGGAATGCATGTATCAGTTAATGAGTTTGGGCATCAGGCCTGCGGGCATCAGTCAGTTATTTGAGAATCAGTTATTTGCGGGTATCAGATTCAGCTTTGAGGCAAAGATTTGGGCATAATTCAGTAGAGGGCACAGTCATCCTGTTATGTTCATATCCGTTTTGGTGAAATCAGGCTGAGATGCTGCATGTTTTCTCTTTTGCTAGGGTAGTCCTGGAACCATAGCTTCAGAAGGCTCCGATGTCCCCCGGGTACATTGGACTAGTACTGATAGACTTTTGTTAGGTCTGAGATTCAATTCAAGGGCAACTAGTGTTCTTTCGCTGAGGCAAGGCAAAGAAAGGCCAGTCAGGGCTTACCGGTTCATCTGATCCGTCACCTGATACATCACCCTTGTTCGAATCGGCTCGTGATGATGGCGCAGGGTTCGGAAGAATTTGTGGCCGTGGTAGCAGCGTTAAATCGGGCGCCATGCGGAGACGATATTGAAACTGGCGCCCATCTGGGGTATCTGCCTCACATCCAGCTTTGGGACCCCAGCCGAACTTTGACCCACTTCCGCCAGTTGAAGACTTGCTGTGTCCGAGTCCTCGAGAAGGGTTGGCTCAAGCCCAAGTTTTCAGACCCCTCGTGCAGCCTAATGAGAGGCCTAATCTCCTTGATGCTAATGACCTTGATCTGACCGCAGTGAAAATTGCGAACCTTGAGAAGCAATTCAGAAAGGCACAGGGCCTTAACTCCATTCCCGACATTGAAGATGGGCACACCGAGTCTGCTGTACGGCTCCCAGACAGTTTCAAAATGCCATATATTGACCGTTTCGACGGGTCTGGGGATCCAATGGTACATATCCGGCTCTTCTTGGATGTCCTAAAGCCGATGGGTTTGACTAAGCCACAGAAACTCTCTCTATATGGAAGAACCCTATCCGGTGTAGCAGCCACTTGGTACGCTAAGTTGGAGGACAAAGTGAAGCAAAACTGGGAAGAATTGGCTGAGGCCTTTGTCGATCAGTATTCCTACAATACCCAAGTTGAAATGACCATCCAAGAGCTTGAAGCAACCCGCCAGAACCCAAAAGAGCCTTTTGTGAAATTTGTTAGGTGGAGAGCAAAGCAACACAGATGATGATCGCCGCCTTCCGAGAGGGATCAAGTGCGATAATGGTACGAAACCTCGAACATGATATGTTGCAAAAGTTGATAGTGGCTCGCTTATTCACTTTCAAAAGTTTGCATGAACTGGGGTTCAGTCGAGAATGTTCAACGGTGGGATCATTTCGAACAAGTGAACCAACGAGGAGGGTGATTTCAAGGAGTACCAATGTCGAGGTAGCACTATTCTCGAGCCCATGAAATCGACATATCGCCATGACCAACCCTTTTGCCAATCCAAGCCTGCAAATGGCCGACCCAGCTCGAGCTCAGGGCAGAACTTTCACCCCTCTCTATATGGGCCTGACTAGCACACTAAAACTCTTGATGGAAAGAGGGCATCTCAAACCCCTCGATCCTCAACCTCTTCCCGACCCACTCCCAGCCAAACATAACCCCTCTAAGTACTATATGTACCATCAGCAGCGCGGTCATGGCACCGATCGTTGCTACCGCCTTCGTCATGAGGTCCAAAATCTCATCGATAACCGGACGATAGCTCCACCTTCAGGCCCCAATGACCAAACATTTCCCGCCTACCTCAATCTCATCTATACACTGCCATCCACCTATGACCCCAGGATATACATCACCCCGGCCCATCTACCCAAGCCTAAGGTGTTTATCCCAGAAAGCATGGACTTATGCATGATGGGTGCACCTGAACCCCAATCATCTCAAACCCATGAACCCACTACTTCTGAGCTGATGAGGATGATTGAAGATCTTCAGAGAACAGTGGCGGATTGAGCCTTTGGAGTTTTGGCTCCATCATCAACCACATCGCCTACCAGGGAGTTCATGTCAAAAGGCTCCCCAAGCTTGGGGCGGGCTACATCTGAGGAAGGCCAATCCCGTGGCAAAGTGGAGGCGAGTGGAAAGAACAAGGTAGGGGCGGATATGGATCTCCATGAACATCTTCTGTTGGCTGTTAAGGCTTTGAAATCCGAGGGACTGAACAAAGAACAAGTGCTCGCGGTTGTCGCAAAAGCTGTGAATGACACTTTCGCTACTCAAGTTGGGGGCAGTTTGACTCAAGGGGCAAGCCGGGAGAAGGGCCGTTGTACCAAGAATATTCCTTTCAACTCTAATCCCGTGCTTGGAAGAGATCAGCAAACTAGGCCAGCACCTGCCAATCCCTTTGCTGGTGCGCCCAGCAAAAATCCACAAACCCAGAAGTACCAACCCCGAGGTCAGAGGGTCTTCCATGCCCTCCATGTACCTTTATCCAAAGCTTTCCAAATCCTTGTTGGACAAGGCCATCTCAAACCCCTTGAGCCTCGGTCTCTCCCGAACCCTTTTCCGGCTACACATGATGCTACCGATCTGCGATACCATCAAGAACCGCCATGCTACCAACAATCGCTTCTTCGCCATGAAGTACAGGATCTACTTGACAACGAGGTCATCCTCCCGCCGAGCTCAGCAAAGTCTATCGGCACTGGGTCAGTGAACTTGGGGGATAATGTTATGTGAATGGGGGATGAACCACCTACGGGCGGCGCTCAATCAACTCCAGACGTGGGAATGGCACGCACTGTTCTAAGCAATATGCAAATACCAGTTTTGTGCTTTCTAACTTGGGTATTGGGTCAGCTTTTGTTACTTTGTTTTGAGTCTGTCTTTTTGTTTTGAGTCGGTCTCTTTTGTCTTGGGTGCGTCTTGTTGTATCGAGTCGATCTGTTGTATAAGTCGGGTGATTCCGGGTGTTACCTCGGGCGTCACCATTTTGTTTCACGTTTGTCTTTTTGTTTTGTTTTGAGTCTGTTTCTGCCAGGGAGCCAGTTATGCCAACAGATTTTGAATGAAACAGCAGTGATTTCCATACTCTCGCATTTGCTTCTGCCGTGTGCTAGTTGTGCCGGGATTTGAATGAAATGGCAGTGCATTCCACCTGCTCTCTTGTGCCTTGAGGCCATTGTATTGACCTAAGTTTTTCAAAATCTTTTTGAACACTGCAGTGAAAACAAAGAGGGAGGAATTCCTCGGGATTTGCAAAACTTTGATCAAATTGAGAGAAAGAGAGGCGTGCTAAGCCCTTAATGAATGAAATCATGCTTGTTAGTGTGAGTACTGAGAAGGACCCTGGCTTTGATCCAGATTGATCCTACACTGTCTTTAGCGCGAGCGATTTGTCGCTTTCTTAAAAACTTTCGAAAAATGTTTTGCGCGGTCCTGCAAAGACATGTGTGGAATCGCTTTTGAGATTGTGCAGCTTAGGATCGCTCTCAGCCTCGAGACTTGACCCCCCTTGGTTTTCAAACCTTAAACTGGCATTCAGAATGTTCAACGGTCGACCACAATGTAAGGCCTGTGTGGCCAGATTTGAAGCAGCCCTCGAACAAGAGGTACCAAAGTCAGATCAAGAAGGTCAGACCTCATTAGAAGAAGCTTGCTAGGCTAGAGCAGAAGCACCCCTCGAACTAGGGGCAAAAAATATCCGATGTGCTCGAAGAGCCAAAGGTGGATCTTTCTACAAGTCAATACAACAGCCACTCTCCTGGACATAGAGGGTTTCAATCTCAGAACCATTTGGCATGGACTGGTTACATTTTTACCCTTTGAGAGGCTCGTTGGGCCGAAAACCCGAAAAGGCGACCCAGGCAAAAGTTAGAGCGAGACAGGAAAAATATATATACAAAAATGCAAAAAGAAAAAAAAAATGCAAAGATACAAAAAATGCAAAAAAAAAAAAAAAGAAAAGAAAAATGCAAAAAAGAAGAAGAAAAAGGAATAAAAAGAATAGAAAAGAGAAAAGAAAGAAAAACAAAGCTCGCAAGGTCGAAAACACCGAGCGTCTGGCCCGGCAAAGTTAGAGCATAAAAAGGAGAGGTTAAATACACGAGTGTACCTTAACCCCGAACTACGTAAGCTTGATTCCCATCTTTGGGATCGTGAGGCAACTTCATTACGAAGTCGGTAGTAAAACAATTCAAATTCAATTGTGTCTATATAATGGTTTTGACCATCCTTGCCTTCTCTGTATCCGAGAGTACGGTTGCAATCATCGCTCCGAGAACTGATTACAATGCGCTGCGGTGCCTTTCAAACAAGGGGCAACTTTCCGTTGCCATTCAATGCGGCGCGGTGCCGTTCAAACAAGGGGCAACTTTTCGTTGCCATGCAGCTCTCTTCAAGTACGGGGCAGTTTTCCTTTGGATCCGAGGTTGTGCATCTCAGGAGTAGGTTTCATGCTCGTTGAGCAAATGGCCGTTTGCAAAAATAGTTTTTGAGAATTTTTACTGAGGTTGACTATTTTCTCGAAAATTGTTCCATCTTTTCCAAAAACTGGACCATTTTCTTGGACCCAAAAAAGGAAAATTTTCAGTGCTTATAGCCTGACTTGCATGATTTCAAATCAAAAACTGAACAAGCATGTAATCTAACTCTCATTTTGGTCAAAACTGTTTTAATAGAAAGCAAACAAAAAAATGGTCGAAATAATGAACTAGGGGCACATTTGAGTCAGGTGTTTTGTCTTTTTTCCATTGTCAACATACTCGCCAGAAAGGGCACCCTACTCGCCAAGAAGGGCACTCTACCTGCCAAGAAGGGCGCAATTGAAGTTAACGACAAAGGGCTGAAAGCTCTCTCATCCTCCAAGCAAAAAACTGTCGAGCCAAGTGCGAAGCACGAACTGGAATGAGGCAAGATATTCCACTCCATCATCTGGCAGATCTTATCACGTCCAAACTCCCCAGCAAAGCATCATCAACCGATGCTAGCTGCAGATTTGCTCCACACCCAGTTGTAGCACAACCCCTCAGTGGGAGAAACTCACTAGTTGCGTGCAGAAGAAGAAGAATCTAGCAGAATGCTAGGGGCGAGAACCCGCAACTTCCCATTTATCCATCAACCACCCAGGGGAGGGATTGAAAAATAAGAGATTGAAGAATAGAGAGATGTGCGATGAGAGAAAAAGTGAGAAAAGGGCTTTTTCAGAAAAACAGAGCTTGAGGGCCGAGTGATGTGAGAATCACAAATGAGAAAGGGTAGGAAACACTACCCGGTGAAACAGGCTCCCTGTATACGTCTGTGTGTCGTGTCTTTTGTTTTGTTTGTCTCGATTCCTGCTTTGAGTCGTCCCGAGTGTGTCTCGTTGTGTTTAGGTCGTTTACCTATTGTTTTTTTGTGTTGAGATGTTTTGGCTGTGGTCAGTTGTAGGCTCAATACCTGGTTGAGAATCATTTTCTCATTTTCAAAAGAAAAATCGTCCTGTGCTCAGAGTGCTGTGCCATTCTTCACATTTGTGCAAAACAGAATTAGTTCTTTCATAAAACCGCAGGGTTCAACCCAGGTCATGTCAGAACAGTAAAACAAGGACCTATCGGAAGCTATTTAGGTTCCAGACTACAAAGCAAAAGAAAAGATGGAAAATTTGGAGCATCTTAGCATGTTTCAACTTTAGCAAAATCCGAGACTGCATTCCAGGTGCACCTTCTCAGGCCTCGCCATTTCTCTAGAGTATGAGTGTGTCTCTACCTCAAGTGTAAGCCAGCTTCAAGTCAGAAAAACAGTCCAAGCAACACCCGAGGGTTTTACATGCAGATGTTATCTCTCGCCAATTTGAACAGGGTGTGCCCTTTTTGAACTGAGTGTGTTGCAAAGTCCTCTAAGAAGCAAATCAAAGGCACCAGAGTACATATTTGATGCTCCTCTATTACATAGAATGTGGACTTTCATATACACTGTTGTTGCATGCGTGCCGCGCATCGTTATGATTCATGCATAGAATATGCTTGCTTTCAACATTGCATAAATTGTGCTTCCATACTTGCATAGAAAATGCTTGTATCTATCGCATAGAAGATGCCCCCATACTTGCATAGAAGATGTGTTTTATCACACTTTCTTGTGCATTGTATCTCGCTCGCACTGTCTTGTGCACTTACACTTTGTATCTCACTTGCACTGTCTTGTGCATCTTGTGTTTGTATCTCACTCGCACTATCTTGTGCATTGCATATCAATCGCGCTGTTTAGCATATCGCACTGTCTTGTGCATTTCAAATCACTCGCGCTGTTTAGCGTATCGCACTATCTTGTGCATTTCAAAATCAATCGCGTTATTTTGCACACCTGAATCGCACTGTTTTGTGCAGTTTACATTCGCGCTATTTTGCGCACCTCAATCGCACTGTTTCGTGCAGTTTACAATCGCACTATTTTGTGCACCACAATCGCACTATTTTGTGCAGTTTACCATTCGCGCTATTTTGCGCACCTCCATCGCACTGTCTTGCGCATTACATTCATCGCGCTATTTTGCGCACCTCAATCGCACTGTCCTGTGCTTTGCATGTCACATCGCACTATTTTGTGCATTTCAAATCAATCGCGCTGTTTAGCGTATCGCACTATTTTGTGCATTGTATCATTTGCGCTATCTTGCGCGTCTCACCTGCACTTGTTAGTGCATTACATTTCACTCGCGCTATTTTGCGCATCGCACTATTTTGTGCACATTACTTGCATTGTGCATTGTAGCATTCGCGCTATCTTGCGCGTCCCACCTGCACTTGTTAGTGCATTACATTTCACTCGCGCTATTTTGCGCATCGCGCTTTTTTTTTTTGTGTACATTACTTGCGTTGTGCATGCATTTTATCGTGCTATCTTGCGCACCTTACCTGTATCACACTGCTTTATGCATTCACTCGCCGACACCGCGTGTGTCAAACTTTCGGAATCACAGGAATCACATTGAATATATGTTGTTAGCATATTGTTCTTGTTGAGTTTCTTCCTTTTTGCAGGCACGATATTGTATGTACGGTTCATTTGAGGCTGGTGCGACCAGACGAATCGCGCAGGTATCGTATCTTCTCCGTGTGAGACGCGACGAGAATTGAATGATTCTCCGCATTCCTAACTGCATGAAATGTAGTTGCTACTTTGCATTCTTGCTTAAAACTGTTGCATCTATTTGCGAATACTTGCCTCATTACAGCTTGCTGCATTTGCATGATCATTTGGCTCTGTGCATGTCGCTTTGCATTTTGCCCCCCTGCCTGCGGGCACGCCTGCGGACACATATCTCTGTTTACCTTGTATGATTGTCTAAGTCTTCGGCCTTGTCAAAAATGGGTCGTCTCTAGGCTTTGACATTCACTCCCGTCACTTCTTGACTTCCGAGTTCTGTCAAAGAGAGGCAACTGTAGACACCCCATTTTTTACCGACCTTAAGACTCAGACGTCAGCGATTGAGCGCTCGGTGATGTTGCATATTGAGCTCGTTCAGAAGTCTCAGAGTCGCGGCCAAGAGCCCTGCCTCCGGACTTCCGAACCCTTTTTTGTACCTTGTCTCGATTTGCGAACCAGACTCAGTTTTCTCTGTTTTTGTTCTGAGGAGGAGAGGTCCGAGACCATCTCTCGGTGGCCGTGGGCTACTTTTTCGTGGCCGTGAGCCATTTTGCCCATTGAGCCGGTTCGATTTTTGGGCCGTCGAGGCCGTGCCTCGGTTCGGGACCACCCAACCATCTCCGATTCCTCCAGTTTTTGGCATGCATCTCATTTACTCCCTTTCGAGGGACACTGAGGTCTTAGATACCCACCGTGGCCAAACACCACTTTTTGGTTAACGGCGGTTTTGGGACCCGGCTGCGTGTTTGGCCCTCGAGCATTCGTTTTGCATCGGTTTTGTTCATTTTTGGCGGTACCTCTGTTTTATCATAACGAGGACCTGAGTCTGAGACCCACTTCGTGGCGAACACCACTTTCGATTATAATGACTATTTTCCGGACCCCGAACTGCGTGTTTTGGCCCCCGAGCATTCATTTTGCATCGGTTTTTGTTCATTTTTGGCAGGTACCTCTGTTTTATCACCAGGAAGATCACTGGAGGGTGGGAGGCTAGCAGCAACCAGTTATGCTCCTCCGGCACTCCCCGACGCCCGTTTTTCTCACTTCCGGGCTAATGTTGAACACCCTAGGGCCATTTTCTTCGAGCCAAAACCACATATTTGTGTTGTATACACATGGGAGGACCCTAAAAACACATGGCCGGCCATTAATTCCTTTTTTCATTTTGAAACCCCTCTTTAAAGTGGATTGTTCTCTCTCCTGGTTTACAGTTGCCAATTTTCAACTACAGGGTTGTGTTGAGGACACATGGGAGGACCCTAATCTCCTATGGCCGGCCATTAATTCAACTTTCCATTTTTGCCCCTTGGCCGGCTGGCCATAGGGGGTGGCCGGCCACCCGCATAAAAAATGCCTAGCGGCACTTCCTTGGGATGTGTGCATTCCATTTGTGTCTCAGTTTTCCCCAAAAATATCTCCATCCGGGGACTCTTTTGGAGGAAATAAAGGCTCATTTCCTCCACTTTTGCCTTGACTCTTCTCTCCCCTCTTGCCCACATTGGTGTCCTCCCAACTCAAGAGACAATACAAGCTTTGGTTGGAGCATACACATACAACTCCATTTTCTTCAAGTTTTGGTGCCATTTCTTCATCATCTCCAAGCTCTAACACCACAACTCCATTCAGCTGACTAGGAGAGCTTTCCAGCAGCTAAGAGGCATCCATTCTTCAAGCAAAAGGCAGCCAAGACTTGTCTACAAGGGTAAGTGTCCATTTCCCTCTTTTGAAGCACTTTCTTGCCTCATTTCTTAAGCCTATTTGCTCATTTTTTTGAGCTCCGACCTTAACTGAAACTAGGTCTATTTTGAGCTATTCTTCATGTTTGTTCAAGGGCTCAAAGCCCTCCATCTTGCACTTGTTTCAATACTCTCTTAAATGCCATTATTTTCCATTGAATATTTGGCCTATGTGTGATCTGTTTTCGAGCATAATGTAAACTGTAAAAGGGCCTATTTTGAGCCTCTATTCAACATTGAAGAAGGGCTCAACCCTGTTTGGCATCTCTATCATGCACTTTCTTCATAATCTCTCATATTTACCGTAAATTTGCATGATTTGTTTGACCTACATGTAGTCTGTTTTGGAGCATGTCATGAACTGTGAGTAAGCTTATTTTGAGTCCCTCTACAACATTGTAGAAGGGATAAACCTTGTTGGGGGTCTCCATGTTATACTTGTTATTATATCCCTCTTTGACCCCCATTTTTGCATGCTTTTTTAAGCTTATCTAGCTTCTGTTTTCGGCCATCATCAGAACTGTAAAGAGTCATATTTTGATCTTCTTGACTTATTTCATTAAGGGTCTTTTCTAGTTTGATGAATGTTTGGGGTACCTCATGTTATATCCTCTTGTGGCCTCAATCTTGCATGGCATTTTTAACATATTTTCATACTGATTTGGGGAATTTCATCTACTATAAATGTGCATATTTTTAGTCCCTCTTCAGTGTTGTAGAAGAGTATTTTTCCATTTGGGCATCGTATGTATCACTTGCTTCAATACCCCTCTTACGGAGCCATTTTTGCATTCTTGCTGAATCCTATGTGTGCTTGCTGTTTAGCCCTTTTTATGACTGAAAATAATTTTCTTGGGGCTTCCTTGCTACTGTATTTGCATTCCATGTCCATATTGTGCATGCATTGCATAGCTATAGGCCATTTCGGGCGCCTAATATCGCATTTCGGGATCATTCCATGCTTCGGGTGCACTTTGGCCATGTTTCGGGACTGTTTTCCCCCACATTTTAGTGCTGAAATTTTATTTGCATGTTTACATATCATATTCCATGCCATTTCATGCCTTAGGGCCATCGCCTTGGTTTGCGCGCCCGTTTGCATGCATTTCGAGGCACTTCTTTTTTATCCGACGGCCTCTTATGTGAGTGTGGCTGAGGCTCGCTCATGTTAGTATAAGTCCATTTTGTATTCTATATGCCATTTTAGTCTTATTGCATTCCGTATGCCATTGTCTCGGTTTGCGTGCCCGTGGGCACGCATCTCAAGGCACTTCATTTTTCATCTCCCGGCCTCCTGTGTGAGTGTGGCTGAGGCCCTCTCATGTTGGTGTAAGCCCATTATGTATCGCATATCTCATTTTAGTCTCATTACATTCCGTATGCCATTTTCTCAGTATGCGTGCCCGTGGGCACGCATTTCGAGACATCTTATTTCAGGCTCATTATATATCATATTTCAGGCCGTTTCATGCCTTTATGCCATCGCCTCGGTTTGCGTGACAGTGTGTACGCATTTCGAGGCACTTTGTTTTTCATCTCACGGCTTCTTATGTGAGTGTGGCTGAGACTCTCTCATGTTAGTGTAAGTCCATTTTGCATTGTTTATGTCATTTTAGCATCATTGTATTCCGTATGCCATTGTCTCGGTTTGCGTGCCCGTGTGCACGCATTTCGAGGCACTTCATTTTATCCAACGGCCTCTTATATGAGTGTGGCCGAGGTCCACTCATGTTAGTGTAAGTCCAATTGCATTGCATTTGCCATTTCATGCTTTAGGATCATCGCCTCGATTTGCATGCCCGCGTGCACGCATTTCGAGGCATCTCATTTTCATAGCATTGCGCATGCTAGGATTGTATTTTAGTTGCATTCACGCATATCATGCATATTGCATTGTGTTCGGGATAGGAGTTAGCCCGGGCACGGGAAACGAGGCGCGTTTCGTACTCCGAGTAACGGAACGGGTCTCAATTCCCAAGTCACCGACACTCCGGATTACCCATGATGGAGTTAGGTTTTGTTGTAGAATTCATCTGCATTCATCCTATATTGAATTGTGCAATTCGGTTCCTCGCCTATCATGCATCGAGATGCGTGATTGGTGGCACGAGGATTGAGGCATGCATATATTTGTGAAATACGTTGATATGCCCCTTTCCTGCTCTCTGTTACAGCAAAATGAAGAATCAACAACTTTTCGGAGTCTGGCACGCATTTTGAGAAAAGGTGCAAACAGAGGCTAATCGGGGCATCCCAATGGATCTCCGCACAAAGCAGCCCAAACATGCATCATCTCATTATCCGGAGCGGAGTCAAGGCAGTCCCTGGCTTGCATGCCAGTTTACAGTTTTTCTTAGTTAATTCATTAATTAATTAGGAATCTGTATTATTCGGACTGTATATTCGGACTGTATTATTCTTTTATTTGGGACTGTATTATTTGTTCGGACCCTCTGCGCGAGGGCATAATTGTAATAAGTGTGGGTGAGTGTGATGTATGTCTTCCAACCCCACGTCTTTCTTCCCTTTTATTTACCCGCTTATGATGGTTAGATATAGGGCATGTTTCAATTAGCATCTGATGATGACAAAGATGTTTGCATCATTCATCTGTTTTGCACGCACCGGGCTCGGCGCATCATACAAATTGCATTTGTATTTCAATTCCGAATTGAATACGTGTTAGTTGTAGCATCATCACATGTCATGTTTAGAATAGCCGAGCCAGCTATAGTTGCATCTTTGCATGTGTTGCATTAGGCAATTCTGTATATGTAGGATCATGCATGATTCCTAATCAGTTTTCTGTTTTGGCTTGGAGTATTCGGTGAGTTTTATGCTTCAGCATCCTTGCATGCGTGTGAGTGTTGCCATGAATAGCATGCTTACCATGAGGCTAAATGCTTACGTGATATAACTGCCTTGAATGCTTGTGGGTGGAGGTTGAGTTACTTGGATTGGACAATTCATCAAATGTTTGTTTTAAGTCCACTAGATAGTGGCAAAATCACGTTTTTCTAAGCCCACCCGAGGGTGACAAATCCACGTCTTAGCCTACCTGCGGGTAGCACCATCAAACCATTTTCAAACAAACAAATATGAAATGTTTAGTTCCAATTCAGGCGACCCAGTCTATACTTGTATGCTGTGCGCATCACATAGTAACCTAGGCTAATAACTGGAATAAGAACGCACAATGTTTTCAAAAACAGATATCATGGTTAGTAGAGGCCGGTCTTTGACCGGCGAAGGGTGCTCACGGTGACCTTTCCCAATCGTACCCAAGTTCGAGCCGAGGCAACTTTGGTGATGACGAACACGTGGCCTTTGGCACCGAGTCGGTTTCCTAAATTTCCCATTTTAAAATATTTAGGTGGCGACTCAGATCCGCAAAGATCCATGTTTGGCACTTCTTTTCTAAAAATCTGTTTTCTCAAAAACGATTTGCCGGATTTGGACTCTTTGGTTCAAGATTAAAGAACCGTGACATTTGAGTCCTTCGAACTGTAGTGACCCAATATCGAACCGGAACGGGGGGGACTCGCACTCCCTTTCCCCGGGATGCGTTCGGGGACGTCTACACCCTCCACAGTGTTTAGAGAGTGTTCCTTGGGAATTTTGCAATTTTCAAAGGAGTAGAGCAGGGTAAACAGAGGCAGCTTGTGCATGGCGTTGGATTTCCGAGCGGAGTCGAGCATGCATGCATTAGGCCCTCTTCCCGACGCTGTTTTACCGCTTTATTAGCTTAGTTAATTTGCTTAACTAATTAATTGGTTTGTAATTATTTAATTAGCTTGTTAGTTAATTAAATTGTATTATTCTTTTGGTCCCTCTGAGCGAGGGCGAATTTGTAATAAGTGTGGGTGCTTGTGTGCATGTCTTCCAACCCCCATTTCTTTCTCCCTTTTACTTACTTGCTTTGGATGATTAGTATTAGGGCATGTTTTAATTTAGCATACCTTATGTTATGCATGCGTGCATCCATTCATTTATATTGCATGCATCGGGCTCGGCGCATCATGCTAACTGCATAGTATTTCAAATCTAACTTGAATACATGCTATCTGTGCATTTCACATATCATTCTAGGGTTAGCCGAGCCTATTCTAGTTGCATTTTGTATGCAATGCATTAGCCACTTAACATGGACTTGGATCATACATTGATTGCTAACAAGTTCTTTTGTTTTGGCTCGGAGTACTCGGTAAGCTTTTTACGCTTTAGCATCTCGCATGAGTGTGAATGTTAACATAACAGCATGCTTACCATGTGGCTATATACTTATGTGATGTAAATTGCCTGAATGCCTATGGGTGTAGGTGGGATTGTTTGAGTTGGAACAACTCGTTGAAATCCGTGTTTTAGCCTACTTGAGAGTAGCAAATTTCAAATTGTCTTTCAAAAGAGCGGATATGCAATGCTTTGTTCCAAATTAGGCGATCTAGTCTATACTTTTGTGTTAAGCGCATCACATAGTAAGATTAGCTAATTAATCGGAATAAGAACGCATAATGTTTTCAAAATTAGATATCATGGTTAGTAGAGGCCGACCTTTGATTGGGCGAGAGGGGGTGCTCATAGCTGACCTTTCCTAATCGTACCCAAGTTCCCGAGCCGAGGCAACTTTGGTGATGACGGACACGTGGCCTTAGGCAAACGAGTCAGGGTTTCCTAAATTCCCCCATAAAAAATATTTAGGTGGTGACTCTGTATCTGGCAAAGCAGTCTATGTTTGGTACTTCTTTCAAAAAATCTATTTTCCAAAACGATTTGCCGGATTTGGACTCTTTGGTGATTTATCAATCTCGCATTGCATATTGCGAGATCAGATTAAGAACCGACACAAATCGAGTCCGAACTGTAGCATGGGGCCCGTGGGGGCGTGTCTACACAGGGAAAAAGAAAAGAGAAAGAAGAACCCAAGACAATAGAGGGTGATGCCCAAGCTGCTAAAAAGGTTGAATAGGAGCCCAGCGACCGAAAAAGGATGTTAAGGAAGCTCAGAAAATATCAGGATTCAGAAACCAAGATTGTGGTGGAGGAAGAATGGTATGTTGATGGGGCCCGTGATGTTAACATGCTCCAGATGGAACCTGATGCTAGCCCGGCCATGACTGTAGGAGAGTGGTGGGAAGATAGCGACCTAAGTCATGCATACACTGACAAAGGTTGGAAAGCTGATACCCCGGATGACACCTGGTATACTGACGAGATCAATCATATGACCCGAAGTGGTCGATACTTCAAACTCGTAGCATTAGACCAACCAGAGACCTTTGGAAAGGAGGCTGAGAGATCAAAAGAGAAGGATGTTGAAGAAAACATAGTCTTGAAATAGCTCAAGAAGATTCAGGTTGATATATCAATCTAGGGGCTGATAATGGCATCTCGGGAGCATAGGCAGACACAGCTAGAGGCAATGAACCGAACTAAACTGTCTATCGATACCACTGCAGACCAATTGGTATTGTTGGTTACATCTGGGGACGTTGCGCCAGTGATATCTTTTATAGATAAGGAGTTACCACCTGAGGGAACCAACCACAACTGTCCTTTATATGTAACCCTGGAAAGTCGGAAAAAATGGATTCTAATGGTGTTAATAGATATCGGATCGGTGATCAATGTATGTCCAATGAGAACTTCCTATGCCATCTATTTGAGGCCGATTGACTTTACACCTACGACCCAAGCCGTCCGGGCTTATGACAATACAAGTCGGGATGTTATGGGAACGTTCAAGAGCCATATCCTAATTGGCCCATTTGAACACGAGGTGGAATTCCATGTAATAAATGTACCGGCCATGTTTAATCTATTACTGGAAAGGCCCTGGCTACATCAGATGAGGGTTGTGTCATCAATAATCCATCAGTTAGTGAAGTACCCCTTTCAAGGTGGGATTGCTACTGTGTATAGCAATTCTGCAATTCAACCTCCCCAAGGAACTACCACACAAGTGCTGGGAATCATACATAGAGAAAAGAATGTATTTCTCTCTGTCTTCTCTCTGGCAAAAGCTCGACTAGTCCAAAACATCATGGCAGAAGACGGGGGGAATTATGTAAAAGCGCAATCAATCTACATGATGAATAAATAGGGGCATATTCCGGGATCAGGACTAGGTAAAAGCGGCATATAGGAAGGTACTGTTGCCAAGGAGATGAGTCATAATCCCCACGCTTTTGGGCTGGGATACAAACTTACCGTTGCAGATTGGCAAAGAAAAAGGCAGGAGTTGAGAGGAAGAATTAAAGCAAAAAGGACTGGGAAACAATATGAGTTAGTCCACAAACCTATACGGGGAACATTGAACGGACGCTTTGTCCGCCAAGGAAAAGATTTCCCCTTCTGTGGATTCTCGGAGCCTTGGTATAACTAGGAGACGAAGACTAGGTATCCTAGGTTTGAAATCTTCTTTAGGCACCATTTACCGAAAGGGGAGGATAAGAAGGCAAACCTAAGCACTGGTACGGATCAAGGAAGGGCTGTGAGCCTGGTTATTGAAAAGGAGGATTTGTTAGGAAAGGCATTGGTTGACTTACTGGCGAGTTCTATTGTTGGAGTTGAGTCTGCCAACTTGGGAGATAGTTTTACTATCTGAATGATTGGGGATAAACTGGCAAAGGATTTTATTGGTCTTATCGTGGATGCATATGAGGCTCCGCACCTAATCTGGAAGTTTGAGAAGGGCACCTTCGGTAGTTCTAAATCAGCTAGTGAGTCCAAGTTTGATTCCACTGAGTCTATGGAGTCAGAATCATATTCGAGTTCTTCAGAATCTGGCATCTCCGGGACTGGTAACCCAGATGCCAAAGTCCTGTCCTGGTCCTCTTTGCCTTTTGCTTTTGAGTCCACTGTAACTGAGGAGCCAGATCTTTTGAATGAGAATGAGGTGGACTTTGTTTATTACTCTGTGCCTTTGGTTTGTTGTATTGATCTTGATTTCCAAAATTTTGACTTAAACGAAGAGGAAGAAATTCCTCGAGCTTTGAAAAACTTGGTTGATTTTGAGGAGGAGAGGCTTGTTAAGCCCTGTACAGATGAAATCATTGCTATTAATGTGGGTACTGAGAAGGATTTGCGCTTGGTCCAGATCGGGTCCACGTTGTCTTTGGAGGAACGCGAGCGTTTAATTGCTTTATTAAAAAATTTCAAAAATGTTTTTGCGTGGTCCTACGAAGACATGCTTGGGATCGATCCTGAGATTGTACAACACTGAATCCCTCTTGATCCTGAGGCCCGGCCAGTTAAGCAAAAGCTGTGCAGAGTTCGCCCAGATTGGGCTTTGAGGATCAAGGAAGAAGTTACCAAACAGATTGAGGCAGGGTTCTTGCTTGTATCTGAGTATCTGATGTGGTTGGCCAATATTGTTCTAGTTCCAAAGAAGGGTGGTAGAATCAGAGTCTGTGTCGACTTCAGGGATCTGAATAAGGCTAGCCCCAAGGATGATTTTCCATTGCTACATATTGATGAGTTGGTAGACTTCACCGCGGGCCATGTATTGCTCTCGTTCATGGATGGGTTTTCCAGGAATAACTAGATTCTGATGGCATCTGAGGATAGGGAGAAGACCGTTTTCACTACTTCATGGGGCACCTATTGCTATCGAGTCATGCTGTTTGGATTGAAGAATGCTGGGGCCACTTATCAAAGGGCTACAATCACCATTTTACACGACATGATCCACAAAGAGGTTGAGGTGTATGTGGACGATATGATTGTCAAGTCCAACGATCGAGAAGGCCACTACACCGCCTTGGAGAAATTCTTTCAGCGGATCAGAGAGTATAGATTGAGGTTGATCCCGCAAAAATGCATCTTCGGCGTAACAACGGGAAAAATGTTGGGATTCTTAATCACACAGAGAGGAATTGAGGTAGATCCTTCCAAAATCAAGGTCATCTTAGAAATGCCACCACCAAGGACTGAAAAGGAGGTGCGTGGCTTTCTAGGTAAAGTGCAATTCATAAGACGGTTTATTTTAAAACTAACCTTGACTTGTGAACTACTATTTGGTCTCCTAAAGAAAGAAAAGAAGTTCCAATGGGACGATCGCAATCAGTTCGCTTTTGAACAGGTCAAGCAGTACGTGCAGAATTCGCCTGTGTTATCACCGCCAGAATCGGGAAAATCGCTGATTTTGTACCTGTTAGTGACAAACTCAACCATGGGGTGTATGTTAGCTTAGGAGTTACAGGCCAAAGTGGAGAAAGCCATTTACTACTTGAGCAAGAAAATGCTGGATTACGAGACCTGTTACACTCCCCTTGAGAAATCTTGTCTAGCCTTGGTATGGGCTGCCCAGAAGTTGAGGCACTGCCTGTTAGCTCACTCGGTAATCTTGGTTTCGAGATTAGATCCCATCAAATATCTCTTTGAGAAACCAGCGCTTATAGATAGGCTAGCCCGTTGGTTGCTTTTTCTCTCCAAATTTAATCTTAAATATGTTACATGCAAGTCGGTTAAAGGAAGAGCTATAGCAGAATTTTTGGCAGATCACTTAGTAGAGAAGGATGAAGTGGTGGAGTACTCTTTCCCAGATGAAGATATTCTGTAAATAGAGGTAAAAACGTGGAATATGTACTTTGATGGAGCAGCCAATTAATACAGTTATGGGATCGGTGTGTTACTGATAGCGCTTGATGATTCACATATACCCTTAGCCTTCAAACTCCGATTCATAGTATCCAACAATAAAGCAGAATATGAGGCGTGTATTGTTGGTTTAGAAGCCGCCCTAGAACTAGGGGCAAAAAGATTGGACGTCATCGGGGATTCGAATTTGGTTGTGTTTCAAGCCAACAGAGATTGGCGAGTTAAAGAGGAGAAAATGAAGGTTTACCATCAGGTCTTGGATATGCTAATTTCGAGGTTTGAAAAGCTAACGTTTATCCATCTGCTAAGAGAGAACAATTGATTTGCTGATGCACTAGTAACTCTATCTTTTATGGTAGACATTCCATTGGAAGTCAGGATGTGTCCAATTATTATTGAATAGAAGTATACGTCGGCCTATGAAACCATTGCCGCGATAGATGAGGCTTCAGATAAGAACCCCTGGTACTACTATATCTAGAATTTCTTGGAAAAGGAAGCGTATCCACCAGGAGCAAATGCCAAGGACAAAAGGAAAATACAACGTTTGGCCGTTCAATTTATCATCTGCGGGGGCAAGCTGTACAAAAGAGGCCATTTGGGAATGCATAAGCTATGTGTTGAGGAAGAGGAATCGAAGGGCCTTATGGAGGCCATTCACAAAAGAGAGTGCGGAGCACACATGAACGGTGTGATGCTTGCTCGGAAAATCCTTAGACAAGGCTACTACTGGTCAACCATGGAAGATGATTGTATTGGTTTTGTTCGGCGATGCTACAAGTGCTAGATTCATGCTAATCACATGAACATACCACCATCTAAACTCTACAATATGACTTCACTATGGCCTTTCTCAGTTTGGGGAATCGACGTTATCGGTGCAATCATGCCAAAGGGGTCAAATGGGCATGAGTTCATCTTGGTAGCAATCGATTACTTCACGAATAGGTAGAGGCCCAGTCCTACTTTGTGCTAAAAGCATCGCATGTGGCTAAGTTTATCAAGAACATCATCTGTAGATATGGGGTGCCCAATGAGATTATCTCCAATAATGGGTTGCACTTCAAGAAACAGGTGATAGACTTGCTTGAGAAATATAACGTGGCTTTCCATAAGTCATTGACCTACAGGCCACAAACCAATGGAGCTGTTAAGGCTGCGAACAAAAACATCAAAAGAATTCTATAGAAGATGGTAGAGACTTACAGGAATTGGCCGGATAAACTACCATTCACGCTGTGGGGTTATAGAACCTTAATCCGAACATCTACAGGGGCAACCCCCTACTCTCTCGTTTATGGGATGGAGGCTGTTTTGCTAATTGAAATTGAAGTGCCATCGCTGCGGGTTATGGTCGAGTGTCAGATAGCAAAGGCAGATTGGCAGTAAAGTAGGTTTGAGGAGTTAATGTTATTTAATGAGAGAATACTAAGGGCATTGTATCATGTCCAAGGCTACCAGCGCAGAATTGCTAGGGCTTTTAATAAGAAAGTGAAGTCCGAAAATCTCAAGGAAGGAGACATGGTGCTCAAAGATAACCGAGCTCCCATCCATGACCCTAGGGGCAAGTTCAGACCTAATTGAATTGGTCCTTACATCGTCACGTCAATCTGGTCAGGAGGGGCGATTATTCTCATGGACCTAGATGGCCTGGAGTTTTCACAGCCGATCAACATGGACAAATTAAAGAAATATTACCTTTGAGAGGCTCGCTAGGCTGAAAACCCGAAAAGGCAACCTAGGCAAAAGTTAGAGTATGAAAAATTAGAAAAAAGAAAAATTGAGCTCGCAAGGTTGAAAACTCCTAAAGGGCAACTTTGGCAACAGTTAGAACGCAAAAGGAGAGAGTTAAAACCCAAGTGAACTTGAACCGAACTACATAAGGCCTGATTCCCATCTTTGGGATACGTAGGCAACTTCATTCTGAAGTTCGGCCGTAATCATCTACAACTCAACTGTCCTGTCCATTTGTTTGATTAGGTCATCTTTGTTCGTTATTTATAAGCTTGGTGGTGATCTTCGTAGCTTAGTTGTGATTTTCGTTTTGGGAAGAAGACTTGTTGTACAATGTATAACAGTGGTGGTATGCAAGCAGGGGCAGTTATGATCTTCCAATTTGGGATTATACATCTTGAGGATCGATTCTGTGCATGTCAGGTGGTGATCATTTTCGAAAATAGTTCTGCAAAGTTTTAATAAAAGTTGATTTTTCTCAAATTTTTACTTTTTACAACTTAGACCATTTTGGGACCAAAAGAAAAAATTTTAGTGCTTACAACTTTAATTCCATTGATTTCAACGTCAAGTACATTCTCCAACTCTTTGCTACAAACTGAAGTTGCTTTTACATCATAAAAATTGAAAAGAAATATCAAAGCAATAAAACTAGGGGCACATGAGTCAAGTGTTCCTGCGTCCTTCGCTCGTACTGGCAGAAGTCCCTGCAACTAAAGTTGGTCCAGCTTGTGCCTCGTCCTCGAGCAAAGCCAAGCATTCGCCAGAAAGGGCATAACTGAAACAAGGAGCAGGGGCCAAGAGCTTTCTCGTCCTCCAAGCAGTGAGGTACCGAGTCAAGTTCGAAGCACGTATTGGGAATGGAGCCAGGTATTCCACCCCCTCATCTGGACATGTCTGGTCATGCCCAAATTGGCGTCTAAACTGGAAGGAGAAGTAGAACACACAGTATGTGAGGCCAATCAACCGAACACCTAGTTATCGGGTTATGCTGTAGCTCATCTCGGCTAAGTCAAGCCAGGAGCAACACCAAGCTATGTCGACTGCTGACCTGTGGCATATCCAGTTGCACCACCATCCCTCATTGGGGAAGTCCATTAGCCATTGGCGAAAAAAGGTACTCTCGAGCTGAGTAAACTGGGCAAGGGTTCACCACCTTCAGCTTGTCCATCAGCCAAACCTGGGAAGGGATTAAAAATAAGAGAAATTAAAGAATAAAGAGATGTATGCTAAGAGAAAAGTAAGGAAAGGGCTTTGAGAGAAAATAGAGTATGAATGTCAAGTGATGTGAGAAATATATATAAGATAGGGTGGGAAACAATACTTGGAGCAGTAGTAAACTCCCTGCAAATCTAGTGGTCTCTCGCCAGTGAAAAACGTCCAAGCCCATCAGGGTCTCGGCCAAGGCCAAACCGATGCCACTCTTACTTTCTTTCAAATGTTGGGCTACCTTAATCAACTTGATATTAGCTCCACCGAAACCAGGGGCAAGAAGATAGTGTGCAAGCATACACAGGTAGAGGGCGTGTAGCCGAAAGCCTTGCCAAATAAGGTCGCTTCGGTCACCAATGTCAGAAAATCGATGAATCAAGCTGGCTATATCTAGCTCTCTGTCATGGGCCAAGGATCGAGCTTCGTGCAAAGTAAGCCCACACATCCATCCCAAGGCTAAGACATGGCCAAAACGAGGCTGAAGTATGATTTCCTTATCGCGCCGGGATTCCATTAGTGCTTGAAATTCTTCAAGAGTCGGGCATATTTCATGTGCTCCGAAGCGAAAGACATGCGTAATCGGGTCCTATCATCAAACCGCGGCATGGAGGAACGGAAAACAAAGTGGAGTACGGCTCAATGAAAAAAGCGCGTTTGTGCTGAAACCCCAGAAATTTACCTTTTCTGTGCCGTCTAAAGTGGCTATCCAATCCGTGAGTTTCTCGGCAAGAAATGGCTCCATTTGTGGAAAAAACAGCAGCTGAAATGAAGTTCTGGAGAAGAAATCACGAAAGAGGGCCTTTTGTAGAAGATAAGGCTGTGAGTGGATGCCAACTGTTAGCATTCTGGTGGCCCTCACATTTGTGGCCGGCCGTCCACCTATTTTGACCAGCCGTCCACCTATTCGCTAGACAGTTTTGACAGCCTGGTTTTGTCCGGGTCTTTGTGTTGTTCGGTCTTGTTTTGAGTCTTTTGGTTTTTACAAGTGTGTATAGTTGTTTTTGGTCTGTGTTTGAGTTGTTTTTGCTTTATTTATCGAGTTACATGTTGTATTTTTGTCATTGGTCGGCTCATTATCCGATTAAGAACATTATCCCAATGTAAGCATGTTCGGTTTCAAATTCAACTTCATGTTCTTTTTCAAGCAAGTATGTTACTCGTGGATGTAAGTATGTTACTCGTGGTGCAGTGCTCATGTTGTAGAACCAAAACTCTTGTCATAAAAACTACGAGGGTTTTATTCCGATCATGGTTTTTACAAAAGAAGTACAAGTTTCAAGAGAAAAAGTAAAACCTATCTGAAGCTATATATGTGCTAAACTACCAAACTAAAAGAAACTAAGCAAAAAAGTCCAAAAAACAGAGCCAATTATCTCAAGCTCGAGAGACCCTCTTCGTCCTCTTCCTCGGAGGGGACTCAGAGGCACTGTCTCTATCGGCACTGCTGCCAGAACCAGACTCTAAGCCTCTACTCCCTACCTCGGAGCCGGCCTCGGCGTCATCTTGAGCTGGCATCATCGTCCTTGCTCTCAGACTCAGAATGTCGACTCACTATCTCCTCGGACGTGCTGGCCTCCTTATCATCATCGCCACTCAAAACAGGCTCCGAAGGACTACTTCGGCCTCAGGCATCCCTATCTCTACCTCGACTGCGACGCTTGTCTCGGCTGCGTGCTGGGGCCCATCTCTCTCGCCTCCCTATTGCCAGAGAAGATGCTGCTGGTGCTGATGTTACAGTTGCCACTGGTGCCCTCGGTATAGCTGGGATCTGAAAAACACAGGTGTCGTCATATCAAATACAGTGTGTATAGTTGCAGGATATAGTATAGCAGAATGTGCATCATGCAGAAAACATATACAGTATGAGTATAGTATGCCAATGCAGTGTATCAGTGTGTGAGATGGTATGACTACTACAGTGGAAATGCCAATGTATCAGTGAAATGCATGCTGAAATAGAGAAAGTAACTTAATACCGTGGAGACTAAGCAGTGTCTCTCTCCTCTACACCATGTTGATCAGGGAAGCGACTAGCTCGAGAAGGCCCTCTGTATACCCAGTAGGTGCCTGCAAGTGCATTTGAATGATCAATATCTGAAATGGGAAGTGTGGGGTGCAAATTGTAAAGTGTGGTCCATACCTGAGGTAGCTCTAACATACCCATGCCACCTCGCCTTTGGCTCGTCGAATCGATATGTTGTCGATGGCCGCCAACATGTAAGCACAGTGGAAATCTCTGGCCAACCAATAATCTGCCTGACGGAAGTGACCCCTCTAATATCAGCCTTGGCCTCCCGAGCCTCACCGGCCACGAGAGCTCTTGTTGCCTCGCCTACACGAACACCTGTCAGAGGAGGCATGAGATGAGTCTAGATAAATGTTGCATAATCACCCTTTGCTCTAAAGAAGTCCATATCCAGGCCCACCATGAACTAAATAATAGCCTCAACTGAGAGGCTATCTGCTGTCCTCATAGACACTGGGGTGCCATGGGAACAACCGGATCAGGTGAGCCCATGGTCTAGCATACAAACTGCTCGCTTAGAAACCAAGCTCGGCAGACTGGGCCCTCCAGTAAAATCCGGAAATGAGATGTGCCCAAGCCCCCGCATACTGGTCCCTCACCTCGTCCGACATTGTTGCCCAGGGCTGCCACATGATCTGCAAACAGAGAATCTACAAATTTGTTAGTTGTCGTCAGTTTCCAAAGTATGAATCAGAGCAGTAAACATGACCACAAATTTCAGGTTACCTCGGTGACAGCCACTGTGTCAAAGTATCTGCAGAAAAAGGCGAAAGTCGTATCATCACAGCTCCAGCGTCGGCACCGGCCGTTGTACCGTTGCGAGTAAAGGACAACAGGGGGGATCTCATCTAATGGCTCTGGAGCAAGGGCCAGAAAATTACGTAAAACCATAATTGCAAGGAAAAGACAACAGTGTTATCAACAGTGTCAACAGATATAGAAAGTGCAACAGATACAGAGTGTACAATGTCGATATATATATATTGATAGAAAGTGTAAGGAAGAAAACACAGAGCATGAACAGATATAGAAAGTGTAAAGCAGAAAGCATAGGTGTTGAACAGATATAAAGCAGAAAATGTGAAGTAGAAACCATAAGTGCAAAGTAGAAAGTAGAGTGCATACCTCCCAGGCTTGCCAGTAGCCTTCGATCCGCTCTCCCCTCATGCGGGAAGTGGAGCTCATATAGTCATAAAGTGCGGCGAGGCCAGCTCCGTGTAGACACCCTATTTTTTACCACCCTTAAGACTTGGGCACCACTGATTGTTTCCTTGGTGATGAAAGTTGTGCAGTGCAAATGTTCGATTTCTTTAGCAAGAAGAGCTTCAAATCTCAACCTCACACCCCATTTTTGGACCAAAACTATTTTGACCAAAAGATTTTAGAACTTAAAACCCTCTTTTTCAAAATATTTTTGAAAAAGTTTCTACGATGTTCTGAGGCTCGCATTTCGTTAAATGTTGCGCTTTTCGATAAACCGAGCAAGGACAAAGTAGAAATGAATGAAAGAGAGGTGAACTCTTTGAAAAAATCTTTAAAACATCTTGTTTAGAGGTTTGGGGTTGAAGAAGAGAGGAGAGGAGAGGGAAGAAACCAAGTTGGGGAAGAAGTTGGGCAAGAATCGTCAAGAGAGAGTCGATCAGCCCTTACTAAATCAGGCCTATCTGTTTGCACTCTTGGATTTTATCTATGAGGCCACCACCATTAGAAATTGGATTTCCGGGGCTTCATTTTGCACTCAAGAATCTCTTAAAGCCGTGTTCGGATAGGGGAGATATGGCTGGTTGAAGTTAGGCATCAATCCGGTTGGACCGAAACTGAGAAGTCTTCACTAAAAGAGGGATATCTCTTAGCACATTTGAAATTTTGATGTGAGGCTGCCACTGTTGGAAATAGGACTTCCGGGGCTTCAGTTTAGGCTCAAGAATGACCTAAAAAGGGGTCCAGATGAAGGAGTTATGCATGTTTGAAGTCGGGGACACGGATCAGTTTTTGCTATCGGCCATTGGGGGAGTGTGCCAGCCACAAACGGAGTTTGCTGGCCATAGGTTGGCCAAAAGTGACCCTTGTTGGCACCATTAGTAGCTGGTTGGCCAACAATGAGGCCGGTCGGCCACAAATGTCTAGAAAGTTCAGAATTTGCAGATATTTCTCCTCCAGCTGTCCTACACTGCTCTAGCTATCTCTAAATCAGATATTTCGACCCAAGCAAGGTTCTGAAAAGCGATTGCGGTCGTATGTGATGGCGATTGGCGATGGCGTGGTTCTTGATTCTTGATTCTGATTCGAGTGTAAAGGCAGAAGCGTGGCTTGTAATTGGAACCGTGAATTTTTTTATTTTTCGCACAATTTGAAAAAAACTTACCAATACACATATTTTTTTCCCATGATCATATTTATTAGGTTTAAAATAAATATTGATCAATTTTTGTAAATTTTTAAATATGATCCAATATATTTCATATTTTTAAATCACTATAAACTGAGTTTTTCACATTCTATTTTAATAATTAATGACTTTATATTATACAAAAAATCAATCAATAACTATTATATATAAGATAAACAATGACAAAAGTAAGAGAATAAATAATAGCCTAAATATATATATATATGTACATATTTTAACCAAATCAAAAAATAATGACCACACTTATTATTATTATTATTATTATTATTATTATTATTATTATCAAATAATATATAGATAAACATACAAACAAAATGGTTGAATGATAGCAGTTGAATATAATAGCATAGGTCTTACAGCTTCAAATAATTAATAACATGTTCTTCATCTTCTCTCTTCTCTCTTCTCTCTTCTCTCTCTCTCTCTCTCTCTCTCTCTATCTCTTGCTCCTCCATCTTCTCTCTTTATCTTGCCTCTTCTCTCAATCCCTCTTTCCCCATTTTTAACTTTTTTTTGTGTGTTTTTTTCGAAAGAAACAATTCGAAACCGTGACGTAACGGTGTGTAACAGGCCGTTACGGCACCGTTACGACCGCTACGGCAACCGCTACGGCCAACACACCTATGAATCTCAATCACACTGCAAAAGCGGCCGTAACGAGTGATGGTCATCACCACAACCGTTATGTAACGGCGTTACGTAACGGTTGTGGCCACTTTTTAAAACCTTGGACCCAAGGCTCTATTTTTTCTATATGTACAGGCCATATCTCTCACATTGCAAGGTTAGAAAGTTTGGGAGTCTCTCTCTCTAAAATCTTTCTCTTTCTATAATCCTCTCTCTCTTCCTATTTTGTGCTTGGAAGTAGGAATTCTCTACACATTTGCATACAACCCCTCAACCAAATTGGACCACCTTGGGGTTGAGGCATCTTGGGACCTATTTTGGGCTGGTGAAGGGTTATTTGAGCCAAGAAAGTGGCTGTTTAAGTGTTGTGCTTCAAAGGTATAAGTCTTACCCCTTTTAAGCTCTTTGCACATAGTTGTTTTGCCATCTTTTTGTGTTGTTTTGAGCCTAGTTTTCAACTACAAAAATTTCTGATTTTTAGGCCTAAACATGTTGGTTTAAAGCCATTTTGTGCTAAGGGGTTGTATCCCGTTTCTTGTTGCCTATTTGAATGTGCCTTTGCATCATCTCTTAGCATGTAAAGTCAAACTTTTTGGGCCTTTGAACCACTGAAATTCAGAGTTATTTTAGTGGTAAAAAGTGTGTTTTGAAGTCCAAAAATGAAGAGGGTGGCCTCCCCTCATTCTCTCTCTCTTTCATGCCTAGTTAGCATTACAAAGTAGCATGATTTTGTGGCTTAACTTAGCTTAATCTCAACATGTTTTAGGCTTAGTTTTGATGTGTTTTAACTCTGTTTTGGGTTGGTTGGTGCACTTGAAGCTTGCTTTTTGTACTTGTAGTGCAATTGGGCTTACTAGTCTAGCATGCCTAATGAGCTAGCCCATCATTCTAGTTTGTGTTAGCTTGACTCCAGCACATTTTTGCTAATGTTTTGACATGATTTAAATCTTTTTTGGGTCGGTTAAGTCCTTCAAGGCTTGGTTTGCATGGCTATAGTGTAACGATCTTTACTAGTCCATTGCTTTGAGGCTTTGAGCATGAAGTGTTTGAGTTGTTTGCATGTTATAGCATCATTTTGCATGTAATTTTAGCACCATAACCTCTGTCATGTGTGCATGTATTTCACTCTTTCATTACTTTTGAGAGTTATGCTTTATGCCTTGCTTGCAAGCCAACATGTGCGCATGATTTTCTTGCCTTTTATGCTTCTATTTCAGCATGTTTTAGCCACTGTTTTGGCATGTTTAAGCTCTGTCCAGAGCTGGTTTGGTCATTTAAGCTTGATATTGCATGCCTCTAGTGTAATGCTCTTCACTAGTTTTGATGCTTTTGGCTTTTAACATGTTGTGTATGTGTTGCTTGCATGATTTAGTGTCTTTTGCTGCTTGCATGATTTAGTGTCTTTTGCATGCCATTTCGACACTAAAAAGTCTGCAACCTCCCTCATTTCTTCATTTTTTCATTTGTTTTGAGGGTTAGCTAACCTTATGATTGCGTTTAAGCTTGAGATAGAGCTTGTGCTCAATGGCTTTAACCCTCTTTTGAGGGTTCCTCCTAGCCAAAGACATGATTTCTCTCATGTCTTAAATCATCCTTTGGTTGACCCCCCTCTCATTAGAAGACAATCACTTTGGATTAATCGGTAATGTAAAATGTGTAAATAAAATGAATTATGTAAAACATGACCAAGATAAACATGTGCATTGCATTGCATGTGTTTGGATCGAACGTTAATCCAAACACAAGAAATGTGGGATGTTTCATACTCAAAGTGATGAAATGAGTCACGTTTCTTGGTCGTCGGTCACCCTTGATCATGCACGATAGGGTGGTTGCCATTTGAGTCTTATGTGTGCATTCATTAAGCTTGTAATAGTTTGGTCCTTTAGCCATCATGCACGAAAATGCTTGGTTGATGGCTTGAGAGCCAAATGCCACACTTCCTTTGAGCTTGGGAAATGATGAGGAGGGTGGCAGTACACACATTCCTTGAAAAATACATTGCTTTGCCTCTGTTACTCTCTGTTGTAGCAAAAACAGAATTTTGGAAAAAGGGGTGGCCAACCCGCTACTTGAGGTAGCCGACCGACCATTAAACTAGCCGACCGCCTAGTGCTTGTGGCTGACCGGCCATCAGTGCATTTTTGGTGCAAAAGTGTTCTATTTTTGGTGCAAAAGTGTTCTTGTTTTGGAGCAGAAGCAGTTTGGAAGTTGGTTCGATATTCAGAAAACAGAAAAGGTGCAAACAGAGGCAACCGGTGGCAAGGCGATGGATTTTCGGAAAAGAAGCAACCGAGCATGCATGTCTCCCTCACCCGCGAGGCCAATTCATTGCTTTGTTAGCTAGTTGTAACTGATTATTTACATGTGTTGTAATTAATTAGTTTAATTTGGTTTGTAATATTTTAATTAGCTTAGCATAGCTAGTTATTCAATTGTGTTGTAATTAATTAGCTAAAATAGTTAATTAATTAGTTGTTTTGTAATAATTAGCTTAGATTAGGGTAGCTTAGCTTATTTATTCGGGCCCTCCTTCGAGAGGGCGCAATGTTGTAATAAGCGTGCGTGTGTGTGTGCATGTCTTCCAACCCCACATCTTTCTCCCTTTTATTTATCCGCTTTTGATGGTTAGATTAGGGATCATTTTTTTATTAGCATACCTTATGCTTGTATGTTTGCATCATTCATTTGTCTTGCATGCACTGGGCTTGGCGAATCATTCAAACTGCATCGTATTTCAATACTTCTTTGAATACGTATATCAAATTGTTACATTCATATGCCATCTTAGATAGCCGAGCCTATTAGTTGCATTATTGCATATGTTGCATTAGGCATTTTAACATAGTTAGGATCATGCATATTTCTAACTAACTTTTGTTTTAGCTTGGAGTACACTATAAGTCTTTACGCTTTAGCATACTTGCATGAGTGTGAGTGTTGCTATGATAGCATACTTGCCATGAGGTTATTTGTTTAAGTAATTAACTCCTTGAATTCCTGTGGATGAAGGCTTTGTTGCTTGAATTGGAATAATTCGACGAATGTATGTTTTAAGCCCACTTTGCGAAGTGGCAAATCATGTTTTAAGCCCACTTGAGGGTGGCAAATCCACGCTTTAGCCCACTTGAGGGTGGCACTTTCAAACCATTTTCGAAAGCAAACATGAGTTGAATTTGTTCCAAGTCTTGCGACTTAGTCTATACTTGTGTGTGCGTCACATAGTAAAGTTAGTTGTGTTTATAAAACAACATATCATGCTTAATAGAAGCCGATCTTTGATCGGGCGAGCGGGGGTGCTCATTTCAAGACCTTCCCCTCTAGTATCCAAGTTCTCGAGCCGAGGCAACTTTGGTGATGACGGACACGTGACCTTTGGCACGAGTCAAGGTTTCTTAAATTTTCGAAAAATAAAATATTTAGGTGGCGACTCTATAATCTAGCAAAGTAGTCCAGTTTTGGCTTTATTTGATTCAATATTAATTTTTCAAAATGATTTGCCAGATTGGACTCTTTGGTGTTTATCAGTTTCACATTGCACTTTGTGAGATTAGATTCAAAACCGTGACGGGAGTCCGAACTGTAAGACCTATTTGAGCCTCCCCGAAAGGGGGGCGCGAAGAAAGTCGAAGCTACAGTTTCTGGCGACTTTGCTGGGGATTTAGAGAACTTGACTCGAACTCATGATATATCATTTTATCTACACTTATGTGTTTCTTTTCTTTTGCATTTGCATTTGCATTGGGGCGTCTAAGTCACAGTGTTTGCCATCTGCTATTCCTGAACAGTTTGCTGGAGGCTTGCTTGGAAAAGCGTGCCATAAGGCTGACCGGTTGCGGGCTCTGCCACGATGGGAACACAAACCTTGAATATGGACTACCGTTGTACCGTTTGATTCTCCTTTCACTTCTCGGTGTTAGGAGTGAGAGGTATATTAGATGGTCTTGCTGAGGCATCCTTTTTGACCAATTGGCCTAGTTGCATATTAGAAACCATAGAGACTGTTTCAACTTAGGACAGGTTGCTCACCCGAATGCAGGATTGTATGAAGCCACTTGTTGTGCATAGTGAAACCCCTAGCTCCTGACGAAACTAGGACAGGGTAGCCCTAGCCCATCATAGGGGTGTTTTGGTTCTCAATTAACTGGTATGTGCTTTACAGTGAAACTGTACAGGAATGTGCATATCAATTGCGAGTTTGGTATCTGATTTTGGGGCAGAATTCAGTAAAGAGCACAGTCATTCAGTTGTGATCATATCCGTTCTAGTGAAATTGGGCTGAGATGCTGTTTGTTTTTTTTTCTTTTGCGAGGTAGTCCTGGAACCATAGCTTCAGAAGGCTCCAATATCCCCCAGGTACTCTAGACTTGTGTCGATAGACTTTGTTAGGTCAGAATTTGTTCAGAAGCAACTTGTGTTTACCTCACCCTCATCGGTTACAAGACGATAGAGGTTCAGGCAGAATTCACTAGTGCAGTTTCTACAACAGTCACCCCTCAGTTCACCCGGGTCTAGTTTGGTGCAGGAGCAGGTTATGCGATTCATTGACTCATCTGAGATCAATCACCCATTCCCATGGTTTAGTATCCCCTAGCCAGTGTGGAAAAACAGATACAGTACCTCCAACAGACCATCGAGGCACTGCAGCAGGATGCAGTCCATCAGGCTAAAGTCATGGCTCGTCAGGCTGAAGTGATAACCTGGCTACGACAACAACAGCCATAGCTGGCTGCAGCTTCTGTATCTCAAGCACCTCCCACAGGTAACCCGACACCTAGAGCCACTACCCGTACTGCTAATGTCCAAGAGACTCAGGGCAATTTGGCAAAGCCAATCCCAGAACAGGTCTCTAAAGCTCCTGTCTATCAAATTGAAGCTTCGTTTGAATTTGAGGCTGACCCAACTACACTTAAGGTCAATAAACTGGAGAAGTTATTCAAACGCACACAAGGAGTGAAATCCATCCCAGATTTAGCAGACGGGTACACTAAATCGGCAATTACCTTATCGGAGAGGTTTAAAATGCCACATATCGACCGCTTCGATGGCTCTGGAGACCCAATGGTGCATCTCCGCCTATTTTCTGATATCCTGAGGCCAATGGGTCTGACCCCAGCCCAAAAGTTGTCTCTCTTCAACCGAACCATGTCTAGGATAGCCGTAATCTGGTATGCTAAATTGGAGGACTCTATAAAACAGAACTGGGAAGAGCTGACTAAGGCCTTTATTGCTCAATACTCCTATAACACACAGATTGAAGTCACAACTTGTGATCTTAAAGTCATCTGCCAAGAGCCAAAGGAGGGTTTCTCAGAGTTCGTGACGAGATGGAGAGCAAAGGCCTCGATGGTGACTACAAGACCTTCCGACAAAGATCAGATCAGGATGATTGTTCGAAATCTGCATGGCAAGCTACTGCAAAGGATGATCGTTCTACCTTTATTTACCTTTCCAGACCTTCATGAAATGGGGGTTCAAATCGAGAATGCCATTAGACAAGGGATCTTTGTGGAAGATAATGAGCCTTTGAAAAAGAATGTTGTTCGCAGTTCCAATGCTACTACTGATAGTAGCACAACTGCGAAACGCTCAGAAGTAGACACTATCACCACTTCCCTCAATAGCCAAAAACCAACCACTTCAACTCGGCCACAAGCCCAAAATTTTCATCCTCTTTACATGAGTCTCTCTCAAGCTTTGAAAATGCTGCGAGAAGAAGGGTACCTAGAGCTCCTAGAATCTCAACCCCTTCCAAATCCTCTTCCACCAAGATATGACCCATCTAAATACTGTGTCTATCATTAATAACACAGTCATGATACGAACCGTTGCATCTGCCTCCGTTATAAGATTCAGGATCTTATTGACGAAGAGACCATAGCTCCACTAAAAGGACCTCGGGCTAGTACTGACCCATCACCTTTACACCTCAATCTAATCTATACACTACCATCCACCTACAACCCCAGTATATACATTACCTCGGCCCATCTACTCAAGCCTGAGGTGTTTATTCCAGAAAGCACGGAATTGTGCATGATGGATGCACTCGAACCCCAATCATCTCAAACCCATGAACCCACTACTTCTGAGCTAATGAGAATGATTGAAGATCTTCAGAGAACTGTGGCAGATCTGACCTTTGGGGATATTGGCTCCATCATCGGCCATATCACATGCTAGAAATTTCATGCCAAAAGGCTTCCCAATCTTGGGCCGAGCTGGAATTGAAAATGGCCAACTTGAAGCTATCCCGGGTCTGGGCAATGGCATGTCGACAACAACTGGGCTCCGCTCTGATATAACGGCCCAATCCTTTGGTAAAGAAGAGGCAAATTAAAAGAACAAAGTAGGGGCAGGCATTGGTTCCTATGAACATCTTCAGTGGGCTGTTGAGGTTTTGAAGGCGGAACGATTGAACAAATAGCAAGTGCTTGCAATTGTTACAAAGACTGTGGATGACGTTTTTGCCACTCAGGATAAGAGTATTTTGAATCAAGGGGCAAGCCGGGAAAAGGGATGTCGTGCCAGAAACACCCCTTTTAGCTCCAATCCTACACTCGGAAGAGATCAGCAAACCCAGTTAACACTTGCCAACCCTTTCACCGGTACATCCAACATAACTCCACAAACCTCGAAGTACCAACCCCGAGGCAAGAGGGTCTTCAATCCCCTCTACATGATACTTTGTTCATATACAGTTTATGAATGAAAAATGCTTGTTCTGAGGAGTGGCATGTGTATGAAAATGAAATTATAGTAATGGTTGTTTTCTTGCGTTTTTGTACGGTGTGTTTGTATGCAAGTGTTAGATAAGCAGTCCAAAGCACCAAACTATGCACAAAGCAAAAAATGAGCTGCAGAAAATGGTCAAGTGGGGCAGTGGAGTAATTCGGCCACAGATGGATGAGCCGAATAGATTTAAATATCTGCCCTTGCCCTATTTAAGCACGAGACCTTCGCCGATTACAGGCGGCGACGGCCGTGAGTGCATCGTTAGTGGTGCATTTTGTAATTAATGAAGGGGGCGCTATTAAATAGCCCTTGCGCAGCCCACAAAAAGGTTATCCAGCCATAGTAAGCAGCAAGCCAAGTGGAAGAAGTGAAAGCATCTGCGCAGTAATCAATGTGAGCATATGTCTAGCAAATTATTTTTCCACAGTAAATGCAAAGGAAAAAGTTTGGCAAAGTTGGACGAGGAAATGAATCGTGGAGCAAGTGGCGCAACTTCCTGAGCGAGTACTGTAGCGTCAGAGGAACGGGGGAGATGACGTTCACCCCGTCGACGAAGTAGGTCCCCAAGGAGTGAGGTGGAGAAATTGCCTAGAGGCGGGGCGCAACAAAAAGGTAACGCCAGGGTGGCAAAAGTTTTGCTATCTTTATTGGCAATAAGCCTATGACTGAAGCAGACTCGATCATTCATGATCTGAATGTAGCGGTGGACTTTACTCGGCAAATATTTCCACCTGAAGTAAAACAATCTATGATTGGGTGGGGCGACTATGAAGTTTTTAGAGATGGTGTCCATGGGTCAATCAAGGGACTCTATTATGCATATGAGACCAGTATGCGGTTACGGGCCGCTCAAAAAGAAATTGCTTAAAAGGATGGGCGGATTCGAGATTTGGAATGCCGTGCCGAGAAGGCGGAGAGCGAAGTGCGCAGAACCAAAGTCGTCGAGAAGCAGTCCGCGAGGTTGGTGAATACGGCCATTACCAATAGAGTAAACCAACGACTGATAGACAATGCTATAGCCAATCGGGATATAGCCGTCATGTTTGCCAAAGAGGCCATACGATCCCTCGTGTATGAGGAAGGTTTCTTTGACAGGCAAAAAGTCGGCATCGAGAAGACCAAGGAGAAGCTGGCTAATGATGTTTGTCGCTGCGAGAACTGTGGTTTCAAACACAAATGGCTTAAGGCTCTTCAGGCCACGGGTATTGACTCGGCGTCACCCTTGTACCAAAATTATAAATTTCCATTCGAAGCCTATGATGCCGAGAAGACTAACGATGAAGAGGAGGTGAACGAAAGGGAGGCCACGGGTACCTCTCACAGAGTGTAGTAATTTAGCTTTGTAACAAATGTTGCCATTTGCTGTAATAAAACTCGAGTTACTTTAATGCCTATTGTGTTTTTTTCTTTCGTATAATATGATGTGTGCCATTTGCATGAATTTTATACTTATTCGGAAAAGTCTAATCCTGATCGTAATATAGCACTTCGCCAGTTACGGAATGCCAACTGTGTATTCAACTCAGCTCAAAGTTTGGAGTTATAATGGCCAATTGTGCCAAGCACAAAGGGCGCTCCGAATTCAAAGGGTTATTCAACCGATCGTGGCTTGCACAAGGGGTGCTTCGAATTTGGAGTCTTTTGTAATGGCCAATTGTGCCAAGCACAAAGGGCGCTCCAAATTCGGAGGCTTATTCAGCAGATCATGGCTTGCACGAGGGGCGCTCTGAATTTGGAGTCTTGTAATGGCCAATTGTGCTAAGCACAAAGGGCGCTCAGAATTCGAATGCTTATTCGGCCGATCGTGGCTTGCACAAGGGGCACTCCAAATTCGAAGGCTTATTCGACCAATCATGGCTTGCACGAGGGGCGCTCTGAATTCGGAGTCTTATGTAATGGTCGATTGTGCCAAGCGCAAAGGGCCTTCTGAATTCGGAGGCTTATTCATTCAATCATTAGAGTAAGAACCAAGCAAATATAAGCCATAAAGATTTATTGATGAACTGTATAGATACATTCACAGAAAGGAAATTGAATCATTACATCATAACAAAAAGCTGGTTTCCATGCCGTTTAATGGTAAAATTTGCACAAGTGAGTCGCATTCCATGGTCAAGAAAGTTTCTTGCTGGCCATGTCCAAGAGCCGAAATGCTCCTACCCCAGCAGTTGAGTCAACCTGGTAAAGACCATTCCAGTTGGAGCCTAGTTTGCCGTCTACCGGATTTTTGGTGGCACGAAGCACCTTCTTGAGAACCAATTCTCCTAGGGTGTAACAGCGCTGCTACACGCACTGATTGTACGATTTGGCGAGCTGCTGCTAGTATCACGCCATATGCACAAGAGCTCGATCATAACGCTCTTGTAGACATCCCATTTTTGACCGCCCTTAAGACTTGGGCACTACTGATAGTTTACTTGTTGGAGAAAGGTGTGCAGTGCACAGGTTTAGTTTCTTCGGCAAGGAGAGAGGCAAATCTCAACTTCATACCCCATTGTGGACCAAAATTATTTTTGATGGTTTTTATACCTTAAAACCCTCTCTTTCAAAACATTTTTGAAATAAAATTCCCACGATGTTCCGACGCTCGCATTTCGGTAAATGTTGCGCTTTTCGGTAAACCGAGCAAGGACAAAGGGGAGATGAATGAAAGAGAGATGAAATCTATGAAAAATCTTTCAAAACACTTTACTTAGGGGTTTGAAGTTGAAGAAAAGAAGAGAAGAGGGGAGAAAACTAGTTTGGGAGAGGTTCAGCATGAATCCGGGAAGGAGAAAAGTCTGCGCGACTTCCCCGAAACGGGCGTAACTCTTTGTACAAGACGAATTAAAATATGGGGCCACCACCATTGGAAACCTTACTTCCGGGGCCTCATTTTGCACTCAAGAATCTCCTAAGTCCAAATCCGGGGGGAGGAGATATGGTTGGTTGAAGTCCGGTTGGATCGAATCTGCGCGGCTTTACGGAAACTGGCATAACTTTTTTTACAGAAGGAATTTTAATGCAAAGTTTGCGCCATTGGAAAGCTAACTTCCGGGGCTTCAATCTGGACTTCCACCGGCACTTTTTGACCTTACCGGCTGCCTACCGGCACAAAAGATTGCCGACCGGCACAAAAGAGTGCCGGCCGGCCAAAAGTGCCCAGAATTCAGATTTTTGACAGATATTTTGCTATACACTGTGGCAGATATTTTCAATTAGATATTTCGACCAAAAGCTCTTATTTTGACATATATAAGACCTTATATCTGATTTGTCTTAGGTTAGAACAAAAAGAAGAAAGTTTTGGGAGCTTCTCACTCTAGATTTCTCTTTCTCTCTACCCAAAACCTCTCAAATCCTTGGCCATTTCTTCATCACCACCAAGAACCACCACCACCACTCCATTTCCAGCAGCAAGGGGAGCTTTTTCAGAGGCTTAGGAGCAACAAACTTGAGCCAAGAGGTGGAAAAGAAGTGGTCTTCAAGGGTAAGTTGCTATTTCCCTCTTTTGTAGCATTTTCTTGCCTCATCTCTTAGGCCTATTTGCTTATTGTTTTGGGCTCCGACCAGAACTGAAAGGGGCCTTATTTTGAGCTATTCTTCATGTTTGTTCAAGGGCTCAACCCTGTTTGAGCCCTCCATTTGGTACTTGCTTCAATATCATCTTGTATGTCAATATTTTGCATGCTTTTTCTAGCTTATGTGTGATCTGTTTTCGAGCATGATGTAAACTGTAAGAGGGCCTATTTTGAGCCCCTCTTCAACATTGAAGAAGGGCTCAACTCTGTTTGGCCTCTCTATCATGCACTTGCTTCATAATCTCTCATATTTACCGTAAATTTGCATGATTTGTTTGATCTACATGTAGTCTGTTTTGGAGCATATCATGAACTGTGAGTAGGCTTATTTTGTGTCCCTCTACAACATTGTAGAAGGGATCAACCTTGTTGGGGGTCTCCATGTTGTACTTACCCTTATACCCCTCTTTGGCCCCCATTTTTGCATGCTTGGTTAGCCTATCTTACTTCTGTTTTTTAGCCATCATCAGAACTGAAAGGGGTCATATTTTGGCCCCATGGACATATTTCATTGAGGGTCTTTGCTTGTTTGGTGAACGCTTTGTGTACCTTATGTTATAGCCCTTTGTTGGCCTCAATCTTGCATTGCATGTTTGCCATATTTGTATACTTTTTTGAGGGCTTCCATAAGCTGTAAATGTTCATATTTTTGGACCCTATTCAATGTTGTAGAACTGTATTTTTCAGTTTGAGCATTGTATATATCACTTGCTTCATATTCCCACCTTTTTTTCCCCATTTTTGCATGCTGTTTTGGCCATACTTGTGATTGTTGTTTGGCCATTCTTTGTACTGGAAAAATGCTAGTTTGGGGACTGCCTAGCATCTGTCTTTACATGTCATGTCCATATTCTGCATATTTGGCATAGCTGCAAGTCATTTCGGGTGCTTAGCATAGCATTTCGGGTATTGGGTGTAATTTTGCTATAATTCGGGGGCTGTTTTGCATCATTTTGGCTGCTGAATTTTGCATTTTCCATATGCCATATGCCACATTGCATTTCATATATCATTTCATGCCTTCGGGCCATGCCTCGGTTTGCGTGCCCGTGAGCACGCATTTCGAGGCACTTCATTCTCATCCAATGGCCTCTTATATGAGTGTGGCCGAGGCTCTCTCATGTTAGTGTAAGTCCATATTGCATTGCGTATGCTATTTCCTCGGTTTGCGTGCCCGTGTGCACGCATTTTGAGGCATCTCATTTTCATTTCATGGCCACTATTACGGACCTAGTAGAGAGCTGTCCAAATTAGTTTAAGACCATCCCTTGGGCATGTTGTTGCATGCTACACATGTTTGTATGTTTAGGTACTTAGTCTATTAACATGTTGTATGTTTAAGTGCCATCGCATTTGGCATGCTTCATGTGTTAGGTTGCTTTGCATATTTACATGTGTTATGCCTTTCATGTTGTTACATGTGTGTCATTAACATTGATGTTATATGCCTTGCATGCTTACTTGTTTAGTTCATGGTCCATTGCACATGGTTTTGTTGTTTGCATGATCATGTTACACACTTAGCTCACATGCCTAGGTCGCATTACATTGGCATGCATACTTTGCCTCTTGAATTGAGTATGATAGAGGTTGAGTTGATTGTTTGTTTATGTGCATTTCATCCCACATTGAAGTTGCACTCTTGGTTCTTTGGGCCATCATGCATTGAAATGCGTGATTGGTGGTCCGAGAACCGAGGCACATCTTCCTTTGAGTCCAAAACATGATAAAGAATGTGTTTGGTGCATACATGCTTTGAATTACATTGCCATGCAAGTTGTTGCCCTCTGCTGCTGTGAGTTGCAGGTTCTGCAGGTATTAAGTGCCGGCCGGCACTATTTAGTGCCGACCGGCAGTCAATTGCCAGCCGATAGCTTCATCTAGTGCCGGTGGCCTCCTTCTTCAGCCGGTGGTGCTCTACCCCAGCCGGTGGTACTCCCCAGTGCCCTGAGAGGCACTCTAGGGACTTTGGCAATTTTCAGAGGAGAATAGCAGGGGAAACAGAGGCACACTTGCATGACAGTGCGATTCCGAGCGAGTCCCGGGCGCGCGACGCGCTTGAGCCCTCTTCCCGAGGCGTTTACTGCTTTAATTAACCTAGTTAATTTGTTAATTAATTTAGTTAAGTTGTAATAATTAATTAGCTTGCGTAGTTAATTAATTTGTATTATTCTTTCAGTCCCTCCGAGCGAGGGCATATTTGTAATAAGTGTGTGTGAGTGGGTGTATGTCTTCCAACCCCCATTTCTTTCTCCCTTTTATTTACCCGCTTATGTTGGTAGATTAGGGCATTTCTATCTTAGCATACCTTATGCAATGCATACGTGCATTCATGCATTTGTTCACACGCACCGGGCTCGGTACATCATACAAACTGCATAGCAATTTTCAATTCCAAATTGAATACGTGCTACTCGCACATTTCACGTGCCATGTTTAGGGTTAGCCGAGCCTACTCTAGATTACATCTATGCCTGTGTTGCATTAGCCACTTAACATGAACTAGGTCATGCATGTTTGCTAACCGGGTTATTGATTTTGGCACGGAGTACGATGTAAGTTTTTTACGCTTTAGCATACCACATGCGTGTGAATGTTGCCATGACAGTATGCTTACCATGCGGCTAAATGCTTATGTGACATTACTGTTTGAATGCCTGTGGGTGGAGGTTGGATTGCTTGAGTTGGAACAACTCATTGAAATCCGTATTTTAGCCTACTTGCGAGTAGCAAAATCTAACACGTTTTTCGAGACAAAACGGATATGCAATGTTTATTTCCAAGTTAGGCAATCTAGTCTATACTTTTGTGTTGTGCGCATCACATAGTAATTCTAGGTTAATAACAGGAATAAGAATGCATAAAGTTTTCAAAAACGGATATCACGGTTAGTAGAGGCGGTCTTGACGGGCGAAAGAATGCTCATAGTGACCTTCCCGATCGTACCCAAGCTCCGAGCCAAGACCACTTTGGTGATGACGGACATGTGGCCTTCAAGACCGAGTCGTGGTTTCTAAATTGCCCATTTTAAAATATTTAGGTGGCGACTCTGTAATCTGGCAAAGCAGTCCATGTTTGGCACTACTTTTCAAAAAAAATCTGTTTTCTCAAACGATTTGCCGGATTTGGACTCTTTGGTTCAGATTTAGAACCGTGACACAAAGGGAGTCCGAACTGTAGCCGAGGTCCCCCCCGCGGACGTGCTACAGCTCTTTAATCAGATTGAGGTCTAAGGCCAACATCATATCATTTTGCCCTATCTCAAAGACCTTTGATCTTAGAGTAGGCAGGCCAATTTCAAGAGGAATAATAGCTTCTATACCAAAGCACAAGGCGAATGGTGTTTCACCGGTACGTAGCCTTGGCGTAGTGCGATAAGCCCACAGTACACTGGGCAGTTCTTCAACCCACTTCCCTTTGGCCTTTTCTAAGTGCTTCTTGATTTCATCCAAGATCACTCTATTGGTGGCCTTAGCTTGGCCGTTGCTCTGTGAATAAGTTGGTGAGGAGAAATGCAGCCGTATACCATGTGTCGCACAATTAGTGATAGACATCGTAGTCAAATTGGGTGTCGTTGTCGGAAATAAGTGCTCGCGGTATGCCGAATCGTGTTATAATGTTCCTCAATACGAAGTGTTTCACATCTATGTCTCAGATATGTGCCAACGGTTCCGCCTTGAGCCACTTCATAAAGTAATCCGTTGCGACAATCAAGAACCGTTTACTCTCTAGTGCTCTTGCGAATGGTCCGACAATGTCCAGTCCCCATTAGGCAAAAGACCAAGGGCTAGTGGCAGCATTCAATTATTCCACGAGCAAATGAGTCAAGGAGGAGAATCGTTGGCATTGTTTGCACTTCTTTACGTAATTCTCTGCATCGGTTCGCATGGTGGGCCAATAATACCCCTAGGTTATGGCTCGATGGGCCAGTGAACGTCCTCCAGAATGGGCACCGCAATTGCCCTCATGTATCTCAGCTAAAAAATCCTCCACTAGGTCTGGATGCACACATTCCAAATAAGGCCCTGAGAGAGACTTCTTGTAGAGCTTTCCATGGAGATCCAAATAGTAGCGTAGCGCTTTGTTTCGTAGCTTATGGGCCTCTTTCTTATCTATTGGCAACTGTTCTGAGGATAAAAATACGGCAATAGGGTCCATTCAACTTGGCCCTAGATCAATGACATTGACACTAGCAGATTTAGGGTGGCTAATACTCAGCTCAGGGATGAATCACATCTCAATGGTTCGTTTGATTTCCAAATTGATGGCAGAAGCTAAGCAAGCGAGAGCATTTGCATGGCTATTTTGGTCACAGGTAATCTGATTCAGCTCGTGGTGGTCGAACTATATAAGTAGTGAATTTGTCGTCTTCATGTAAACTGCCATTCGGTTGTTCTTAGCTACATACTCCCTCTTCAATGGATTGATGACCAACTTTGAATTGCAGAAGACCTGTAATAATGCTTAGTGCCCAGGCAAAGCGCGTTACATAGGCCAACTAACAAAGCCTCGTACTCGGCCTTGTTTTTTGATGCATCGAAACCAAGTTTTACCGTTTACTCGATTATTGCACCCTCAGGGGTCATAATCACAACTCCTGCCCCGCTACCACGTTGGTTAGATGAACCATCACAGTACATCTGCCAAATATCCCCAACATACATTCGTCACTCCTGTTGGGTTCAGAAGGCTAGCTACGCCGGTTCAAAGTCGGCATGACAGCTAGTGAACTTGGCAACGAAGTTGGCCAAAACCTGGCCTTTGATAGCCGTCCTAGGAGAGAATTAGATGTCATATTGGCCGAGTTCTAAAGCCCATTTCGAAATGCGCCCTAATGATTCCGCACTGCGAAGAACTGTTCAGAGAGGGTAGTCCGTCAGTACAGTTATTGGGGGTGTTTGTTTCAGTTTTTCAGAGCCAACTTATGGCTTTTAGCTTTGAAAAAGTTATTTTGGACTGTTTGGTTAAACTTATTTCAAACAGCTTCTGATTCTAACAGCTTATTTTAACTCAAAAAAGCTAATTCTGAGAAGCTGCTTACCCCTTGCTTCTGATTATCAGCTTCTGCTGTGAACATGTTAATTTATGGTTATACTCTTAAATTTTTTTATTTTTTATTTTTTTTAAAAATAGAAAAAGGCTCAAATGGACTATAGATTATTATTATTTTTTTTTATAAGAAATGTAGACAAACAAAAAATAAAAATTAATTGAAAAAGCTATTTCACAGCTTATTTAACAAACACTACTCAGCAACTTAAATCTATAATCCAACAGCTATACCAAACAGATTAACAACTTCTAATTAAAGTCATAATCTATAATCTGTTAAGCTATAATCTACAAGCTGTTTTAACAGCTACACCAAACGGGGCCATTGTATGGGCTTGGAAATAGTGCATTAACTTCCTAGCAGCCACCATAAGGGCCAGAATCAACTTCTCCAACGGTAGGTACCGTGTCTTGGCGTCCATCATTGCCTTGCTAACATAGAAAATGGGCCTTTGCTCACTTAGCTCTTCTTTTAGCAACACAGCGCTGACTGCCCGATCCGATACCACAAGATACAAGATGAGTGGGTCGTCCGACGATGGAGTTATTAAAAGCGATATCGAACGGAGATAAGCTTTCCCTGTCGAAGGGTGTGAAAAAAAAAATCAACACCGATCTGAAGAACGACTGATGAATCTGTTGAGAGCTGCGGCCATCTCCATTAACTTCTGCACTTCTTTAGCCGATTAAGGTGACCCGAGTTCCATGATTACCGTAATTTGCTTCGGGTTAGTCTCTATTCCACGATGGTTCACAATATAGGCAAGGAATGTGCCAGATCCAATGCCGAACACACACTTTGAGGCGCTAAGTTTCATCATGTACTTTCGGAGAATATAAAAGGTTGTGGACAAGTCGACCAAGTGGGTATGCTTTTCTTTGGATTTTACCACCATGTCGTCGATATACACTTCCATGGTATAGCCGAGTTGCTCTTTAAATATGGTAGTGACAAGCCTCTGGTAAATTGCCTCGACATTCTTCAGGCCGAAGGGCATGACTTTATAACAATAAGTGCCTCTTAGGGTGAGGAATGCCGTTTTTTCCTGGTCTTCAAGATGCATGGTGATTTGGTGATAACCCCTGTACGTGTCCAAGAAGCTCATACGTTGATGGTGGGCAATTGCGTCGACTAGTTGGTTAATTTTGGGGAAAAGGAAACAATCCTTGGGACAGGCCTTATTCAGGTCCGTGAAATCTATGCATATACGTCAGGATTCTTTTTTCTTCTTAACCACAACAGTGTTGGATAGCCAGGTGGGGTAATTCACTTCGCGGATTGCTCCGGCCTTCAGAAGTTTGTTGACTACGGCAACAACGGCCGAAGTATGCTCGGCTGCAGATCGACTGCTCTTTTAGATGATAGGCTTAGCCTTTGGGTCAACATTCAAACGGTGTTATGCCACGCTGGGGTCCATGCCCGACATCTCGTAAGGCATCCAAGAGAATACATCAATATTGCCGAGTAGGAATGAAATCAACTCTTGACGGTCATTGGCGTTGAGACGAGTGCCGATCAAGAAGAACTTATCTAGTTCATTTGCAAGTCCAATCCGATCAAGATCCTCAGTCGCCTTATGGGCAGGAAGTTTCCCAACGTCCTCAAGGCTTTCTCGGTCTGGAAGTTCAATGGAGTTTACTTCCACCTCCCTTAACTTTTTGACTGAGGCAGTAAAGTAGCACTCCTTTGTCGACTTCTAAGAACAGCGAATCTGCTCAATGCCGTGTTGTGTTGGGAAGCGGAGTAGTTGATGGTAAGTACTTGGTATGGCCTGCATTGCGTGCAACCAAGTTCTCCCCATGATCAAGTTATATGGCGATGAAAGGTTTACAACCAGAAACTCCACGTCGAGTGTCCTAATGCCTGCACACGCCGCAACCTTGACCTTACCCAGAGGGTATTCGGGATTGGCGTTGAAGCTGAATAGGGGGTATTCTGCCAATAGTAGGCCTAATTTTGTGAAGTCAAGTTTAAGAAACGTCTTATAATACATTATCTTTAATGTGCTCCCCTGATCAATCAGAATGCGTTCAATAACAAATTTGTTTACGCGTAACTCAATGACGAGGGGGTCATTGTGGAGAAGGATAAACCCCTCAAGATCTGTGTCATCGAAGCTAATCTTGCCGATCTGATGAGGCCATTTGGCTAGTGTGGACGGCTTGGATGGGCATGGTTGAGACTGCTGAAACTGAATTGCATGGACATTGTTTGGCGACAGAAGTCTATATATCATATGAATTACACCCAGTGGTGGTGACTTCGGGCTTAGAGCCACCGCATTGGGTATGTTGACCTTACGGGGGAGGTATTGAACCAATCGGCCATCCTACACCAACTCTTCAAGATAATCCTTCAAGGCATAGCACCTATCAGTTTCGTGTCCATGGTCTTTGTGGTATTCACATCGCCAATCCCTTTATCTTACGTCGGGGGGCCCAATCATCTTAGCCAGCCACTTAAAGAATGGTAGGTACTGGACTTTGGAGAGTACCTTGCTAATCGGCTCAATCAACTCGGTATATTTCTTGTCAGACTGCATGGGACGTCTACTCTCCACTGGATATTGCTCGCTCAATCAGCATGAATACTAGTCTCTCGATCGGCGTGGGTCTCGGTAACTTTCTTGTTTTGGCCTGCTTCGTGGCTTGGGGCTCCTTTCTGGCGGGGCTACACTTATTGGATGTACTAGGGTAGGTGTCGCCGTTTCCATGACCTTCTGACCTGCTTTGATGCAAAGGCATCGTTCTCCACTTTGCAATACTCCTCAACTTTCTTCATTAAGGCCTACACAGTTTTAGAAGGTCACCTTGTCAACGAGCTCCGAAGCGGACTATCAGGGTGTAAGCCCATCTTGAAGATAGTGATGGTCATGGAGTTATTGCAGGCATCGTCAACCAGGTTGAAGCATTCCCAATAAAGCGCCGAATACTCACAAAGGATTTTTTCGGGCTTGATTTGCATCGCCCAGAGTGAGTCGACTTGCTTAGGCTGAACCTCATTAGTGATAAATCTTGCCCGAAAGGATTTTTGGAGCTGATGAAAGCTTTTAATCGAGGCCGGTTCAAGTTTATAATACCACCGCCAGCGGACCAGTTTGCTTGGAAATATGCGACACATAAGCGCATCATTGTCAGCGTACAACGTCATTGCCTGCTTGTAATGGCAAATATGATCTGTAGGATCCGATTTACCATCATACAATGTAAACGTTGGTGCCTTGAATTTTTTAGGCAGGACGACCCTTGCAATTCGTCGTGATTATGTCTATCTTCCCGGTCTAAACCGTCACATTTTCCTTGTCTATGTTGCACATATGGACTCCCCTAAGATGAGCTGGAAGCGCCAACACACCCCTTTTTTTTGGGTTCTTAGTTAACGAGTCGGAGGCGGTGCTACTATCGTGTCTCTGATGTCGACGTCGTGAATTATCCTTCTTTTGTTCTGGTAACTGACCCCATTCGTGATGCGATGTGGTCTGCTGAGATTTGGCTAACTCTAGAGCCAGCTCTTTACGTAAGCGTTCATTGTCAGCCGCCATCTCTTCCAGTCATTGTTTATTTCATTTTGCCTGGTCTATTATCGTCTGCATGGTTTCTGCATCGAGGTTGAAGATGAAGACTGCATTACTGGATCGAAGTTCAAAGCTCTTCGTGCAGTGATGTTCTCCTGACCAAGCATGGTTCTTGGTGTAACATCATCAGCAATGAGCAGAGGATCATCTGTTAAGTCTGTTATGAACGCGCTTGAGTATTCCCACAGACGGCACCAATTGTGGTGTAATGGATTTAGAAATACTCTCTCGTCCAAATAGAACCCCTCACTCCTACTCCTCTCTTTTCTTTATTGTAACGACCCCAAAATGCGTATCAGAAATTATCTTTATGTAATTATGGGTTAATGTACTTTAATTTAATTATATATGTTCGAATTAAAGAATTATCTGTTGAGTTACGACTTTAAAACTGAAATTGACGACCTTTATGGGTTCAAAAATCGAAATTGAGTACATAGATATGTTAATGAGAATTTTTAGAGCTATTTGGGAAAATTAATTGGAAATTTATTTCGTTTGATTAGTTAAGGTGTGTTTAGGTAGTTAACTTTGCATTGTAAATTGAAGGCCTTGGAGACTTTAGAAACCAGAACGGAGTATATAGTTATGATCAGCATAATTTTTGGAGTCATATGGGAAGTTTAATTGGAATTTGATTTCGTACGATTCGTAAGGGCGCGTTTGGCTCTCCCTACTTGTGATAAGTTTATATATATATATATATATGATATGAGTTGTTGAACTCATCAATTGGAGTCCAAAAATATCTAAGGGAGAGGGAGAGAACCATAAGAAAGAGAAAGAGAGAGAATTAGAGACAAAGTTTCTCTAAGAGAGAGCTCAACATTCATGGGGGGTTTGAAGATAAATTGAAGAGAGAGGAAGAAGATCAACCATGGAAGCTTGGGAAATTGAAGAGAGCTAAGAGAAAGGCAAAGATTGAACTAAGGTATAGAAGTCTATCTTGAATTCTTATGTTTAATGCATCAATTTCATGAAATCATAATGATGTTGGAAGATTTGAAATCCATTTGGGTTAGGGTTTATGTATGTATTTAATTGAGCTAAATTTAAGAAATTAGAACTTGGGTCCTTTGATTTTGGTTATGATTGGAGCTCAATCTTATGAATACCATATGAAATGAACTCTAGATTGTCCATAGAACAAGAATATGCAAGAATCAAGTGTGTTTGTGGGTTGTGTTTTGAGAACTTTAAAGATTATGAAAGATGGAACATTGATCTTGAACTTGAGGCAAAGATTGATTTGTTCGAAATGGAGTTACACTTAAATGATGTTAGTTTATCATGTTATGGGGTAATTTTACATGTTTTTGGGTGATTAGAGTTGAAACCAAGCTTAGAAATGGAAAGAACAAGTGTTAGAGCCAACAACATTTTCGGACAGTAGAATTTGCCCAAAGTCATAGTCTTGAGCACCCAAAAATGATTCTAAAATAAAAGCACCTTGTCCCGCACGTGCAACTCAATTCTCGCAGGTGCGGGACAACCCTGTTTCAGCCAACTTCAAATAAGCATATCTCTTGCATCCGGACTCCGTTTTAAGTGATTATTGAGCCTAAATTCAAGCCCCGGAAGTCTAGTTTCCAATGGTGGTGGTCTCACTCTCCAATTCTAAGTACACAAATGGATATGCCCAAATTAGTGAAGATTGTTCACTTTCTGTCTACCGATTTTATACCATTTCTTCTTCTAAACCATTTTCCTTTCGATTCCTTCTATTTTCCTAGACACGGATTATGACCTATTGAGGACTAATGAGTTTAGAACCAACATGACTAATTGATTAAAGAACAAGTAAGGGATTGGTTATATTCTTATATTATGCTATGTACATTGTGTTTGTAGGTCAAGACGAGGACATTGTCCCATCGCTACTAGAAGCCCATCACTGTGGGTAATAGTAGTGTAATGATATGTTTTACTTACTTCTTGTGATTATGATTTATACATCGTTGTTTGTGAATGGCATATATTATTGACATCGTGCTTTAACTGGATTAATTGACATGATTGAACGATGTCATTGATATGGACCTAAGGTTGTTTTGTTTCTATTAATAAAAGTGGGCCCGAGGCCGTTATGATGTGAATTGTTTATGACTCATGGCCCTAAGGCTGAGGGAGATGGAGACATGCTGATATTTCGTCTACCCTATAATGATATGAACTGTATATGACTAATGGCTCTACACCAAGGAAGATGGAGACATGTCGATGTTCCATCTTCCCTATATTGCTCTAGACAACTGTTGTTATGTTGGGCCTAAGGCCGTTTCGTATCATACATGGGCCCGAGGCTGTTCTGTATTACACGTGGGCCTGAGGCCGTTTTGAAATATGGTTATGGATAAGACCTGTATATGGTTTGATATATGTATATTTATATTCTTTAAGGTTATGCTCATTCACCTAACCTCTTTACATTGCTATTATTCACTGAGTCTTGCTCACTCCGTTTTTATATACATATTTATGTAGGTGAGCCGTCGGGGACCAACACTAGAGTTGTATTGAGGTCCACATCTCTGTCAAGCCGCCCAGATTACGCCTTCGCGTCGAGGATTTAATTTTGTATTGGAGAATTATGTCTTTTATTAAGTCTTATGTATTTGTGTGTGAGATCTATATAAGTACTGTGATTATATGTGTAAATATGAAAGTATATTTAAATGTTTAAATTAATCTAAGTCTTCATGTATGCACAAACTCAATGGGAGTGGTCTTTATGTTATTATTTGCTTCCGCTTAAGGCCCTGTATTCAAATAAATATTCGTGAAATTTTGTTTTGAGGCCTATGTACAGGCCGGTCATGGACCAAACTTTTAGGGGCGGGTTTGGGTCGTGACATTTATATTATTCCCTAGGGACCTTTTAAGGGCCCATTGCCTCCTTATGGGCTTTGACCTCATTCCTGGGCCTTTTATACAACCCATGGGGTTCACGGCTCTAACAGCCCTTTAACTCGGTTTTACTCGGCTACGGCCCTTCACTAGACCTGGCATGGGCCGACTTGTCTGCGACCATGGATCTGGTATGGGCCGCCGAAACATACTCGGCCAGTTTATGACTCAGAGTCTCATTTATTCGGCCACTACAATTGACAATCATGTCTTGTAATTCCCATTTTTACTTATTTTTAAAATTCACTTGTTTTTAAAAGAAGATTTTAAAATACTTATGTATTAAATATATTTTTTATTTTTGTTTTTATCTAAAATAAATATAAACATATTTAATATTTTTAAAAAAAAAATTGGGGTAAGATCCATGTAGCCTTAACCAAATGTGTTTGGTAGCTGAAAGCTGTTCCCATCCTAGGGTCTAGCTTGTCTCAAGACTGGACGTGTCCGATCGATCCAAATTGGGCCCGTTTCGATAATCCAAACTATTCAATTTATAGAACTCGTCGAGTACTATATCTCTATTAAAACTCACTAGATCGGATATCAATAGCTATTCGAACGGAACAGAATTCTATTAACTGTTTTTTTTTTCACCATTCATTTTTTTTAATACAAATTTGATCCGATCAAATAGCTATCGATATCTGATCAACATGATTTTTTACAGGAATATAGTAGTCGATGAGTTCTACACATTTGACGGTTCAGATTATCGAAACAAGACCCAAAAATGATCCCATGGGCCGAACTGAATGGGTCTAATTTTAATCTCAACCTGAAACAAGCTAGACCCGGAGAAGAGAACACAATTATTCCTATTAGGCTTGCTATTATATATACTCTACAAAACAATTCTATGTCTTAGGGGACACTGAATTGAAAACATCTAAAAAATAATTATTTTATTTCATCTTATTCCAATAAATCAAATAGAATGTTAATATTTTATTTCACTTGAAACATTGTTGTACTTATATATCATAAATGTACATATATACAGATATAATACAGACCACTAGTAGAGCTGCTCTAAAAGCAGCTCTACTGAGTTGGCATGCACCAAAAAAAAAAAAAAAAAAGACAACGCAAAGAGGAAAATGACAATTAATGCTCTTTTAGTACTCCTCTTTTAATGCTCTAAACCATTTTTGTTTACCTTGCACGCTTATAAGTAAGCAACAATTAAATCCTAGAGGGTTGGACACCAGCAACTCTTAACGCCAATGACTACACGTCTTTGTAAATAATTTTTTTATTCTTTTATTTTTTTATAATTATTGATTCTCATCTCTTTTGTAATTATTATTAAAATTATAATTACAGTTAGCAAAGGCAGAACACAGTTATTTTTTAAACATTATACTTGATATAAATATATATTAAGTCCATCCCACTTTTACATTTTTAATACACACTTTAACTATACTATTGAAACACACTTTTTTATTCATTCCATTGACAAGTTATTTACATGCAGCAAGTGAAAAAATAAATAAATATGTCTTTTATTTTAAAGGATGAATTTCCAGTTAAGGGAACACTCAGTCGCAGGAATCTCGAGCCAGTATTGTTGGGAGTGCATTAGAGACAAAGGATAAAACCTTTATAGGAACAGAAGATACTGTGCGAATTTTGGAGACATAGGATCCCACCTCAAGAGGTGGTAATATATATTAGTGTGGAATCTAAGAATGGACACACCACCATTATTAAAGAGGAACTCTATAGGATGGATCCACCATTTTCAATATGAACAAGTTTCCTTGATTACCCCTCGATATTCTGCACAAAAAAAGAAAAAAAAAAAAGGAGGATACATAAATGATCAATATGAGTGAAATGGGTTTTTCTAATTTCATGAATTAACAGGGAAAAAGGGAACACTTTGCTGGAAGGAAGCTGCAAGTACAGATGGCTGTTGGGAGCGCCTAAAGTGTGAAAAAAGTTTTACTCTAATTTGTATATATTTGTCTAGTGCTAGTTTCTGTCCAAATAGGACCTCTTTTGGCCTACCCTTGCAGCTGTGCTAGGGATTGCTCCTGTACTATGTTTATCTTTGTTTTGGGTGGTTAAGAATGTAAAATATGTTCATGTTCAACATACATTCTGTATGAGGTTCCTAAACATATTAAAATCTTTTAATCTGAACAGATGGATATTTTTGTGTTGATTGCCATGGCGGATATGAAAAGTGAATACATAGTCTAGTCTTTTAGTGGTGTCAGATTTTTGTTGTGTTGGAAGTAATGAATAGGTGGGAAGTACTGCTTCGTTTTTGCTGTGTTAGCAGTTTTTGTACAGCTTTTGTTAAGGCCTGGGGCATGCCTCTTGTATTAGTGTAATCTTGTCTTTTTAATTTATGACTTGTTCACCAAAAAAAAAAAAAATCTTTGACAAACAAAACAGGGCAATTAATTTTTTATTATTTTAAATCAATGCCTCACATAGTTCAGAAGAAGGATTAAGTTAAGCAGTCCCCTTGTCTTTGTGAGTAACAGAAGGTAAAAATAATATGTAATTAGATTTATAGGGCATTATGATACAATATTAGAGAGGTTCAAGTCATACCCATGACCACAAAAAATAAGTTGCACATATTGTTGATTAGACTTATCCGGTTTAATGTAAAAGAAACTAAAAAATTCCCTTCACTTACTTTTAGAACTCTCTTGAGGTTGGTGTTGAAGCAGCAACTATGTGAACTAAATTTGGGATGTCGTGAGGAATCAAACAAAAAGCAGTTGAAAGAACTCACCGTAACTCCTCATCCAAGTATGTGATTTCCAGTTGACCACGACCACTTCCACGCGACTTTATAGGTATCTGTGAGGCATTATAAATTAGTTCGGAGATAGAGAAAGCTAAATACATAGAAATTTTACAAAATGAGACAGAGATGTCAGATAACAACTGTTGGAAGTAAGGTCAGTTAAAGCTTTGCAACATTCCAAGCTATATGCAACCTATTCAAGCAAACTGCACAAATTATAGTTATGGAAAATATGTTTTATATCACGAGTCAAATCATAACCTTTGCAACCTATCGAAAGAAAATTGAATGATTTAAATTTAGAATCAGTAGCATCATAATTAAGCACAGCCTATGACAGAAGAAAGTCACAATAAAAAGAAGATTTCACTTACCAGACTGCCAATTTTGAAACTGTCGAACTTAACAGCTACCCTCCTTGCATTTAGAGGTACTAGATTAGCCGTCGCCTGCAAAAATATTGACAGATCGACCTTAAACTACATGGAAAATCTTAGGAACATCACAAAGTTTTCTAATGAAAGAGCAGAAATCGGAATGGAATGGATCTTCAAGATAGGCAGTAAATATCTGTTGCCAAAATCGTAGACTATGAGATCAACCTCAAATAGCATAGGACGTCTGTGGGCAGTATCATAGATAAAGAGTTATGTCCACAGAGGTGATGTATCAGGAAGGCCAAATGTTTGTGTTCATATTCCCATTGGGCAAACTTTTCAATCCTTTCAACAAGGAACCTTGGTATTAACACTTCTGGCAATGTTGGGAACACAAAATTATTATATCAATTTCAATACTGAATATAGAATTAGTGCCGAATACTGACTATGGACTTATTATCCAAGTTATCTGGATTTAATCTAGAAGAAGAACCTGATTGAAGAATGGCCAAGTTTCTAAATTTTGAGCCCTCAAAGTATCAGCATTAATTGCCTGGTAGATTTTACCATTTGGTCTCAGCAGTTTCGGTCTCTGCCACAATTATCCATGGTTAAAATTATGAAATAATAATATACAAGGAGAAAACAAAAGAAGTAAACAGAAATAGCCATTTCCAGCTACTCACATTCAAAATATACAAGTGTACTTGTACAAGCATGGTATATCATAATAACAAGGCGAGTTCTACTAGATTATTGTTGTTGTTGTTGGTAGGTGACGGGATTTGGGCATGGTGTATGCTCCGTAGTAGCTCCCATACACACATGATGGGGGTTGGAAAACAATTGGAAGATGTGTGTTTCGAAAAAAAATACCTGAGCCTGCAGAATTGATTTAGATGTTGTATATAGAAGCTCCCATTTTCCATTCAGAAGGTTAGACTTAAGGGGCTCCTTTACTTTATTTACGGCTTCAAGTTTTCGTGCAATCTGAACAAGCCAAAAAAAAAAAAAAAAAAAAAAAACCCAAAAGACACCTGGAATATTAAAGATTATGGGATTTTGATTGTATGATGCTCCTTCTAAAACTTGTTCACCATAGGACACACAGGCCAGTTTCATGGATGAGCAATTACAAGCACCACACATATAAATAGAAAACAGCAACCAAGAATTTTATAGTAAACTTAGTTCATAAAAAGGTTGTAGAAAATACAGTATGCAGACTTTATTAAACCTGAAAAGACACACATAGAATAAATTACCTAATTTGATAATCCTCAGAACAATTCCCAAACCACTAACAAAAACATATTAAACCTGAAAAGACACACATATAATAAATTACCTAATTTGATAATCCTCAGAACAATTCCCAAACCACTAACAAAAACATTACCTAATTTTACTCCAATCTGTATCTACTTCAAAGCAATTGAATCTTCTTCGGTGTTTCTAGAATTCCAACAGGTTAATTACATAGAAACCCTTTAATTATCACTAAATATCACTTCAAAACAATACATTTAAACCCTAACAACTATTTTTACATAAATAAATAAATAGAAAAGGTACAAATGTTTCCCTGAAAATGATACAATTTTATAATCAAGGAATCAAAATGTACCAGTTTGTAAAGTGATATTGATAATTGGGGAAATGCTAGTGTAGTTAACCCATTCCAATTTATTCAATTATCTTAATAATCCACAAAACCATCAAACCCCAAATAAACTATCAAATAAAAATTAAATTAAACACACAAAACAACATCTATCAACGCACCTCATCGATGCGCTCTTGGTCTTCAGGGGAGGCATCAGCACCGCGGTCGAGAGGAGCAATGGCATCAAGAAGCTCCTCCTTGAGGCTCTCGCTGTCTTTGGTTTTGGTAAAAAAGGAAGTGAAAAAAGAAACCCTAGTTCTCCATTTCTGGTAACCTGAAGATTCCAAAGGTTTGAATTTGTTGGTGGTGGTGGTGGTGGTGGTGGTGGTGTTGTTGAAGTTGGGTATTGAAGATTGGATGTGAATAAAGTTAGGGTTGTTGGGCGTTTTGGGGGATGATGAGAGAAGTGGTTTGAGAGTGGTTGTAGTAGTAATGGGTGAAGTGTGAGAATTGAAGGGGTTTGTTGAAGATAGAAGAGTACTTTGCAGAGTAGCAGATGATGATGAAGAAGAAGTAGTAACAGCAGCCATTGGATGGTTGGTTGATTTCGAAAGTTAGTTTTTAGTTTTTTTGGTCCTTTTTGTTTTTGATCTTAGAAAAATGGATAGAGTTTGGGTTCTTCTTCCCTTTCCTCTCTCTGCTGCAGTTACTTCCCGCCAATAACGGCTAAAAATCTGCCAGGTAGACTGTAAGAAAAATTGATAGAGCCAACAGGATGGGTCAATACCGATCAAAATATTATATTTAAATATTTTTATATTATAATTCATTTAGTATTAGATGATAAATGACTATTAATACACTTTTTATAATATTAGTTAGGGAATGAAATATTTGTAGAACAATTTTCATAATTTTTCTTCAATTATTCCTAATGTAAAAATCTAACAAGGTCTTATAAATTCTTTAAAATATCATATAAATATCTTATATACATCAAATCGATAAAATCAAATTGTAATATACAGTCTATTTCGATTCCTCAATCAACAAAATAAAAAAATTTAATTTGTTGTTAAATTTTCCTTCGACCCTAATTGAAACCATTTACACTCCTATTCCCTATGACATTCATTTGCGAGGATTAAAAAAACTATTACACCCAAAAAATAAATATACAACTCATTTGGTATGAATATTTTTCTAAATTTTGTCACATTTTTTGATTTTTTAAAATGTCCGTCAGAATTAGTAAGTTTGATAATTGTCTAAGTAACAAAACCGTTCAGCTGTATTTAAAATTTTATAAACATGGATAATTTGTATTCATCTTTTTCATTTACAAACTATAGAGACATTTGCGCATACATCACCAATTATCAAAGAACTTTTTTCGGTGTCTGCTTGAAAATTATTCAATAAATTCGTAGGCAAACATAAAACCGGATCAGAGTACGCCCCTCTGCAACAATACTTGTCCGAATTGAATATACTCCGGCAAGCTATGGCCTTCCCATAACTACATTTCCCTCCTTTATTCTTCACTGGTGTGATTACCAGTGGCAAATCGAACCCGTCAACAAGGCTAACATCATACTCGTCAAGCCCTCCTCCAGGGGTAAAACTGTCAATAGGATGAAACCATTAGTGCTGAAGAAGTATGTAGGGGATTGTGGTCTGGAGGCAGAATCGAACCCGTCCCAAATAGCAGTACATTATAAGAGCATGAAGCAAGTTATTTCATTTAACATCTCACAAAAGATCCCAAATATTAAATGTCAAGACAACTAATCGATGTCCAAGAAAATTATGTTAGTTCATCATCAACCCCTAGCTACACAAATTGTGATGACTTTAACTTCAAACACGAATGTCGCTATATCAGGGCAATAAATAAATTTAATCTAGAGAGAAAAAAAAGAAAAAGAGTTTATCAAAAAATTGACAAATCTTCTCTTATATTATCCTCATTTCAGTTAATCATCCTTTTTCTTTGTGGCAGACGTCTTCCATGGGCTCACGGTATATTTTGTCCCCTCGGCTGCTTAAGTGTATTGTAGCGTATCTTTTGTTGCATAATCAGGCTGCAAAATTGAACAGTTTGATAGTGACTACATGGACTGCCCTATGCTGAACTTGTGGTTAATTTTCTCCGGACAACTCTTTCTCTCCGAGCCTTGGGAGTTGATGCTTCCCCTTCATCAGCAACAGAGTCGCCTTGCCCTTGTTTGAGTCCGAGAAGCCCAAGCCCAGAAACAATGGCATTCTTTGATATGAACCAATTTGAAGAAGGCTGACTAGCAGGCTCAGAAGGTCTGTTATAAGCCTTTAACATATCATCTGACTGAGCTAATGGATCCACCTCCACCCCAAGCCAAGCCAGCCTCGATGTCTCTCCTAACTGAACATTCACAATCCTATAGGCATTTGGAAAACAATATTGCTACAAAGTAACTCAATATAGAAAGGATAGAATAATGGAACTTAGAGACTCCTGATGATCCTTAATAACAGTTCAAAGAGTAAGAGTCAACCATGTTACATGACCCGGATACGGGTGTCGGGTGTGTGTCTAGAGATCAGATCTATCAAACCTCAAATTTAAGGATGGCAGACTGGGCAAAAAAGGGGTGATAGGTTTATATTTTGAATATATTATGTGAAATAAAATGGTATTATATGTTAACATACAATGTCAAAAAGTCATTTTACTCATTTCAAAGCAATTATACAATAATATATATATAATGGTAGTATTAAATATAAATATATAACAAGTGTCATCTCACAACCTTTTCCAACTGTTCGGTGTCTGACATTTATTTTGAAGAGCCCATGTAACATAGAGAGCTAGATGGGCAAAAAACACGAGACATCTATGCAACTAATTTATATCAACAGGCAAACCCCATAAGATATCAAACTCAAACCACATTAAGCCTTGGCCAACAAAAAAAAAAAAACTAATAAAATGCAGCAAACAGATTCACATCAGCAACTATTTATTATGAAGGGAAACACAAACCTCAAGGCTGTACTGAAAAAGAGTGGCACTCCAATAACATCAAAACAGTTGATCATTGCTTTATCAATTCCACATAACAGTTGACAATGCAGGTTTGCATATATGCCAAGGAAAGCCCCGTAACCAAGTGCATTATTATTCACAGTAGGAATTGTCACAGATAACCAGCCAGATAAAGTAATCATTGCCGAAATTTAATTTGAGAAAATTGATTTAAGACAAAAAGGGCATTGATTGAATGGAAAAGATATTCAAGAACATTAGAAACATTATTAATGAAACAAATAATAAAAGGCAAAAAAAATCCAGAGAACATTGTATACCTTCCCTCCTTTTTACTAGCACATAGATTTGACAAAGCACCTTGCACTGCACCGGCACTAAATCCAACCATACACAACTCTGCAGCCTAGTAGAGAAAAGAATGGATTCTCTTTTGCAAGTCAAACTGTCTAAGTGGATAGCTCATTTCAAACATATTGTTTGGAAGTTTTTGCAATGTATTTTGCAAATCAAATCGGAATGTGCTTCCATATGAATGGCAAGGAGCAAGCGACCACACAACAACAGCATTGCATGCAATTACGGTGAGAACATTAACAAGTGCAAGATCCCATTCCTGCTTAATCCTACTGAAAAATCTAGAAACCTCTTAGATGTTGATTTGTGATTGAAACAATAGTGTGAGAGAGTGAGAGAGAGAGAGCAACTGATAGCTCTGTATTAATCTGTAATGGTGTGTTTACAATGGAGAGAATGAGCTCTCTTTTATAGAGAGAATGGGATACAATGGAGCAATCATTTTACATTAAAGAATAATGGAGCACTAAACTAAAGCTTGCCGCACTATACTAAAGCTTGCCGAAAGTAGCACTAATGAACTAAAGTGATATCATATCTTCACAGCACTAAAGTCTACAGCACTAAAGTCTAACTAAAGTATATCATATATTAACATATATTAACAGCCCCCCACAAACTCAAGGAGGGTAGGCATCGACCAAGTTGAGTTTGGAAACAAGATCACGGAAGCGCCCAGGAGGATGAGCCTTAGTGAAAATATCAGCAGGTTGATCGGCAGAAGCAATAGGGAGAAGATGAACAGTACCACGTGTAACATGCTGTCGAATGAAATGACAATCAATCTTAATATGCTTTGTGCGATCATGAAACACATCATTGTGAGCAATCTGAATGGCGCTCTGATTGTCACAATAAAGAGAGGTAGCGCTAGAAAAGGAAACACCCATATCAGTGAGGAGCCAGCGAAGCCAGAGAAGTTCCTGAGTAGTATCAGCAAGAGCTCGGTATTGACCGGTGCTAGAAACGGCGATGAGGGATTGTTTCTTGCTACGCCAAGTAATAAGAGAATCTCCTAAGAAGAAACAAAATCCCGTGGTGGAGCGTCGATCCGTAGAATCCCCAGCCCAATCAGCATCAGAAAAGGCACGCAGTTCAAGAGAGGAGGAAGCAGAGTAGTGAAGGCCATGGAACAGAGTGCCTTTGAGGTATCGAAGGATGTGGAGTAGAGCAGTATAGTGGGGAGTGCGAGGAGCCGACATGTACTGACTTACAATGTGAACAGCATATGCAATGTCAAGACGAGTCACGGTGAGATAGACAAGACTACTAACGAGCTGGCGATAAAGAGTAGCATCATTGAGGAGATCCCCATCGAGAGGAGTGAGACGAATCTGAGGATCAATTGGAGTAGAGGTAGCTTTGCAATCGGTAAGACCAGCACGAGCCAGAAGATCTGATGCATATTTGGCCTGAGATAAATAAGAACCAGTAGAATCATAAGAGACTTCAAGGCCTAAAAAATAGTTAAGAGTACCAAGGTCCTTCATTTCAAACTGACGGTGGAAAAAACGTTTGAGTTGGAGAATACTAGCTGCATCATTGCCAGTGATAATCATATCATCCACATACAGAAGGAGAAGAGTGGTACCATGAGGAGTAGTCCGTATAAAAAGAGCAGAGTCATAGGAGCTAGAGGTGAACCCAAAGTCATGAATGGTAGAACTGATTTAGCAAACCAAGCGGGGTGCTTGCTTGAGGCCATAGAAACCTGTTGTGGTTTGCAAACCTTATGAGGTGGAAAAAGTGGACCCAGTGGTGGTCACATGTACACCTCCTCAAGAAGATTACCATTGAGGGAAGCACTTTGGACATCCATCTGAAAAAGAGCTCCCGATGGCGGCGAGAAACAACAAGTAAACTACGAACAGAGGTAAGCCGAGCAACAGGGGAGAAGGTTTCCTCATAATCAATCCCATATTCCTGGTTGAAACCCTTGGCAACAAGACGAGCTTTTTAGCGTTCAATAGAGCCATCAGAATGAGTCTTGATTTTGTAAACCCATTTGCAACCAATCGCAGTTTTGCCAGGAGGAAGATCAACAATATCCCAAGTATGAGTTTTGTCCAAAGCTTGGAGTTCATCAGTCATAGCTTGCTGCCAAAGAGGATTAGTACAAGCCTCACGATAGGAGGTAGGTTCATAAGTAGAAAAGGCAGCAGATCCAACAATATAATCACGAAGATGGATAGGAGGTTGAGTTACCCGGTGTGGTTGACCCGTAGGAGGATCGGTGGGAGGAAGAACCGGTGGAGAAGGAGGTGGTGGAATGAGAGGTGGACCTTTAGGGAGAGCAGTCTGGTCGGGAGTAGGAGTGAGCAAGGACGTCTCAATGAAGGAGGAACCTGTATCAAAATCATCAGAGAAGATATCTATGGAAGGATTAGTAAACAATACATTGGTGGAAAGTGCGGGTAAGTGAAAGGAGGAAAGGGAGGAAAACATTTTGTGCTCCCGAAGCGACATGGCGGGAATCTGAAGGCGTTTAGAGAGGGTCCCAATAGCGAAAGCCTTTATGTTCAATTCCATACCCAAGAAAGCAACAAAGACGAGAACGAGGTTCAAGCTTGGTGTGTTCATGAGATTGAAGTAAAACAAAGCAGACAGAGCCAAAAACCCGAAGATTAGTATATGGAGGGGGAGTGCCATGCAGACGTTCAAAGGGAGTTTGATTATGGATGACAAGGGTAGGAGCACAATTGATAGTGTAGACAGCAGTGAGGGTAGCTTCCCCCAAAAAGTTTTTAGGGCAGGAAGAAGAGAGAAGGAGAGCGCGAGTAGTGTTAAGAATATGCCTATGTTTCCGTTCAGCACGGCCATTTTGCTGGGATGTGCCAGCACAGGAACGATAAGGCAGTGTACCATGACTCTGAAGAAAAGAAAGGAAATATGAGTCCCGATATTCCATAGCATTGTCAGAGCGAAAAAGTTTGATGGTTTTGGAAAATTGGGTGTGGATCATTTGGGCAAAATTATAATAAATGGTTTTGAGTTCAGACCGAGTTTTCATGAGAAAAATCCAAGTAAACCGTGAAAAATTATCAATAAAAACAACAAAATAACGAGATCCCCCCATAGTAGGAGTAAGAGAAGGGCCCCAAATATCTGAATGTATAAGATCAAAAGGTGCACAGGAAACAGAAGTACTTTTATTGAATGATAAAGCAGGTTGTTTGGCAAGTTGACAGGGTATACAATCGAAAGTATCCGGAAGTACATGACCCAATTGTCCACTAGAAACCAAAGACTTTAAGCGATTAATAGAAATATGCCCTAACCGACAATGCCAAAGATGAAAAGGAGATAAGGAGGAAGCAGATGCAGGAGCAGCGATCTGAGGAGAGTCAGGAACATGAAGGTGAATGAGCTCATAGAGACGTCCGTGCTTACGGCCGATCCCAATAGTCTGCCTCGTCTGAGGGTTCTGCACCAAACAATGAGTAGAAGAAAATATGACAGTTAGACCAAGTTCACGTAATTGACCAATAGAAATAAGGTTTAAAGTGAGAGCAGGGATATGATAAACTTGAGGCAACGATAAAGAAGGAGTGGAAACAGTACTAATATGACGAACAGTCATGAGAGAACCATCAGCAGTTTGAATTGAGGGAATATGAGGAGATGAAGAGACAGAAGAAAATATAGTAGAACTGGAGGTCATATGATTACAACAGGCAGAGTCAAAATACCAAGAAGAGTTACCTGGAATCACAGACAAAGCAGTAGGAGGAGGTGTACCGGAAGAGGAGAGAAGGTGTTTGAACATGGCCTCTACATCTGTTGGAGAAAAGAGAGGGGTAGATGGAGCAGGAGACTTAGAAAAACCCTCAGAGGTAGCAGCAGATGCAACAACAGCAGTGTGATGAGACTGATTCCCAGAATGAGACTGATTCCCGGAACGATGAAAGCTCCCCCGGGAAGAACCACCGCGAGAAGAGTGGTTGTTGGAGGAGGAGTGGGATGGATTGCGAAAACAATCCTGTTGCAGATGACCAGGACTAAGTTTGTTGCAGTATCGACAGGTTCTGACAGGGCAATTGACCAGGAGATGTGTGGAAGGAAGGCCCCGATTTTGACAATAGAGGTAGGCAGTGGTCCGCTGGGTAAATGATGGCCGGTACGGAGGAGTGGCAAGAACAGAGTCCACATGATGAGTTTAGAGAGTGCCAAGACGAGTCTCCTCTGATAGCAGCTTAGAAATGGCTTATTCCAGAGTGGGCAAAGGATGGCGATGAAGAAGAGAAGCACGTACGGGCTCAAAAGATGAAGTGAGAGCCATGAGAAAGTGCACCAACCTTTGCTGATTACGATAGGCAGTAAACAAGACAGCATCTTCTCGGTGGGGCCAAGTCGGCTCGGAAAGAGCAAGCTAGTCCCAAACGGAGTACATTTGAGAAAGGAAGTCATTGATGGACTGACTAGATTCTTGGCGCATCCGATGAAGTTGGCTTTGAAGTTGATATTGATGAGCAAGACCAGTAGTTTGGTATCGTTCTTTCAAAAGTCGGATGTCATGGCGAGTGGTGGCGAGTCAAGCTAAAAGCGACCAAACTAAAGACTGATAGAGGTAACAGATGTATTTCAAAACCAGGTAATGATTTGGTAATTTTTACTGTACCAGTCCTCAAGTCGGTCTTCATATGTAGTAGCAGTAGTTTCAGCAGTGTCTTTTACTGGGTGGGTTACATCCCCGATGATAATTTGCTAGAGCTTCTTTTCTTTAAGGAAGGAAGACATGGCTTGGGCCCACAAAACATAGTTGGAGCCATTTAAAATAACAGAAATGGGATGGGAGGCATCATGACGATCCATAATAATGGTTGAGTAGGCTAAATTGATAGGAATAGACCTGTAGGAGCAAAATTAGGTAAAACAGAGTGTACCAGTGAGTCCGGAAGGTCGAAAATAGCTAGGAAAAGTGGGCTGTGCAGAGATGATGTCAGCAGGCTGAAAAATGATGTCAGCGGCGCTGTAGACACCCCATTTTTGACCGACCTTAAGACTCAGACGTCACCGATTGAGCACTCGGTGATGTTGCATGCTGTGCTCGTTCAGAAGTCTCAGAGTTGCGGCGTCGCCTGCCTCCGGACTTAGAACTTTCTTCTCTGTCTCGGTTTGCGAACAGCTCGATTTTCTCTGTTTTCTTTCCTAAGGGAAGGGAGTGGTCCCGTAGACTATCTCCCGGTGGCCGTGAGCTACTTTTCGTGGCCGTAGGCCATATTGCCCGTTTCGGAGCCCGGTTCCCGGTTTTCGGAGCCGTTAGGCCGTGTGCCTCGGTTCGGGACCGCCCAACCATCTCCGATTTCTCCGGTTTTTGGCATGCATCTCATTTACTCCCATTTAAGGGACACTGGGGTCTCTGAGACCCACTTGACCAAACACCACTTAGGTGCGGCGGCCATTTTCGGGATCGAACCACGCGGTTTTGGCCCGAGCATTCATTTTGCATCGATGTCTGTTCATTTTTGGCGGACACCTCTGTTGGTCCTTCCGAGGGACAACTGGGTCTCTGAAACCCACTTGACGAACACCACTTAGGTGCGGTGACCCATTTCAGGACCCCAAAGCTGGCGGTTTTGGTCGAGCATTCATTTCGCATCTGTTTTCTCCGGTTTTTGGCGAGACCTCTATTTTAGCATTACGAGAACACTGGGGTCTCGAAACCCACTTATGACGAACACCACTTCGGTGCCTCTGACCCATTTTGGGACCCGCGGTTTTGGTCCCCGAGCTGCGTTTTGCATCGGTTTTTGTTCAATTTTGGCGGTACCTCTGTTTCATCATTAGAGAACACTGCGGTCTCAGATGCCCACTTCGTGCCCGAACAAAATCTTTTTCTTTTGCCCTCAAAATATCTAGATATTTTACCCTCAAAGTATCTAGATATTTGATGAGAGATATTTCCATCTTTTTGGCCTTAAAACCAGCAACTTCCAGCTGGGGGAAGGGTTAGAAAAAATCCTTGGAGAGCTCTTGTGTTGTATCTCTCTCCCTCTCTATATTTCCAAGCTCTAAACACCAAGTTCCAACCCATTTTCTTCATCACCACCAAGCACCACCACCACTACTCCATTTCCAGCATCTCAGGAGGCTTTCCAGCAGCTAAGAGGTAGCAAATTTGGTCCTAGAAGCAGCCAAAGAAGTTGTCTACAAGGGTAAGTCCTCTTTCCCTCTTTTCTAGCCCTATTTTGGCTCATTTCTTAGACCTATTTGCTTATGGTTTTGAGTTCCGAGATTAACTGGAAATGTCACTATTTTGAGGTGTTCTTCATGTTTGTTTAAGCTCTCAACATCATTTGGGGTCCCTATCTAATGCTTGTTTCAATATCTCATCATATGCCATTGTTTTTGCAAGCTTTCTTTGACTCATGAGTAATCTGATTTTGAGCATGACATCTACTGTAAATATGCATATTTTGGGCTCCTCTTCAATGTTGTAGAAGGAAATTTTGCTGTTTGAATTTTCTATATACTACTTGTCTCAAGACCTCTCTTTGGTTCATTATTTTGCATGCTTTGTTAGACTTATTTGGATCCGGATTTCAGCCTTCATCAGGCTTAGAAATAGCCTTATTTTTGTCTCCTTGTCATGTTTTGTTTAGGGTCTTAAGACATTTGGTGTATATTTTTGGTACTTCCTTTGAAATCCTTTCATTTTACCGTAAATTTGCATGCTTTGTTAGACTTGTTTAGCTACTGTTTTGAGCCTCCATCAGGCTTAGAGAGTGTCTTGTTTTGGTCTATTCTACACTTTTTGCCAAGGGTCTTAAGTGGTTTGGTGCATCCATTTGGTACCTCTCTTTATAACCCTCTTTTGGCCCTTATTTTGCATGCTATGTTTAGCATATATACATACTGATTTAGAGGTTGTCATCTCTTAAATTTGTGCATATTTTTGTTCCATCTTCAATGTTTTAGAACTGATTTTTTGGGTTTGAGCATTGTACATATCACTTGCTTTGTAATTCCCCTCTTTTACCGTATTTTTGCAAGCTTTTGTTTCCATACTTGTGAGCATTATTTGGCCTTGCTTTGTGCTGATAAAATGCTAGTTTAGGGGATGCCTTGCCACTGTTTTGCATTCCATGTCCATATTCTGTATGTTTAATAGGGCTGTAGGCCATTTCGGGTGCATTTCATCGCATTTTGGGCATCGGTTGCAATTTTATCATAATTTGGGGGCTGTTTTTGCATTATTTTAGTTGCTGAATTTTGCATCTTCCTTATGCCATTCGCCACATCTCATTCGCATGTCATTTTGGTGCTTTAGAGCCTCGCCTCGGTTTATGCGTGCCGATGTCTTGGCATCATTTATCGCTTATCGTTTTATCTGCCGGCAGCCTATGTGAGTGTGGTTGAGGCCCTCTCATGTTGGCGTAAGCCCAATTTGCATTTTCATGCTTGTATGCCATTGCCTCGATTTGTGTGCACGCATTTCGAGGCACTTTATTTTTATCCGACGACAGCCTATGTGAGTGTGGTTAAGGCCCTCTCATGTTGGCGTAAGCCCAATTTGCATTTCCATGCTTGTATGCCATTGCCTCGGTTTGTGTGCCCGTGTGCACGCATTTCGAGGCACTTTATTATCCATGGCGACCCTATGTGAGTGTGGTTGAGGCCTCTCATGTTGGCGTAAGCCCAATTTGCATTTTCATGCTTGTATGCCATTGCCTCGGTTTGTGTGCCCGTGTGCACGCATTTAGGCACTTTATTTTTATCCGGCTTCCTATGTGAGTAGGTGAGGCTCTCTCATGTTGGTATAAGCCCATCATTGCATTCTGTACCATTTTCATGCTTGTAAATCATCGCCTCGGTTTTGCGTGCGAGTGCACGCATTCGAGCGCTCATTTTATCCGACGGCAGCTTATGTGAGTGTGGCTGAGGCCCTCTCATGTTGGCGTAAGCCCATCATTGCATTCCGTATGCCACTTCATACATTCCTCGCTTTGCGTGCCCGTGTGCACGCATTTCGAGGCGCTTTGTTTTTATCCGACGGCCTCCTATGTGAGTGAGCTGAGGCTCTCCCATGTTGGTGTAAGCCCATCGCGGCATTCCGTGTGCCATTTCATTGCATTCCATCATCGCCTCGGTTTGCGTGCCTGTGGGCGCGCATTTCGAGGCACTTCGGTTGTATCTGATTATCTCATTTCATCATCGCCTCGGTTTGCGTGCCTGTGGGCGCGCATTTTGAGGCACTTCGATTGTATCCGATTTTCTCATTTTATCATCGCCTCGGTTTGCGTGCCCGTGTGCACGCATTTCGAGGCACTTCGGTTTTATCCGATTTCCAGTTCATCATCGCCTCGGTTTGCTTGCCCATGTGCACGCACTTCGAGGCACTCTGTTTTGTCCGATTTGCATGTCATGCCATCGCCTCGGTTTGTGTGCCCGCGTGCACGCTTTTCGAGGCATCTCATTTTCATCTCATTTTCACAGCATTGTGCATACTAGGCTGTATCTTAGTTGCATTTCATGCATATCATGCATATTGCACGGGAAACGAGGCGCGTTTCGTACTCCGAGTGACGGAACGGGTCTCAATTCCCAAGTCACCGACACTCCGGATTACCCATGATGGAGTTAGGTTTTCATTGTAGCATTCATGTGCATTCATCCTATATTGAGTTGTGCAATTCGGTTCCTCGGCCATCATGCATCGATATGCGTGATTGGTGGCACGAGGATCGAGGCATGCATATATTTGTGAAATACACTGCTGTGCCCTTTTCCTGCTCTCTGTTGCAGCAAAATCCAGAGTTAGCAACTTTTCAGAATCCGGCGCGCATTTCGAGAAACACTGCAAACAGAGGCTAATCGGGGCATCGATGGATTTCGCGAATGAAACAACATCTATCGAAGCAAAGGCGACCGGCTTGCACGATTACGCTTTTATTAATTAATTTGTCAATTAATTAGAAATTTGTATATTTATTTCCGGACTGTATATTCTTTTATCCGGACTGTATATTCTTTTATCCGGACTGTATATTCTTTTATTTGGACTGCATATTTATTCGGACCCTCTCCGCGAGGGCACAATTGTAATAAGTGTGGGTGAGTGTGATGTATGTCTTCCAACCCCCATTTCTTTCTCCCTTTTATTTATCCGCTTTGATGGTTAGATATAGGGCATGTTTCAATTAGCATACAGTATGATAGCATGTTTGCATTCATTCACCTGTTTTGCATGCACCGGGCTCGGCGCATCATACAAACTGCATTGTATTTCAATTCTAAAGTTGAATACATGCTAACTGTAGCATCTCATATACCATGTTTAGAATAGCCGAGCCTGCTATAGTCGCATCTTTGCATGTGTTGCATTAGGCATTTTAGCATATTTAGGATTCATGCATGATTTCTAACCGGTTCCTATTTTGGCTTGGAGTACTTGGTGAGTTTTTATGCTTTAGCATCCTTGCATGTGTGTGAGTGTTGCCATGATAGCATGCTTGCCATGAGGCTATTTGCTTATATGATATAACTGCCTGAATGCCTGTGGGTGAAGGTTGGGTTATTTGAATTGGGACAATACACTGACTGTTTGTTTTAAGCCCACTAGATAGTGGCAAAATCATGTTTTCTAAGCCCACCCGAGGGTGGCAAATCCGCATTTTAGCCTACCTGCGGGTAGCACCATCACACCATTTTCAAATAAACAAACATGAAAGATTTTGTTCCAATTCAGACGGCCCAGTCTGTACTTGTTTGCTGCGAGCATCACATAGTAACCTAGGCTAATAACCGGAATAAGAACTCACAATGTTTTCAAAAACAGATATCATGGTTAGTAGAGGCCGGTCTTTGACCGGGCGAGAGGGGGTGCTCACGATGTGACCTTCCCTAATCGTACCCAAGTTCCCGAGCCAACTTTGGTAATGACGGACACGTGGCCTTTCGGCCTTGAGTCGGTTTCCTAAATTTCCCATTTTAAAATATTTAGGTGGCGACTCTTATCTGCAAAGCAGATCCATGTTTGGCACTTCTTTCAAAAATCTGTTTTCCTTCAAAAGCGATTTGCGGATTTGGACACTTTGGTTCATGGTTTGGAACCGCAACAAAAATCGAGTCCAATCATGGCGAGGTCCCTCGGGCGTTATTCTGGCCGCGTTAGCGAAGCAGCGCCGCGGGTTTCTGGTAGCAAGCTAAGCGCCGCGGTGCTGCGTTAGCGTAATGCGCGCGCAGCTCACTGAGACAGATGGCGTCTGTGGTGCACGGTAAGAATCTGGCGCCTGAAAGCGCAGAGGCGCATGAAGCGCGTGAGAGTGGCACGAGCGAGATGCGCCGATCACAAATTCGGCGCGTGAGAGCGCGTGACTGAGTTTTTGACGACGGGCGTAGTGCCGTTGGAATCGTAAGGAGATTCCGAGATGTTTGGTGTATGCCACTGTGTACGGGACTAAGCACCAAAATTGAAGAATGCCAGAATTGTATAACTGGGCTCTGATACCATGAAACAATAGTGTGAGAGAGTGAGAGAGAGAGAGAGAGAGCAACTGATAGCTCTGTATTAATCTGTAATGGTGTGTTTACAATGGAGAGAATGAGCTCTCTTTTATAGAGAGAATGGGATACAATGGAGCAATCATTTTACATTAAAGAATAATGGAGCACTAAACTAAAGCTTGCCGCACTATACTAAAGCTTGCCGAAAGTAGCACTAATGAACTAAAGTGATATCATATCTTTACAGCACTAAAGTCTACAACACTAAAGTCTAAGTAAAGTATATCATATATTAACAGTGATTATGTAACAATTTTAAGCAGAATATAACAATCCCAATCAAACAATCAAGAGAAAGAGACACAACGATTTTATGTGGAAAAACCACAATTGGACACTTCCAACTGTGATAAAAAAAACCACGGGCAACAGCCACAAAACAATCCATTAAGAAGATTTAAAGGAATTACACAGGTATACTCTCAATTATCTAGTGAATCCACAACGCCTAATTGAACCAACCTCTATGTGTCTCTTCCAACCCCATCTTCACCACGGAATTGTCTTTCTGATGAGCCACTCCAGAATCCACCGAAGCTTCAGGCTCGAATTCTTCAGAATCCACCGAAGAACAACTCTCTCTTTTGTATAAAAAACAAAGCCTTTTATGTACTCTCTTTCTCTTTTAAACCATGAGTTGAATACTCAATAAAAACATCAAAGAAAACTTAACAAAATATCTCCAGATATAACCCTTAAGAACCACAAAGAAGATCTGGAGGAAAAATTAATGAGTAGTCTAGTTTTGGGAGAAAACCAACTACTTATAGAAAATCCAAAGTAATCCTGTTTTTGGAAGAAAACCAACTTCTTAAAGGACTCCAAAATAATCCTAATTTTGGAAGAAAATCAACTTCTTAGAGAAATCCAAAGTAATCCTAGTTTGACCTAACATGTGAATTTAAAAAATTACAACCTTGGGTTTGATCCATAGTGAAAATCCTACGTGATTCGTGATTAGATCAAGATTAACTTATTCCAAATCCCAACAATCCAAAACACTCAACCTAAAATCATCAACCACTTACGAGAGTGATTTTAGTTTGTTTGTTTTTAAGAATAAATAATAAATCGACACAAACGATTTTTTACGTGGAAAAACCACAATTGAAGAACCTTCAATTGTAATAAAAAAACCATGGGCGAACCGCCACTGATCAATCCACTACTGAAGAATTAAAAGATTACAAAGATAATACACAAATTACCCAATACAGTCAATTTGTCCTCGAATCTTCTGTAACTCTTTCTCCACGCCTTCGTCATGGAACTGATCAATCCTGAAGTTGATTCCACAACTTCACTTGTCGAATTAACGACTACGTAAAGAATCAAACGCCTTTTGAAACTCTACGTGTTAACCTTCGGATTCCACCGAAGAGAACTCGCTTGAATATGTAGTATCAAACTCTTTGATGTATGAATCTCAACTCACAAGTTTAGAACTCTCTTAAGAACATCAAAGAAAACTCACAAAACCTCAGAAGAAAACTTCAAACAAAACCCTAGAATTCTTAGATCAGATCTACTAAAAGTAATCCTAAAAAACAACCCCAACAGGTTTAAATAGAAGATCTGGGTCAGCGATCTTCGCTCGAGCGCTCCACAGTCCGCTCGAGCGGACTGAACAAAAATATGCGCATGACTAAACTGAGATGCGCTCGAGCGCTGGATATTCCGCTTGAGCGTAAAATCACATCCCCCAGTACTTTTTGCAGCCCTGTCAAAATACTAAGATCCTTCAATCTCCGCTCGAGCGCACATGACCCCGCTTGAGCGGGAAGAACAAAAACACAAAAAATTACATTTTTATCAACACAAAGTTTTGTCTCCGGATTTGACAATAACGGGACCTAACAATCTCCCCCTTTGTCAATTCCCGGACAAAACCTTTCTAAACATTGTTCCTTAAACACACACACTAGACCAGATTAAAAACAAAAGAAAAAAAAACAACCTCTCAAAACTCGATTAAACACACTACTTGATCAAGAACACATCCATTCAACTTCAACATTCAATTTCAACACATCCCTTCAACGTTGCACCTGTGAAATATCATTCAACATACCAAACAAAACTGTGGAAAAATATAAAATGAAATAGATTAAACATAATATCCACAATGTCCATAATATCCAAACATCACCAAAAAAAAATAAAATAAATAAATAGATGTACCACCAATGAAACCAAAAACTGTCCAAATATCCAAATATCCACAATATCCAATGTCCAAATGAGACCAAAACTGCTGTGCAAAAAACTCTGAATGCCCAAATAACTATGCACAAACTATGCACAAAATTCTCCCCCTTTTTGTCTGGGAAGCACAAATCAGGCATCAGGAGGCAGTGGCTGCTGAGACTGAATGAGATGAACGAGATGAGTGAAAGTCTGCTCCATCTGACCAAGGCGACCATCAAATGCATCGAAGCGTGCATCCAGAAAATCCAAGCGCCTGGTCATGGCCTCCATAAGCTCTTTGGCCCGAGCAGAATATCCGGAGGTGGAACAGTAGCCTCATCACCATCACCTGCTGCAGCTGCATCAAACTCGGCCTCCTCAGCAAGATCAGCAGCAACTCCTGCAGAAGGACCAACCCGGGACGACTCCCCCTTAATATGAGCCCTACTTTGAGACACAGTTTTCTTTGTAAACAGACGAGAAGGAAAAGCAAACTCATCATCTTCTAGGACAGGAGCCCCAAGGTCAGACAAAAGTCGGTTGATTAGGCAACCGTAGGGAAGGCCAAGCTGTTTATGCCCATGAGCACCGATCATCTTTTTTATAATAAAAGAGGCTAGATCAATAGATCGGTGACAGGCAATACAAGACAAAATGAATCCTTGGTCTTGTTTGACCTCGGATGAATGTGTGGTCACAATAATGTTGGTGCATACAATCAGATTAAGCAGTCTGAACTCCGGAAGAAGTTCAAACTATTTAATCAAACCTCCTTTAGGCCAATGGCGGGCAACGCCACACAATTCCTTAGCCACATCATCAAAATTACAAGTAGGACGGTCGGGAACAGGGAAAGGATAATGCTCGGGAAAGACCTGCTCAATCTTAAGGAGCTGACGAATCAGGGCAAGAGTGACTGAAATGGCTTTAGACCGGACCCATGTTGTGAAAGATGGCTCAAAATCCCGAATACCCTCCATATTACAATAGAATTCTCGAACCCAATCGAGATTCTGACGCCCAGAAAAAGATAAGACTAAGTCTCCACCAAGAGGGTCGAACAAGGGACGAATGTGGATGGATTCAAAAGTATCAACCTGGACATTCCTCTCTACATGAATTGTACGACTCTCAAAAGATGTATGGAAAGACTTGGACTGTTTGGCGGATTGAAACCTTACAGAATTAAAGGTAGGTCGAGACACTACAGCCTTACAGCGTTTAGGAGCAGAAGTAGACATGACTAGGGGAGACACCATTACAACCAACAAACCCAAAAACCAAACCAAACCAAGACCAACAAATCATTAGTAATAAGTAAAATAATAAAGAATGAAAGCCAAAATCACAAATCATAAGAAAGATGCAAGGCAAGATATGGCAAAGCAGGGCGGAGCAATATGATGAAATTCATGAACCATGAGGCATAACATGATAGGCATAGTCGAAGGCATGAGTGTTAACACACTATGAAGCACTAATGAGAAACCAAAACATGGCAAAACCAGACCCAAAACACATACCAACTGTGAGCACATCGAACTCAAACCCAAATAAGAACCAGTAAGACAAGAGACCATAGAGACATTACCAAAAACTAACCCTAGTCCGACTGACATAACAAAAAAAACAAAAAAAATATACCATGAAACAGACAATATAACACAGCGCAAGTGTGTGAGACAAGAGAACAAACTAAGACACAGAATACACAAGAAAAAAACACGAAACCCAACTCCCATTGTAGTCGATTACAGAAAAAAAATAGAGAAGAATAGATGAAAAACCTTACCAGAGATGAAATCGGCAAGGAAGACCAAGGAGGAAGATGGAATCGAGCCCAATCACTGCTACACTACAAACCCTAGGTCGGAGAGATGGGAAAAAGGGGGAAAAATGACCTGAAGAGTCGAAGGAGGGAGTTAAATACAAAATAGGTCCGCTCGAGTGTACTTACGACCGCTCGAGCATAAAGAAATCTGGCGAAGCCTCGGCGTGAAAGGCGGTGGCTCGGCGCAAAACCCCTCTCGAGCGCCAAACCAAGAACAAACTCTGCAGAGTGTGAAAAAATCTCGGCGTAAAGCGATCTGCTTTCGGCGGAAATTTTTTTTTTTTTTTTAAATTAAAATAAAAACACCTAGGAAGTTCTGTAACAAACAAGGAGACCAAGTGTCAGACTATACCACAAAGACAAGAAAATCCATCAATTATGAGTCCTGAAAATTTGAGAAAGGAGATGAAACACCAGATCATGAACAAAACAGATAGTATTAAATCAAAGCCATAAGCATCATGAGAATGCATAACTCAAAAACACACATGAGAGCTCACATAAACGATGTGTGTGTGTGCAATCCTTGAGAGCCACAAAGCTAGAGTTAATCCTAGTAGTGATCTAATGGCTGGACCTCCAACACGAGTAACTGACCATCACAGAGAAAAGTCAAACCACTAGGAATCACGGGGTATTTGTTGAGTAAATGCGGAAGCTTTTCCTCAAGGAATGAATTTTTTTTTTTTTTTTTGTGGGCACTCACTGGTGGCATACACGCTCAAGAGTATGGAGACCAAACCAGAGAAGAATGAAATCAAAATGATGGCCTGGTTGGTGCCTCTGAGGTAGCCTTTTCCTAATGCCCGAAAATCATGTACTGAGGGAGAAACCATGGAAGTGAAATAAAATGGTAGATGGTTAAGAGACTTAACATCACCCATGATATACCAGTATAGGTCAATTCCTCTGAAAAAGTACAAGAAACACTGTCAGTGGTCCATAAAGAACTTTGATCACTTGTGCGGAAACCCCTGCAACAGTTTAGCTCAAGGATGTGTACAGAATGAGATCATGAAGTAAATGAGTATGGGCATTCAGAATGAGCTATGAACAAAGATGAAAAAGATCTTGTAAGCAACATGAGCAGTGTTCATATAACATTTTGATGCAAAAGATATCAGGACTCAATCACAATGAGATTATCACATCCAAGAACAGTAAGTCAACCACTCACACTCACCTCACATAAAATAAACAGGAAGCAACCTAGTTACTGAGCATTACACCCAAGGTCTTTCTAAGAAACTCAAATCGAAGCAGATCAAGGAGTTTTGTAAAAATATCAGCTTTTTGATGCTCAGTAGGAACATGTTCCAAAACAACAAGGCCTTCATCCACTAACTCTTGAATAAAATGATGACGGATGTCAATATGTTTGGTGCGAGAGTGTTGGACTGGATTTTTTGAAATGTTTATGGCACTTGTGTTATCATAAAAAAGAGTGAGAGTGTTCTGTTCTATACCATAGTCATGAAGCATTTGCTTCATCCACAACATTTGTGTACAACAACTTCCTGCAGCAATGGACTCAGCCTCAGCAGTGGAAAGAGAGATGGCATTTTGCTTTTTACTATGCCAAGAAACCAGATTATTCCCAAGGTAAAAACACCCCCCGGATGTACTTTTCCTATCATCAGCACACCCTGCCCAGTCGGCATCAGAAAAACCAGTAATTTCGACTATAGTATCAGTGGAAAACCAAACCCCATACCCCAAGGTCCCATTTACATACTTGATGATGCGTTTTACCGCAAGAAGGTGAGACTCTTTAGGACTGGCTTAGTAACGAGCACAAACACCGACACTGAAGAAAATATCAGGACGACTGGCTGTGAGATACAAAAGACTCCCTATCATACTCCTATAAAGGGTAAGATCAACATCAATACCAGAGGAATCTTTGGAAAGGTGAAGACTGGTGCTCATGGGAGTGCGTGCATGCTTGGAGGACTCAAGACCAAACTTTGACACAAGATTTTTAGCATACTTAGACTGGGAAACAAATATGCCTAAAGGAGACTGTTTAATTTGGAGACCCAAAAAATAAGACAACTCTCCCATCATGCTCATCTCAAACTCATGTGTCATGCAATCCGAGAAATATTTCACAAGATGATCAGCAGTGGAACCAAACACAATATCATCAACATATATCTGAGCAACAAGAATATGAGACTTAGTATGTTTCACAAATAAAGTCTTATCCACACTACCCCTTTGAAAATCATTATCAAGCAGAAAGGTAGTAAGTCTATCATACCAAGCCCGAGGGGCTTGTTTCAACCCATACAAAGCCTTGTCTAACTTGTAGACATGATTAGGACATTTAGGGTCCTCAAACCCTTTTGGTTGCTCAACATATGCCTCTTCTTTTAAGTACCCATTCAGAAAGGCACTTTTCACATCCATTTGAAACAATTTAAAGCCAAGAAAACATGCAACACCAAGCAAAATGCAAATAGATTCGAGACGTGCAACTGGGGCAAACGTCTCATCATAGTCAATACCCTCTACTTGTGTGTAGCCTTGAGCAACCAACCTAGATTTATTCCTAACAACAATACCATTCTCATCAGATTTATTTTTAAAGATCTACTTGGTACCTATCACATTCATGTCTCTAGGTCTGGGAACAAGAGTCCAAACTTTGTTACGCTCAAATTGACCTAATTCTTCATGCATAGCATTGACCCAACTATCATCTAGTAAGGCCTCTTTAAAATTCTTAGGTTCAATTAAAGAAACATAACACATGCGTGATACCTCATCCCGAATCTGTCTTCGGGTTTTCATTTGATCCGAAACACTTCCAATCACCTGTTGAGCTGGATGATTCAGTTTCACCCTTGCTGATGGTTTAAGTTCAGGACTTGCAGTGATAGAAGCAACAGAAGTGATGTCCCTTTGTGCACTCTTGGGACTTGAACTTACCTGTGAGGATGGTGCTGTAACATTTTCTTGTGATTGAACCTCAGCTTTTCCTTGATTTTGTGGTTCAGTATCCAAGATTGGGGACTCACCATTGTCATCCTCATTTGTTGCCGGAGTAGGATAACCTGTGTCATCTATAACCACATTGATAGATTCCATTAATGATGAAGTTCGCAGGTTATAGACTCGAAAAGCCCTACTATTGGTTGAATACCCTAGAAAAATACCTTCATCAGTTCGGGAATCAAATTTGCCCAAGGGCTCTCTATGTTTGAAGATGTAACACTTACTCCCAAAAGTTTTGAAGTATTTTACATTAGGTTTCAAACCCTTCCATAATTCATAAGGAGTTTGTAAAGTGCCGGGCCTTAAATACACACGATTTATGACATAAACAGCAGTATTTAGGGCTTCGGCCCAAAACTTTGGAGGAAGACTCTTACTAAGGAGCATGACCCTAGCCATTTCTTGAACAACTCTGTTCTTCCTCTCAACCACTCCATTTTGTTGTGGAGTAATAGGTGCAAAAAACTCATGCTTAATTCCATGCATATCACAAAAATCCGAAAACGAACTATTTTCAAATTCACGACCATGATCAGTTCGGATTCTTATGATACGCCCAATGGAGACACCCTGTTCATTTTGGATTTTAAGGACTAAAGCCTGGAAAGCATTAAACGTATCAGATTTTTCCCTTAAAAAATTTACTCATGAGAATCGAGTAAAATCATCAACAGTTAAAAAAATGTATCTTTTACCTCCAATGCTTTCAGTGCGAGTAGGACCCATTAAATCCATGTGAACCAATTCAAGAGAACGTTTGGTTGTAAAGTTGTCCACCTTTTTATGAGGAGCACGGGTTTGCTTGCCAAGCTGACAAGGTCCACACACATGGCTCAAATTTTTACCCAGTTTAGGTACTCCTCTCACAAGCTCTTTGTTGGCTATCTTAGTTAGGTCTTTGAAATTCATGTGACCTAATCTTTGATGCCACAGATCAATGTTACTTATGATGGCAGAATGACAAGTGAGATCATTAGTAGTAAGAATTCCATAGCAGTTATCAGATGTGCGAACCCCATGTAAAACAGTATTTCCCTTTTTATCCAAAATTTCACATTTATTTTTTGAAAACAATACTTCATGATGGGAATCACACATTTGACTAATGCTCAAAAGATTTTCTTTAAGGCCATCAACAAGTAAGGCATTATCTAGCTTGGGAAGACCAGCAACACTTATAGAGCCCTTACCAATGACTCTAGAAGTGCCGCCATCTCCAAAGGTAACAATTCCTCCTTCATATTTTTCAAGAGAGGTGAAGTAGGATTTGTTACCGGACATATGACGAGAGCACCCACTATCAAGATACCACATGTGTGAGTCACGTGCTTTTAGCGATGTGAGCAACAAAACAAGTCAAATCATCTTTTTCTAACCCAAATCTTTTTAGTCTTGGTGTTACTGCCTAGACATGTAAGGTTGTCTCCTAACCCAAAAAGTATTAGAATTTCTACCCTTTTGAGACACCTTACCAAGCAGTTCAAAACAAGAAGGGACGAATGTGGCCATACCTACCACAGTGATGACAAATAAAAACAGGTTTTACCTCCCTTTTGTTGATCTTACCAGCTTTTGCTTGATGAAGAGAAGGATCAACCTGGTCTATCTTCAATTTTCCCTTTGCTTGAGTCTTCAAGTTATGTGAGGTAGAGGTCTGTCCCTTGTGAGCTGTCGCACCATAGCCTAGCCTTCTTTTGTCAGAACCCATTTGTTGAGACCCGAGTATGTCTTCTAGAGATCTGGAACCTTTGTTCCACATGACAATTGTTGCTCTAGCAATACGGAGTTCTTCATCTTTCTGACTGACTTTCTCTTCCAATGCAGCTTGTGACAACTCAAGACTTTCAAGCTTTTCTTCATATGTGGAATACACCTTCAGAAGTTCACTCCTTTCAATTTCACAGGATAGAAGTTTTCCACATAAGTCTTGCTTGTCACTTGAGATCTTGATGACATTCTGTTTTGCTGTCAAGAGTTCTCCTTTGAGCCGGACATTCTCACTCTCACATGTTTTGAGCTTGAGAGAGAGTTTGTCGTTGGTTTTAGACAAATTCAGAGATTCCTCGTACAGCTTCTCGTAAGCTTGTTGTAGTTCATCGCCATTGATCTCATCAATGTCTTCAGATGTTTCATCATCCTCTCTTTGCTCCTCATTCTTCTTGACCTCGTATACTCTAGCAACCAAGACAGATAAGTTGCTGGATGGTGGTGGAGGTGGATCTCTTCCTTCATGGAATTGGCTCAGAATTTCCCATGCATCTTTAGTCTTTGTGCAGTGAACAAACCCGTTGTTGTTCTTCATTGGAAATTGCACCACGAATAGTGATCAGGGCTCTCTGATTGCCCGGATTATCTGCACTTTCTGTATCTTCTTCAATGGCTTGCCAACCTTCTGGTTCAAAAGCTCTCAGAAAAGCCCTCATTCTGATTTTCCAATACAGATAGTTAGTCCCATCAAAGGTGGGAGCATGATGCAAGTTTTGACCACGAGCTGATTCCAAAGGCTTCGGAAGAGGTTGAGAAACCGTGGCCCAAAATGCCATGAAAGCACTATCCCCATCTTCACTAGATTCAGGTTCTTCGGGTTCTTGCTCCGACCCGCTTTCATCATCCCAAGTTACGGTGTAGACTTTCTTCCGATTCTTTTTCGAAGGGCATTCAAGGGACATATGGTCAAAACCTTGACATTCATAGCACTTGACCCCTGGCTCCCGTACAATCTTCTTTTCAGTAGTTTGAGCAAATTTTGGTGGAATAGTTTTGGGTTTGTCATTACTCTTATCTTTTGAAATAGGGGCTCCGAAATTAGGCTTCTTTTTCAAAAAAATTTTAAACTGTTTTGTAAGCATAGCCGTCATCTCATACTCTAAATCAAATTCAGTCTCCGGAGGTTTTTGCAATTTCATGAGCACTCGTGAAAGCCATACTTTCTTTTTGCTTTTTCTTTGAAATTTGGTGGGCTTCATAAGTCTGCAAATTTCCAACCAATTGATCGAGCTTAAGGGTATCAACATTCTGAGCCTCCTCAATAGCTGTCACCTTTGATTGGAACCTCTCAGGAAGGGACCTCAAAATTTTTCCAACAACTTTCGCTTCCGGGATTTTTTCACCGAGAGTGAAACAGGAATTCACGATATCACTGAGTTTTGCATAGAAATCATCAAACGTCTCATCGTCGTGCATAAAAAGGGTTTCAAAGGCGGAGGTGAGACGTTGAAGTTTTGACCTTTTAACAGAGGTAGTACCTTCGTGAATCGTTTCAAGAATATCCCACGCCTCTTTTGCTATTTCACACGTGCAAATTCGACGGAATTCTTCAGGTGTGACAGAGCGTAAGAGGAGTTGAAACCTTCTTTGTTCCAACTCGAGTTCTGGTAATAAGTTGTGTCCCATTTATCAAGGGGTTTAGGAATATCAATGCCATCAATGGTGATTGTAGGTTCACTCCACCCAAAGATTACGCAGTGCCAAACTTTCTCATCGATGAATTTTAAAAATGCTCTCATACGAGCTTTCCAATAAGAATAGTTTGTACCGTCTAGTAAGGGGGTCTATGAGTCGAGTTACCTTCACGAATAGAATCCATGATACTAGTCACACAAAATCACACTCCTATAGTTTTGATAAAACAAAGTTTTTGATAAAACAAAGAGTGACCTGCTCTGATACCAATTAAAAATCCTACGTGATTCGTGATTAGATCAAGATTAACTTATTCCAAATCCCAACAATCCAAAACACTAAACCTAAAATCATCAACCACTTGAGAGAGTGATTTTAGTTTGTTTGTTTTTAAGAATAAACAATAAATCGACACAAACGATTTTTTACGTGGAAAAACCACAATTGAAGAACCTTCAATTGTAATCAAAAACCACGGGCGAACCGCCACTGATCAATCCACTACTGAAGAACTAAAAGATTACAAAGATAATACACAAATTACCCAACACAGTCAATTTGTCCTTGAATCTTCTGAAACTCTTTCTCCACACCTTCGTCACGGAACTGATCAATCCTGAAGTTGATTCCACAACTTCACTTGTCGAATTAACGACTACGTAAAGAATCAAACGCCTTTTGAAACTCTACGTGTTAACCTTCGGATTCCACCGAAGAGAACTCGCTTGAATATGTAGTATCAAACTCTTTGATGTATGAATCTCAACTCACAAGTTTAGAACTCTCTTAAGAACATCAAAGAAAACTCACAAAACCTCAGAAGAAAACTTCAAACAAAACCCTAGAACTCTTAGATCAGATCTAGTAAAAGTAATCCTAAAAAACAACCTCAACAGGTTTAAATAGAAGATCTGGGTCCGCGATCTCCGCTCGAGCGCTCCACAGTCCGCTCGAGCGGACTGAACAAAAATATGCGCATGACTAAACTGAGATGCGCTCGAGCGCTGGATATTCCGCTCGAGCGTAAAATCACATCCCCCAGTACTTTTTGCAGCCCTGTCAAAATACTGAGATCCTTCAATCTCCGCTCGAGCGCACATGACCCCGCTCGAGCGGGAAGAACAAAAACACAAAAAATTACATTTTTATCAACACAAAGTTTTGTCTCCGGATTTGACAATAACGGGACCTAACACATAGAATTTGACAACACAGAGTCCTAACACCTACCATAACTGTAAAGCAAACATTTATTATTAAGTCAATATATCCAAATGATCACATCATGAGGAGTTTTACAATTTTTTTAAAGTTAGAAAAAAATAACCACCTCTCTTTGCGATTTTTCAATTCTGACCAAACAGAGAAGCCAACTGTGGCAGCCTGCTCCAGAAGCAGCCTGTATAAAAATGCAGGATCTACAATCATCCCATGCAAACAAAGATGAATAGCAAAAAGAATTACTCAATTGCTAATAGAGCATATAATGTGCACTAAAGCAATTTAGCATTTGATAGCTAAAATTACGGGCAAAAGAATTATAACATATATAAAGATTTCGTTATTTTTTTCGATTAGTAAAGACTTACAAGAAAATCAAGGGAGTGCAACCCATATACACTATAAAAGAAGTAAAACAAAACAACTGTCTCCTATACATACGCTCTTTACTAAAAGGCATCACTAGAGTCCAAAAAATGGTTCAAGGATGAATCACCAACTCTCAAAAACCAACTAAACAAAAGGAACAAGATTCTAATATTTAGATTAAAAAGAGGTTCTTCCACCCCATAGGAAACCCTCCGGTTATGCTCACTCCTCCACATAGACTGTCAAACATAAAGACACCAAAAGCCAAGCTTTCTTCCTTCTCTTCCCCGCTAAGGCTTCATAAAAGGATTTCACCCCAAATTGCCAAGAGCTCAACCTCTCCCATCTCAACATACTTGACATAACCCAAACGGGGCGTAACATAAAGTCAGCCAAGAAGGTTCAACACTCCACTTCCATGGGTCAGAGAAGTTAATGAAGGCCGTGTGTTTGTGTCGGAAACTTACACTAATCGAACACTTCCCAACATGTGTCAAACTCTTGTCCTTTTTTTTTTAAAGTTCGTAGACTTGGACACACTTTGGGGACATTTGGGAAACACACATCTATGACTTGGATACGCATGAAACGAATTACAAGTTCGAACAAAATAACTTAGGATACACTAACAAAATAAAATAAAACAAAACAATGTAAATTTATAGAAATTAGTTTTATGTTACATTTTCTTATCATCTTTGAAGGGTCATGCTAATGATAGCCCAATGGATTGCCATTTAGAAAAAGAAAAGGCCAAAAAAAAGGGAGCTACAAGATTATTAAATCCATTAGATCACCCTCAATATTGCTCGACCTTCAAGATGCAAAAAAAATCCTAAATCTGCAAGAACTTCCTAGTAAATATAATTAGTTATTATTCCACCCCTAAGCCTCCTGATGCGAGAGTTAATAATTTCACTACGGAGAATGAAGCTGGGAACGGCATAACTTGGCTACCAGTTCCCAAAGGGAAAAAAACGCATTATGACAAAGCCTAAATCTCGGAATAATCTTCATCCACCCAAAATCATAGCCATGTACAGTCTTGATCAAATGATATTATACTTTCCAACAACTTCTTTGTGGAAAAAAATTCAATAATAAACATTCTATTTTGCACCAGCCTGGAGTTTCATGTATAATTCTACGAAATACTGAACAAAAAGGACACTTCTGACCTCTTTAAAGACGATTGATGGGCCGTTCAACACACTAAAATTAAATACTAAACTATACCAGATTCAATTAGAATAATGGCAAGTCCAGGTATCGATCCACAGGGACTATTGTGAAATTAAACTAATTTAATTGTTAAATTCCTAAATTAATTTTGATAAAAAGATTAAATGATCATAACCTAATTTAATAACGAATAAATTAAATTAAGGAATTAAATTATCAATAATAAATGAAATTAGATTTACTGAATTGGGGGAAAAACTAGGGCAAAGAGTCCACCACTAGCCACGTAATTAGGGTTTCCAATTGAAATCAATTATGCTATGGTTTGAACGGATTAATGCTTCGCAACTACAAGCTCAAAGTATTTAACAAGAAGATCATCACGTTCAATGTACGAGCACGAACCATCTCAAGTAATACAAATCGTTCACTCTAAACTAGGGTAGTGATACGACTCGTTCCTCGTAGTATGGTTCATCTCATACCTTGAATGTGAAGGAATAGAAAACTCATGTATGGATAACATTCAACAATCACAGAAAGTCAAATATTTAAAGAGATAATGAAAAATATATAAAAGAAACTTCTAAATCACCATACAAATGTTCAAACCTTTACATAATTAAAAATCAAAAAGAAAACTAAATAATTACATGGTTAGGGTTTCATCAAAACCCTAGAAAATGAGACTAGCCACTCATGGAGGAGTGGAAGGAGATAGATGGAAAAGGAACCACCATGGGAGACATTCTTGAAGCTTTTTGTTTCTCTTTCGTTTCCCAAACCCTAGCCTCTCTCTTTAGGTCAAAACAATTTCAAAACCCTAGAAAAGCCTTTTCCTTTTCTTTGTATACTTTTACTCACTTCCAAACAGGTTTAAAACGTCGGTTTGACTTTCCCAGAAAAAGTCAACGCACGTGTGGGAAAAGTCAACGCACGTGCGAGAAAGTCAACTCTGTCCAAATTCTGTCTTTTTGCCCATTTTATGCTCCGAGGATGTATAACCTGATTGACACTCAACACACATAAAGTATACAGTTTGACCAGCAAGTGAAGTTAAGAGATTCTAATTAACGGCCTCAATGATGCACATTTCGGCCTTAATCACATCCCCCAACTTACTACTTGCTAGTCCTCAAGCAAGTAAAATAAAATAAAATTAAACAAAATCTATCTATTTCCTCTTTCGTGGGAAAACGGTTGCATTTAGCATATGCAACAAACCTTTAAACCACAAGGTTACCCCAAGTGGACGAGTAAAGTCTCGTGAGGGTTTCCAGAAATGATACCCACAAACATTAACATATTCATATATACTCAATAACAAATGACCACACTACTCCACCTAACAATCAACTTATGTGCCACTACAGTGTGATATTAAGACATCATGAGTCATTAAAGGCACAGTGGACAAGCATGAAGGAACCTATTGAGTCAAAACCACAATTCAGTTAATACAAAAGTAAAGTTCCCTATATTTGTACATGCTAGTAGACAAGTCATGAGTACCCTCGGTGTAAAGTGCAATCTCCATATTAGTTAACTATCCACTATAATAGCCCAGTGTAACTCATAATAACACCCAACATATACAGAAAAACTAACCTGTTGCAGCCAAGATTCTCAATTTTTTTTTATTTTTTATTTATTATTATTTTTTTTATGACTGTACAATGTCCTGATCCATTAAGCTTTCTAATCAACCCATGCAGCAAGTTTTGGGCTAATGACTCCCAAACCAGACAGTTTTAGGGCATTAGGTGTAGAGACACCCCTACGGGCTTAATAACTCGAGTTGAAAAGGTTACAAATCCGAACTAGTCATTCTTCTTATTTTTCCTTAACTGTGCAATGTCCAAGTCCCTTAAGCTTTCTAATTAACCCATGTAACAAGTTTTGGGCCAATGACTCCCAAACCAAACGGTTTTAGGGCATTAGGTGTAGAGACACCTCTATGGGCTTAATAACTCGAGTTAAAAAGGCTACGAACCCAAACTAGTCAAGCGGTTTTTTTTTTTTTTTTTTTTTTTTTTAAGAATCTTGGCTCCTCATTTATTCTTTTCTGCAACTCTAGCTATTATCAATGATGTACACCAGGGATTATAATAAAAAGATCACCGCTATGATAGTGTGTTCATGTGAATTAAGGCATACTTATGACAAGTGTACTAATATCACAAACACAGACAACTCTCCTCGTGCAAACATCGCATGCAAGTATCTACCCAATAAACCCTTTTCATACAAGTCTACTATGCTCTCCAATTAACATATGTAAAATCATCACCCTACTAGCAAAAAGTCACATCAAGTGAAGTAATGCAATCAAGTGAAACATGTATAAGCATGAATTATAAGCCAAATAGAAATGCACAAAAGAAAATATAACTATCATCCCCCAACTTGAATATGACATTGTCCTCAATGGAAAAGGAAAGAGAAATGAGAGAATATTACTAGAATTGAAGGTGCACATCCAGGTAGGCAGAGAGTAATATATATACACTTCACATTTTTTTCTTTTTTTTTCTTTTTTTTTAAAATATAAAAACGAAAAGAATTAAATAAATGAATAAAAATGACATTAAATTAAATTAACGAAACTATAAAATAAACTACACTAAACTAAACTAAACTAAACTAAATTAAACTATAAAATAACTAAACTACAAAAGAGACTAAAGTATAGAATAAAATAACCCAAACTGAACACTTTTTTTTTTTTTTATAGAAGAGAAGAAAATAAAATAAAATAAAATAAAATAGAAGAAGAACTAAACTACTTAATAATTAAATGAACAATTACATCATAGAATAAAAATAAAAATAAAAATAAAATAAAATAACATCACTAACTAAACAAACCAAAATAAAAATAAAAATAAAACAATCCACAAACTAATTAGAATCACTAACGAACAATTAAAATTAAACAAATAGAGGAAATAAAAATAAACTAAATTAGGATTATTATTATAACCTTTATTTCTAAGATTTTTTTTTTTAGTACGAAAATAAAAAAAATAGAAAATAAAAATAAATACATAAAAAATGATTTTTTTTTTTATATATAAAAAATTATAAATAAAATAATTGTATATTTATTTATTTATATTTAAAATTTATTTATGTATTTATTTAAAAAAAATAAAATTAAAAATAATTAAAAAGAAGAAGAAGACAAAACTTTTTTTTTTTTTTTTTTAAATTCCCGCACATGCGGGAGTCAAACTACACGTGCGGCGGTCAACGCTCATGCCACCGCACCTGCTTATTAAGCAGTGCGCAAATTGGAGTTGAACCAAAATGTCCCGCACGTGCGGGGCCCCGGCCTCACGTGCTGAGATTTCCCCTTTTTTTTTCTTTTTCTTTTTTTAAATAACAAGTACAGCCCACATTTTTTATTTTATTTTATTTTTTAAAAAATTTGAACAAGTATAACACTATTATTGTTATTATTATTGTTATTATTATTATTATTTTGAACACAGAAAATAAATACGAAAGCATGCTTTTAAACCCAGAAAATAAACATTTCTACCTTCAATTGACATCCGAAATAAATATAGCACAAAAGAACATACGGAATGTCTACTAAAGGTATAATCTTCACACGAAAACCACGGGTATTACTTTTCTCCCTAACTATGTTTGTAACTTTCCCTATTCTCCAACAGGGTGACAGACTAGGTTGATTCGGTATCCAGAATCGAGCCGCATAAAGCTACCTCAACCTATGGGGCTGCCATATAGAGTTCAAGCCGAGGAAGTTTTGAAGCAATCTCCACACCCCTGGGTATTTAAACCAGACTCTAGTCTCGGAAATCCCAAACCTTTGTGTTCTAGGTTTTGCCATTCGAACTCTAGTTTCCACCGTCTCAGTTGGTCTCCTAGGAACTCATTACAAACACGGTTAGGTGGCTATACCAGACCGTCAGATGCTGTTTGGGCACGGCTAACACCAAAGGAATTGCACCTTTAGAGGATTTAAAGTCTCCTAGACGCAAATAAAGCATGACGAGAACAAAGAAAAAACAAAATAGCATCGAAGGGAAAGAAAAGAGAAGAAAAAAAAAGAAAACAATCTATCAATCATAGTAAAATGGGTCCATCAAAGCAATGGACTTAATCATATCCCCATTCCCAATCCCCTCTATATATGGTTTTAATCTTTGGCCATTCACTTTGAAAGTGTGGCCAGTCTTTGGATCTCGCACCTCAACAGCGCCATGAATAAATGCCTTAACAACTACAAAGGGGCCATCCCATCTTGATCTTAGCTTACCCGGAAAGAGTCTCAATTTTGAATTAAAAAGCCACACTTTTTGGTTGGGTTCAAAAGATTTCCTATTAATGTGCTTGTCGTGGAATTCTTTAGTCCGAGCTTTGAAAACTCTCAAACTTTCATATGCATCATTCCGAATTTCCTCCCAAAAGTAATATCTGACCTGTGAAAAGAATCGGTCTTTGTTTTGCTTAGACCAATTCTGCGGAATTTGCCCAATGGCCAAGTAATTCACAATATGTGCAAACCACGGGGGGCTCGCTTGTGACAACTCAAAGAGTTGTTTGTCCAGAAACGAATCATGCAAAATGAGTGTGGCCGGGAGTGGCTTCAACTCAAGTGTAGGTGGTGTGACTAAAGATAGTATGGCATGCTCTCTCGACAGAGGAAGAAGTGACTCAAACTAGGCTTTCCATAGAGGAAAATCCGGTGTAGAAGAAGAATTAAGCAAGACATTCACCTCCTCAACTGACCCATCAATATCAAAAATTTCAAACCCAAAATGAGCTAGACAAGCCTCTAAAGGGTCCTCTACAAGAATGGAGGGCAAAGCCTCCTCCACAATCTCATCCACAACATCCACTAATAAGCACTCCTCTCTCTCATGAGGTTGTTGGGATGCTTGGAAAACATTAAGTTTCACTTGCATGTTGCCAAATGAAACTTCCATAACCCCGATTCGACAATTGATGCATGCATTGGTCGTAGCTAAGAAAGGTCGACCTAAGATCATCGGGATTTATTTCTTAGAACTGGTTACCGGTTCCATATCTAACACCAAAAAGTCAACAGGGAAGTAAAACCTATCAACCTTAACTAGCACATCCTCAATCATGCCACGTGGCACTCTGAGGGACTGATCAGCCAATTGAAGAGTGACAGTAGTAGGCTTTAACTCGCCAAGCCCAAATTCCTCGCACACAGAGTACGGTAATAAATTGACACTAGCCCCTAAATCTAATAAGGCCCTATCAATGAAATGGTCCCCTATAATGCATGCAATGGTTGGGGCACCTGGGTCCTTAAGTTTAGGAGGTGTGTCATTCAACAAGATGGAGCTTACTTGTTCCGTGAGTAGGACCTTTTGGGACACATGTGTCCTAGATTTACGCTTTTGCGTACAAAAGTCCTTTAGAAATTTGGCATATGATGGTACTTGCTTAATCTTCTCCAACAGGGGGAGGTTGATTTTTACCTGTTTAAAGACATCCATCATTGCCTCCATAGATGTCGCCTTCTTATTAAAAGGGGACGGTGTATCAAGGCATTGGGGAAAGGGTGCCTTAGGCACATATGGAGTGCTAGGAACTGAGTCATCCCTCTTAAGTGTTTCCCCCTCACCCTTGCTCTTATTAGGTGTACCCCCGTGGTCACCCTTCTTAACTCTAGTTGCATCTGACGCAACTGACTGAGGCTCTAACTCCCTACCACTTCTCAAAGCAACCACCACTTGCACTTGCTCATGTTGCTTACCATTCCCACCCCAACTCTCTGCCCCGTATTGTTCCTTAGGGTTGGCCACAGTTTGACTTGGTAATTTTCCTTCCTCTCTCCGATTCATGTTGTTAGCCATTTGACCCAATTGGGTCTCTATCTTGGCAATAGAGTGAGTGTGGGAGTGAACTATCGGTGCTAACCCCTTAAGTTCTGAGAGAACTTCTAACACCTGAGTCTTAAAGGCAGAGTTGCCTTGAGGAACAGGCGGGGGTGTTGGTTGCCGGTACGGTTGTGGGGGTCGATAAGGTTGCGATGGTTGGTAGGATGATTGGTTGGCAAAATTATTGAAATTCTACCTTGGTGGTGGAGGATTGTAAGAAGTGCCTTGTGAAGGGGGTCTCCATGAGAAATTAGGGTGATTTCTACATCCCGGATTATATGTGTTGGAGTATGGGTCATTACTCGGGTTGGAGAATCCTTGAGCCACATTCACATGCTCTTGGACTAACTCCGAAAATTGTGATGCCGAAGGGCACTCACTTAAGTCATGAGCAGGGCTCGCACATATAACACACGTCTCACGGAATTGAGGCTGATCTTGCTGGGTAGTGGCATGTCCTATAGCTAATAAGTGGTCTATCTTGCGGGATAGTGCCTCTACTTGTTGGGCTAACTCTAAGTTTTGCCCGACCTTATAAATGCCCCCTCTTTTCGGGGCTCCAACTACTGGTTGCCGGACTTGCTGGGTTGCGGAGGCATGGTGAAGGGAATTATCACTTAGGTTCTCAAACAATTGCCATGCCTCGGCATAATTTTTAGACATAAATGTCCCACCACAGGACGAATCCACCATTTGGCGGTGTGGCTCAATTAAGCCATAATAAAATGTTTGAACAAGTTGCCAATCAGGCACTTGGTGGTGGGGACACTGTTGGAGAAGGTCTCTAAGTCTTTCCCACGTCTCATGGAATTGCTCGCCATCCATTTGAGCAAAGTTTGTGATGGCTCGCCTAAGTTGGTTGGCTTTACCTATGGGAAAGTACTTCTCCAAGAACCGTTGCTGTAATTGGTCCCAAGTTGTGATTGAATTAGCAGGTAAAAAATTTAGCCAGTGTTTGGCTTTATCTTTTAACGAGAATGGAAACAATCGCAACGTTAAGGCCTCATTTGTGAAATTCTGGATCCTCACTGTCGAGCAAATTTCCAGAAATTCATTCAAATGCTTATAAGAAAGAAAAAAGTATACAGTTGTGTGTGTGTGTGTGTGTGTGTGAGAGAGAGAGAGAGAGAGAGAGAGAGAGAGAGAGAGAGAGAGATGGAAATACTTGAATTGTAGAAACGTTAGATTTCCCAAATTAGGACAATATTTGAATGCCTATTGCCCTAATTTGGTTTTATTTGAATATTTGATTTGCATAATTTTATTTTGTTTGGACCACTTAAATTTGGTATTTACACCTCAAAATATAAAAATAACCAAAAGAAAATCATTTACAAAACAAAACGAGGCTTACAAATTGAATCAGTAGGATTAGATTCATTCCATGATTCAACAAGATCCAACTATCAAGATTGAAAGATCCTACTTGCAAGGGATTTTTTACATGATCCAAATTGACTTTGTTAAAGTGGATTGTAAGATTCAGTTCGGGATTTTAACAAACACTTTGTTCACATGCTGACAATTCTTTGTAATGATTCTCTGGGTCTGGGTCTGGGGTGATTTGTGTTATTGTTTATGGGATTCAATATGTGTAAAGAAAGAAAGTTGAAAGAGTAATTTGGTTGAATTTCTATATGTGGTGCAAAGATAAAATGATGATAATGCCTCAACATGTTGATTCCTTAGTTTTCTATATTCATCTTCTTGTTTGGTGTGGTTTGAGGGTTTGACTAGGTGTTTTTGTGATACCAATCACATTGCACAATATTTGGGGTGTTGCAGTTGAAATACTCAGGTTAAGGTTTTATCCCATTGTATAAATAATAGTTATGTGTTTGGTTTGTTTATCCCTATTTATTTATTTTTAATCAATCTTCTGTCCTTGATAGAGTGGCTTATACTTCTGTAATATTGCAGACTGCAAGTGGAGGTGGTAATAATGATATTGGAAATTCAAACAATCTTAGCGGTGGTGATGACGGCAATGACGATGGTGATGATGACGATAATTACTTTGATAACTTAGATGATGGAGATGAGGGAAGTGAAGGTGGATTGTTTAGGAGACGGATTGTTCTTCCAGAGGTTAGTATACGCAGTACACATCAGTTCCTTCATTTTTTATATTTTATTCTTCTTTACTTTCGAGTTTATTAATACTTTGAGATGAACAATGATTAGTGTGTAATGTTGGCAGCTTTTTGATCAGAAATTTGTTGATGCGGTAGTAAATGAGTGGCAGAGGACAATGATGGATTTGCTTGCAGGAATGCGACAAGCCTATGAAATGGTGATGTGCCTTTCCTGTTATGTATTTTTGCATGAGATCTCTACGGCTGGATTCTAATGTGTGTTGTTGCATCCAGGGTTTGGTCAGCTCAGCACAAATGGTAAAATTTCTAGCAATCAATGCCAGGCCCACAACTGCTAGGTTTATTTCTCGAACACTTCCACAAGGAATGTCCAGGGCATTCATTGGCAGGCAAGTTTTATAAACAAGTTCCTACAGCAGACTAATTAGATATCTTTTTCATTTTCTGTTTTGTGCCAAGATTCTACATTGAAATTTGTATCCTACGAGTCCTATTTTCCAATATTTTGTATTGTTTTTACAGTTGACATTCGTACTATGCATTATCTAGTCAAATATTCCTTCATCTTTTGCTACAAACTTTTGTATGTTAATCCAGTCATTATGTTTTTTTTTTTTCAATTTTTATTTATTTTATTTTGTTTTGATTTTTTTATGGACAAGTAATCAAATCATTAAGGTATCCTCACCATCTTTTCAGTGATTTTGTCTTTTTGTAAGAATGTGATCTCACTGTTGAGTTGTCAGTAAATTGAGGGTTGATGAAACAGTCTGAAATGAAGGACTTATGTTGTGTTTCCAGTTTTAAAATGTGTGGACTTGTGTCCCTGCATTGAACTGGCTGCGTAATCAGAGTAATGGTAGAGCTAGCTACTGACTGAAAGCGTCGAAATTTTAGAGCTAAATTGGCACATAGTTGTACCATCAATCTATTTACTAGTAAAATGTGGTATGGATTATTTTTTGTAGGGAAATATGGTCTCTCAGTGTTTCTTTCTCTTTTTGATCGTTGATTAAGGCCAAAATGTGCATCATTGAGGCCGTTAAATAGAATATCTTAACTTTACTTGCTGGTCAAACTGTATACTTTATGTGTGTTGAGTGTCAATCAGGTTGTACATCGTCGGAGCATAAAATGGGCAAAAAAACAGAATTTGGACAGAGTTGACTTTCCCGCACGTGCGTTGACTTTTCCGCACGTGCGTTGACTTTTTCTGGGAAAGTCAAACCGATGTTTTAAACCTGTTTGGAAGTGAGTAGAAGTATAAAAAGAAAAGGAAAAGGCTTTTCTAAGGTTCTGAAATTGTTTTGACCTAAAGAGAGAGGCTAGAGTTTGGGAAAGGGAAGAGAAACAAAAAGCTTCAAGGATGTCTCCCATGGTGGTTCCTTCTCCATCTACCTCCTTCCACTCTTCCATGAGTGGCTAGTCTCCTTTTCTAGGGTTTTGATGAAACCCTAACCATGTAATTATTTAGTTTTCTTTTTTATTTTTAATTATGTAAAGGTTTGAACATTTGTATGGTGATTTAGAAGTTTCTTTTATATATTTTTCATTATCTCTTTAAATATTTGACTTTCTGTGATTGTTGAATGTTATCCATACATGAGTTTTCTATTCCTTCACATTCAAGGTATGAGACGAACCATACTACGAGGAACGAGTCGTATTACTACCCTAGTTTAGAGTGAACGATTCGTATTACTTAAGATGGTTTGTGCTCGTACATTGAACATGATGATCTTCTTGTTAAATGCTTTGAGCTTGTAGTTGCGAAGCATTAATTCGTTCAAACCATAGCATAATTGATTTCAATTGGAAACCCTAATTACGTGGCTAGTGGTGGACTCTTTGCCCTAGTTTTTCCCCCAATTCAGTAAATCCAATTTCATTTATTATTGATAATTTAATTCCTTAGTTTAATTATTCGTTATTAAATTAGGTTATGATCATATTCAATCTTTTTATCAAAATTAATTTAGGAATTTAACAATTAAATTAGTTTAATTTCACAATAGTCCCTGTGGATCGATACCTGGACTTGCCATTATTCTAATTGAATTTGGTATAGTTTAGTATTTAATTTTGGTGTGTTCAACGACCCATCAATCGTCTTTGAAGAGGTCAGAAGTGTCCTTTTTGTTCAGTATTTCGTAGAATTATACATGAAACTCCAGGTTGGTGCAAAATAGAATGTGCGTCCTTGATTTTCAGGAAAACTGGGAAAGCCATTTGCCATTGCCAGAATTCGCCTACAACAACAACTTTCATTCAAGCATTGGTATGACGCCTTTCGAGGCATTGTATGGAAAAAAGTGTAGATCTCCGATTTGCTGGGCAGAAGTTACAGATGGGCCTTTGCTTGGGCCCAAGATTGTTTATGAAACGACTGAGAAAGTAAAACTGATATAACAGAGACTGAAAACTGCACAGAGCCGACAGAAAAATTATGCGGATGTCAGAAGACGGGATAGAGAATGTGAAGTGGGTGATCACGTTTTCGTGAAAGTGACACCGATGAAGGGCCAGACTCGTTTTGGAGTCAAAGGCAAGTTAGCGCCGAGATATGTCGGACCATATGAGATTATTGAGAAATCAATCCGGTGGCGTATCAAGTTGCGCTTCCTCCTGAAATGGAGGATATGCATAACGTCTTCCACATTTCTATGTTGAGGGACTACCTCTGGGACCCTTTCCATGTGATTGAGCCGACCCGTGTAATGCTAAGTGATGACTACACTTATGAGGAACGGCCTATACAGATTGTGAACAGACGGATCAAGAAGTTGATAAACAAAGAAATCCCATTGGTGAAAGTTGACTGGCAAAACCATGGTGGCGTGTATGCCACTTGGGAAAGGGAAGATGACATGGCCAAGAGATACCCTGAACTATTTCCACTGAATCCTGTTTTCTTCCAGAATGAAGGTAACTCGAGTTTAAAGGACTAAACTCTTTTTAAGGAGGGGAGACTATAATAACCCTCACCACTGATTACCGATTAATTACCGATTACTGCTAAACTGAGACTGATTATGATTGATAACCGAAGTAATTGAAATCTCGAATGGCCGGTAAATCAAATCCGAATTGATTAAGTATATCTGTCATATTGCATTTCTATCTGTTGCCTGTTTGGGTATCTGTTCATGTTTTATGTTTGAACTGCAAATTGAAGGCCTTATCGGCTGCCGAACCAGAAATTGATTGATGTTTTATAATCATTAGATTTTATGTGATTTTATGGTGTATTTATCTGCAATGTGCTATGGTATGATTAAATTAGATTAAAATAAGCTAAATTGCATAATTGGCCTTATTTACCATAAAACCACTAAGTGGGCCACTTAGCCAACATACTTGAGCCTTGTTATACATTAGAAACAACACAATTTCATCAGCCATTTCCCTTGTGATTGCCAACTAGAGAGAGAGAGTGAGAGGAAAAGAGTGATTTCAATTTGCTTCATCTTGTATTGCTTCAAAATTGAGAAGATTGGAGGAGTTTGTGATCAATTGAGCTTCTAGACTTGTATTGAAGACTTAGGTAAGGGATTACACCTCTTAACTGTGTCTTTAAGTTGACTCTTGCATGGTTCTTGTCATTTTGGAGAGCTAAGTCATGAATTGGTCCTAAAATGTTGAATTGAAGCTTAATTGTTGCATGCATGTATATATATTGAAGTTTTGTGGTTGTAGCTCATAATTCCTCACATGTATGTTCATAATTTTACAATGGACCTTGATTTCATCTTGTTTTTGAAAAGAATTGGCTCATTAGAGCAAGAGTTTGAAGCCTTGAATTGGTTAAATCCATGCATGTTTGCATGTTCTTCATATTCTTGAAATTTGGTTCAAAATTGTATTTAATTGAACTACCTTGTAGACACCCCATTTTTGACCGACCTTAAGACTCAGACGTCATCAATTGAGCGCTTGGTGATGATGCATATTGCGCTCGTTCTGAGGTTATAGAGTCCCGGCTACGAGCCTCGCCTCCGGACTTCCGGACTCTTTTGTGCTTTGCCTCGGTTTGCGAACCAGGCTCCGTTTTCTCTGTTTTCTCTTCCCAAAGGGAGGGAGAGGTCTAGTAGATCATCTCTCAGTGGCCGTAGGCTATGTTTCGTGGTCATAGGCCATTTTTCCCATTTTGGAGCCTAGTTCCCGGTTTTCGGAGCCGTCAGGCCGTGTGCCTCGATTCGAGACTGCCTAACCATCTCCGATGGCCCCAGTTTTTGGCATGCATCCTATTTACTCCCTTTCGAGGACATCAGGGTCAGAGACCAACCGTGGTCGGACACCACTTAGGTGCCTAACGGACCACTTCGGGCCCCGAACTGCGTGTTTCGGCTCCCGAACCCTCATCTTGCATTTTTGGGCCCCGACCCAAACTTGAGACAGTCATATTTTGAGGTCCTTTTCATGTTTGATTAAGGACCTTTTACTGTTTGACATCTCCATCTGTCACTTGTCTCTTTACCTCTTTTTAGGCCTGTTTTGCACGGTATTTTAGGCGTACTTGTGGGCTGTGTTGGACTTGGTTGTAAACTACAAAGTGTCTTATTTTGAGCCCCTATTCAACTTTATTAAAGGGCTCTCGGCCATTTGAGACCCGCAGCTATCACTTATCCCTTTAACCACCTTTTGGCCCTTTTTGGTGCACCCTTTGCTCAAGGCTTCTTGAGGAAGCCTTGACCCCTTGTCTTGGCTTCCTCAAGAAGCCTACCAGCTGTCTTGGCTTCTTGGATAAGCCCCTTGCTTTAGCTTCTCTTGTAAGCCTTAAGCCTTTGCCTTTGCCTATTTAAGGAGCACTCCTCCTCCATTGTTTAGGGTTGGAGATTCTTAAGCAAAAAACCAGAGATATAGATACATATCTGATATAGATATATATATCCCTCCATCTCTCACTATATCTCTCTCATTCAACCTCCAAACACCCTTGTTCTTGGGCCATTTCTTCACCAATCCATAGCACCATCACCACTACTCCATCACAGCAGCTTGGAGAAGTTTTTCAGAGGCCAAAGGTGCTGCAACTCAAGCCAAGAAGCAACCAAAAGGGTAGTCTTCAAGGGTGAGATCATTTTCCCTCTTTTGTAGCACATTCTTGTCACATTTTTCTACCCTATTTGCTTACTGTTTTGGGCTCCGACCGTAACTGAAAGGGGCACTCTTTTGAGCCATTCTTCATGTTTGTTTAAGGGCTCAACCCTGTTTGAGCCCTCCATAGTGCACTTGCTTCAATACCTCGTTGTATGCCATTATTTTGCATGCTATTTAAAGCCTATGTGTGATCTGTTTTTGAGCATAATGTAAACTGTAAAGACGATTTTTTTGAGCCCTTCTTCAACATTGAAGAAGGGCTCAACCTTGTTTGGGACCCCCATGTATGACTTGCTTCATTACCCCTCTTTGGTCCCCTTTTTTTGCATGTCTTTTTAGCCTACCATGCTTCTGTTTTTGGGTCTTCGACAGGCCTGAAAAGGGTCTTAGTTTGACCCCCTCTACATGTCTCATGAAGGGTATTTGGCTTTTTGGTGCATCCTTTTGGTACTTCATGTTATACCCCTTTGTGGGCCTTAATCTTGCATTGCATTTTGAGCATGTGTGTATACTGTTTTGGGACTTGTCATATACTGTAAATGTTCATATTTTTGGTCCCTCTTCAGTGTTGTAGAAGGACATTTTTCTGTTTGAGTATTGAATCTACCACTTGCCTCATTGCCTCCCTTGAGGAGCCATTTTTGCATGCCATGTTAGTCCCACGTGTGCTTACTGTCTTGCCATGCTTTGTACTATGAACATGCTTATTTTGGGGCTGTCTAGCTTCTGTCTTCATACTTCATGTTCATATCTTGCATATTTGATATAGCCATAAGCCATTTCATGTACCTAATTTTGCATTTCGGGAGCGATTCCATGCATTTGGTTCCATTTCGCCATGTTTCGGGGCTGTTTTGCCCCCTCATTTTGCTGCTGAAATTTACATGTTTTGTATGTCATATTCCATGTTATGCCATGTCTCATTAGAGTGCCATTTAAATGTAGGCGCGGTCCTCGATTTATGTGCTGTGCACGATTTTTGAGGCATCTCATTTTCATCTCATGGCCGCTGATTTTGGCATGCTTGCGAGTTATCCATGTTAGTTTAAGTCCATCGTTGCATGTTGTTGCATGCCATGTTTGTTTGCATGTTTAGGTTGCGAGCCTAGCATACATTGCTCATTTGCATGTTCATGTTGCATACTTAGCCGCCATGCCTAGGTTGCATTTCATTGAGCATGCATCCCTCGCCTCTTGACCAATCATGATAGGGGTTGGGGCCCTTTGATTTGTTTTGCGCTTGCATTCCATTTGATATCAAAGTTGCTAACTTGGTTTTCGAGCCATCATGCATTGAAATGCGTGATTGATGGCCCGGGGGTCGAGGGCCATGCTCCCTTGAGTCCATTACATGATAGGGAGTGTGTCCATGCATACATTTGCCTAGAAATTCTATGCCTTACCTTCTTTGATCTGTTTATTCTTTGTCAAAACTGTCTTCTGCAGGAATTTTGTGCCGACCGGCAGTATAGAGTGCCGACCAGCAATGTATTTATTGCCGATAGCTTTATTTCCAGCCGGTGGACTTTATGCACGGCTGGTGGACATTCTATCCAGCCGGTGATGATCCTTAGGATTCAGGGAGCTGTTCGAGACTTTTGCAATTTTCGAGCGGGGCGATGAAAGCAGAGGCATGATGGCATGGTGCGGATTTTACAGGATCGAAGCATACATTATTCACAAGATCCCGAGGCGATTTGGGGCCCCTTCTTATGTTGTTATTAATTTGATAATTAGAAATTTTGTAATAATTAATTTATTCCGTATTTATTTGTATTATTTTGGGGATCAGATTATTCTTTTGGTCCCTCTGTGAGGCGTAATTGTAATAAGTGTGCGTGGGTGTGTATGTCTTCCAACCCCCACTTCTTTCTTCCCTTTTATTTACCTGCTTACGATGGTAAATTAGGGCACGTTTATTTTAGCATACTTTATGCAACGCATGCGTGCATCCATGCATTTGTTTACATGCACCGGGCTCGGTACATCATACAAACTGCATTGTATTTCAATTTCCAAATTGAATACGTGTTACTTGTAGCACTTCACATGCCATGATTAGGATAGCCGAGCCTGCTTAGATTACATCTTTGCATGTGTTGCATTAGCCACTTAACATGAACCAGGACATGCATGTTTGCTAATTAGTTTATTGTTTTGGCACGGAGTACGATGTAAGTATTTTACGCTTTAGCATACCACATGCGTGTGAATGTTTCCATGACAGTATGCTTACCATGCGGCTAAATGCTTGTGTGAGATAAACTGTTTGAATGCCTGTGGGTGGAGGTTGGATTGCTTGAGTTGGGAAAACTCATTGAAATCCGTGTTTTAGCCTACTTGCGGGTAGCAAATTCGAACTGCTTTCAAAACAAACGGATATGCAATGCTTATTTCCAAATCAGGCAATCTAGTCTATACTTGTTTGCTGTGCGCATAACATAGTAATTCTAGGCTAATAATTGGAATAAGAACACATAAAGTTTTCAAAATCAGATATCACGGTTAGTAGAGGCCGGTTTTCGGACCGGGCGAGAGTGCTCATAGTGACCTTCCCCAATCGTACCCAAGTTCCCACCGAGGCAACTTTGGTGATGACGGACACGTGGCCTTTGGCACGAGTCGGGGTTTCCTAAATTTCCCAAAAATAAAATATTTAGGTGGCGACTCATGTCGCAAAGCGAGTCCGTGTTTGGCACTTCTTTCAAAATCTGGTTTTTCTCATAACGATTTGCCGGGTTTGGACTCTTTGGTTCAAGATTACGAACCGTGACAATTTGAGTTCGAACTGTAGTAAACCCAATATGAGCAGGCAGGACCTAACCCTCCGGCATTCGGGGGCGTCTGATTTCTGGCGACTTCTGGGGAGTTTTAGAGAGCTTGACTCGAACTCGTGATATCCTGTTTTGACTACACTTATGTGTTTCTTTGCATTGCATATGCATTGGTGCGCCTAGGACACAGTGTTTGCCATCTGCCATTCCTGAACGGTTTGCCAGAGGCTTGTCTTGTCAAGGCATGACCATAAGGCTAACCGGTTATGAGCTCGACGGATGGGAACACAAACCCCGGTTTTACTGGGGCACCCTTTTCGACCATTCGACCTAGTGCATATTCGAATCCATAGTGACCATTCCAAACTAGGACAGGTTGCTTACCCGATGTTAGGTTGTTTGAAACCCGCTGCGTGTGTAGTGAAACCCTAGCTCCTGACAAAATAAGACAGGGAAACCCTACCCCAACATAGGGGTGTTTTGGCTCTCTTTTACTTGCTATGTGCTTTTAGAGTGTATCTCTGAGGAATGCATATACCAATTTATGGGTCAGTATCCGACTGCGGGCACCAATATCGATATTTTGAGAATCGATTATATCTGCGTATCGATTCAAATTTGGGGCGATAATTTAGAACGATGGATCAGTAATAGAATACAATCGTTCAGCTTTGCTCGTATTCGTTCCACTGAAGTTGAGCTGAGATGCTGTCTGTTTTCTCTTTTGCTAGGGTAGTCCTGGAATCATAGCTTCAGAAGGCTCCAATATCCCTCGAGGTTCATCAGATTTGTGCTGATAGACTTTGTCAGGTCAAAGACTCAGTTCAAAGGTAATCAGGGCCAGAGAAGGCTAGTCGACGCAGACCACCGGTCTAACAGACTACCGTCGGTGATCTTTGAGCAGTCGGGTTGAGATTACCGAGCCTACTGCAGACACAGATATACCGATTGCTCAGTTAGATCAGGCCAATATGTCGAGTTTGAAAGAGATGGTGCGCCAACTCTAGGATAGTATGAGAGCCATGCAGCAAGACGCTGTCCATCAAGCAGAATTCGCCAAGCAACAGGCTGTGGTCATAGCCCAACAGGTAGAGACAATTGCCAGGTTAGAACAGCAAACTGGAGTATCTACTTCACATCAAGTTCCTCCCCCACCAGGATCTCCAGCACCTGGGGAGACGCCAAATGTCCAAAATGACCAAGAGGATACAGGCCTTCCAACGGGGTCAGCTCCGCCCCCGGTTCTACCGCAACTATCCAAGGCGCCCACGCCTATCAATGTACCGGACTCTCCCTTTGAGTTGAAGCTTATTTGGTTGAGTAAGTTGGAAAAAATGTTTAAGAAATCCCAAGGAGTCAAGTCCATCCCGGACATCGAAGATGGATATACCGACGCAGCCGTGACGCTGCCAGATCGGTTCAAGATGCCTCAAATTGACCGATTTGATGGGTCAGGAGATCCCATGGTCCACTTGAGTTTGTTTTCAGATGTTCTGCGCCCGATGGGCTTGACAAGATTACAGAAGCTCTCCCTTTTTGGCAGGGACAGACGGTGTGTGACCATCTGGTGTGCCAAGTTGGAAGACGATGTTAAGAGGAATTGGGATGAGATGGCCCAGGCCTTCGTTTTACAATACTCATATAACACACAAATCGAGATTACAACCCGTGATCTCGAGACGACGAGACAAGAGGTTAAGGAAAGCTTCTCTGAATTTGTGACCCGATGGAGAGCAAAGGCCTCAATGATGACCATTAGGCCAATGGATAAGGATCAAATACGGATGGTTGTGCACAACCTCCAACCCAAGCTTATGCAAAAGATGATTGTGCTCCCCTTTCCCACCTTTTTAGATCTACATGAGATGGAGTACAAATCGAGGATGCGATGAAGCAGGGTCTGATTGACCAAGACCGAGAGCAACCCAAGAGGGCATTCAACCGCAGTTCGAATGCAACCACCGGTGGTGATGCAGCTGCTAGGACTTCAGACGTGGGCATGGTCACCACCACCACAGCAAGAGCAGCCACCCCCTTTGTTGGTGCGCCCACTTCAAACCCTCGAATTTCAGACTATCTACCCCGAGGCAAGAGGGTCTTTACCCCACTCTTTATGCCCTTGTCTAAGGCTTTAGGGGTCCTACTCAGGAAAGGACATCTGAAACTGTTAGAACAACGGCCCTTACCCGATCCTCTCCTCGCAGCATGACCGGCTAAATCTTGTGCTTTCCATCAACAAACCGGTCATGACAAGCGATTCGTCCGTCTCGCCATGAGATACAAAATTTGATTGACAATGGGGTCATTCCCGCACCAAGCTCTGCAAAGTCTATCGGCACTTGATCAGTGAACCTGTGGGGGGATAATGTGATGTGATCAGGGGATGGACCACCCTGCGGCGCTTCGATTTACTCGATTGTGGCGTATGTACGCACTGCCGTTTTGAGCATTTGTGAATCTTTGGTTTTGTACATTCTGACTTGGGTATTAGATCAGTCTTGTTGTGTTATTTCGAGTCTGTCTCTTTGTTTTGAGTCAGTCTTTTTGTTTTAGTGCATCCGGTGGTGGTTTGAGTCGATCTGTTGTATTGAGTTGGGCGATTAGGATATTACCTCGGATCTCACTATTTTGTCTTGTGTTTGTCTTTTCACTTTCTTTTGAGTCTGTTTACGAGGAGCAGTTGTGCCAGATTTGAATGGAACAGCAGTGATTTTCACACTCTTGTGTTTGCTTCTGCCGTGTGCCAGTTGTGCCAGAATTTCTAAATGAAATGGCAGTATTTGACTAGAAGCTGTGTCTTTTCTGTGCTTTTAACTCATTGCATTGACCTAAGTTTTTTTCAAAACTTTTTGAACACTGCGGTGAAAACAAAGAGGGAGGAATTCCTCGGGATTTGCAAAACTTTGATCAAACTGAGAGAAAGTGAGGCATGCTAAGCCCTTAATGAATGAAATCATGCTTGTTAGTGTGAGTACTGGGAAGGACCCTAGCTTTGATCCAGATTGGTTCTGCACTGTTGTAACAACGCTCGCGAGGGACCTCGCTACAGTTCGGACTCGATTTTGTTGCGGTTCTCAATCTCGAACCAAAGAGTCCAAATCCGGCAAATCGTTTTGAAGAAAAACAGATTTTTTGAAAGAAGTGCCAAACATGGATTTGCTTTGCGGATATGAGTCGCCACCTAAATATTTTTTAAATGGGAAATTTAGGAAACCCTGACTCGGTGCCAGAAGGCCACGTGTCCGTCATCACCAAAGTTGGCTCGGGAACTTGGGTACGATTAGGGAAGGTCACATCGTGAGCACCCCCTCTCGCCCGGTCAAAAACCGGCCTCTACTAACCATGATATCTGTTTTTGAAAACATTGTATGCTCCTATTCCGATTATTAGCCTAGGTTACTATGTGATGCTCGCAGCAAACAAGTATAGACTGGGCCGTCTGAATTGGAACGAAACATTTCATGTTTGTTTGTTTGAAAGATGGTTTGCTACCCGCAGGTAGGCTTAAAATGCAGATTTTGCCACAATCTAGTGGGCTTAACAAACAATTGATGAATCGCTCCAATTCAGATAACTCAACCTCCACCCACAGGCATTCAAGGCAGTTATATCACATAAGCACGTAGCCTCATGGTAAGCATGCTATTATGGCAACACTCACACACATGCAAGGATGCTAAAGCATAAAACTCACCTAGTACTCCAAGCCAAAATAGAAAACTGATTAGGAATCATGCATGATCCTAAAATATACAGAATGACTAATGCAACACATGCAAAAATGCAACTATAGTAGGCTCGGCTATTGTAAAGATGGCATATGGAATGCTACAACTATCACATATTCAACTTGGAATTGAAATACGATGCAGTTTGTATGATGCGCCGAGCCCGGTGCATGCAAAACAGATGAATGAATGCAAACATGCTATCATACTGTATGCTAATTGAAACATGCCCTATATCTAACCATCCAAAGCGGGTAAATAAAAGGGAGAAAGAAATGGGGGTTGGAAGACATACACCGCACTCACACACCCTTATTACAACATTGCCCTCGCACAGAGGGTCCGAATAAATATACAATCCCAAATGAAAGAATATTACAGTCCGAAATATACAGTCCGAATAAATATACAAATTAAACTAGAAAATAGTAAAAACTGGCATGCAAGCCAGGGACTGCCTTGCTTCTGATGTATGTTGCATGTTGGGCCGCCTGGCGCGGAAATCCACTAGGATGCCCTAATTAGCCTCTGTTTACACTTTTCCTCGAATTGCGTGCCAGATTCCGGAAAGCTGATAATTCTTCATTTTTGCTGCAACGGAGAGCAGGAAAAGGGCATAGCAGTGTATTTCACAAATATATGCATGTCTCGATCCTCGCGCCACCAATCACGCATATCGATGCATGATGGCCGAGGAGCCGATTTGCACAACTCAATATTGGGATGAATACACATGAATGCTATAATGAAGACCTAACTCCATCATGGATGATCCGGAGTGTTGGCGACTTGGGAATTGAGACCCGTTCCGTTACTCGGAGTACGAAACGTGCCTCGTTTCCCATGCAATATGCATGATATGCATGAAATGCAACTAACATATGATATAGCATGCACAATGCTATGGAAATGAGATGCCTCGAAATGCGTGCCCACGGGCACGCAAACCGAGGTCACTATGTGAGATGCAAATCGGATAAAACCGAAGTGCCTCAAAGTGCGTGCCCACAGGCGCGCAAACCGAGGCGATGATGAAAGATGAAAATCGGATAAAACCGAAGTGCCTCGAAGTGCGTGCCTGGTAGCGCAAAGCGATGATGAAAGATGAAAATCGGATAAAACCGAAGTGCCTCGAAGTGCGTGCCTGGTAGCAAAGCCGAAAGCGATGATGAAAGATGAAAATCGGATAAAACCGAAGTGCCTCGAAGTGCGTGCCCACAGGCGCGCAAACCGAGGCGATGATGAAAGATGAAAATCGGATAAAATCGAAGTGCCTCGAAACGCGCGCCCACAGGCACGCAAACCGAGGTGATGATGAAATGCAATGAAATGGCATACGGAATGCCGCAATGGACTTACACTATCATGGGAGAGCCTCAGCTCACTCACATAGGAGGCCGTCGGATAAAAACAAAGCTGCCTTGAAACGCGTGCCCGCGGACACGCAAATCGAGGCAATGATGTAGAAGCATGAAAATGCAAATTGGGCTTACGCCGACATGAGAGGGGCCTCAACCACATCCACATAGGCTGCCGTCGGATAAAACAGGGGCGCCTCGAAAGGCATGCACACTGGCACGCAAACCGAGGCAATGCAAAAATAATGCAAATGGCATAGGGAATGATATGTAAGCATGGCAATGGAATTTCAGCACCTAAATAAAGGGGAAAACAGCCCCGAAACGATTCGAAATAACACTCGAAGCATGCATTCATCCCGAAAATGTGAAATTAAGCCCCGAAATGGCCTATAGCCATGCTATACATGAAAAATATGATCATGGCAGCAAGAATAGTAGCAAGGCAGTCCCAAATATGGCATTTTTCAGTAACAAACATGGCCAAAATGCAAGCATAGGTAGATCAACAATAGCATGCAAAGTTAGTGGCCAAAAGAGGGGTATTGAGACAAGTGATATATGCAAACCCCAAATGGACAAACTTTCTTCTACAACATTGAAGATGAGATAAAAATAAGCACAATTTCAGAAGATGACATCCTCAAAATCAGAATACAAACATGCTATAAAATCCATGCAAAGTAGGCTTCCAAATAGGCTATATCATGAGACATGCAATGCACACACCAAATGACAAAACTTTCTTCATGAAATATGTAAAGGGGGTCAAAATAAGACCAAAACCAGTAGGGGTCGAAGTCCCAAAAACAAACACAAATAGGTCAAAAATTGCATGCAAAAATAGCACACTTGATGGAATTTGAAGGAGGTGGTATATACAATGACCAAATGAGGTTGAGCCCTTCTACAATGTTGTAGAGGGGCTCAAAATGAGCACAAAACCAGTAGGGGTCGGACCTCTGAAAACAAAAGGAAATAGGCCTAAACTAGCATGCAAGATAATGGCATAAAAGCTAGGTATTGAAACAAGTATATGATAGGAGCATCAAATGAAGTTGAGCCCTTCTAAAAAGTTGTAGAGGGGCTCAAAAAAATCACAAAAGCAGTAGGGGTCGGAGCCCCAATTCTCAACCAATTGGAGTATAGAAATGAATCAAGAAAAAGCCCTAAAAGTTGGTTTTGAAGACTTACCCTTGAAGACTTGTCTTTCTTTGATTCTTGGCTTTGATTTGTAGCTTCTCAACCTCTGAAATTCACTTCCTAGCTGTTGGGATGGTAGTAAGGATGGTGAGGCTAGGTGTTGATGAAGAGAAGACCTAGGGACTTAGAAGCTTTTTGAGGTTTTGAGCTATGAAAATGGAGGAATTTGAAGATGATCCTTGAGACAATTTTTCCAACCTTGAAAAAGGAGAGGAGGGCCCTTCAAATAGACAAGAAATGGGGTGTAAAGGGAGGAAAGCACCCAATCTTTCCCTCGAAATATCCCGGATGCCGGGATATGTTGGGAGATGTCAGGACGGTGGGACGGAAAGGTTGAAGGTGGCTGGCCAGGTAAATTTGTGGAGGTGGCCGTGGCCACCCACTGTCGACCAGCCACCCACCATGGCGGTCGGCCACCCCAAAAAAATGAGCAGTAGATTTTCTGGCCGACCACCATACCAAAGTGCCCTCCCATGTGTGTAGAACAAGGCCCCAAGGTTGGAATTTGGCAACAGAACCATGAGTCACAACATAGAGCTTGAAGGAGGCCCAAAAATGAAACCAACAATTCTTTGGCCGACCACCATACCAAAGTGTCCTCCCAGATGTGTAGAACAAGGATCCAAGGTTGGAATTTGGCAACATTGAACCAAGAGTCACAACATAGAGCTTGAAGGAGAGGCCCAAAAATGAAACCCACAGTTTCTGGCTGACCACCATACCAAAGTGTTCTCCCATGTCCTCTGATCACAGATATGTAGCTTTGGTTGGAAGAAAATACCCCCAAGGTGTTTAACATTGGCCCGGAAGTGAGAAAAACGGGCTCGAGGAGGCAGCGGATTATCTGGGATAATTGCTGGCCTCCCACCCCTCAGTGATCTTCCTGGTGTTGAAACAGAGGTACCTGCCAAATTTGAGCAAAAACTAATGAGAAATGAACGTTCGGGGCCAAAACCGAGCAATTTGGGATCCCGAAAATGGGCTGCGAGTGCCGGAAGTGGTGTTCGGCAGCGAAGTGGGTATCTGCAACTCCAGTGTCCCTCGGAATGACAAAACAGAGGTTCCTGCCAAAAATTAGAGAAAACTGATGCAAAATGAATGCTCGGGACCAAAACCGCGCGATTCGGGGTCCGAAACTCTGAGCACCGAAAGTGGCATCTGACCACGAAGTGGGCATCGAGCCCCATGTTCCTCGGAATGCTAAGCAGAGGTCTCTGCCAAAATCGAGAAGCGATGCAAAATGAATGCTCGGGGCCAAACCGCGATTTGGGGTCGAAAATGAATGCCGGGCACGAAGTGGTGTTAATTGCGAAGTGGGACAGACCCGGTGTCCTCGGAACACTAAAGCGAGGCACATGCCAAAAGGAGAACTTCGGAGATGGTTGGGCGGTCCCGAGCCGAGGCTGACGGCTCAGCAGAAAACCGGGCAAGACCCGAAATGGGCAAAATGGCCTCTGACCCGAAAGCGTAGCCACGACCACGAGAGATAGTCTCTGGGACCACTCCTTCCCTCGGGAAAAGCAGAGAAAACCGAGCACGTTATGCAAACCGAGACAAGGTAGAAGATGGTTGGAAGTCAGGAGGCGGGCAGCGGCCGTGACTCAGGACTTCTGAACAAGCACGATGCAATATCACCGGCGCTCAACCGTTGCGTCTGAGTCTTAAGGTCGGTCAAAAATGGGGTGTCTCTGATTGCCCCTCTTTGTGAACTCGGAAGTCAAGTGGCGGGAGTGAATGTCAAAGCCGAGCGACCCATTTTGACAAGGCGAAGACTTAGACAAACATCTGAGATAAGCAGAGATATGTGCCCGCGGGGGCAAAATGCAAAGTGATAGGCGCGAGCCGGATGATTATGCAAATGCACAAAAGTAATGCGGTATTGACAAATAGATGCAGCGGTTTAAGCAAGAATGCAAAGCAAAAACTACATTTCATGCAGTTAGGAATGCGGAGAATCATTCAATTCTCGTCGCGTCTCACACGGAGAAGATACGATACCTGCGCGATTCGTCTGGTCGTACCAGCCTCAAATGAACCGTACATACAATATCGTGCCTGCAAAATAGAGAAATTCAACAGGAACAATATGCCAACAACATATATTCAATGTAATTCCTATGATTCCAAAGGTTCGACACACACAGTGTCAGTGAACGAATGCGACACAACGCGAGAAGAGATAATCTTGGCGACAACGCACGTCCAAGTATAGAAGTATTGTACACCGAGAAATCATGCATGACAATGCAAATCATTCGTGAGAATGCAAATTATGAGCCAAATAACGTAAAACGAGCACAAATCGGGATGCCCATTTGACATGAAATGACGGAAAGCAGCGCATTTGGCGGCAACAACTTCGATCATGACCTCGATTCACCTCTCGGAGGTCACAACATGTTTAAAAAGGATACACTCTGATTTTGATGAATAATGACGAGACACATATCAGAAATAGCAGTTAAAGATCTGACGAAGCAATTCGTCGACAGAAAGTGCACTTTCCTTCAACTTTTTCAGGACCTGGGTACTCCGATCTTCCTCCAAAGTTGCAGTGAGGTAGGAGAGGGGGTGGGGGACATGGTCGGCCAGCACACCACCCTAGGAGGCCATCGGCCAGGGCCAAAAAGTAGAGGGGCCGGCCAGCCAGGTTAGGTGGCCGGCCGGCCACCTGCCCAAAAGCAGGGGCAAAATGGTCATTTTGGCATTTTCTATATATATGCACCTCCATTCCATCCGAAATCACACCCAAAGTTGCAAAACTTCTTCCTCTTGCTCTCTAGACCATTTTCTCTCTCAGATCTGCATTTTATACGCGTCCCTCGGCCTCCCACGCAAGTTGTTTTTGCGAAGTCTTTCAGATTTAAGCACTTTGAAGCGACTAAATTTCGATTTTGGGACTTCTCTTCTCATTTTCACCACTTGAGGTAATTTTGTCTCATTATTTGGAAAATTTTCCCGGGGGTTGACTTTTGGTTGACTTTTCATTTCCCGAGAGTTGACTTTTGTTGACTTTTTCCAATTTTGGCCCATTTTGCTCATTTTTGCTCCTCTTTGCAGATTTCTCGCAATGGCAGGTCATTTCCCTCACGGAGGTTTTCCGGTGCGGAGATGATTTTGACTTTATGGCATTGCCCCAGGGTCCGTCCTTTCATTCCGTCGTTATGCCCCGATGGTACATAGGCTACCACGAGCTACTTTCGTCACTTCACGCATTTAACGATCGGCGCCGGGGATCTTCTTCTCTGAGGCGGCAGCACCTCTCCTATGATGCAAGGTATTTTACTTTATTGTCCGCATCTTTCATGCATTTCATTCTCTGCCATGCTTAGACACTGATTTAGCTTATGACATAATACTTGCATCTGAGCACGCGACTTAAACACTTGATTTTCATGAACACAGGCACATTGAATAATTGTGAGCATACGGTGCACCTTAGTTAGAGATTGAACACACGGCTCATACATTGATTCACCGAACACACAGCCTGAAGTTGAAAATGAGCACATAGCACATACTGACCAAGAGCAGAACACACAGTCCCAAAACTCAGATCTTCTAAACACACAGCCCAGTTGAAGCGAACACGCAGCCCACCGATTGAGAGTAGAACACACAGTCCCAATTTGAAGCGAACACACAGCCCACTGATGTTGAGTAGAACACACAGTCCCAATTTGAAGCGAACACGCAGCCCACTGATGTTGAGTAGAACACACAGTCCCAATTTGAAGCGAACACACAGCCCATTGATTTGAAGTAGAACACACAGTCCCAATTTGAAGCGAACACACAGCCCATTGATTTGAAGTAGAACACACAGTCCCAAACTTGAAGCGAACACACAGCCCACTGATTTGAAGTAGAACACACAGTCCCAAACTTGAAGCGAACACACAGCCCACTGATTTGAAGTAGAACACACAGTCCCAATTTGAAGCGAACACACAGCCCACTGATTTGAAGTAGAACACACAGTCCCAATTTGAAGCGAACACACAGCCCACTGATGTTGAGTAGAACACACAGTCCCAAACTAAAGCGAACACACAGCCCACTGATGTTGAGTAGAACACACAGTCCCAATTTGAAGCGAACACACAGCCCACTGATGTTGAGTAGAACACACAGTCGCAATTTGAAGCGAACACACAGCCCACTGATTTGAAGTAGAACACACAGTCCCAAACGCCAAATTTACTGAACACGTAGCCCATTTTCACTTCACTTGCACACAGCTCATTTTCATTTCATTTGCACACAGCCCATTTTCATTTCATTTGCTGATCTATGCATTTATTCGAAATCTTGAGTTCACTCTCGCCTGATCTTGAGGATATGGCTCCGGCTTTGGAGTGGTATTCGAGCTTAGGAGGTTGTCAGGATTGGTGGACTGCAGGTTTTGGGCCATTCTGCAGGGGGTTATCTCATTGTCTCATCAGTAGGACTTTACTTGCTGCTTTGGCGGAGAGGTGGTGGGACACCACCAATTCTTTCCATTTTTACGCCCTTAGGGGATATGACCATGACCCACTGGACTTTTTGTATCTGGCCTTGGCGTGGCGGTGCTCCCATTCCTGACGAGGATATGGGTCTGGGAGGGCTGGATGCACCTCTTGGGGACACACCCACCTATAAACAGAGGGGTTCGGAGGGTCCGATACTCTGGTTTGCCCCATTTCCGGACAGGATGGAGCACGAGACTCTGAGGAGGCGGAAGTATGCCGGGTTTCCTTATGTACCTCCTTGGCACCACCTTATTCGCCGACAGAGGGAACATGGTAGGATTGTACCTACTGAGCGCTCTGGTGGACCTATCACGGGTTGGTCAGTATGATTGGGGCGGCGCTGGCCTGGCTACCCTGTACTGTTATATGAGCGCGGTCTCTCGCACACGAGGAGACTTACTCGGTGGCTCTTGGAGAGCACAGGAGGTACTCTGTCCTCTTGCTTTACATTTTGCTCCTCATTACTTGTTCACTTTGCACACTTGCACGGCACTTTGCATTCTACGCCTTTAGCACTTTGTACTCATATTACGCATTGCTCTTTCGGTGTGGGTATATGTGTACTTTCACATTGGCTCAGGAGATGGAGGTGGCGGGGCCTCCGACTCGTATTCGTGATGTTTGATGGTGAGCATCTCGAGGCCTCGAGACTCTCTCTTCCTGCGGCGGTACTTTGATCTTTGTTCGGCGGCAGTATTTGAACTCTCGGCTCCTTTCATTTTCATCTTTGATCGGCATTTCTAATTGATTTATACCTTGGTTATCCATGAGATCACGTGGCGGCCTTAGGCGATCTTTGGCGGCGACCTCGAGCATCAATACCGGAGGTTGACTAGTTCTCGGTCTGATTCTTGCTCGAGGACGGTCGGCGGGCTTGGTTCTGGGGCGTTTTCGATGTCGAGATATGGGGGCAATTCTCGGGAGCCTCTGCTGTGCCTCGAACACGATGCGGGCTGGCGATAGATTATCCCCGAGGAGGCGGTAGTGCTATGCGAGCGATGATGCTCTATTACATCTTCTTGATGGGAACTACGCCACCTACCGCCGCATATACCTGATGCCTTCCCTGTCGGGAGTACGGGCTCCGGCACGGAGGTCTACTGGCGCACCATCCTCGAGTCGCGCCCATGCTACAGATATCCCTTCTTCTAGCGGTGGCACATCGAGAGGTGGGGGATTCGATCCCTCGATCCCTCGACTCTTGATCATCGGGGTGGCGGACATGCCGACGAGTTAATGGCTGGCGATTTGGGGCGCCTTACGATTCCGCTAGAGCCTTCTCTGCACGATCCGAGATATGTTAGAGACCACGACTTCGCCCGGTATGTTTTGACTTTGATTTATCGATCGGATATTTGAAAATTGATTAAGATTCTTGATAGTTTTGCATTTGTATTTGCGACCTCTGTTGAATATCTGGACGTTGCTCGGGATGCTAGCCACATTCGAGGCATGATCCGGAGGAGGCGAGATGAGCATCGTGGGTGTAGAGGTACTCTTCATTTTCCTGTACTAGCATGTTTACGATGCTACTCTAGCTTTAGACCTTCTGGCTGTATTGATAGTATGTAGAGCACATCGACACACCCTTTTCACATTCTGCATTTACACCTTTTTATGCTTGAGCGATGTATTGCACTTTGCATCTTGGATGCCTCCCATATATCTTCATCACGGGCGAGCCACAGGGCCCTCTCGAGAAGGTCGAGGTGCTAGACCTACCCGAGTCTGAGGCTGGAGGCTGGGCCATCCAGGTCTCATCGAGGTGGCGGAGGAGGGTCGTCTCATGAGCCTTGAGGCACCCATTGTTGAGGATGACGAGGAGGAGGTGGTCATGAGCCACATATCGAGACATCTCTGGAGATGGAGGCTCGGTCTCGGCTCGGGAGTGGGGGCGAGCTGAGGGATCCGGGAGGATGGCTCCGATCCGGATGGTGATGATGATGTAGAGATTATCATGAAGAGGATGAGGGCCTCCCCTTCTCGCTCGAGAACCTTGATGTTATTTCTGCTTTATTCTACTTTTTAGCTAGTAGTTTGTAGCACTTTGCACATTGTTAAGCGGTTTATTTTACGTAAAACTTGTACCTTTATTGTTGTAAGACATGTTGAAATGAAACAGCTTTTGAGAAGATCTTGTATTTGAAATTCTCAGCATCGCATCGCATTATTTTGCACAAAAAGGAATTCAATGGAAATGCGCCTCATTTATTTACCGGGTTAGGTAGGGAAAGCGCAACAAAGCAAAACAAAGCGACTCACTAAGAAATAAAACAGAATCTTAGCGAGTTTACAACTCGATAAACAAAGTACAATAATGTTAACGACTCAATAGACAAGACTTAACAAAGTTGTGTAATCAAAAAAGTAACAACTCAAGACGCAAAACGCGACAGCTCGACGAAACTTACAACTCAATAAGCAAAAACAACAACTCCATAAGCAAAAATATAACACGATGTACTTGGATGGACTATCACGGATAATGGAGTGTATCCAAAATTGATAGGCTGGATGCCTTCTCTTAGGGAGACAACAGTTGCGGGGAGTCCACTTCTGCTATAGGTAATGTTTCCTTCACAAGCTCTCTTGTATTTGCTTACATCACTCGACCCTCGGGCTCGACTTTTCTCGCAAAACCCTTATCTTACTTTTCTTTCGTCGCACATCTCTCCATTCTTTATTCTCTCATTTTTCATCCCTCCCCCAGATATGGTTGACGGAGAAGTTGCAAGTTGTGGACTCTTGCCCTGCCTATTCAACCCGCGGCTACTTCTTTCGGCAACGCCAGTTAATACTCGATGAGAGTGGTGGTTCGAATGGATCGCAACTTGTCGGCGAATCGCATTGCATGGCGCCGTCCTTGGCTTAATCTTTTCGATGAGCTCTGACATGTTCGGGATCTGGGATCCGTCGATCGGCTTGACTCAATGTATATTTTATTTCCCATTCGTACTCAGCGATTCGGTCATACAAGTTAGGCCTAAGTTGGCATCTGAAACTTGACTAGCTGTGGGAGGCGCGAGGACACTGACTAGACTATGCCCCATTTATTGCTTTATTAGTACTTTCAAGTTTTCTTTATGAATGTAATAAAAAGCAACTTCAATTATGCAAGAAGCGGAAGAACTACGTTTGAAATCAATGAAATTGAAGGTTGTAGTCTTGAAAATTCTCCGCTTTTGGTCCAAAATGAAAATGGTCTTAGTTGTGAAAAGATTAATTTGAACAAAGTCAACTTTTATGAAAACTTTTCAAAACTATTTTCGATATGGATCGAGCTGGACACGCTGAAATCATCCTTTGAGATACACAACCCGAATCCTAGCAACTGGAAAGTTGCCCTAGTTTGAAAAGGTGCTTGGCAAAGTGTGTAGCGGAAAGTTGCCCCTAGTCTGGATGATGCATAACACTCCATTGCGGAAAGTTGCCCCTAGTTTGAATAACCTTGTCTGGGAGATCGTAGTGAATCTTGATGAATAAAGATGGTGAGGTGATCAAAATGGACTAAGTTGAGCGGGGAATAGATTGTGTCTGAACTTCAGGATGAAGCTGCCTACGTATCCCAAAGATGGGTATCAAGTCTTACGTAGATCAGGACTCAGGTTCACACGAGTATTTATGCTCTCCTTTAGCGCTCTAACTTTTGCCAAGGCCCTTTGCGGGTTTTCAACCTTCTTGAGCTCGGTTTTATAATTTCAAATTTTCTATGCTCTGAATTTTGCCTAGGTCGCCCTTCGGGTTTCGGCCTAGCGAGCCTCTCGAGGATAATATTTCTTCAACTTGTCCATATTGATCGGTTGAAGAATTCCAAGCCATCTAGATCCATCGAACCAGCTCCACTTTGACAGATTGACTTGATGATGTAAGGACCCGGTCCAATTGGAGTGCGAACTTGCCCCTTAGTGCGTGGATGGGAGCTTCGGTTGTCTTTGAGCACCAAATCTCCTTCTTTCAAATTCTGGACTTAACCTTCTTGTTAAAAGCCGGGCGATTCTGCGTTGATAACCTTGGGCGTGATGCAGTGCTTTCAATCTCCTTTCATCAAAGAGCATGAGTTCTTCAAATCTATTCTTTGCCAATGCTTACTATCGGCTTTTCGGCCAATACTCTCAATGACGGAACCTCAATCTCGATAGGTAGAACGGCCTCCATCCCATAGACTAATGAGTGCGAGTCGCCCGATGAGAAGTTCGATCAAAGTCTTGTAGCCCGAGCGAATGGCGGCTTATCGGCCAATCGATAGGTTTCCACCATCTTCGTAGTATCGCTTGATGTTCTTGTTGGCGGCCTCAAGCGCTCCGTTGGTTTCGCGGCGGTAAGTAGGCGACTTATGAAAAGCCACGTTGTATTTCTCCAACAAGTCAATCACCTCCTTCTTGAAGTGGGAACCATTGTCGAAACTATTTCATTTGGGACTCGTGGCGGCAGATAATGTTGTTTCGATGAATTTTGCAACGTGTGAAGCTTTCAACACTGCGTAAGATTGGGCCTCAACCCACTTCGTGAAATAATCTATCGCTACGAGGATGAACTCATGCCCGTTCGACCCCTTCGGCGTAACAGCTCCAATTACATCAATTCCCCAGACTGAAAAAGGCCATGGCGAAGTCATGTTGTACAGCTTCGACGGCGGAATGTTCATACGATTTGCATGAATTTGACACTTGTGGCATCGCCGGACGAAGCCAATACAATCCTCCTCCATGGTGGACCAATAATAACCCTGTCTAAGGATCTTCCGCGCCAACATTACCCCATTCATATGTGCTCCACATTCTCCCCCATGGATGGCTTCCATCAGACGTTTGGACTCTTCAGCATCAACACACAATTTATGCATTCCCAGATGACCTCTTCTATCTGACTTACCCCACGGATGATGGTGAGCAGACATTCTTGATTGCCCTCTTGTCTTTGGCATTTACCTGGCGGATATGCTTCTTTCTCCAAGAAATTCGGATATCGTAGTACCGGGGGTGTTAGTCACGAACTTCATCTATGGTTGCAATCGACTCATAGCGGTACAAATTTACAGTCGATGATGATGGGCGCATTCGGACTCCACGGGATGTCTATCATTGATGATAGAGTTGCTAAGGCGTCTGCGAACTTGTTGTTCTCTCTTAGTAGATGGCGAAATTGACTTCTCAAGAGAATCGATAAATCCAAGGTTTGGTGATACATCATCATATTTTCCTCTTTTACTTTCCGGTCTCCTTTGGCTTGAGACACAACAAGATTGAATCCCCAATGGCGTCGGTAGTCTCGCCCTAGTTCTAGAAACGCTTCCAAACCAACAATGCATGCTTCATATTACGCTTCATTATTCGAGACTTTGAGCAGGAGTTTGAAGGCGAGAGGATCTGAGGAATTGTCGGGTGCTATCGGCAACACTCCTATCCCATACCCATGTTGATTTGGCTCCGTCAAAGTACATCGTCCAAGTTTCCTCGTCGATATCTTGAAATTGCTTCATCACGGGAACAAATACTCAATGCCTCATCCCTCAACGGGTGGTCGGCAGGAACTCTGCTTGCTCTTCCTTCAGCGACTTGCGCGTCACATATGTAAGATCGAATTCGGAGAAACATGACAACCAACGAGCTAGCCTACCCGTGGTTGGTTTCTCGAAAAAGATATTTGATGGGATCTAGTCGTGAAACCAACATTCTGAGTGAGCTAACGGTAGTGCCGCAACTTCTGGTAGCCCATACCAAAAGCCAAGCAAGCCTTTTCGATGGCGTATCTGGGTCTCATACTCTAGCATTTTCTTGCTCAAATAATAGATGGCTTTCTCCACCCTATCTTGATTCTTGTGCAAGCATGCAGCCCATCGTGGTCTCGATCAGCAGCGGTACAAAATCAACGGTTTCCACAGTTCTGCTGGTGATAAAGCGGGTGGGTTACGTAGATATTCTTTAATCTGTTCGGCGACTTGGCATCGGCCGTCCCATTGGAACTTCTTTCCTTTCTTGAGGAGACCAAAGAGTGGTTCACAAGTCAAGGTTAGTTTTGAGATAAACCGTCTTATGAATTGCACTTTACCGGAAAGCCTCGCACCTCTTTTTAGGTCCTTGGTGGTGGCATTTCTAGGATGGCCTTGATTTTGGAAGGGTCGACCTCGATGCCTTTGTGTGATCGAAACTGACATTTTCCCATTGTAACACCAAGCGTACATTTACGAGGGTTTAGCATAGCGAATTCCACGATCCTTTGGAAGAACTCGAGCAAGGCGGTGTAGCGGACCTCTCTTTCCTTGGACTTGACAATCATGTAGATCGCGTACACCTCAACCTCTTTGTGGATCATATCATGTAATATTGTGGTCGCGGCCCGTTGATAAGTAGCCCCAGCATTCTTCAACCCAAACGGCATGACCCGGTAGCAGTATGTTCCCCACGGGGTAGTGAATGCAGTCTTTTCTTTGTTTTCCGGCGCCATTACTATCTGATTGTACCCCGAGAAGCCATCCATGAATGAGAGCAATGCATGCCTGCATGAAGTCCACTAACTCGTCAATGTGTGGTAGGGAAAGTCGTCGCCGGACTAGCTCATTCGGATCTCTGAAGTCTACACACACTCGGATCTTGCCATCTTTCTTCTAAGACCGAACTATATTGGCCAACCAAGTGGGATATTACGATACTAGCGAGGCTGCGTCAATTTGTAGTGACCTCTTCTTTGATCTTGAGAGCCCAATCGGGCGGATCCTACGAGCTTACGCTTGATAGGTCGGGCCTCGGGGTCGAGGGGATCCGATCTTTGTACAATCTCGGGATCGATTCGGGCATGTCTTCGTAGGACCGCGAAAACATCTTTGAAATCTTTTAATAAAGCGACCATGCGCTCGCGTTCTGCGAAGACAATGTGGACCCGATCTGGACGGCCGCGGGTCCTCCTCGGTCTCAATATTCACGAAATGATTTCATCCGTTAAAGGCTTAACAAATCTCTCTGCTCTTGCTCAATTAGCGTTGTAAAACCGGAGGCCGTCCTCGTTGTTTTGATCAAAATTTTGAAAGTCGAATTAATGCAATAAATTAGGGGCCTGAAAAGTACTCGGAAACCACAGATGATTCATTCTCATTAAGTACATCCAGATCATCCAATTCATCGGTTACAGACTCAAAAGAAAAAAAGACGACTGGACAAGGCGTGGCATCGGGTTGACACCCCGAGTACAGACTCGGACTCGGTCGTTTGGAATCGATCCGACTTCGAAGACTTCGGTGGAATCAGACTCGGCTCACTACTGACCGAGCTGGCTGGATAAGAATCCTCCTCGTCTTGCCAAGTGGCGAGGTGCGATCGATCGTCCAAGATGGGCTGGCGGTTGGCTTGGCTCGCGTTTCATCTCTAATCACGGAAACCGCGACGTTATTCCCCAAGCAATCTGGTCGATCGGAGGATCAAAGAGAACATGCGATGCTACCCCATTTCCAATTCGGTGCCCTCGGGACTCCTTGCCTTATTCCGATCTCCGGTTGTTGGGTTTATGCGCTCTTGACAACGTCATCTCGGATAGTTGCAAGTCGAAAAAGATTTGAAACACAGTGCAGCGCTTCCCTCGCGTTCAACCATGGTTCTGGGAAGCCGCAAAATGGAAAATCTTCCCCCTCCCGGACGAAGCGTCCGTTCAGGGTGCCCTAGATGGGCCTATGTATTAGATCAAAAGGCTTCCCAGCCTGCTTCGCTCTGGCCCTGCTGGCCATTTCCTTTCCTTTCCTCGCCCAATCTTCTTTGGTGGGCAGATAACCCAATCCAAAGGTATGTGGATTATGTGGCACTTCGGCCAACGCTGCAACCTTCGACGCTTCTTCCCAATCCCATCCCGAGGATATGTTGTAGCTTATTCATGAGGTATCTGGCGGCTGACATACAAACCCTCATTCGACCATAATGTTTTGTACCACGGGCCTCGGCCAAAGTAAATCGATATGAACATGTCCTCCATGCCGTGTTCAATCTCCAAGGCTGGCGTAGATACCTCCGGAGGGATGGATTGATGAGTTCCCAAAAACAATGGCTACTCCTTTCCGTAGGGGGGGTATTTCACCATTTGATGTAGAGTAGATGAGGCGGCCTTCACTGATGCAACTGTGCGCCCCAAAAGCATGTTAAAGATGCAGGGACCTCCGGGACATGAAAATCTATTTCGTGTTGCCGGGCCCAATCTTGGTTTGGATTTTCTTGTCCCCGGGACATCACCTTGTATTATCATACGCTCGATTACTTGAGTAGTCGATGTGAAGTCATGACTTTAACCCAATTGCATAGGCCGTTCGGCGGACAAACATTGATAGCGGACGGTGTCAACAAGCACCACGGAATCCATTTGTCCTGCATTCTCTGAGAGATGTAGAAGTGTTATGGTCCACGCCCTCGGCGCAATTCCTTGTCGAAAAGGTCAATCTTGGGGAACCTCCTCCGGAAAGACCAGCCCAACTAGTTGTTGGCGTAGTTTCGATGGAAAGTTTAGCTGTCCATGGCGAGATAAGGCGACTGCGGTGCACCCTCGAAGCCATAGCGGTCCCCAAATGGAGATGTCTGCTTGTATTTTCTTTATTTGCTTCAAGATCTGACCTCTTCTTCCACTTGCTTCTCTTCTTTCTCTGCCTCCTTATCTTTCCCTGATGCCTCGGGTTGATCAAGGTGTGGGGGCTTGAAATACCACCCACTTCTAGTCATATGGTCTACCTCCTCGAGGTGCAGTCTTGTCCGGTTGGCCACACTTGATCTTAAATGCGTGTGGGCAAGATACAAGTCGTCATCTTCCCACCACATTCCATTAGCGTCTAGCAGGCATCTGTCTGGTTCTGGCTTGTTTGTGCTCTCAGTAATTTCATTCCTCATGCTCACAGCATGTTCAGTCTTCGTGCCCGCAGCACTCTCAACTTCCTCATGGTTCTTTGCTTTTCGGGCTCTCTCAGAGTCCCATCTCTTTTCTTGTTCCTCCAGTAACAACTGTGCGGTTCTCAAAATGTTTTGTTCCTGAGCGAAATTCTTCGTACCGGCGCTCTCCGACAATGTCGATCCTCGGCCCTTAGGCCACAAATGGTACAATATCGGTGATCATCCAACCACCCGGCGACCTGGCGACTCCTCATCTTGAACCGGTTAATCGATGCATCACGATTCACCTTTCGTAGAATTGAAGGTTGGCGAAGTCCTCTTCCATGATCAAATCATCCCGCTGATTCAAGCTTGTCCCCCTGGGTCATACACAACTTCGGCCTCTTAAGCAACCCCATACTCGGCTTAGGCGGCTCATCGACAAGATATATCCACTCGGATCATAAGCTCTGCCGACTAAATTCTCAAATAGCTCCACCCAGATTCAGCATTACGCTCTCCTCGAAGCTTTGGTTCCATTCTCGGTGGTCACCAACTTTGGCTCGGGTTGGGGTGTAGAGGTGTCCATCATGCACAAGTCGTCTTTGTCGGGAGGATCACCTCGGCTTGGGTAGGTGGGAGGAGTGATATAGATCTTTGGGATCATATGAAGCGACCCAGTATGGATGAGGTTGACTCTTTTGGTGGATCTTGGTTGTGTTTGGGGAGTGGGTTGTTTGTGACGTTGGGTCCTTGGGGAGGTAGAATGATGTTCTTATCAATGAGGTCTGAATCTCATGGCCTTGACTGTAACATTGGTCGGTGTCATGACCATCTTCTTGGTGGTATTGGCAATATTTGGGTGGGTTATGGGAAGGGGAGTGGATTCGGTAGAGGCCTCGGTTCCAAGGGTTTGGTGCCTTCGACTAGAACCAGGGACTTTAGACAAAGTCATATAGAGTGGGGAGAAGGTTCGTTGACCCACAGGTTGGTATCTTGGGGCTTGATTCTTGCTCGGAGGCATCGGAAAAAGGTGTGGCTGCGGACCTTGGTTGGGGAGAGTGGTGGTGACCATTCCAACTTCTGAAGTTCTTGTATTGGAAGAGCCACTCGGGCCTGCATTGGTATTCCGGTTAAATGTTCTCCGGGGTTGATCCCGATCTTGGTCAAACAGACCCTGTTTCATCGCATCCTCTATTTGCATCCCAATATCATGCTGATCTGCGAAAGTTGGGAAGGGAACTACAATCATCTTCTTCATTAATGCCGGCTGGAGATTGCGCACAATCATCCGTATTTGATCTCTGTCTGTTGGCCTTAAGGTCATCATCGATGCCTTCGCCCTCCACCGGGTCACAAAGTTAGAGAAAGATTCTTTAGGCTCCTGCCTGGTTGTCTCAAGATCGCGAGTTGTGATCTCGATCTGCGTGTTGTACGAATATTGTGCCACGAAGGCCTCGGCCATCTCATCCCAGTTGATTTTCACCTGATCTTCCAGCTTTGAATACCAAGTGGATGCCACACCCGACAGGGTTCGACCGAACAAAGAAAGCTTTTGCGGTCGGGTTAGGCCCATTGGTCTTAGAACGTCTGAGAATAGCCGGAGGTGAACCATAGGATCCCCGGATCCATCAAAGCGATCGATCTGGGACATCTTAAATCTATCCGGCAGAGTCACGGCTACATCAGTATAGCCGTCTTCAATATCTGGGATGGCCTTCACCCCTTGAGACTTCTTAAAGAGCTTCTCCAACTTGCTCAATTTCAGAGCTGTCTGGTCTACCTCGAACTCAAATGGAGAGTCCGGATGGTTAGGTGTAATGTTTTTGGACAGTTGTGGTAGAAGCGGGGGCGGAGCTAGCCCCGTTGGAAGACCCGTGTCCTCTTGAATGTTTGGGGGGTTTGGCAGAATGTTCTGTTGATTCGGGAGGGTATTACGGGCGACTGGGCATTTTGAGGGTTTGGAGGGCATTCGGCGTGGTAGTTGTTCAGGTAATGGGGCCCCGGGTGGAGGAGGAGCCTGAGTTGAAGCAGATGCTGCGTTCTGCTGTTGTAACCTGGTAATCAACTCAGACTGTTGGGCCATGATAGCGGCCTGCTGTTTGGAAAATTCCGCCTGGCGGATAGCATCATCTTGCATTTGCTTCATGCTTTCAGTCATCTGGCGCATCATCGCCTCCAGAGTGATACATTGTTCCATTTGAAGACCCGTAGCGTATCTCTATAAGCGAAAGTGAAGCTCAACCCGACTATCGACACTATAATAGGCTGTCACGGTGATCGTGCTCGATATCTCAGGCCTTCTCGGTCTCCTTCGATATGAGGGGTAGCAAGTGAAACACTGGATGTCCGTCAACTAGATCCTCGGATCGGTTAGTCGGCGACCTCGTGTCAGTTGCTTGGGGGTATCGGCGGGTTGGAAGCAATTGTGCTACAACTGTCCCTAGCAAAGGATAAATAAAGCGAAAAAGAAATAAATAACCAGAAATAAAACGGGCAGCATAACGGCTTAAATTGAATACACCACACACAGTCGGGTATACAACAACACACAGTTGGTAAGCTGGTTATACACTGTCCTCAAACACTGGTCAATATCCCTGTATCACTGTCCTGAAAACTGAATCTGATATCCGTGGACAACTGATTCCCAAATACTGGATAATGCCCGCAGTTCGATTCCCAAATTCAAAAGCGATGCCCGAACTGATGCCCAAACTCATATTGATACATGCATTCCCTGTAGAGACACACTCTAACAAGCACATAGCAGATAAGTGAGAGCCAAAACACCCCTATGTTGGGGAAGGGTTTCCCTGTCCTATTTTGTCAAGAGCTAGGGTTTCACTACGCCGCGATTTCAAACAACCTATAAGCGGGTAAGCAACTTTGTCCTAGTTTGGAATAGTCACTATGGATCCGAATATGCACTAGGTCGAATGGTCAAAGGGTGCCCGGTAAAACCGGGGTTTGTGTTCCCATCTTTGTCGAGCCAGGCCGTCGGCCTTATGGACATGACTTGACAAGACAAGCCTCCGCAAACCGTCGTTCGGGAATGGCATATGGCAAACACGGTGTCCTAGGCGCACCAATGCAAATGCAATGCAAAGAAACACACAAGTGTAGTCAAAACCAGATATCATGAGTTCGAGTCAAGTTCTCTAAGTCCCAGTGAGTCGCCAGAAGCGTACGCCCCCGAGCGAATCCTAGGTGATTCTCGTTCGATATTGGGTCACTTCTGATTCGAAGGACTCAAATGTCACGGTTCTTAATCTTGAACCAAAGAGTCCAAATCCAAACCGTCGTTTTGAGAAAGCGATTTTTGAAAGAAGTGCCAAACATGGTGCTTTGCGGATCTGAGTCGCCACCTAAATATTTTATTTTGGGAAATTTAGGAAACCCCGACTCGGTGCCAAAGGCCACGTGTCCGTCATCACCAAAGTTGCCTCGGCTCGAACTTGGGTACGATTAGGAAAGGTCACATCGTGAGCACCCTTCGCCCGTCAAAACCGGCCTCTACTAACCATGATATCTGATTTTGAAAACATTGTGTGTTCTTATTCCGGTTATTAGCCTAGGTTACTATGTGATGCTCGCAGCAAATAAGTATAGACCGGGTCGTATGAATTGGGACATAACATCTCACGTTTGTTTGTTTGAAAATGGTGTGTTGGTGCTACTTAAGTAGCTAAGGCAGGATTTGCCACCCTCGGTGGGCTTAAAAACATGATGTGATTTTGCCACTATCTAGTGGGCTTAAAACAATTGTCAATGATTTGTCCCAGTCCAAATAACCCAACCTTCACCCACAGGCATTCAGGCAGTTATATCACATAAGCAAATAGTCTCATGGCAAGCATGCTATCATGGCAACACTCACACGCATGCAAGGATGCTAAAGCGTAAAGCTCACCTAGTACTCCAAGCCAAAACAGGAAACTCATTAGAAATCATGCATGATCCTAAAAATATACAGAAATGCCTAATGCGACACATACGAAAATGCAAACTATAGTAGGCTCGGCTATTCTAAATATGGCATGTGAGATGCTACAGTTAACATGTATTCAATTCGGAATTGAAATACAAATGCAGTTTGTATGATGCGCCGAGCCCGATGCATGCAATACAGATGAATGATGCAAACATGCTGTCATACTGTATGCTAATTGAAATATGCCCTATATCTAACCATCCAAAGCGGGTAAATAAAAGGGAGAAAGAGATGGGGGTTGGAAGACATACATCACACTCACACACCCTTATTACATTTATGCCCTCGCGCCGAGGGTCCGAATAAATATACAGTCCGAATAAAAGAATATACAGTCCGGATAAAAGAATATACAGTCCGGAAACAAATATACAAATTTCTAATAAATTGACAAATTAAATAAGAAAAACTGGCATGCAAGCCAGGGACCGCCTTGCTTCTGATAGATGCCGCCTGTTGGGCTGCCTGGCGCGGAAATCCACTGGGATGCCCTGATTAGCCTCTGTTTGCAATATTTCTCGAAATGCGTCCGACTCGGAAGTTGCTAAACTCAATTTTGTTGCAGAGAAGGCAGAAAGGGCATTGTATTTCACAAATATATGCATGCTCGATCCTCGTGCCATCAATCACGATATCGATGCATAATGGCGAGGAACCGAATTGCACAACTCAATATAGGATGAATGCAGAGGAATCGGATACGGAATGTACCTCGTTTCCGTGCGATATGCATGATATGCATGAAATGCATCGATATACAACCTAGCATGCTCAATGCTATGAAAATGAGATGAAAATGAGACGCCGAAAAGCGTGCTGCAGACGCATAAACCGAGGCAATGATGAAGCATGAAAAGTCGGATAAAATCGAAGTGCCTCGAAGTGCGTGCCCACAGGTGCGCAAACCGAGGCGATGATGAAAGATGAAAATCGGATAAAACCGAAGTGCCTCGAAGCGCGTGCCCACAGGCGCGCAAACCGAGGCGATGATGAAAGATGAAAATCGGATAAAACCGAAGTGCCTCGAAACGCGTGCCCACAGGCGCGCAAACCGAGGCGATGATGAAAGATGAAAATCGGATAAAACGAAGTGCCTCGAAGTGCGTGCCCACAGGCGCGCAAACCGAGGCGATGATGAAAGATGAAAATCGGATAAAACCGAAGTGCCTCGAAGTGCGTGCCCACAGGCGCGCAAACCGAGGCGATGATGAAAGATGAAAAATCGGATAAAACCGAAGTGCCTCGAAGTGCGTGCCCACAGGCGCGCAAACCGAGGCGATGATGAAATGCAATGAAATGGCACACGGAATGCCGCGATGGGCTTACACCAACATGGGAGAGCCTCAGCTCACTCACATAGGAGGCCGTCGGATAAAAACGAAGTGCCTCGAAATGCGTGCACACGGGCACGCAAACCGAGGCAATGGCATACAAGCATGAAAATGCAAATTGGGCTTACGCCAACATGAGAGGGCCTCAACCACACATAGGTCAGTCGCTTGATAAAATGAAGTGCCTCAAAATGCGTGCACACGGGCACACAAACCGAGGCAATGGCATACAAGCATGAAAATGCAAATTGGGCTTACGCCAACATGAGAGGGCCTCAACCACACTCACATAGGCTGCCGTCGGATAAAAATGAAGTGCCTCGAAATGCGTGCACATGGGCACGCAAACCGAGGCAATGCATTAAGGCATGAAATGACATGGGAAATGATATGCAAGCATGCAAACCATATTTCAGCACCTAAATAAAGGGGGAAACAGCCCCGAAACAATTCGAAACAACACCCGAAGCATACAATCATCCCGAAAATGTGAAATTAAGCCCCGAAATGGCCTATAGCCATGCTATACATGCAAAATATGATTATGGAAGCAAGAACAGTAGCAAGGCAGTCCCAAATATGGCATTTTTCAGTAACAAACATGGCCAAAATGCAAGCATAGATAGATCAACAATAGCATGCAAAGTTAGTGGCCAAAAGAGGAGTATTGAGACAAGTGATATATGAAAACCCCAAATGGACAAACTTTCTTCTACAACATTGAAGATAAGATAAAAATAAGCACAATTACAGAAGATGACATCCTCAAAATCAGAATAAAATCATGCTAACAATTCCATGCAAAGTAGGCTTCCAAATAGGCTACATCATGAGACATGCAATACACACACCAAATGACAACACTTTCTTCATGAAATATGTAAAGGGGGCCAAAATAAGACCAAAACCAGTAGGGGTCGAAGTCCCAAAAACAAACACAAATAGGCCAAAAATTGCATGCAAAAATGGCACACTTGATGAAATTTGAAGGAAGTGGTGGATACAATGGCCAAATGAAGTTGAGCCCTTCTACAATGTTGTAGAGGGGCTCAAAATGAGCACAAAACCAGTATGGGTCGGACCCCTAAAAACAAAAGGAAATAAGCCTAAACTAGCATGCAAGATAATGGCATAAAAGCTAGGTATTGAAACAAGTATATCATAGGAGCATCAAATGAAGTTGAGCCCTTCTACAAAGTTGTAGAGGGGCTCAAAACAAGCACAAAAGCAGTAGGGGTCGGAGCCCCAATTCTCAACCAATTGGAGTATAGAAATGAATCAAGAAAAAGCCCTAAAAGTTGGTTTTGAAGACTTACCCTTGAAGACTTGTCTTTCTTTGATTCTTGGCTTTGATTTGTAGCTTCTCAACCTCTGAAATTCACTTCTTAGCTGCTGGAATGGTAGTAAGGATGGTGAGGCTAGGTGTTGATGAAGAGAAGACCTAGGGACTTAGAAGCTTTTTGAGGTTTTGAGCTATGAAAATGGAGGTTTTTGGAGAAGTGTTTTTGAAGACAAATTTTCCAACCTTGAAGAAGGAGAGGGAGGGCCCTTCAAATAGACAAGAAATGGGGTGTAAAGGGAGGAAAGCACCCAATCTTTCCCTCGAAATATCCGGATGCCGGGATATGTTGGAAGATATCCTGGACAAATTGGGCCGAAGGTGAATCGGGCGGCGGCCAGTAAATTTGGGAGGTGGCCGGCCGGCCACCCCTGGTCGGCCACCACCCACCATGGCCGGCCACCATGGCACAAAATGAAGTGAAGATTTTCGGCCGACCACCATGCAGGAGTGTCCTCCCAAGTATGTAGAATAAGGCCCCAGGGTCGGAATCTGGCAACACTGAACCAGAAGTCACAACATAGGACTTGAAGGAGAGGCCCAAGAATGAAACCAACAATAGCTGGCCGACCACCATACCACAGTGTCCTCCTGGATGTGTAGAACAAGGATCCAAGGTTGGAATTGGCAACAGGCAGAGCCACAACATAGAGCTTGAAGGAGAGGCCCAAAAATGAAACCCTGAATTTCTGGCCGACCACCAACCCTTAGGGTCCTCCTAGATGTCCTCATCACAGATATGTAGCTTTGGTTGGAAGAAAATACCCCTAGGGTGTTCAACATTGGCCCGGAAGTGAGCAAAACGGGCTCCGGAGGAGCGAAACTGGTTATCTGGGATAATTGCTGGCCTCCCACCCCCCAGTGATCTTCCTGATGTTGAAACAGAGGTACCTGCCAAGTTTGAACAAAAACTAATGAGAAATGAACGTTCGGGGCCAAAACCGAGCAAATCGGGATCCCGAAAATGGGCTGCAGGTGCCGGAAGTGGTGTTCAGCATCAAAGTGGGTATCTGCGACCCCAGTGTCCTCTGGAATGACAAAACAGAGGTACCTGCCAAAAACCGGAGAAAACGGATGCGAAATGAATGCCCGGGACCAAAACGGCTCAATTTGGGGTCCCGAAAACCGGCTATGAGCACCGAAAGCGGCATACGGCCACGAAGTGGGCATCGGGGGCCTCAGGGTTCCTCAAAATATTAAAACAGAGGTCTCCGCCAAAAACCGGAGAAGGCTGATGCAAAATGAAAGCTCGGGACCAAAACCGCGCGGTTTGGGGTCCCGAAAATGGGTCGGGCACCTAAGTGGTGTTAATGCGAAGTGGGCATCAGGGGCCCCAGTGTCCCTCGGAACACTAAAACAGAGGCACATGCCAAAAACCGGAGAAAACGGAGGTGGTTGGGCGGTCCCGAGCCGAGGCACACGGCTTGACGGCTCCGAAAACCGGGAACCGGGCCCCGAAATGGACAAAATGGCCTACGGCCACGAAACGTAGCTCACGGCCACCGGGAGATAGTCTACGGGACCACTCCCTTCCCTCAGGGAAGAAAACAGAGAAAACCGAGTCTGGTTCGCAAACCGAGACAAGGTAGAGAAGAGGGTTCGGAAGTCCGGAGGTAGGGCGCGCGGCCACGACTCTGGGACTTCTAAACAAGCACAATATGCAATATCACCGAGCGCTCAACCGGTGACGTCTGAGTCTTAAGGTCGGTCAAAAATTGGGTGTCTACATCGGTAGACTCCGTAATCAAACTGGGTGTCGTTGTCTGATATAAGTGGTCTGGGAATGTTGAACTGCGTTATGATATTTTTCTATACAAAACGCTTTACGTCGGTATCTCGGATGTGTGTTAGTGCCTCCGCTTCTACCCATTTCATGAAATAATCAGTCGCGATGATCAGAAATTGCTTGTTACCCAGAGCATAAGGCAGCGGTCCGACGATGTCAAGTTCCCATTGAGCGAACGACCAAGGGCTGGTTATAGAATTTAACTCTTCAGCGGGCAGGTGAGTTAGAGGAGAGAACTTCTAGCACTGTTCGTACTTTTTCACGTAACACTCGGCATCGGCTCTCATTGTTGGCTAGTAATACCCTTGTGTCACAGCTCGATGAGCCAAAGAGCGTCTGCCAAAATGTGCGCCACAACTGCCTTTATGTATTTCAGTTAGAAGCTCTTCGATTTTATCTAGATGCAAGCATTCCAGATATGGACCAGAAAGGGATTTTTTATAAAGCTTTCCTCGCGGATCCAAGTAGTATCACTGGGCTTTGTTTCGCAACTTGTGCGCTTCTTTCTTGTCTGCTGGGAGCTGTTCGGAAGACAGGAATGTAGCAATAGGGTCCATCCAATTCGGTCCTGACTCTATGACATTGACGTAGACTTCCTCCGAAGGGCCAATGCTCGGCTCCGAGATGAAGCCCACTTCGATGGTCCGTTTAATCTTTGAGTTAATGGCGGAGGCTAGGCAAGCCAGGGCATTTGCATGTGTGTTCTGATCACGTGTTATTTGATTCAATTCATGATGGTCAAATTTTGCCAGCAAGGAGTTAGCCGTTTTCATGTAAGTCGCTATATGGTCATTTCTGGCCGCGTACTTCCCCTTCAGTTGATTGATCACCAGTTTTGAATCACAAAATACAAGCAAACGCCGAGCACCCAGAAGACGTGCATTCCGCAAACCGGTTAGAAGGGCTTTGTATTCGACCTCGTTATTTAATGCTTCGAAGTCGAGTTTGACGGCCTGCTCAATTATTACCCCGTCGGGAGCCATGATTACTACTCCGGCTCCACTACCCCATTGATTGGATGATCCGTCACAATACAGCTGCCATATGTCCCCCACATAAATTCTCCAATTCGGCATGGGTTGAGTTTGGTTGGTCTTGAAGTTTGTGACACCCCCCGTGAATTCGGCTATAAAATTAGCAAGCACTTGCCCCTTGATTGAGGTTCTAGGCAAAAATTGAATATCGTACTGGCCGAGTTCAAGGGCCCATTTCAAAACACGCCCTGATGCTTCTACACTACGTAGTACTGATCGGAGGGGCTAATCTATTAGTACCCCGATGCTGTGCCCTTGGAAGTAATGCATCAGTTTTCTTGCCACCATAATTAGGGCAAGGATGAGTTTTTCCAGTGGAAGGTAGCGGGTTTCGGCATCAACCATTGCCCTGCTCACATAATACACTGGTCGTTGCTCTCCAAGCTCTTCCTTTAACAATACGGCACTGACAGCCTGGTCGGAGACGGCTAGATATAAAATGAGCGGGTCGCCTGCCGATGGTGTCGTCAAAAGTGGAACAGATCAGAGATAAGCCTTCAGACCGTTAAAAGCGGCTTCGCACTCGGAGGTCCATTCAAAAGCTTTACCCTGCCATAGTGTCTGAAAGAATTTTCGACAGTGGTCCGTGGAACGACTGATGAACCTATTGAGAGCGGCGGCCATCCCTATCGACTTCTGAACCTCCTTGACCAATCGAGGGGAGCCGAGTTTCAGGATTGCGGTGATTTGCCTCGGATTGGCTTCGATTCCTTGGCAGTTTACAATGTAACCCAAGAATTTGCCAGAACCGATCCCAAAGGCGCAGTTAGAAGCGTTCAGCTTCATTCTGTATTTGCGTAGAATGCTGAATGTCTCTTGCAAATCGGCTAGATGAGTTTGCTCTTCTTTGAACTTGACCACCATATCGTCAATGTAAACTTCCATAGAGTGGCCGAGTTGCTCCTTGAACATGGTAGTGACTAGCCTTTGGTAAGTTGCCCCTGCATTCTTCAGCCCAAAAGGCATAACCTTATAGTAATAGGTTCCTCTTGGGGTGAGGAATGCAATTTTGTCTAGGTCCTCCGGATGCATGGCAATTTGATGGTAGCCTCTGTAGGCATCAAGGAAGCTCATATGCTGGTGACGTGCCGTAGCATCTACAAGTTGGTCAATTCTGGGCAGGAGAAAATAATCCTTAGGGCAAGCTTTGTTTAGGTCGGTGAAATCAATGCAGACACGCCAAGTCCCCTTTTTTTTCTTCACAACCATAGTATTCGAGAGCCATGTAAGGTAGGTCACTTCCCTGATAGCTCCGGCGTCAAGCAACCGGTCAACCTCTCCAACAACAGCGGCAGTGTGCTCTGTAGCTGATCGCTTGCTTTTCTGAATAATCGGCTTGTATTTAGGGTCAACATTTAAAGGGTGCTGTGAAACAAACGAATCTACACCCGGCATCTCATATGGAGTCCACGCAAATACATCAAGGTTGTCGAGCAGGAAGGAAATTAGTCATTGCCTTGATTTAGGGAGGCGCCGACCATGAAGAACCTGACTGGGTTTCCGTCAATCTCAACTCGATCTAGGGCATCCATGGCCTTGTCACTTGGGAGCCGCCCAACATCGTCGAGGCTCTCTTCATCCGGCACCTCAATAGAATTCACTTGTAACTCTTTTGGCGTCTTTTCAGCAAGGAGATAACATGTTTGTGCCAATTTCTGGGAGCCACGGATTTGCTCAATGCCGCGTTCTGTCAGGAAGCGTAGCAGCTGATGATAGGTGCTTGGCACGGCCTGCATAGTATGCAACCAAGTTCGCCCCATGATGAGATTATACGGCAATGGCAGCTTGACGACCAAGAATTCCATATCCACTGTTCAGGAGCCCGCTCGAACAGGTAGTTTGATCTTCCCTAACGGGTATTCTAGATTAGCGTTAAAGCCGAATAATGGGTAAGGAGCTAGAGAAAGATCTGATTCGGAGAAGCCGAGTTTGGTGAATGTCTTATAATATATAAGTTCCGATGTGCTCCCCAGATCAATGAGTACGCGCTTAACAGTGAATCAGTTTACGCGTAACTCGATTACCAAGGGATCGATGTGGGGAAGAGTCACTTTGGCCAAATCTGAATCATCGAAAGCAATGCTCGCAGCTGCATGGGGTCGTTTAGCTAGAGTGAGTTGATTTTGAGGGTCAGGACTCGACTAAATTGTATGCACCGTGGATAACATTGGCAGGCTATAAATCATGTGGATCACGCTGAATGGAGGTGAATCTTGTCGCAGGGCTATTGTTTTGGTTGAGTTGCCTTTTCGAACGTACTGTTGCAGCCGACCATCTTGTACCAATTCTTCCAGGTGATCCTTCAATGCATAACAACTCTCAGTATCATGGCCGTGATCTTTGTGATACTCGCACTGCCTATCTCGTCTTCTCATTTCGGGAGGTCCCACCATTTTGGATGGCCATTTGAAGAATGGAAGGTGTTGGACTTTGGACATAACCGCACCAATCGACTCTGACAACTCCGTGTATTTCTTGTCTGCGCGCCTTGTGTGCCTACCATCGACTTGCAGTTGTTCATTTGCTCGGTGGGGGCATTGGTCGCTTGATCGGCGAGAATCCCGTTTCCTGTCTCGTTTAGCCTAATGTCGTGGTTTAGGGTTTTGAGGTGGTACAAAATTTAACGGCTGAGCGACTTCAGAAGGGGCCGTCTTGTTGGCCACGTTTCCGGCTTTAACCCACAAGGCGTCATTTTCCACTTTGCAGTATTCCTCGACTTTCTTCATCAACACCCAAACTGTTTTCGGGGGTCTTCTAGTCAAGGAGCTGCGGAGTGCACTGTCAGGATGCAAACCCATTTTAAAGACGGTGATGGCCATGGAGTCATTGCAGGCGTCATCAACAAGATTAAAGCACTCCCAATAGCGCGCCGAATACGCTCTTAGTGTTTCTCCTGGCTGGATCTGCATTGCCCAGAAAGAGTGAGCTTGTTTCGACTGGACCTCGTTGGTGATGAATCTTGCCTTGAAGGATTTTTGTAATTGATGGAAACTCTTAATCGACGTCGGCTACAACTTATAATACCATCTGACTGGCAACGGTCCCAAACTGCTTGGAAATATTCTGCACATGAGAGCTTCGTCGTCCGCATGCAACGTCATGACTTGCTTATAGTGACGGATATGATCCGTGGGATCTGATTTCCCGTCGTACGAGGTGAATGGCTAGGCTTTAAACTTCTTGGGTAGTACTGTCTTTGCGATCCGTTGCACAAAGGGATCGTGCTGGTCCTCTTCGTCTGAACCATTTCGTCTTCGCTTATGCCTTATACGTGGACTCTCTTCAGAGGAACTGGTAGTTTCGGGTCGTCCCTTCTTCTTGGGCTCCGGGGATAATGAGTCGGAGTCACTGTCAGTGTCTTGTTGTCGAGCTCTAGGTCGTCGACCACCTGCCCTCAAAGGTCGTTTCGGATCTTGGCGTACAGCTTGTTTGGACTTCGCCACTTCCAAGGCCAAATCCTGATAGAGACATTCGTTCTCAGCGATCATATTCTCCAACCTTTGTTCGTTTTGCTTTGCTTGTTCTATGATCGCTTGCATTGTTTCATGCGCTGAAGTCGAGGGCGAGTCGAAGTTCAAGGCGCGGCTTGCGGTGATAGTCTCTGGTCTCAGCATGTTTGTTGGGGTGAGATCATCTCTCGGTGTAGTTTCATTGGCGATTATCGGAGGATCTTCCGTTGCGCCCGCCATGGATGTGGTTGAGTATTCCCACAGACGGCGCCAATTGTGGGAAATGTGGTTTGGAAATACTTTGTTAATCCACTGGGGCGCTCGAGTTCCTCAACTAACAACCTGAAAAGGAATAAACACTGCCTGGAGTGCTTAATTAGCACCGATGGACAAGCCTCTACTACTCGGATTACTTGTATTTTAAGTTAAGCGTAGTCATTCTCATGTACCTCTTTCTGGCTGATGTTCTTCTATTTATATCTTTTCTTTCTTAGGCCTCGGGGCTGGGCCCACTTTCGATTTGCCGTATAACTGTTTACTCGGCTTCTTTAACTGCAAGCCACTTTCCACTCGGCCCCTTACTCAACCGGCTATTTGGCCGAATAGGGTCGAATGCGATGTATATATTTCGACTCTCCTAGTCCAGCTATTCGGCCTATTTACGTCTCCCAATATTCGGTCCCTACAATTGTATTTCTGTCATTATCAGTTAATTGTCTTTAGGGGAGATGACTATCTCTACTGTATCTCTTGTAATATTTTTTATCATAAATTTTTATTAAATTACATAAATTTTTTGTGTGTGTGTGTGTGTGTGTGTTTTTTTTTTTAATTTTATATATGCATGTAGTTTATTAGTCTTGTGTACTTCTTACTGATATTAGTGTTTTGGATTGTTAAGAGCACTAACCTTTATTGGGGTTTAAGATTGAAATAGAACAATTCAATACATGCCTATATGCAGCCATTGTTAGGAGGTTTCCATTGTTTCTATCCAGTCATGGACGTGGTTCTCAAAATCACTACGCTCTCTCTGCATTTGATTTGTATGCACTTGTTAAAAGAGAAATAACAGGGTCCAAGATTGATTTAAATTTGGAGTGCTCTAAGATTGTGTTTGGATCAAGATATTTGAATATAGGGGAATAGAAATGTTAACTACTATTTCATTAACTTTTCTTCTTATTTTTATTTTTTTCTTCACATATTTGTACTCAAATTTTTAATTCAAACACAATCTAAATGTGTCAAACCATTGTATCCATAACAGGGTCAAAATTGGCTTTAATTTAATGGAGTGCTTAAATGTGCAAGCCATTGTATCCATATCATTTTTAGATAGAATTTGCAACTTAAAATGGCCTATATATAGCATAAAATGAGCTAAGTAAGGATACCATATAACGAATGTGAAAATAATTTCCTTCATTATGTTTCCACTGTTTCCAATTCAATCCTTTAGAGCATCTCCCCCTAAAGCTTCAAAAATTGATATGGCAAATTTTTTTTTTAGATGGTAAATTGACATATGGAAATTTGACATCTCTAAAAAGAAACACTCCACACAATATACTAATTTTATTGTTTTATTATATTTGTACTTTAGCCATGTCAGATTCACGAAACATTTGGCTATTCGGTTGGAGCTTATTGAAGTCTCAATTTTTGCCTTTTAAAGTGTCAAGTAGGATTTGAAGTATCGGTTTAAGATGCTCCTATTGTGCTTATAACTCGTTGTCAACTTGCATGATGTGACAAAACATAGATCTGACTCTGTATTTGTATTTGGATCTATTTTAACCAAGTTCGATAACGTTCGAATCTTAAGTATATTGGGTTATTTCAAGATTTTAAGATTAACCACACGCATCCTTTGAATGCTCCTATTTTCGCTTGGTTGTTTATTGTTTATTAATTTCGGTTCCATCATAACACATACACATAGAACACAAAAGCTAATTTAAAATTGTAATAGCATACCAAGTCAAGCGGACTTCATCTTTCATGTGCGGGCTCATACAATAATTCTAGGTAGCATGAAAACTCAATCATAATTTCAATATAAAAGTGAAGTATAGAGTGTAGATTTAAAGTTAGCGACAGAATCATATATAAAATAAATCGTTTTCAAATATTTAAATTTTGAGTAATTTTTCTGAATATGAAGCACAACTGGTATTTATATATATTCATGACGAAGAAGAAGAGGAGAACAAGATGATGATATGAAGATTTTCCTGACATGACAACAAACATAGTAGTTTATTGCCATAGAAAATTGTCTAACCAGTACTATTTCAAAGAAAGCAAATATCTGGCTAGCCAATTAAAAAAAGAATTAGGAGAGATCCCAAAGATATTCCCTTCTTCTATACATCTACATTTCCTTATTTTTAATTTTTTTTTTCTGCACATTTATTTGGGGTACCACCTAAGCTATTTTGAAAGTGACAACTTTGAGGTTAAATTGCATACAAGTTTACCAATTGATGAGCCACTAAAGTCCATATTTGTGCTGCCTTCTGATGAAGGGGATAATTGCATAGCACATGAAGTTTTTCCCTTGAGAACTGAAATTATCTGCAAGTACATGAAATTGATATAGTAAGCCATAATGAAACTAGAAAGGGCTAGTAGGAGTAGTAGAGCTACAAACGAGTTGAGTTTTAGGGTATTCAAGCCTACTCAAGCTTGACTCGATTACTAAATAAATGAGTTTAAAATTTTAGCTTAAGCTTGTATATTTTACAATGAGTTGATCTAAAACGAGCCGAGTTTGAACTGCTAATGAACCATTCAACTCGTTTGTAGCCCTAAATAGTACCAAATATTTTTTTTTTATCCATGCTGCATCACCTCGCTCATACTAGATCGTGAAATAGGCTTAGTATTTATGCACTGAGCTGCAACACACATCACCCTATATATTCCATACACATCCAGGTCTTTCATGTCTTTGTCGAGCAACTTATGGAATGCTCTTTTGCAGCAACAATGGTCGAGCCTACGATAACAGTAAGTATTTTGAGAACAAACTTTTAATTGCAGTATAAAAATGAGAACTGTAATTAAAAAAAAAAATTGTCGACTAACCCAATCTACAAAAATTTTGTCATCTCGTGGAGCAAATCTTATGCAAAAGATCCTTAGAAGCAGAATTCCAAAGTGAATGATATGGGATTTTAGAAAAGCCAATGATTCAAGGATTGAAGGATCTGTGTGCCAAAACCTTTTTAACATACAGCGAAATTTCACATTAGAAACTCAGCATTATTATTGTTTTTTTTGTTCTTTTACACGGTGCTATGTCAAATGAAATTTCAAAATTTTACTGGAATTGGTATAAATGCAAACCTATTACTAGAAATTGGTAACCCTTGTTTTAGATGTAGCCATGTAGCATTACCAAAGCTAGTGATCTATTACAACCCCCCCTACACACACACACACACACACACACACACACAAAAGTGAGGAAAAGAAGAAAACAAATGAAATGAGATTGTGAGAGGCCTTGGATTTTGAACTAATAAACAATTGTACCCATGATAGTTCTCTTATGTTTTTATTTTTCTCTATTTTTTGCACTAGGTGTTTCAAATTTTAACAATTTTTGCTTGTGGCTCTAAGTCAAAATTCAGGAAAATGTTGCACGGCCTTAAGTCATCATGAACAATGGGACCTCGAGGACATTCTTCATGCATGTAATGAACACCTTCACCGATTCCTATTGCTATCTTTATTTTCTCTTGAAATGTCATTTTGGTCCATTGTTTTCCCTTTGAGTCTGTTCAAGAAAAGATCAGTAAGTACACATCATGGATGATCTCTAGACAGAAATCAACAGAGAATGTTTTTCTTTCATGCTAGAATGCTTTGATTATGAAATGAATACAACTTAATATGAGAACAACAAGCCTAGGTGCACATAATTGGTGCATGGACTACTGCACAAGAAATAAGGGTATATGCACAAAATTAGTGCAAACAAAGACCAGGGTGTGTGGGGCTCATGCATTCTCTATTCTGTGCATTGACATCATTGTCTCTGTTTTGTGCACCAATTTTGTGCATATGTGAATGGACTAGTGAACAAAACTAGGTTCACATAATTGGTGCACAAAGCAAGGACAATAATAGTACATGCACAAAATAAGTTCACAGAACAGATTCATAGGAGAACGTGCACAGAAAAGAGACAAGGATATAGAACATAGACAAGGATATGTGCACAAAATTAGCGCATAGAAAAGAGACATGAGTGACTTCTGTGCATTAATTCTATGCACGTAGCAAAGTTGATATAATAATTTGTTAAGATTGTTTGATATGATATTCATAAAAAGATGAACCAAGTCATCAACAAACTTACCATGGAGAAATCTATCCAAAGTCCATCTTCTAAAAGGTAGACAAGAATTGCACCATTTTTGCCCTTGTAGTAACCACTCAACCCCGATATAATCTTATGATGCATAGACAAAGCTGCTTTCTTTTCTACTTTAAGAACACAATCTAACTGCCCAATGAATCTTCTTACCAAAACTTGGGAGTGATGGTCACTCAAATACCCACAATATGTCTTAAAATTCTCATTCTCTTCAAAGCACGTCATTCTTGTGAATCCACCTGTTATTTCTTTCACCATTTCCCCAATTGCAAAAGAGCATTCTCATCACAAGATTGACCTCTAAAATCCTGCATGATGAGATATTATGATCATCGCTTAAGGTTTTGTTTTTGCTTGATGACTCGGACATTGTTGGATGATTTTCACCTTGTTTGTTTGTACTAGCATGATATGAAAGGAACGTTTGAGATTTGGTTTTAGAATTTGGAAAGTTGAAATGAAAATGGGACTTATGAGAAGAGATTAATCCTTCATCATCGTCATTAATCCCTACGACTCAGTGAACAACTTGGTCAAGGTGAGTCCTTCTCGACCAATGGTCAAGGATCGCTTGAGAGTGTGAAAGATTTTAGGGACACCTGATTATGTCCCACTACCAAACCACCCTAAATCATTTTCCATGAAGCTTCTTGTTTGGAACTGTAGAGGTGTTGGTAACAAAATTTTTAGAAGAACTATGAAAGAGTGGGTGAAAATCCATAAGCCGTCTATCATTGAACTCATGGAAACCAAAGCTAGATTCAATTCAAAGGGAATGTTTTTTAACAAGATGAATTTTATAGTCTTAATTCACATTGACACCAGAGGTAGAAGGAGAGGTATTTAGGTGAGTTGGGGACCCAGCCTGCTACGTTGAGGGCGTTTGAAGCCACGATCAAGTCATTCATGCTAAAATCAAGAAGGAGGGCTATCTAGAGTGGATTCTCTCTTCGGCTTATGCAAGCCCTAATCTCACATAGGGCCCTTTTATGGGATAATCTTGAAGCCATGGCTGATAACATGATAGAGCCTTGGATGATAGCGGGAGATTTTAATGATATTGTTTCTAGTACAGAAAAATTGAGTGTTTCTACGATTCAGAGCCAAACTAATTCTCGCAAATTTGTGGCAAGAATGAATAGGTGCAATCTCATGGACTTAGGGTGCTCAAGTACTCATCTCTCTTTGTCTATCGGGAGACAAGGCCTTGCCAATACTCGAACGACTTGACCAGTCGCTTTGCAATTCGTAATGGAGGGTCATTATTCAAGGTGCGTGAAGAACCTTCCTGCAACATATTCAGATCAATCGTCTTATGGTTATCTATACTAAAGTATGTCTCTTCTAACCCCTTTGTCACAACCCAAACCCTATGGGTTTAGTGTCGAACCAAGAATCCTTGGATTACCAAAGGCCTTCGAACAACATAATATATAAATAGCGGTGGAAGCAAATATATAAAATACAACGCTCATCGAAATATGCATATACATGGGACACAAATAATTTTTATAAACTTTTACAAACATACCTGTGACGTCACATAGATACAATAATTATATGTCACTCCACATACAAATAACCAAATAGAAATGTTCACAACCCAAGCAAAAAACAAAGTTTTATATGTTCATAAAACATTACCACAAGGCTTGACTTGATCCGGAACCTCCTCGGGAGGCGCAAAGGATGGCTGACAAAACGAAATTCTAGGCCATCAACTCTGGGCCTGGTCACATACCTGATCACCTACATACATAATATAAATAGTGAGCGGGAGCCCAGTGAATAATAACAAAGTAAAGGGTTTTAATGAATGTTGTTCATAACAGTTACAGAAAATAGAATTCAGTAGTTAACAGAAATAGGTCCATAATCATGTTCAGAAATTAGAGTTCATAATGTAAATGTATTCAGCATTCACACTCAATATCTAATTTGCGCTAATCATACGTGGTTCATTTATTAGCACTAGCGTAAACAATTGACCCATAAAGGACTACCATAAAGGCATACAGTTGACTCACTCGCACGAAGACGGTAGTTGTCTCATGAGACGTACAATTGGCCCATAAATGGGACGTATACATAAGGATCTATAACAGTTGGCTCATGAGACATACAGTTGACCCATAATTGGGACATAACAGAACAGATAACAAATGCCATCTGAAGCTAAGAATGCCACAAATACATTTCAGAATACAGATCATCTTGTATCATTCAGAAAATACTTATAAATTGAACATAACTTTACAAAGTTATTACTCACAATTAATAGATGGCTTCGAGGTAACAGATAGTAGGGGCAAATCAGGCGTCTTGTAACGCGTGACCTATACAGTTACAGAACGAACATGTACTGAATTTCATATCCGGAAACATTAATTTAATCCATTCTTATCTTGGTGTGTTTCTACTTCTTATCCTCATTATGGTGTCTTAATCTTGGCCTAGGAGTACCTAGGAGGCAATGTGGATACTAAAATATACTTGAAAACACTTAACAAAAATTGCTGAAAACAGAGGTCTCGGTCGAGCGTAGTTTTCTTCGCATGAGCGGACATGCAAAATGTGAGTGGTTGCTCGAACACACATTCCTTCGCTTGAGCGGTCCGCAAAAGTATCGTTGCTTAGTTTTTCGCCGATGCTCGCCGAACAGAAGACTCATGCCCTCGCACGAGCGCAACTTTTGTCACTTGACCGGTCTGCAAAATACGCAAACTCCTGGAAGCATGCATTTTACGCTCGAGCCAACTTTTGGTCGCTTGAGAGGAGGTGCAAGACATAGAGTGGTTGCTCGAGCATAGATTTCTTCGCTTGAGCGTAGGAGCAGAATTCTGGAATTTTCAAATTTGCTTCCAAGCTCAAAACTCAATTCCAAAGCTGCAAATTATGGTTTCTTGGGCCAAAAACTTAAGGAAACTCTTGTAAACTTGGAAAACATGGTGAATTCAAAAATCATTTCAAGAAACCCAAGTTTAAAACTTGCCAATTATGCAAAACAAAACCCAATTTCTTATTAACATAACATGACCATGACATGCATGATATGAATGAGATTCCAAGTCTCCAATTCATGATCAAATAAGATGTTCTACTCAAAAACATGGTGACTTCTTAAACTAAAACCAAAATATGAACATGCATGGTATAAATTCTTAGAGAACATGCTCGAAATGTAATGTAATGCACATGCATGTATGTATATTCTACTCTTCTACTTCATTGCTTAATTCTTGCCTCAATTCACTTACTTTTTGAATACATGTGTTAAGTACTCTAAGTTCACAACTAAAGGCTTGATTTCTTACCTAAAAAATTTGAATTCATAAGTGTCGAGGATTAAGCTTCATAATTCTCTTCAAGTCCTAACAATCCTAGCAATCCTCCTCGTTCCCTTGTTGATTTCACTTGTTCTCCTAGTCTCTCTCTTTCTCTCACACGCTTGAGTTCAAAGGGAATGAAATGAGAGTGTATGGATGCATATAGAAGTTTTATATAGGCTTGATTAGTGGACTAACTAACTAGGCTTACCACTTAATCAAATGAGCATTAATTATTCTAATTACTTCGTTCAATTGAATTTTAATTAAACCTACCATAAAATTCTAAAAATTCTAATTAACACAAAAATCAAGTCAATTTTTGAAATCGATGCCGATAAGGCCTTCAATTCGCAAAACCTAAACAAAAACATGAATAGAACTTTCTACGCCAAATGATATAAACACAAATAAGGCAATATATGATGTAAAATTTCACTTTAATGTCTTATTAGGCATAATTAAGCGCGGATTAACATTAATCAATAGTCTGGGTTGTGTAACACGTCCGCTGGGGACTCACGGGTTAACGGACGACTTTGTGTCACGGTTCTAAATCGAACCAAAGAGTCCAAATCCCAAGAAATCGCTTGAGAAAACAGATTTTGAAAAGTAGTGCCAAACATGGACCTGCATGGCTGACTGAGTCGCCACCTAAATATTTTAAAATGGGAAATTTAGGAAACCCCGACTTGCATCAAGGCCACGCGGTCCGGCTATCACCAAAGTGGTCTACTCGAGCTGGGTACGACGGGAAGGTCAACTATGAGCACCCCTTTCGCCGGCCCAAGACCAAATTCTACTAACCGTGATATCCGCTTTTGAAAACTTTATATGTTTATTCCTAAGTTATTAACCTAGAATTACTATGTGATGCGACAACACAAAAGTATAGACTAAATTGCCTAACTTGGAAATAAACATTGCATATCCGCTTTATCTCGAAAACGTGTTGGTTTTGCTACTGCAAGTAGGTTAAAATACGATTTCAATGAGTTGTTCCAACTCACGCAATCCAACCTCCACCCACGCATTCAAACAAATTATAACACATAAGCATTTAGCATGGTAAGCGCATCGTTATGGCAAGACATTCACACGCATGTGGTATGCTAAAGCGTAAAAACTTACATCGCATTCGTACCAAAAACAATAACCCTGTTAGCAAACATGCATGACCTAGTTCATGTTAAGTGGCTAATGCAATACAGCATAGATGCAATCTAGAGTAGGCTCGCTAACCCTAAACATGGCATGTGAAATGCGGGAGTATCACGTATTCAATTCGGAATTGAAAGTTGCTATGCAGTTTGTATGATGTACCGAGCCCGGTGCATGTAAACAAATGCATGGATGCACGCATGCATTGCATAAGGTATGCTAAAATAAGTATGCCCTAATCTACCATCGAAAGCGGGTAAATAAAAGGGATAGAAAGAAATGGGGGTTGGAAGACATGCACCCACTCACACACACTTATTACAATTTTGCCCTCGCTCGGAGGGACCGAAAGAATATACAAATCTGAATAACTAATTAACTACGCAAGCTAATTAATTATTACAAATCAGCTAAATTAATTAAATAAAATAATTAATCTAATTAAACAAGAACGCCTAGAAGAGGGCCGATGTATCGCTGCCGGATTCGCCTTTAATCGCCGCCATGCATGATTTGCCTCTATTTCGCTTCCTCAAAAATTGCCAAAGTCCTGTAACACCTTCTTTGCTTCGAAAGTGCCACCGGTGAAGGAAACTACCACCGCCAGGTTGTGGTGGCCATCGTCGCAAAATAATCTATCGTCAGAATAAGGTCACCAAGACTTAACACTGCAGTAAATCTCGCAACTCACAAAGAAGAGAGGGCAACAACATGCATGGCAATATGATTCACATTATGCACTATACACACCCCTTTATCATGTTGGTGACTCAAAGGAAGGTGTGCCTTGGTTCTCGACCACCAATCACGCATTTCCATGCATGATGGCCCAAGGATCAAGAATGCAACTTTGATTTCAAATGCATGCAATGCAAACAAGCAAACAAGGGTGTTAAACCTCTATCATGACTTGGTCAAGAGGCCTAACATGCATGCCAATGCGATGACTCCTAGACATGGTAACTAGCATGCAATATGGCAATACAATGCAAACCTAAGTAAGCACACAAGGCAAGCATGCAAACCACATGGAGGATGGACTTAGACATGATCTAGGCAGCCCAAAAGGCCCAAAATCAAGGCCAAATGCTAAGTTATGGGGGCCAAACACACTAGCACACACACACATGCTAAGGTCCCAACACATAAGCATAACAAACAACAGTCAAGCACACTTGAAATGAGTTGAGCATGGGCATTTGACATGCATATAAAGCACTGAAAATCACACAAAACATGATGCCAAATCATGCAACAAAGCAAGCCAAGTATGCAAATAATAGGTCCAAGTATTTGAAGCAAGCCATGGAGGCTTATACTAAGGTCAAGTCCACCAAGCCTCACAAGGACAAGGGGACCCAAACACAGTCACAAAGTGACTTAAACAAAGCCTAAGGAGCACCTAGGTGGCATCTAAGAGGCTCAAGCACAAAGGCACGCAATCATGACCAAAACATGGAGCATTTAACACATGCTTTTTAAAGCATTAAAGAGGCCACTGGCGTAAAGCATATAAGCACATCATAAGGTCTGAAATAGCATGCTAGGGGTTCCAAACCACCAAAAACAATGCAAGCAAGACATGCTACATATTCATGCTCTTAAGGCTAACAAAGCCAAATGCAAAGAGGCTATATTAAACATGCCGTGGTTGACTCAAACAACATGAGACAGACCTTGAACATGGAAATATAAGCATAAATTTTCACAAATGTAGACCTAAAACATGCTAGAAACTAAGGCACACGACCTAGGCATGTTAAGGCATCAAAAGGCATTACACGGCAACTATGCTAAGCATGCATAAGAAAGCAAAACCAACTTAAAATAATGTTATAATATGACAATATAAGCATGAAAAATAAGTCAAACATGATCAACACACACTCAAGCATGAAGCTCCATAAGGAAGCAAAACTTGCCCTTTTCAAGGACATCAAGGAGAGGGGGTGGCCCTCTCCTTTTGGAGACTTTATGGCACCATCTCCACCACTGAAATCCCTCAAGATTTCAGTGGTGGAGAGGCCCAAGCATCAAAGTCTCGGAGCTCTCACAAAATGGCCTAAAATGGGCCCTTTTCAAGGCCTAAAGGGGGGCAAACTTGCTCAAACCACCAAGCACTCTTAATAAACAATAAAGAGGGTTAAAAAACAGAACTTTTATGTGTTATAGACTAAGCACAAAAACTGTTCTAAGCTAGGCAAAAATGGAATGCAAAAATGGGGTAAATAAAGCAAGTTTCTTACCCTTGAAGCTTTTCTTCACAAATGTTGAAGTTGTTGGTTCCTTGAGCTCTAAACCAGTCAAGAACACTAAGAACAAGCCCTTGGACCCTCAACAACCAAAGGAAGGTGAAACACTAGGTGCTTGTGTGCAATAGTATGAACTAAAGCACCTAGTGTACCAAATGAGCAAGGAAAAGAGAGATAGGATAGATATAGGATTTCTAACCTAAAACCAGAGCTTTCCTCTCCTCAAATGTCTAACCCTCCAAAATTCTAACCCTTGAGCCAAGAGGAGAGCCTTCTCTTGTATAGGCACCAAAAGCTTACAAGTTAAGGCATCCAATAGCTCATCCCTCCATACACGCATGGAGGAAACAAAAACATACAAATGGCTGAAAATATCTCGTAAAAGCAAACTGAAGTGGTCGGCAGGCAAAATGGTAATTTTCCAAAGGAGTGCCGACGCACAAAATAGTGCCGATCAAGACAACATAGTGCCGATGGCAACACAGCCAATTGGGTGGCCTCTACCTATAGCGGTGGTATGTGGGGATGCCTCGAAGGCATTCCCGCCTCAAAGGCAAAACACAAGTGTTTGGTGCAAAACTGCATACAAAAAGGTCAAGTTCGGAGGTTTTGAGGCAAAGCACGAGTGAGAACTCAGGAACTCCAAACAAACACAAACATGGATAATCACCCATGCTCAAGCGGTGACGCCCAAGTCTTGAGGATCGGTCAAAAATGGGTGTCTACAAAGTTGTTACACCTTTCTAGACCCTTTAGGTTTGAAGCTGCCTCGATTTCTAACCCTAGTTTTAGGAGGTTGTTAGAAATTCTGTTAAATGACCACAATCTTCTTTGGAAGCCATCTTGAATGTCACTAAAAATGCTATTTGTCGAATAAATAATTTTTTGGTAACATTTTTTGCAAAAAAAAGAAAAAAAGAAGGCTTTTATGGAGGATTGAGGGCATTCAAAAATCGCAATCTCGCAATTATTCTCATAATCTACATATTCTTGAGACTAATCTTGTTAAGGATTATAATCTTGTCTTATATCAAGAGGAGCTTCTCGGTTTCAAAAAATCTCGAACTAACCGGATTTGTGAGGGTGAGAGAAACGCCGTTATTTTCTATGTGTCTACCTTGGCCAAAAGAAGGAAGATGAGAGTTACTTTTTTAAAGGTGAGGATGGATCTTGATTTCGATCCACGAGATTAAAAGCCATGTAGAAAATTATTTTCACAATTCATTTACCTCTAATGTCACAATTTCAAATCAAGAGTGGGGTGTCAAATCTCATGTCCATTTTTCTCTCAAGATAATGTTGGCTTAAACAAATTTATTTCAAATATTGAGATTTAGAAAGCTTGAAAGGTATTAAGACTTTTAAAGCCCCCGGGTGTGATGGGTTTCAACTGTTTTCACCATTCTTATTGGGACATTGTGGGTGAGTCGGTTTGTGGTTTTATTAGAAATTGCTTTTCTTTTTAAGAATATCCTGTCGATCTAAATAAACCTTTATCACTTTTAATTCCCAAAGTTGATAATCCGTAATCCATTAACGCTTTAGGCCTATTAGCTTTTGTAATGTCTTGTATAAAACTCTTACTAAGGTTTTGGTGAATCGCTTGAGACCCCTTTTGGATAGAATTGTTAGCCCTAATTAAAGTAGCTTTATTCCAAGGCCTTCCACTAACGATAATGTTATTATTGCTCAAGTGATTATTCATACTTTTCCGTTTTAAAAAGGGCATAAGTGGGGTTTGATTTTCAAAATTGATCTTGAAAAGGCGTATGATAATGTAAGGTCTTGGACGCTTTCTCCATGAAACTCTTTCGGATCTTAATCTCAATGCCAACTGGTGGAACTTATTATGAATTGTGTCACTATTGTGAATTCTACTATTCTTGAAATGGTGAAAGGCTCAATGAGTTTCTTTTCGCTAAAGGCCCGAGGCAAGGAGACCCTTGTCATCCTATCTTTTGTTCTTTGCATGAAAAGACTTTCTCACCTCATTATCGCTAAGGTGAATAATGGGTTGTGGAAAGGGTTAAAGCTTCTAGAAATAGGCCTCCTATATCCCAATAATGGAAGTTTTGGAGGAGTTTGGTTCTTGTTTCCGGGCTTAAAGTGAATATTCAAAAGTCTAACATGTTCATATCTCAATATAAGTCAAGCTAGAGCTAGAATGTTTAGTCATTTTGTGGTATTCCCTCACTATAGATCTTGGTAAATACTTGGGCATTCCCTCATGCATAGAAGAGTGAACAAAGATCATTTTATCTATATTCTCGATAAACTTCGATCTAGGATCGACCGTTGGAAAGCTAACTGTAATAACCCGACCTCATACATGTTTTCTCTTCGTATACTTCCCCTATTCTCATGCTTATATGCTTATTGTGAAATTTCGTGTGAAATGAAGTTTAATTAAGTGAATCTTATGAATATAGATTCATATCTCTAATAGAGAAGTATTTGTTACAATTATAATGTTTGGATCAGAAATTGAAAGCCATAGAAGCTTAATAATCTGAAATTGATTTTATATTTGAGATCAGCATGATTTTTAGGTCGTAATATGATTTTCTGTGAAATTTCAATTTGCAATGATTAAACTAATTAATTTTCGTTCTTATCCACATTTTAGATATATACCTATGTTTCTTACTTATTTGACTTGGAGCCTTTAACTCAAATATCTCTTGGGAGAAGAAAAAAAAGGAGCGTGTAGAGAAGAAGAACTAGGAGAAGAAATTCAACAAGGAAGATTGGCAAATTGAGGAGAGTTATGAGATTTAACTCAAGGTAGGCTCAATCCATCTTAATTAACCTCTTTTCTTTTGAATTGAGTAGGAATTCTCTATATTATGTAAGTTAGGGTTTATAATATGAATCAAGCATGTATTAAGTAATTAATTGGGATGATGTCTCTATGTTTGATTGATTTGGAATTATATTGAGTTATCTAGTGAGAATTTACATCTCATTTCTTGAAGCTGTCATTAAGGGAGCTTGAGCTCAACTATGTGGACAAATGGTCATGTATGTATATATATATATATATCTATGCGTGTGTAGACACCCCATTTTTGACCGACCTTAAGACTCAAACGCCATCGATTAAGTGCTTTCGGTGATTGTGCATGTTGTGCTTTCGTTTCAAGGTTTCCTGAGTTTTTAGGCTGGAGTACCTTGCCTCTCGGGACCTCCTAAACTCTCTTTTGTGTTTCGGCTTCGGTTTATCGCGGACCAAGCCTTGTTTTCCTTACTCGAGGGAAGGAGAGGTCTTGTAAACCCTTTCTTGTGGTCGTGAGATCACTTTTAGGTAGTCGTGAGCCACTCTTTTCCCATTTGGGAGTATTAATTTCCAATTTTTGGAGCACTTCGGCCATGCACCTTGTCTCGGGACCTCACTTAATGTTCTCTCTGTTTGGCGTGGTTTTGAACCACACCTTGTTTCCTTGGCCTAGAGAGGGGCATCCTTTGGTTTTAAGGAGACCACTTTTGTGGTCATAAACCACTTTTTAGTGCTTGTCGATAGCTAGTTTTTCGAGGCTCCTGCACAAGGAAGCGAGCTTTGCCTTTCCCGAACTTTCTATATCTTGCATCCGGCTATTTTGGTTTTGTTTTGGTACAAGAATTTTGTTTTTTCTCCTTGTTTGGAAGGTGGGTACAAGGGTGGGAGACCAGTTTCTCTCCCACTTGAGAGCCACTTTTTCTCGGTCAAGCCCGACTAACCGTGTCACTGATCTTTGGACCATCAAAAGTGGCTCACAATTAGTGCGGCCACCACACCATTTGCTTGTTTTCATGTTCTTGACCTTCTCCCACCATGCTGCCCGACCACTTTTATTTTTTGGGAGACCACTTTAAAAGTGGCTTCGACCGACCATAAGTAATGGTGCAGCCTACTTACTCAAGTGGTCAGCCGCTTTGTCTGCCTTTTTGGAGATATATTTTGGCTAGGCACCGGGTATACTGATTTGGAGAGCACATGCTAACCATCCTCACGTGTAATGGAGAGAGTGGCCTTGAGCCTTAGCTTCTTCAAGAAGCTTGTGCTTTGCTCTCTATAAGAGGCTCCCTCCTCCTCCTCGGGTTCGCCGCCTCTTTTGGGTTAGAAAGTGATAGATACACCTTTATCTCTATATCTCTGTCTTTGCTTCATTTTGTGTGCCTTGTAGAGTGTCATTATTTGTCTCACTTTTGTACACAAACACACACTTAAACACCATACTCTTGGAAATTTGAGGTCCTTGAGTTGTTTTTTGGGAGTTCTTGGACTGGTTTGAGCTTAAAGAGGCTGCTTTGGAGTTGCAGTACTTTTGAAGCCGCGTGGTCTTCACAGGGTGAGCTTTTTTAACCTTTTAAATCCCCATTTTTGCTTAAGCTTTTAGCCCTACTTTGCATCTTTGCTTTTAAGCTTAACTCTTAACTACAAAAAAAAGTTCTGAATTTTCGTGGGCCTTAAGATTTGTTTAAAGTCATCAATTTTTGTATTTGGGGTTGTTTATCTCTGCAGGCCTTGTTTGGCCTCATGGCACCTTCTTTCCATGTGAGCTTTTGGGACCACTTTGCTTTTAGCCTTCCTCGGACCACCTAAATCCGTGAGAAATTTCAATGGTAGGTGATGAATGTTTTGAGGTCCCAAAAATGGTAGAGGAATCATCCCTCTCCTTGTGTCTTCAATACCTTGTTCCTTGAATGCCTCATGTAATGAGCATGTTTGTTAAGTTTATGTTGGCCATATCTTAGCTTGTATTTGGGTTTATTCACTTTGAGACATACCACTTTTTTTACTTGGTTTTGGTCACTCCATGCATGGTTTATACACTTGTAGTGTAAATCTCATAAACTAGCTTTGTATGCTTCATGAAGTGGCATGTCATTCTAGCTTGCCTCTGGAAAGTCCATATTTCCCAAGCATAAGTTTTTGTGATGTTTTTTCCATGTCATATACCTCTATTAGGGTTTGGTTTGGTCACCTCTTGCATACTCCATGCACTTGTAGTGGGGGCATTTCCATGAATCAGCTCTTAACATGCATCATGCTTTAACATGTATCATTCTAGCATGCTTTTGGCTTAACCTTTAAAGAAGTTTTATCCATGTTTTTAGCATGCTCTAGCTCTGATTTTTGGTTGTTTTTGGCCATACATGACTCTGCTTTTGTATAGCCATGGTTCAATCCTAGCTTTGTTAACTTTGTGTACCAAGTCCACTAGCATGCCTTACTTGGCCTATTTGAATGATTTGGCATCATTTATTATGTGATTTCAGTCCATGTTCCCATGCTCATGCACTTGCATTTATCACTCATTAAACGCTCGTTGGATGGTTTTTGCCCATTTATGCCTTAACATGAGATCATTGGCGTATGCCGGCCATGTTACCTTAGCTTATGCGAGCCATCATTTTCAATGTGTGTTTTTGGGGTAATCTTTTGCCATGATATAACTCTACGATTTTTGTTGGTTAAGTCATCCCATGCTTGGTCTTAATAGGTGTGAGTGTAATCTACACTTATTTGCCTCAGATATGCATCATGCCTTATGCTCTTCTATGCTAGCTTGTTTTGGCTTCATTCCATGCATGTTTTAGTATCATTTTTGGCATGATCTAGGACTATTTTAGAGTTGCTCCCTTGCCAGACCATGCTTCCATGTTTTGCATAGCTATAGTGTAAGTGCTCTATGCGAGCTTCAAGCTTTAGGCACTTCATAAGCAAGATGCTTCATTTTGTGTTATTAATACATGATTTGGCATCACTCATCATGTTATTTCGTGAGTGTGGTAGCATTTCCATGTTCCCACTTCTTCCACCCTTTTGAATGCTCCTTTTAAGTGTTGTGGCAATGTTGCTCTTACTTATGGTGGCCTATAGTGTGTATGCTTGCATGCCCTAAGCCTTTGAGCCTCCATCTTAGCACATGTTTTGGTCATTGTTTTGACCTACTTGAGCTTTTATTCAGTGGTTGGTTCATGCATATTTGCCATGTATCGACATGCCTCCTTTGTAGTCCTCTCTATATTAGCCTTCATGCTTTAGGACCTTTGCATGCTACACTCTGTGTTTGTTTGAATGATTTGGCATCATTTCTTACCTTAATTTCATTGCATTTGGTGTTGTTACACTTCCACATTTATCACTCCTTGAGCCTTCTTGAGGTTGTGCTCTTAGGCCTACTTGGTTGGCCAATACATATCAGGTGCGCCATGCTTTGTATTTTTGTGCCTTTATTTTGGTGTTATGGCCTTCGATTTTGGCATGGTCGGAGGTCTGTTCGTTTTATTTTGGTTTAGAGTCCATTGAGCATCAAAGTGTATGTCCCATGTCAACGATCGCATCGTGCATAAGTTATGTGTTGTTTGCGTGATTGTTAATATGCTTATATTGTTGTTAGTATCGTGTTTTTGTATCATATTGTCAAGCATGCTTATGTTGTTGTTGCGTATTAAGTATGCATGCATTTTCCATTAATGCATGTCATTAGCCTTGTTAGGTTGTTCATGTTGCATTGCATGTTTTGCATGCTCAAGTCATATTGCGATATTTGCATGCTTGTGTTTGGTATTGCATTTTCGCGATATTCCATGTTACATAGCGCATTGTGTACATGCCATGTTATATGTTGCATTGTGTTTAGAATATGTGTTTAGTCCAAACCACGAAGGAAACAATGGGCGTTTCATACTTGAAGCTTGATGAAAGCGTGCCTCAATTCTCTTTCGGCCGATGCCTTGGATCATACATTGATGTGAGTTCTAGGCCTTATGTGTTTACTTGAGTATTCATTTCATATTGAATCGTGCAACTTCGCCTCTCGGCCATCATGCATCGAGATGCCGTGATTGTGAGTGGCAGAGTTGAGAACCACACTCTGTCGAGCTTATGAAAATGATAGGGAGGGTAAGTTTGTGCTACATACCTTGCAGAAATACATTGCCATGCCTTTCTTGCTCTGCTGCGGCAAATTGGAAGAATCTGACAACAAGCGGGTAAACCGACCCGGCTCGCCAAATAGTAAAAACTAAGTGGCACAGAGCTACACTTTCTATACTCGCAACAACAAAAAGTGGCTTGCCAAGCGGTGGTACAGAAAGCTCCACCAACTGAAAGCCCAGGCTTGGAAGCCAATTCTCCTCTGATGTGGTCCCCAAAGGTGAGTTGAAGAAAGCTTTTCTAGAGCTTGGTGCAAAAGTTCAAGAGCATTTACAAGCGAGTAGGCAACCGTCGGGCATTACAGCGGATTTCCAGCCAGGCGACCGGTACATGCATGCACTCTTTCTCCTCTCACGAAGATATTTTGGTTGCTTTTACTTAGCTAATTTGGCTTAGCTAGTTTATGCTTTAGTTACGTCAGATTTAAGTAGTTAATGCGTTTAGGCTATAACTGCTATTGTGTAATAGTTAGTTAACTAGGACTAGTTAATTAGCTTAGTTGTGTAATAATTAGCTTACAATTAGCTTAGATTAGCTAGTTAGGCTTCTTAGTGGTCCCTCCGTCAATGAGAGGCCAAGCTGACTGTAATAAGCGTGCATGTATGTGATGCATGTTCTTCAACCCCCCTTTATTTCTTTTCTCCTTTTACTTAACCACTTATGATGGTTAGTTTTAGGAGCATATTTCATTTAGCTTATACCTTATGTGCTATGTCACACGCGTATATTATTCACTCTCGTCTTTGCATTTGACAGGGCTTGGTAGCATCATACTAACTGCTGCATTGTATTTCAATTCCTATTTGAATACATGTACCAGAGATTGCATTTTATATGCCATCTTAGAATAGCGTCGAGCCTATTTTAATTGCATTCTTTCGCGATGTGTTGCATTAGGCCATCTTAACATGAACTAGGATCACGTGTATTTCCTAACTAGTTCTCTGTTTTGGACTTGGAGTATCTTGTGAGTGTTTACGCTTTTAGTCTGTAACGTGATGTAATTGTGCCATAGACTTATGCTTGCCATGCAGGCTAACTTTGCTTATTTGATATATAACGCACGTCAATGTCACGTGGGTGAAGGTTGGATTAGTTGAATTGAAACAATTCATTAAAATCCTCGATGGAAATTAGCTACTTACTGTAGAAAGTAAACTCCAAACCATTTTTCACAAAAGCGAACATGTAATGTTTTTGTTCCAAATTAGGCAATCTAGTCTATACTTGTATCTTTAGGCGCATCACGTAGTGTAAAGATTAGCTAATATAACGGAATAAAAGCACATGTGTTTTCAAAAACAAAATATCATGCTTAGTAGAGGCCGATCTTTGATCGGGCGGCGAATGGTGCTCATTGCATGATTCCTTCCCTCCTCGTACTCCAAAGTTCTGAGCCGAGGCGAACTTTGAGTGACGACGGACTTTTAACATGCGTGGCCTGTAGGCGCAGTCGAGCCGGTTTCTTTAAATCTCCCCAAAATAAAATAAATATTTAGGTGGTGACTTTGTATCCGCAAAGCAAATCAATGTTTGGCACTTTTTATTAAAAATCGAGTTTTCCAAAAATGATTTGTCCGGATTTGGACTATTTGGTGATTTATCTGGTCCTTAACATTGCACTTTTGCAAGATTAGATTCGTGAAGCTTGTGTGACATTTGAAGTCACGGCGTAGACTAGCTCCTAGAGAACAAAAAGCGAGAGTTAAGCGCCCAGTGCCACTCTACGCGGTAGCGGATATCGGGAGTTCTCGGGGTGCATTCCTGATGTGGTGAAAAGTTGGATATCTCATGGAATTGAGCCATGTTTATGAGCTTCAAGGAAGTAAAGACCTAATTAGTTGTAATCCATGTTAGTGTGATGTTATACCATCCTATTGTCTTCATTCTCCATTTTGGGTTTTTGGAATATTAGCATGGTTAGAATTGGGCTTTGTTTGGACTACCGCTTGAGGGCCATGGCATACGTCGCAGGCACCACCACCGCCGTCTGGGAGGTCATGGGGCCGTAGCGTCACGGAAAATAAAAAAAATAAAGGTGCATTACATTTTACGCTCGTCGGGGAAAAGTCTGCCATCTGGCCAAATCCTTGCGTGTGAAGGGGACTACCAAAGCGTCGCGGCTTGGTGGAAAAAAATTAAATGCTCTGTATTTTGACCCTCTGATATTATTAAAATAATTATTTGATGCTCTTAAGATGTTTATAAATTCATTAGATAAAATGAATCGGAAATGATTTAAAAGGAAAAGAACTAATTGTGAGATTATGTATGTGTGTAGGACACACTTTCAAGGAATTATCGCTCGCCTTGGCGGCCTTGTGAGTAATAATCTTTGTATTAAATACCTTTACTTATAGCTAATCATGATTCTTAGCACTCTATTAATCGCAAGTCCATTGTGTTTGGCTTATGTGAAAACGATTAGAAGAATTTGTGCATGTCGTTATAACTACGTCTTAGTCTACTCTATTGATACTCCCGGGCACGAGGTCGATCTGTAAACTGTGGGCGAGAGGCCATTCTATGTCTGCTAGGCGAGAGGCCATTACGTGTAATCTTCTAGGCCAAAGGCCATTTTTGTATGTCTGCTAGGCAAAGCCATTACGCATATCTGTTAGGCGAGCGCTCTGTATATCTGTTGGTCTGAGGCGGCTCTTGCTAAATCTGTTGGGTCTAAGGCCGTTACGTGGCAATCTTGGGCTTGACCACTTTGTATAAAAGATTGGGCCCAAGGCGTTGGAAATATTCACAGGAAAAAGATTAACCGCCATGTGACTCGATCCTTATATATTATAATTCAAGTTTATTCATTAAAATTGTTTAAGTGCTATTATTCACTTTGAGCCTCACTACTTTGTGTTATATGCATCTCTGCGTAGGCAATCAACCTAAATCTGGGTCCTAGTCGACTTTGGTCACTCCTTTTTGGTCAAGCAATGTGAAGAAGTGTATGTGTTTGTGGCGCTCCTTATGACCCCTAGTTCGATCTTTAATCTCTCTTAATTGAGTAGGTAATATGACCTTCTTTACTGACATTTTTTGTTGTATGCCCACATCTTGGTAGTTTTGTACATATGGCCATATATATTATTATTATGTAAATGTCTTGCTTCGTGTCATCTATCATATTTGGAGGCTTGTTTAATGGCACATTGAGATCACGGCATATAGGTATAAGCTTCATTGGATGTAAATTATGTTATTTATGTTATTAAATGCTTAATTTCGGGGCCCCATATGTCGTATGTATCAATTAAGCATCAGTTTTGAAGTGATCATGCCCAAACTTTAGGGGTTTGGGCGTGACATAACCTCTTGTCTCTTGTAGGTAGAGCAACGCTCATCCATCTCGTACTTCTACTATTCCTAATTATACCGTACAAACCATGGACCTTCCCATTAGTGTAATGCGAGGCTGGATAAGTTAATGGAAATTTTTATGGGGTGAGGTGGATAACCCGAGAGAAAAAAAAATCATTTGGTTAATTGGAACCTTGTGTGTTCTAGCAAAAGAAAAGTTAATTGGGCTTGACGCCGTAAATCTAGACCCAAAATCTTGTTCTCCTTCGAAGCTTAGTTGGAAAGTTCTAAAGGAAATGACATTGTGGAGTTAAGGTTTTAAGCCAAGTATTTGCCTAGTCGATTTTCTTAACTCCTTTGTGAATCATAGAAAATCCCTTGTTTGGAAGGCATTCTTTAAACAAGAGAGAAAACTTTGAATAAAAAAGGTGTTATTGGAGTATTATTGGTGATGGTGCCTCTGTCTATATGGTATGATTGGTGGTGCGGCAATAAGTGCTTTGCGGGCTTCTCCAACCACAATCATTGACTATGGATAAAGTTGCAGAGCCCTCATGGATGATGAGGAGGTTGAGAGTCTCACGTTATGAGTAGTAAACTCCCAAAGAGGAGGCCGTTATTAATGTCCTCAAACTTCACCGGCCCGTATTTATTTCTTTCAATGATTCTCCACTTTGGAAAAGATTACATTTGCAGGGATTTCTCCTTGTACACTTATGATATTATTTACGAGCATATGGCAGTGAGAGGGAGAGTAGTCTTAGCTTTGAAATTAATTTAAAAAACTTAAGGGTTTATGGTTGATTTTACAAGGCAAGTTCCTTACCAACAATCGGAGGAGGTTGACTAGAGGCATTTCATCATCGCGAATATCCTCGTTGTTGCGAGGAGAGAGAAGATTTGGATCACTTGATGCAGCAGTTGTGCTTATATTAAGTCTATTTGTGGCGTTATTTGGCTCCCCAATGGATCGCTTATGATAGAGGCATCTCCCTTGGCTCTTGGATAAAAGCGGTTCTTAAAGGAAAAACAAACCTTTAGCCCATGGGGAATAGTAAAAATTCTTTTTGTTTTCCTTATGGCTGATTTGGAAGGATGAAAACTTAAAAATTTTGAAAATAAAATCATGCCTTGGCAACAAGTTGTTTTTATTCAAACTTACACTTCACAAATTGTTGAAGTCTTGTCCAGCTTCTATTCTTTTGAAATCCATTGAGTCTAAATTTGTGAAATGGTGTTTACCTCCTCGGCTCAAATCAAGTTAAACCACGGATGGTTGTGCTCAAGGAATCCCGTGATGGAAGCCGATGGTATTATGAGATTACTCGAATTTTGGCTTTGTGGTTACTTTGAGGAAGCTAGAAATATGTTCAAGCTTAGAGGTAGAGCCTAGGGAATTTACAAAGGGCTCACTATTATCTTCAAAAAAGGCTACATGGGGTATATGATTGAATCGAGACTTAGGTGAAGGCTGTGGAAGGCTTGTTGCAAAAGCATAGTGTTGTTAATGCTTCTCTCCGAGACATTGTAGAAGATGCAAGACATCTCTTAAAAGATGTAGATGTTCTACCATCACATTTTGAGAGAAGGAAACCGATTAATGTCTTGATAAGTTGGCTAAAGGTGGAGCTAATCAAGAAGAGCATTTGGTTGTCATGGAAGACCTCCCTGGGAGGTTGAAGTTTAGTGGTGGGTGACACCTTAGGCGTGAATACCCGGAGACTTTAGGCCTCTGTTTGCGATTGTTTGTTTTTCTTGTTTTTTTGTTTCTTTCCTTTGAACTCTTGTGGGTCTATTCTAATCTTCAAGTACCAAAAAAAAAGGTGTATATGATACACACCTTTTAAAGGGTGTGTACCATAGTCTTTCCACAGAAAATTATTGACATGATAACAAAAATATTACTTTAACTATATTATATAAAAGAATTAGTCGATTTAATAGGAAAAATGATGTTTTAAATAATGGCAACATAAATTTAAAGAGTAATTATGAATATTTAACTTATTTTATTTTTATTTTTGCGAATTTAAAATGTGTAGAAATTGAAGCTATAGAAAAATTATTTTAAAACATAATAGAAAGTTTTTCTATTTTTTTGAAAACAAAAATTAAGTATGGCTCTATCCTTCTACAAAAGTGTAAATTAAATAAATATGCATATAGTTTTATGATATTTATTTAGAATATTAGGGAAGAAAAAAAGCATACTCAATTAGATTGATATTAGCGTTAGGATTTTTGAAGAAAATAATTACTAATTTGGTTGATGTTAATTGAGTAGATTGTTAAGTTTATAAATTTTACCCATAAGCACATGTCAATCATATGTGCATTTTTTCATTAAAAAACATTTAACAATTATAATAAAATTGAATCAAATTGGGACAAATTCAAAAACATATAATCAAAATAGTCCAATTAAATTATATGAACTGACAAGCATAGACAAAATGTAAGAACTATAGGCGTACTTAATTTACCTAAAATTTATTCTTACAAAAAAAATTGGTTTGAGATAAATAAAAAATATAAAATTCAATTTCTATACAATTTTTTACTTATTTTTTCAACTAATCAAACCTATTATTTCTTTTAGCAAATGTGAAGGGTCGTTTTATTCGCATTTTATTTTATTTTATTTTTTTTTTTTTATCGAGAAAATCACTCTCACTGGTCCAGTAGGTCCAAGACCGCATATGCGAGATCATTAGGGTGTCTGTTGTCGTTCGATTTAGGGAGACTCTAATCTGGAACTTGCTGACCTTCCAAGACAAACAGCGTGGTAGGACTTCATGTGATGGAAGTATTGAACCCCACACCAAGTGTGATGAAAGCATGAAACTAACCTCTAACCAAGCCCATGCTACACTCAAGAAATTGGCCCAATAGAGTTTTTGAACTTAGGGACTTAATCCTAGGCCTTTGCCAAGTTGCCAACCATCTTAGGTTAATTTCATTTTGTTTCTTTTACCTAAGCCCATTTCACAAATTGAATTCATTTTTTTTTTTACCTTCTCATTTTTCCTAAGAATCTAACCTAAGCCTAAAAGTGTAGTGTAAAAAGGAATCGTGTATTTCACACTTTTTGTTTTCTTTTTAATAATCGAAGCTTGATACCGTTTTTCTTCATGACAGCACCTACCCCTTCCTTGTTTGATGACTTTACTAAAAATAGTTAAAAGAAATCACATTTTTGATAAATGAAAATATCTCACTTTTATTAGAAGTGTGATAAAAAATTAGATTGATATTTTTAATCACACTTAATTTAATTGGTGTGATAATATTATTTTTATGTCACTTTTTAATTAAGGAGTGTGATTATATATATTTTAATCACACTTTGTAATTAAGAAATATTGATTATATATATATATATATATTTAATTAGGGTGTGATTATATTTAGTATTTATTTATATATATATAGTAGTATGTCGATAATTGGAACAAATCAAACCCCTCTCCCCGTCTCCCCATCTACCCCTCTCACTACTCCTTAGCAATAGCTAGGGTTTTATTATCTTTCTCTCCCTGCTTAGAAACCCTAGCGTTGAAACTCATCCCCAATAACAATCACCATCAGTATTGAATTCTGCCATCATCGATCCGCCGTTGTTACCCGTCACACCAGCACCTCCTTCTGCCACAGAACCACCACCTCAGTGCCGGCGATGGCAGATCTTGAAGGAACGACCAAACCTAGAGAGAGCTACAGGTAATTAAGCACCTAACTATGTTTTTTGTATGTATTTTTTACCCAGTTCTTTAGATGAATGTAAATATTCTCCAGTTATTCCATCTTTTTTCATCTTTTTTCTTTTTTTCCCCCTCTCTCTAGATTTTGAATAAATTCATTCTTCCCAGGTTAGAAAGATCCCATTAGATTGAGTTTGTTGATTTCACTTTGTTGTGTTCTTGATCCAATTTCATGCTAGTTTATTGAAATTTTGCCATCTATTGATTTCTTGTTCTTGCTTAGGGTTTGTATGATTAGAAATTTGATCTTGAGAACTGCAAAAGTTTTGTTGGGTTTTTACTGAATTTCTCTTAGAAATACACAGACCATGATCTTAGAGCGCCATACGGTTGATGGAAATAATTTGACAGTAAATCTGTGTAGTATGGTTGGCAGTTTCTATTGAGAGATGAAATGGTGATGTTGTCGGATTACCTTGGAAACAAAAATTGACTTAATAAATTATTGTATTTCCTAAAGCAATATTTTATTGTTTTTATTCTATTTAAAGATTGACACTTTATTTTTAAATTTTAACACAAAAATAATAGATTTCATAATTTCCCAAACTAATAACTACTTATTTAAAAACGCTTCTTAAATTTTCTTTAGAAACTTTAAAATAATTTCTCGATTGAGCTTAGGAAATACTCAAAAAAGTATATGAGTAGTTGCTAAGCGTTGATATAGTAATGTTTCAATAATTATCTTTGAAAAGAAACATGGGCATTATAAATTAATGTCGCCATGTCGGTTGTTCTCTTTGGATCACTGAGAGAAGTAAAATAGTAATCATTGCATATATACATATTATGGGTCCATTTTGGGAAGAAAGAAAGATTTATAGCTAAAAATTTTAAAGTAATTGCAAATTATCATTTCTCTCTATTTTTTACATTATTTTATAAAAATTTAAAATAGTCCAATTTCTAAATGAACCTATATATATGTGATGGGGGTCAGGTGATACATATAAAGAAATCTGAGTGACTGTTTTGTATGTGGTAACATTGTGTGCAAATGGGGAAAGCAACCTTTGCATTTGTGTGTATTATCTCTATGAGGCCATGAGATTGAGGCAATACTTGATGGGGTATGAGAAAATACTAAGGAATTATATTTGTCTCATCATTGTAATTGTTATATTATTCATTAGATTACTTCTCACTCATCTTAGGCGTAAATATTTTGCCAAATCACATAAAATTTTGTGTTCTCTATTTTTCTTGCCTTCTTTTATTTTTTAATTGCTTTTAGTTGCTATAGGTATTGATATTTTATGGAAAATACAGCACATGACAAGTGATGCTTCTATCATCTTTATTTGTTTGTGAGATTCATTGATACCACACAATTGTGATTTAGTTATTGCTATAACGATCTTGGTTTGACTAAGTCACTTATTGTGATAGGAATAAGGTTGGTACTAGTTTATTCATATATTGTTTCCCTTGTCTTCCCTTTATTGTGATTCTGGGATTGTAGTGGTGCTTTTGGAATAGGTTGATTGCTTGTTTTTCAAACACTTTTTGCCCGATTTTTCGCTTCTACTGCTTTCGGCGGGCATTCTTAGCGCTTGAGCTTCATGATTTTATCTCCTCCGCTCTAGTGTCCATTCTCGCACTCATGAGGGCCTTAAATCTGCAAAACTTACGGGGGTATATTCTCTGATCGGCGCCACTTTTGGCTTCAGCGGAACTTTTATTATACGGCGCTCAAGCGTTAATTTCCTTTCGGCGGTATGCGTCTTTATAGGTTGCATGCGCCCGAAAATACCACACTACTTCGTTTCCTTCTCTTCTCTCTCTTCCTTTCCGCCATTGTTAGGGTTTCTTTGGACCTAAAGCTTGTTTTCCATCTAGTTACACCCATTTCTACCCCTAGTCCAATAGATAAAAAGTAGAGAATTAAGTGAGGGCTTCATTTTGATTTAGTGGATCGTGTTTTTTGTCGTCAGTGGATTTTGACTTTTCTCATCTTTGCTCCAAGAGTGGGTTCAATACTTCTTTATAAATAGACTTGTGGTATTTCATTACATTCAAAAAAGCATAGTTGATTGGTTGATTTTGTTAAAAAGCATGTGGGTGGATTGGGTCTATAATGGTGGGTTTATGGGTTTATGTATTACTTGGTTGGAGTTTATGTATAATCAGTTTGTGGGTTACAAATCAAGTTTAGAGGATCTTGGTGGGAAGGTTTGGTATATCGTTTGTTACTTTGAAATGTCAAAGAAAGTTTAATGTTTGAATAGATATGGGGTGTGTTATGGTAGTTTATGAATAATTAAGGTATTTGGGTTAATGTTGGTGGGCGTAGCCATTTTGGTG